>CM029357.1:51867129-52069600 GCA_017140985.1 Hormaphis cornu
TGGTGCGTTTCTCTGTGGAGAATCAGATGGATTTTATTTTCATAAGTTTTGAATTAGGCATGTAGATCGATAATTCATAAAATATACGGGGACTTGATAACATTTTACAAATACGTATAGGAATGATACATATAAAATGTTATAATTATAGAAAAAAATAAACTGTTGGTCCTTAAAAAAAAAGCCGGGACAGAAACACCTCTACGTGTCCCATATTATTATATTGTGTTATTACGGCAACCTATAGACGGTTCAAGAACTTGCGCTAGTTTTGTTGATGAGATAAAAATTTTAAGATGCTTTGAAAATGTTTAGGAAAAAAAACGATACATTTTTAAACACAAAGATTATACAATGATATTTTGGACACTTACAAAATTAATACTTTCATTAAGTGTTGGAAAACTCTTGCTTCAAAAATAACACTATTTTTTCTAAAAATAAGTTTAAAAATAATCGCATTTATAGTTTTCAAAATTATAGCATAAAAAGTGATACTCCACAAGATTATACGTTTAATTTATGTCTAAAGGTATTAGATATTTTTCCTATATTTATTTAACGAGATAAGTTTACATTTTATTCTGTTAGGATAATGTATATGAATTAATTTGTTTTCGCCACTTCCTATAGTATACCATATTACAACATTATTTGTAAATACATATATATATAGTTTAGCTTCTCCAAAAAATGTTAATATATTATAATTGTATACTTACTGATGATATGCGTAAGTGTGTTGCCTTACACAGACTTAGGCACAATAATTTATTATTTTAATATTTTTTACAGTTCGAGGTCAATACGGAGCGGAGTTGTACCGCGATGACAGGTGTTTCTTTCATTCAGAATCGTAATCTAACATCTGCTGTTGTTTTTTCTTGTCTATTCTTTGTATAATATATATAAAAAAAATTCTATACAAGAATCGTATTTATTTATTTTTTTCATTATTTAATTCTTGGGCTTAAAACAATAATTGAGGACACTGTAGTTAAACGTTAGCCACACTGCAGATAGTATACTTGTGTATACGTTTTTATTTATCACGACCTGCATACGTTGTATATAATACGAGTATGTTCGCTCGTGTTTGAATTTATACATTTTCATTATTTCCTCGTTCTCACCAATCCGCAATCTGTGCTCGTTGACAATAAACAATTAATCTGAATTGTGATGCTTGTACCTACACGATATAAAATTATAGCATACGTTTTCATCCCCATGAAAATTACTGTGGTATTCTGGCATAAAAATGATATTATTATTATTTTGAAAACACTTCTTTACAAGATTAAGGGTTTTGTCTCCAACGGCAATGACGATAGCTACATATATATATATGTATCAACCACAATACAACATAGATAATGCAGGACAACAAATATTACTAACGTACAATGTACTTTTCGGGTGGGTAACAAGGATTTTTTTTTTTTTTTTTGAATGATCTAGACATGAAATTTGTAGTCGAAACGTAAATCGTAGTTTATTGGTGTGAAGCTCGAAATGTTCCAGTTTAGGGTGTACGGAACCTATAGCGCCTCCCTGGCCTAGAGTTACAGTTTGTGTTCTATGGCTGATAGATACAGGAAAAAAATGGCTTCTCTGCGGCCATAGTCGTCTGCCACCACGTATATTTTTGTTTCATCATTGCAATAATTGGAACAAGTCTGTCGTTAATCGATCTTAATTCATATTTTCGTAAAATCTCACCCCAAAACACTATCTTTTTTCCACCCCTGTTTGATTAAATAAAACAAGAAAATTTACCTGCAGTGGTTACTCAATATAGTACCCACGTTAGTTTTTATGTTAAATCGAATGCAAATTTTACGGATCCGACTTATGTTTTACACTTTGTTGTAACTTCTTGTACTCCGAAAATATTGTTTAAAAATTTTAATTTGTTTGAACCAGTTCTGCTAGAACGACTGCGAAAAAATTACAATTTAAATAACGACTAACATCACGTTGTTTAAAAAATCACACTGAAAATTGTTACTCAGAATCGCTATTTTTGTCAGCAATTTACAATCCCTTAAGAATTTAGTGTACGATATCTAATTCAATGTTCCAAAACAGTGACCTACGCCATAGCAAATAATCGCTATTCTAATGAGCTTCCTCCAAACTCGAAATTTCCGGCTTTATGAAATTATAATTACCACATCAATGTAATATGTGATTTTATTCCATTTTTATGTAGCGTATATATTAACCACAATTTTAAAATCAAAAAATTATTAGTTTTATGCATGGCAATTTGATTATAAACTTTTTATAAACTAAACTTCTACAAAAAATTCGGATGAACATAATTATTTACTACAAGTATTAGTACACACAATATGGAATGAAATTAGGCAACATTTAAATAGGTACGTAAATTAAAATGAAACATATTATTATATAATTATTTGAGGTTTTTTTGTACATATCTATAGTATTTTATATTTAAGAAAAAATTAAGTGGATGTTGCATCGTACTTTTATGACTGTTCTAATAGTGATACTTTAAAAGTATTAAAAATTCAAAATTTAAATATTAAAGTTTAGTATATAAAACCTTTTAAAAACTTACAGTACAACATTCTTTAAAAGTGTTTGATTTTTAAATGTGTACTTTGAAATGTAAATTTTTTTTTAAAAAAAATAAGATATTAGTTATAATATTAAAACCAAGCATAGTTTAAAATAATATTTCAAAATCTTAAACGTTTATTTTTAACTTCCTATTTTCTGGGGTTTTTTTTTAAGTCAGCATTTTCTTCAACAAATCAGAAACCGTAAATAGTTCAAGATATGTTTTATGTTAGTCTGCAACTTAACAGTTACATTGAAGTGGTAAACGTTAACTTTACTATTTAAGCTCTACTTGAACGTTGGAAGACTATTTGTAAAATTATTAAATACCGTTATAATTTTTTTTCAATTATTATTAAATTAAATATACAATTATCATTTTATCATCGAATGCATAATCAATAATATAAATAAAAATAATTCATAATTATATGTATTAACTATTATCATTATGAAACACTTAATCTCTAATTAAACTAATTAAAAAAAAAAAAAAAAATTATCTTTGGATTCACAAAAAAAAAAAAAAACACGTCACTATTATTGAAAAGGTGTGCATACCAATATTTTGTTTCTACTTTACTGAAATTTTGACTACAACATACAGAAACTTAGTTTGTACAATTGTTATTGTTTTCCATTTCAATGGGTCTTACAGTTGTATTATAAAACCCGGTGATTAAAGCTTTTATTACTTTTGGCAACCTTTTTTAGAATCCTGAGTCTAGGTATAAAAAATAAGTGGGCCGCTTACTACTGATGACACGTTTTATTTGTATTTCAAAATAAAAGTAGCATAAAAGTGTTGCAAAACAAAGGAAAACCAGAGGAGAGTATACGTACACGTATCGCACCATGATGGTTTATGTCTTATGGATAAAAGATTTGTCAATTGTCTTCAAATGTTTACAAACTTTTGTCTTTTTTTCTATTCTTTTGCTCTCATGGAAGTCACTTATTGTTCGTTGTTGAGTAGATTTTTTGATTGGTGAAAATTTAGATTTTTTTGTTCAAATTGTACGAAGGTATGACATATTCAGATTAAAATAATAAATAATCTTTTGAGTATACAATATGCCATTATATAAAACTATAGCGTAAAATTCTTCTTACACGTTTTAGAATTCAAACACCTAAACCATAATTTATTTAAGTTTTGTGTAAAACATTGGAGTATAACTTTTCATTTTTTTTTTAAATACAAAGCTGAATATTATCCGTAGAAATGTTTATTAAATTTATTATATTAATATTTATAAAATATTTTTATTACCATAGTAGTTAATTTTTTATTCCTGGTTATTGAAAATGAAGCATATTTAAAGAGTAATATTTCATTCAATTAACAATTTCTTTGATTTATTATTAAGTAGATTTTTTGTAAATAATGTAATTTGTTTTTACAGACCTACAATACGCATCTTTTTTCATTCACCTTAAGAGAATTAAATAGTTGTCAAATGTTATCAATTATTAATTATAATATAATTACATGAGCAAGCCCATCGAGAGGGAGGAAGAAGTCGAAAATTCCTCCCTGGCCCGTAATTTTAAAGGGGCCCAAAAAAATAAATATTAATTATTTTCTCTGAAGGTTTTCTGTGTATTTGTGTGTACAACAAATAAAGATGTTATATGTCCAACAAAAAGTAATTTGTATACAATTATTCGTAGTAATGCCGTTTAAGTTAGTAAAAATAGACAATACTCAATATCTACTTTACACGATTCGTGCATTTTCAATTTTCTCAAATTCCTTAACTATTATATTTATCAACTTAATTCCAAGACTGTAAAAAGAATTTTAGATTCTGAATAGCGTAGTGAAGAATTAATTGCTTTTACGAAGATGTTTTGTTTGTTTTCTGTAATCAAAAATTAAAGTATTAATACCTACACCGATTTCCTTGGTACAAAAACCAAAAAACGTATTTATGGTCCAAAATTAAACTTACTAATTAAAATTTTTTGAAATTTTCGATATTTCCAAAATTATCATGATAAAAACTAACCGAAATTGGCACTTCTTTGGTTTTTCCTAGATTTTTGATTATTTTGCTTTTTTTTGCAATACCTCCTCTAAAAATGGTACAAATGAGTTGAAACTTTGTCACAACATTAAATAGCCAGTGGTACACAATTTCACTCACTTTTAAAAACGTTTTTAAAAGTTTTGGAACTAAACATAACACTTTAGATTTTTTTAAAACTTGTACAGTTTTTGATTCCAAAATTGAATATGTTGAATAAAACAACGTAATCTAGGTGTATACGAAATTAAAAAAAAATTTGGTCCTTAAAAGCGTCATAAATGATTGCCGAAAGTGTGTAAAATGGATATTATTTTTAAAAAAAATCAATAATACAAATTAATATATTAAAAGTTAAAACTTATTAATACAAACCTTCAGCAAAGGAGGAATTATCATCTAATGATATTATACGTGTTATATCATACTAATGATATTGTACGTCTAAGATACTCATTCTTAAAATAGTTTGTGTTGAGTTTTGGGGTATGGAAGACATTTTAAAAACAATTTGAAAGCAAAGAGATTTTAAAATTTATTCGGGATGACGAAAATTCTCAAAAAGTCCAGAATAAGTTTTAAATTTAATATTCTTCTGCGTTCAGAACAGGTAGGCAAGTCAAGTGCTTTTGATATATTACTATAATTGTGAGGTAAATTTGGATTACCTAACACAAAACAAGCGAATCTTAAAATTCTGCGCTAGACATGCTGAATTATGCTCGTACACAAATATTTATATCTTTCATGGCATTTCTGTTAATGTTATATGTCGTGTTTGTACTGACGTGTTAGTCACACACAAATGGTAACAATGATTATCTGGTTGACAAAAAAAAAATAAAATAAAACCACAATAATCATATCACCAAATATTTAATCGAAACCAAAAGATTAAATTTTTTTTTACATTTGCGCAGAAAGATTAATGCCGACTGAACGCAAACCATGGGTTTCGGTTTGTGATATATTTTCCTCGGGTAAATCGATTTTCGGGAACTCTTAAGCTCCCCTCGTCGTTCCCCGAAAGAAAAAAAAAAGACTGCGATTTTCAAAAAGAAACTTGCACCTGGCGTCTCCCTTTTAGATTGTTGATTTAGAATGCATATATATATCCATTTATCTCCCCATTCAGCTGCAACGCGACCAGTATAACGAAAAAGTTTTGAAAAACAGTAACACGCGTAGGTACCTCCAGATAGTATCTTACTGCGCGCAACGCGTTATATAGGGTGGATTTTTATACAATATATTATACTAAGATACATTCGTCGATTACCAACATAAATAAAATAAGTAATTTTGTATACATATAAAGACAATATGATGTCCTTTAAATACTGATATTATGCTTTTAAATACAATTGTAGTTGGAAGTATATGTTTTTTTCTTTTTGAGGAAAATAACTTTTACATTTTGTCGATTCAATAGCAGTTTTAAAATAAACCATATTAAATATAGCTAAATATTGATCATTTTTGATGTGATTTAATATAATTAATGCGTAATTAGTAATTAAATGCCGTCTAATATTTGAATATCAAGTTCATTTGAGGTGAGTTTTATTGTGAACAACGGTTAATATTTCAAGTACAAAAATCGTTTTAAAAGGTTTAAGTTTACCGTACGATGTATTGATGTTAGTTAGTTGCGATAAAAGTAAATAAAAAAGGACGAAGCCTATGACACTGTTTCAATAACTGGTATTTTAATAGCGAATTCTCATATTTGTCTATTTTGAACTAGTCGTTCATCAAATCCATTAAACATTTTAAAAGTTACTACCACTAATTATTTATAAACATAAACGTTCAAAAAATTAAATATTTTCTTGTTTTAATAAAATGTATGTAAAAAAATTTTAGAATCTGGGTATTTATTTTATGTAGATTTGAAAGATATTATAAATAAACGTAAAATAGTTGGACAGGATTAGGTCCTTAACCATAAAGTATAGAACTTTTATTATTTAATAAAATACGCGTAATCACTTAAATTTTTTGACTCAACGCCTTTTTTAGACTGATCAAAATAAATTGATTGAAGAAACAAAATTACTAGTTATGTTAAAAGTAAATTTGTTTAGTAAATAACATATATAGAAAGTTAACTAACAAAAAAAATTAACTTTACTCAAAATAAAAATGACCGTTTACACTTTTAATTCACATATGGTGTGGTATCTAGAATACAAAATATTATTCCTATAAAAAAAATCGTTATTATTTTTTTTTTTAATTTTCTTCTCGTTATCTATAATACTTAAAAAAACTTTTTTAATGAGTTTAAAAAACAATATTTTAAAAGAAAAAAAAACCAATTTAAACGTGGACAAAAAATGTGTTAGCGAGTTAATTATGACTTAAAACTATATATTTTAACTTGAATCTTAATTTTATCATTTAACGAGTTGACGCCCACGAAAGTGGTGGTCTCTCTTGTCCCTCTTGTACGTCTTCGAAATTTATTTTGACCAATGCCGACATAACCGTACGACCGATCGTAGGTGCGTTAGTTGAATGCGCGAAACTTTATCGGTTGGAAGAGATCTGTACGACGAAACTTTAAAATAATCGTTATGTCGTTTTTTTATAATCCACATTTTATACGACCGGAAACGGCGATTTTCGCGCAAATTAAACAACGAACCGTCTGTGTTTGTGGCTAATAAGCGCGCGTCCGAGATCCCGCCGGCGGGGGATATTGCAGTGATCGTCGGACGCGTTTCACCCCGCGCCGTAAACGCGCGGTGGCACTTCTGGTTTTTACCGCGCCCCCGGTAGAAATCGCGCGTTAACAAGGACGAAACGGTAATAATTATTCCGACGTATTGCTGCGATACGAAAATACGGTAACAGTGGTCAGAATAGAAGGCCCGGAGAGCGATAAAAATCGCCGACCAGAGGGAAAAACGAACAGCCGCAAAATTATTGCCGTACGACGACGAGATGTCGTGAACAAACGAGACGACGACGCGTCGTGAACAAACGCGATCGGCGTGTTTCGGGGTGAATTTTCGACAGAAAGTCATCGCGGAGGCGGTGTATAAACGCGCGGAGAAGGTGCGAGACATAATCATTTTATCGTAAAACGCGCGGTACCGCTCGTATGATGTATAAAATACGCGAAAAGAATGACGTTTGGACGCGCGTCGTTTCTTAATGGGCTTTTAAGGGGTGATCGAACACGATATTATTATTATTATTATACAGGCAAAAGGACCTCGGACACGAGACTAGATTCTGTTTGTTTTTTTTTTTATTCTCCACCCCACGGACAATCGCCCCGGGGGACGTATGCGAGAAAAAGCCACCGCGCGGTGTGGAAGAGGGCGACTACGGCGACGACGACGACGAACACCACGACAAGCTCGTGCCCGGCCTTACGAGACGCGGATTTATTTGACGTTTTTACGGGCCCGCGGCTCGCGCCCGTCTCTTAAATCTCGACGTATCACACGTAATAATAACGATAACAATACATTTTAATGTATAATACATACGTATATACAGATATACATAACAACAATATTAGGCGGCAGATGCACCGCGGGCGCGCGCGCGCGCTCGCGTCCGTGTCGTAAAATATTATTGAAAAGAGAGAGAGAGAGAGAAACACGGAGAAATTGCCAAGACACCGGGCACGAGAAAAGAAAAAAAAATAGTTTTTAAAAAAAGAAAATTTATGTATAGGAGGAGCAGATGGTGCGGACGAATATAATATAAAGAGCGGCGGTGTGTGCCAGGTGAGAGAGCGGTGCCGTCGCGGTCGCCGCCGTCGCCGTCGTCGTCGTCGTCGTCGTCACGAGCTGCACACACCACAAGGACCTCGCCGAATATATTGTACCTATTATTGTTACGTCGCTAGACCTACACTATGTTCATTGTGTTTTTCGCCCCAGATTCAGTAGAACCCCCTTCTCGGCCCTTCAACCCCCTCCGAAGAAAAAAGAAAAAAAAAACGTCTTTGCCACCCCATTTTGCCGGTCGTGTCGTGCCGAATTTTTCGGGGTGTTATTATTCTTCCCGCGTTGTGCGAACCGTCGCTAACCGAACATCGTTCTACACACACGCGCGCGCGTAAACGTTACTACAGGGCTTATACCTTTTCTCTCGAAATGATTAAATTAAAGAAAAAAAAAAAATTGAGTAGTTTTAGACTGTTCGATAGCTGCTATAAGACTTAATTTTAGAAACAATAAGTACCGGCTATACGGAAGTTACAATATATACGTATATAAACCGTAACGACTCTTGTAAAAATCTGGTTTATGAAACAGATTTTTGTACACGACCGAGTGTATCCAAAACATTGATTTCAGACGGATTTTATAAATCTTATTCGTCTCGGTTGTTCGTGCCAATAATCTTCACGAATCGCGGTTTACAGCCGATTTGGACGCATCACGTTTTTACTTTCGATGTTTTTGAGGCGAACAAACGAGCGATAATGTTCAGCGATTTTATTTCATTTTAAATCTGCAATCCGTTTAAGCTTTGCGTTGAAATTCCGGAAAATTCCATAAAATAAGATACGAAAGGAAATAGCTATCGCAGCGAAATTTAAAACGTACGGTAGCCGTATATTTTACGATAAGTATTGCAATCGCCGACGTTTTAAAAACGTATTCGATTCCAGTGAAACGATTCGAAACACAATGAAAACGAAGCGCAATGCCCACGTGTGTGTGTACTAAACATAAATATTATACGCATTGCAGTTTTAAAAAATGGCGAAATAATAATTTGTCAATCATCGCGTTTCGTTGTTTTACGTTTGTCGAATGGATATTTATGGCAATCATACTACGTCGTGTTTAAACTATTCAAATAAGTGGCTTTTTTTCACGCATTTTCACAAATTCGGTGGGTTATGACCCGACGTAAGTATCTACCAGCCACCTAACAGTGTTTCTGTTGCGTTGTATAATTTTGTATAGAAAAGAATTTTCATATTTATTTGATACTACTCACTACTAATGATAATTTTGTTTTTTATGTATATATGTAAAACAATATTCATGGGCATTTATCAAGTCATCTTTTTTGTTATTCTGAACTTTAGTTATTTTACATCAATCAATCGAAAAATTATGACGTTATTTTATTTTGACTTTACGTATAATTAATACTTATGTTTGGAATACCACGTCTTCCTACCGCAAGTATCTATTCTCCAACAAAATTGTAGAATTTAATAGAATTAATGTAAAACGGTTTGGCTTTGGTGTAAAAAAAAATTTTCTCCACTCGTCAATTAACGTATAAAGGTGAAAAATAAAGTACATATTTGAATTTCAAACCCTCAATAGTCAATATATATATATATGTTCACATTAAATTTCAATTATTTGTGTTTGATTATGTTTTTTCAATAGTTTTTACTTTTTACGACATATTTGTATCCTAGTATAAGTAACACGACTGCAATTTTTTTAAATAATTTTTTAGAGAAATATTTAAATATTATAGAAATAAAAGAGGATTTCCAGTTATAGTACAAAGTACAACTGTATATTTTATTAGATAGTAAAAAATTTATCTATGTATAACAGAATTAACGAATTAACTCTAGACATAAAAGTCACCAGAAGTATTGAAATGCACCTAAATAAAAGACACTTCTATGTCAGCCTACGAGACAAAAAGAATAGGTAGATTGCGTGACAGACGTAGTGGTATACCACTTTGTAGTGAGTTAGCACCAACTCTCTTCAACGTGTATAAGAATGATCAGCCAACGAAACTGAATACAAAACATTTCCTGTACGCAAATGACCTAGCAATTTTATCCTAACAATACTCTTTTGAAGAAGTAGAAGAGTCTTTTACACTTTCCTCGTAAGAAATTTTCACGTATATTACAAAGAAAATCAAGTGAAACCGAGCCATAGTACAAAACGCAAACGTGTGTCTTTCACCCAGGAAATAAAAGCGCAGACAGACAACTTAAAGTCCAATTGGAAGATACGTACCTAGAACACACAAAATTAGGAAACACTGCGAGAACACTCGAGCCAAAGTCAAAACCAGGAACAACTAAACTCGTAAACTCCTAATGGAGAGCAGATGCAAGTACTCTGAGAACCGCAGAAATAGCGCTTAGTTACTCAGCCGCCGAATAAACGTGTTTAGAAACGTCATAAAATTATTTTAGAATTTAATACAAGTATTTTATAAATATTCTTAATTTTATCTGATATTTAACAATATATATATATATATATATATTGTATTAAAATTTGGCATAAAAATATTATATTATAGGTATTAGCAGCTACGTATTATTTACTTTTATATACGTATATTTACTTTGCTCAACAAAATTTTTTTTGTAAATTGATATAAGTTAAAAATTTTAAAAATCGTTGCTATGATCATTAAAATAAAATGATCAAAAGTACAAAATAATATTTCAAACCATTTCGTAATCAAATCAAGTCATCTAACCGCATAAACTGCCTTTAACAACAAAGCTTCATGGGAACTTGAGGCATAAAAACAGCGTTGTCTAATTTTTATTGCAACAGTTGTGTAAGTGTACCTCTATTGCTCCTGTTAACGGTTTCGTGTTTTTCGTTTTGCATATAAATAAATTATTGTACCCAGTCGCCCTACAACACATATTATAATACTGAACACGATACACTCACACGTGATCATACACAATAGAGTCATCCTCCTACGGAGAACTAGTTATTTGTGTCGAGTCAAAAATAAAATAATTATAAATACATATTTTGTCACCGATTTTGCCTAACTAGGAACCAGAAAAATCGTTTCTTGAGTTGTAATAGTAATTTTATTATAATGGAGTAAACTGAAAAGTTGTACATCGTTGCTCACTTTAGGTTCTGAATCATAATATTGTTCATGAACCATGCAATTTACTATCCAAGTTCTATGCTTCACCAAAAATTGGTCAAAATCAATGCCAAACCATTTTTATTTAGTTTTACCCGCCTTAATGATACAAGAACACTTCAAGTACTTTGATAGTATTTTTGGATATTTAGAACTGTGAGAATACTACACACTATAGTTTTTTGAGTTATCAAAATTGTAAAAAAGGTTGAAGCTAAGTATGCAATTTGGAGTCTATAACTCAAATATTAAATGTTTAAGATTAATCTGAACAAATATACTACAATTCAAAATAGTATTTTGAGAAAAATGATTTATGAATGCAATATTTAGTTATAAACTTATAATTTATCGTGAAACGATTCTTTTTTTATTTTTGTTACAGAAAAAATACTAATTGCTTTCCGATAAAATTATACAGTGATTAACGATATTTTGAATAGAGCCGTGTTTAGAGAATAGAGGTTAATTTATAATGTTACAAACAATATAATTTATTGTGTGGCATAATTTTAAGATCCTGACAATATAAAAATTTCGTTATCATTGAAGCAATAAAAATGGTTCAATCTCTACGCCCTAACGTACTTTTATTGAATATTTTTCAAATTTTTACTATTTTTTGAGTAAAAAACAACTGAGTAGTTTAAATCAAACTAACTATGGAAAACAAACAAAAATGTAATCAATTTTAACAATCTTCAAAACAATTAACTACATTTCGAATTTTTAATTTGTTCTTTTTGCAATTATTGTTTTATAAAAACTCTAGTAAACAGATTTTTGAAACTTTAAGTTCAACACAATTTTCGTTTATAGACATTATTAACAACATTATTTTTACGCTTTTATTTTAATGTATTTTTGCCATTAGGAACTCATCCAAATATTGTACAAATGATTGAAATTTTCACGTTGTCTTTACTCAATTTGAATAAGTTTAAGTTTTTATAAATTTCAAACAATATCCATTATTTTGAAACAATGTACATTAAACTTAAAATACTTTATAGTTAAAGAGTTCATATAACTTGCAGATTTTATATTTAAGACTTACAATTTTTTCATACACTTTCAGTAAGATACGTCACAGAATAAACAATTTAATACTTATTATTAAATGTATGATATATTTTTTTAAATTATAAATTATTTGTTTTTTTTTATATAAGTAATTTGTTTGAAATGTGTATAAATATTTTCCGAAATAAAGATTATTACTATCACTATTATATTTATATAAATTCATTTACATACGTCATACATATTTACTGTAGATTTTTTATTGCCGTAGTTTTGATAATTCATTCAAAATCATATGCAATATTAATACTTAATTATGTTTGTCTCGATTATAATTGATGGGGTTTTCAATAGAAATAAGACATATTTATTAGCCGTGTCTTATACCGATCAATGTGGTTAGCTTAAAAAATACGAATATTAGCTTTTACGTTTCATAAAGGTTGAGTTATTTTGATATAGAATCATTTATACAAATTATAAATAGTGTTTTAAATAGAAAAATGGTAATACTTTAAAACTTTTTCATATTAATGTTTACTTAAATATTTGTAACATGAAAATTGTTAATAAATTTTTGAGTCCAAATTTCTCATAAATATTAATAATAATTATGTAATAAATGCTGGTACTTTTACGCATTAATATCTTTATAAAATTTGCATATTTTCGTTTATATTTTTATAACACTTGACCATTTACTTTCACAAAACATAAATTGAACTAATCTTTTTTAATTGCCAACTGCTTGTGAATGACTTTTGTCACATTATAATTTTTTGTAGTATTTAGATTACTTACGATATAGTTACGAATTTGTTGTTTGTTTTATAATTGTAATCGTTCAAAGCTACATGGTCTTATATTTTCAAAGATGTTATGTATCAAAATTGTGGTGACGTTACAAAAACGGATTTGAGAACTGTTCTTACGTCAACCAAATGATCAACCTTACGCGCTCTAGTGTACAATATTTAGACGACTGGTTTCATCGTGAAAGTTCTCGCTAGATGTCATGACCGATCATAAATATATCTACATTGTAACACAAAATATTAGTTTAATTTCACATAACATCATAAAGATCCGCACACATTGCGTATTATATTAAATATAACTAGAGCATCTACAATGCAGATGCTGTAGAGAAGCTATTGCAATCAAACAATTTCAAAATTATGGCTGTTACCTAATTCAGAAAGCGCAAAAAAAAAAAAAAAATTACAGATTAACGGCGTTATTTTTATTTTGCTAAACTATTTAAAAACGTTTAAAATTTTTAGAATATTCTAAGTATAATGATCGATTCTACTGAACTTAAATCAAAAAATACTACAACCACAACTGTGGGGACTAGAATATTATTCTGTTATTATAATGTTAGTGAAAAACAAGAATTTTGAAAAAATATTATGGATAGGTGCAAAATGATTGTAAAATAATTATAAAATTGTAATTGTAATTTTCCATACAAAGTTAGATGAATGGGGGACAACATTTCCAGAGTTTTTGTCTTATTATAGCCACGCCTGAACGCTACTGACCTCGAATTGTTTGATCGTATCCGATACGACCAGTTGTGCAGATGAGACGTCATACACATAATCCACGAGTCGTAGGTACACGTCGTGAACCACAATGTCAGATGTTAGACGTTCTACTACCATGTAGTCAATCATCCGTTGTAAATATCTATCTTCAGTTATACTATTTTGATGCTCTTCACTCTGAACAAATAATACGCACAGAATATATAATATCAATAAAATAATATTTAATCGGAATATATATTATTTATAATTAGTTAAGGGTTTTCATTGACCTTCCAAAAGAGTTAAGTTTGTATTTTTCAAATTTTCGATCTGAAAAGGTTTTTCGTGGGTTTGTTTAGAAACGTCTTGTTTGGGTACACTTATAATCATTATTTGGTAATGTATATTTCATGTTAATACAATTTACATTTAATAGCATAATTTTGTATTTCCATTATTGTGATTTTTCGAGAGACAAATTTGCGTCAAAAATTCCAGTGCGACAAAAATCCTTAAATCTAGACACAGGAAACCGTATCAGCAGATGTGGACTATAACGGACACAGTTCTACATGGGATGCGTCGACACACACTTTGTTTTTAAAGCGATTGCAATTTTGATGTGATTTGTTGCGTAATATTTGTTATTTTATAGTTTTTAAATCGTGAAATCGGTGATGGTTTAAACAAATTATAGTTTAAACAACACGAGAACGTGAAATTTAGCGCACTATAAGCGTGCCATCTGTAAAACATCTTAACGATTATTACGAGTAATAATTTTATTTATTCAGTTTTGAATAAATAATAAAAACCGTAGGCATGCAGGTTTTTTATGACATAATACGTACGTACTACGTAATTACGTGTTAAAAGAATAAACATACACACAAACGCGAGACAATAAAATCGATGATTCAACATACATATTCTTTACATTAGTTTAATATAATATATAAATATAATATAATATATATACCTAAAATGTATTTAAGGTTGGGCAAGTTTACAACTTGTTAAATTACGTTAATTGAAAAAAGAACAAGATAAGTCAATTTAAAAGTTAAATTCTTCATTTTTTAAATGTATTAAAAGTTAGTTTTGAAAAATCTTAAATTTACATCGACAGTAATACAGGTAACATTGAGTTTGTTTTTAAAAGCACTCGGTTTTGTACATAGTATGACGTTTACTGCGCTTCAAAAATGTGTTTTTGTATTTTCTTTTGAAATATTTTTTTTTTTTCTAATACTTAAAAACTATAGATTATCAATGATAATCTTAAAGTTATTATTACGTTCAAATAAAAAAATATAGCTTATTAAGTTAGTAGTTAACGAAAAAAATAAGCTAACGAGTTTGTATACTTGTTTAAAATTAATTGAAATTTTAAACTTAATTTTAAATTTAAACGAGCCTTGTAAAGATTTCATTATTGGATATTTTGTGGTGTCCATATTAACCATCATTTATAATATTCAAATATGAATCAATGACAATATTATTATGAACATCGTAATTTTTCTAATCGAAACAACGCGAATTGAACGAAAAAAGCGTTCACGTTCCTATAGTACTATTCATGTTTATGATCGCATACAAATTACTTTAAAATAAACGCGTTCACGGACTCGTTCGTATTATATTAACGCATTTTTTTAACCCTGTTAATTCACAACTATGAGGACCATTGAGATGATTACTTTTTAATAATGAACGTTATTCAAAATATAAAGAGGAACACGCTATTTTTTGTTTTTCGTGAAGTCTGTGAAAGTCTTTTCTTACCACGTTCTGCCAACTTTATCGGGATCTCCCTACAGTGTAGTCCACCAAAGCATAACACTCGCATTTTTATTAATTTTAACATAAACATCCATGAAAGTATACATTTGCTACATTACAGTGCTGCCGATCGAATGCACGACGTCCAATGAGGACGACATTGAGTACAAGACGGAGTACGAGCGTTTCTCAATTTGGTACGTGAAAAAATGTTCTGACAATAGTTACGTCTCGCCGCTTCACGATGTCCCGCTAAATACGGGCAAGAAGGGCGTGTTCCGTGCGGTGATTGTTATGCCCAGACTAAACCACGAAAAAAAGAGAATTAGCACGATTACGGTTATGAACCCGATCGTGAACAATTATATCGTGGAAAATACACTGGTTTGAAGTGGGACCGCGGTGCGTTAACGCAGACCTGGAAAGACGAGTGCGTGATCGACCCGTTAACGAATCGGAAGGGCGACAACGGACAGCTGAGCGTGATCGTGTTCGGCAAACATTCGCACGATTGCGGAGCAGTAGTCGTCAAAACGTGAGAATTGTGGCAGGGTCGGCGATAATCACCTCGAAGTCGGACAGGACCAACTGGCAAACGATCGCGGTCGACGTGAAAGACCCGAGAGCCGTCAGCGTAGACAACATCGAAGGCTTCAATAGCGAATTTCTCGGTTTTATTGCTGAAATCGAAGAATGGGTGGCCACGTTCGATGTAGGGATGAGGGAAAGCGGATCAACCGTATTGTTGCGCTCGTAGATGCCCCAATGGTCGTGCAGGTGGTCGAGGATAAGCACAAACTTTGTTGGAAGACGCGGCAGGAAACGTCGGATGCGAACGGATCAAGACTCTGCAACACTACACTGGGTAACAGATGGACGTTGGATGAATTTCCAAAAGAATAACACCCCGCATTGAATCCTTCTCGTTGTCAAAGGAAAACAGTAAATACCGTGTCAACCATATAGAAATATGTACATTGTAAATCCTGAAAAATAATATTATTTGTGTAACCGTATTATTTTACATTCTGTAGTCAATATTAATTTTATACTCGCCATACTAGCGCGTTACTCAATTAAACTCGATGCTATGCAAAAAGTAATTATTACACACTATCGTTGTAAAAATTATTTGATGTTACCTTATGTTTATTGAACTATTAAATATTAATAAAGAGTTTGAACAATGTGTATAAAAAATAAATAATTAAAACTCTTAAAGATTGAATTTCTATAGATATATATATATATATATTATAATATACTCAAATCATAATTTGTTTGATCGATTACAACGAGAAATCGTCATTATATTTGTGCGTATTAAAAATAATAATTACCTATTAAGTATAATATTTTCGTATTCAACAATATAATCGTTATTTATGTTTAACGTGTTTTGGATGGGCGTGTTTGTGGTTGTTCATGGTTATGGGTTATAATACTAGGATTAGTGAAAATACGTAAGTAGGTATTAATAATTAATAATTAATATTGCTGGGTTAATCGTTTCCACAATAATAAATGATAATTTTAAATTGTAATATAACCATTTATACTGTATTATTAATGATAAAGTATGCTTATTAATTTTTGAAATTGCTCCGTTCGACTTGAAATTTTTGTATATGTCATTAAGACGAGTTTTATGAATGTACCGATGAAATTTCAATCGATTTCGATGATTTTTGAGGGAGTTATGGAACTTTGAAAGTTTTATCATTTCGGGCGGCCGTGTATTTCTTATGGGCGGGACAAATAATTACTGGAAACTTGATTTTCACACGTCAATTTAGTTTTGTTTTTTTGTTTTTTGTGATCACTGTTTCAAGTGGAAATGATGCTCCGATTTTAACGTATGATACCTCGAAAGATAGGCAATTGATCCAAGATGGTACTTTATTTGAAACGATCTTTGAAAATTTGATTATTTTTGGAGTTATGAGCAAAAAACGAAAACGACCGAAATTTCGAAAGAGCTCTGTTTGACTTGAATTTTATACATGTCATTAAGAAAGGTTTGACGAGTTTACTTTTGAAATTTAAATCAAATTTGATCATTTTTAAGGGAGTAATTTTTAATTTTTTAATTTTACACAGTTATTATTCCATAAAACCTCTTGTTTTTATGTTTCAGTTTCGAAATTTTAATAAAATCAAAATAAGATAGTTTCTCATTTGTGGTAAAAAGTTTAGAAAATTGGATTAATTACAATGTTTGCTTATAGCCGATTTTAAGTTGTTATTTTGTCGTGTTTCTCGTCATTCCGGGCGGCCGTGTATTTCTTATGGGGAAAAAAATAATTACGGAAAACGTGTTTCTTATACATCGATTTAAATTTTTTAGATCTTAACTTCCAAAATAAAGACCAAGCTGAAACTTTTAAATAATACTTAAATAGGAAAGACACAAATTTGATAAAAGTTTTTCACGTTAAATTTGTTTTTACCACGACGTATACTAGACAATTGAGCTCGCTCAGAATCATATTTTTGAAGGCAATGATTTATCATTGCTTTCAGATATAAAATAATGCGTTTAAACTACAATTTCTAAACTAGTGACCCTCCCAAAGCGTAGTCACTACCCCGTCCGCCTACCCTCGCGACCTGGACTGATCCCGGTTTGTTTTTTTTTTTGTTTTTTCATTTTTACTTTTCATTCCAAAACGTACAGATTTGTAAAATAATGTGATAACGAACCGGAAAACTGGTTTGAATTTGTCATAAGTTAACACGAGAGAGACTAACTGAAATATTTGACTTTTTTTTTGGTAATACTTATACTATTTAAAACACAACTTTTTTGGTTCAAATTTATAACAAAAATTTGTTCTTTCTTCCTATATTTTGTTTTATTTTTTCTACGTGTATTATGTAAAACCACACCATTCAAAATAGTACGTAACTCAGAGGTATCTAATAGCTATCACAGGTAATCAAATACTCTAATTTCTATGTGTTACAAAGTGAATTGATCTGATCGCTCCTTTCACTAACACAAATATTTAAATTTTGTGATGGTCCAAAGTTTATCATTTAAAACAGATAATTAAACAAATAATTAAACAGATAAAACCTATCCATAAAAAAAGTAAATAAAACTAAAAATATTTCTAACACAATATATTTAAATCTAAACTTTTTTAAGGAAATTTAACGTAAATATCGTAGCCACCAGCTACTCGTAATTGTGAATAAAAATATTGGATTTTCAAACTCTTTTCCAATAGTTAATACGTTTTTAAATATTATTAAATTGTCTTTTAATGTACTCGTATACTTATCGTTAGATTCAGTACAAAATATCACAAAAATTACTAAAAAATCAAATAAAAATCATTATGTTATTTACCATATTGTAATGCAAAATTTGTATGAATTTAATACATTATGCAAACGATTTAAGTTCGTTTTTTCAACTTTTTGTTACGTTATTATTGTATTTTGCAGACGATCTGAAAACATTAAAGTAAACATTATTGAAATTTTAAATGATTTATTTCATATTACATGTTATTTCATTAGTTATGCAAAAAATACTGCAATACTAATTTGTGTTTTGGTGTGTTATATGAGATAACAATTTATCACCTGTTGCCATAACATAGTTCACGCCATATATGTATTGCTATGACAACAACTTCAAAAATTTCATTGAATTTTAAATTATTATTCATAATTTAACCCTTCAAATAGTATTAAAAAGGTCTCGTTTTTGGGTGGGTCGTTTATTTGGTAGGTTGTAAATTATTAAAAATTTAAATATTTTAATAGGAAATAATGATTTCTGAGCTTATTCAGCTACACTTTGTAACACCAAATAAGAATATAAAATCTTATGATAGACTATAAAATATTCTAATAAAAAAAAATTTCGGGAATTTGATATCATAGCACAAAATCACAAATAAACTATAATTTATTTTATTTTATTTGAATACATTTTTCTTTTTCTTTTATAATATAAATAAAATTTGCTCATTAAATGTTTAGCAGCATACATTTTTAAATGACATGTATGAATGTAATATAATTATTTTTACTATGTCAAAATTCCAAATGTTCAATATTTTATTAAAAATATTTTAATAGTTTTGGTCCTTATCTTACTCACAAAGGTGTGAGTTAAAAGAACAAAGTTAAGTTAAGTTAGTTTAGTTAGGTTAAGTTAGGTATAAGGATACTTAGTCCACTTTAACTCGAAATGTACATTAGGGTCTAGGGATGCATTTTTCATAAAAATATTTTAAATACCTATACTATATATAATGAATAAAATGATGTACTAGATAGTCGCGGAATTAAAATTAAAATATAATAATTTATACTTTGAAATCAACTATATTAATATTACAATTTCAGCTGAAACAAACGAAGCCCATAATTTTTGTGATAATTACTATAAAGATAGACGTGGATAAGTGAATGACAACTAAACTAATTCAACAGATAATTATTGCCATTTCTGTAAAATATTTAATGATATATTAGATTTTTTAACTGCAACGAAATGTAAAACTAAATTTAATCAAGGATTATTTAATATATAAAATAACTAATTTTATTTGTAAACATGTGTGACAAATAAATGTTATAAGTTAGTTACAAAACAATCTGGTTTATATTAAAAATATATTATTATTTCAATAATACTTAATACTCTCAAACCAGAATAAAAGTTGAAATGTAGAGAAATAATATACTAACATGAAATTATCGTCTTTTTTTTCTACCTTGGACAATATGATAACTAATTAATTATGTAAATTTACATATTTTACGAGCATTGAATGCCTCTAAACGTGATTACAACTAAATGATCAATTCGCTATCTGAATAAAAAATTAGTCAAAAATTCACACAGTTGATACTGATATAATATAAAAACTTTTTTAAAAGACGGTGTTATTTTGATTATAAAAATGAAGTAACGTACTGTTGGGCTATTGATACTTAATCCATAAAAACTCCTCAAATTATGGTTCAAAGGTTTGAGATTGTCATACGTTATTTAAATTAATATTTCTGACTTGTAATATAACTTTTGCAATTTTCAGTCAATTTATATAATACTCTAATAAAAAAAATATATTATTAAAATTATTTTTTTATATTAAAATTTTATTTTATTTTATATATTATTAATTATTTTAATTTTACTAAATTAATTTTTACTAGATAACTGAACTCCCTCAGAGTCTTTTTTTCGAATTCAATTCAATTAATCAATACTTTCAGATAGTAAACAATTAGTTTAAACTACAATTTCTAAGCCATAGTCACCCACCCAAAGCGTAGTATCTCTATACTCACTCAAACTAGTCATGCGACTTATAGTAATTTTGGATATTTTATTTTTTATTTAAAACAATATGATATTTTATTAATTAATGTTCAACAAATTATTTTTTTTTTTTTGGATAAGGTATTGATAAGTTTTACGATTTAAAGGTGCAATTCAACACTTGTATTTAATATATAAACTATGTCATATATGTTGTGTAAAGCAAATAATTATAATCGACTTTTAAGACTTGAAAAATGCTTTTTGAATTTAAATTAATATGTGAGATTTTATTCTACGAAAAATTTAAACCTAATATAGCAATCATGCAAGTTGAATAGGTCTACTTTTTTGGGTGGGTCATTAATTTACAATTAATTTATACATATGATACAAATTTTCAACCAACAGAATTGATAATTTACTGACTTAAATACAATTTTTTGTATACAACATAATAATATCTGAACTAAATGAATGTGTGAAATACACAACGAAAATTAAATTCTATAGATTCTGTACATACCTAAAAAGGAAAATTTACATATTGTGTATTAAATTCGTATTTTTTATAAATTTTTAATTATTTTTAATAATATGAAGTACTTTTAAATATAATACAAATAATTTTTCTTAAAACGTTATTTTGCTTTTCAAAAAAATAATAAATAAATACCTAATCTAACATTATTATATAATAATATGTAACTATAAAAAATTTTGTGATTCAAATATAATCAAACAAAACTAATGAGCAGAAAATAACCGTTTAAATAAAAACAAATTTTTAAAATTTATAAAAAATAAAAAAGGGGGTAAAATCTAGTTCAAGTGAGAATATTTTGGAGTAACGACTATACCTTGAAGTTAATCACTCTTCTTTGGACAGGTCAATGTTGCAATAGTTGGACATCAAACTTCTTGTTTAATACCTATCTAAAATCAATGATAAATCTTTGCTTTCAAAAAAGCAGTTAAAACGAACTCGGCAACCCATCAAAAAGATCCTGAAAAAAAACAAGTTAAACCTAAATTATCAGCAATATTTTAGTACCCTCTAATTTATGACAACCAAAAATTTTCGGCTTGAACTAATAACATAAAAATCACATGTATTTGTGAAACAAACCACGCAAAAACGATCACCAATCGTTTTAATACTTTTAATTATTATTTAGATGTTTTTATTCAGTGATAAAGTTTTAATTTATGCAAATCAGTTTGTATACTATATAAATGAGCTATTAGTTGTTGTTTGTTGCTAAAAACAAAGAATTATTGACCAATTCTAAATAATATTGTATAATTACTACGCCAAACAAATTCTTGCTCGACTTAAAATTTACTTCTTCCCTTTTAGGTAGATTTCTATAGAAAAAAATTATCACCAATTGGAACTATGTGGTGGCAATATGTAATTGTATTGATTCGACAAAGCCAAAACGGTTAAATCAGTTTGATTTCTGACTACTGAAAAACATATTATACGTTTATTTGAAGTTTTATATCATCTTATTTTCTCGAATTGGATGGAGTAGTTGTTGAGGAAATTAAGTTAAACGTTTTTGTCAATTAATATTGTGCGGTAGCGTTGGATATGTAGTATTGTTAATATGGCACAGCAACATTGATTGGACAAATCGACTTCTGTTTTTGGATTGAAAAAAGTTACAATTTGAAATTGTGCATTGTTTACTTATTTTTAAACTTGAAGAGCATTTTTTGAGTTAATTAAGTCGAAAACGTTCGTGTTGTGTGACAAGAAATCGATCTTCACTTGTAGGCCCTGCCAACAGACTTTTTTCTTTCCTATCTAAGAGTTTACTCCTTTTTTGGTTCAGTTCTTAGAATTTACTCCCCTTCTTGTATTTCACTCCATTTAATTATTTTCGTCTTTCTTTCCTTTTTATTTTTTGTAATACTACATCATTCAAATAGTTACCCATACTTTAAATGTGTGACCTAATCTAAATTTTGTAATTATTGAAGTAGGTAACTAAAGTATGTATCGGAAATGTATTGAAAGAAAAGGAATCATCTAAATATATCCTAATATATTAGGCTGCTAGACGACCGTGTAACGGCTGGGTTTCCTAGACGATCGTGTAACGGCTGAGTTTCCTAGACGACCGTGTATCAGCTGGGTTTTCTATACAACCATGTAACGACTGGGTTTCCTAGATGACCGTGTAACGGCTGAGCTTCCTATACAAATGTACCAACTTAAATTAACTGAGCTCCTTTCAGAACAACTCATTATTTTACCACTTTTTACTTAACGATTGAAAACAGTGATCCGCTAAAAAGATTTTATCACTAGTACATCATTCATCAAGTTTCTTACCAGATCTAGATCCCCAAAATTCCTGTTTTTAATTATTTTAGTTTAAATCCAATCTTTAATTGCTTGTTATAATCAATTTTCAGATTTTATAGTATTGTACACTGAGCTAAAAAATTAGCTTTTATCATATTTGTGTTGTTATTTTTTATTTAAATTACTTCGTCCCATTGATCAGATTTATGAACTTGATTTTGATACCAGATTCTAAACAGTGTTATTGGTAGTCGCGGTCAATACGTAGCACGCAAATTGAATTATTAATTTTACGTTACAATTTTAAGCCTACCTCCGTTGTATAGTAATACGCACAGAAGAATTCTTCTCAAAATTTGTAATGCAGAATACATAATCACATATCAAATATTTCAACACGTTTATTTGATCAGTATATTGTTAAGTTTTCGTATTATACGATTTTTCTGATATAACAAATTTGAGTAGCTACAGACGCGTTTTTGAAAACAAGCTTTGCAATTAAAAACTGTAAAAATGATTTACATGAACAAAACCAGTCTCCATCCCCAGATCCGGGCCAGAATTTTTACACCACACACGTGACAAATGTTTTATTCAAAACTTTACGTTTTAAAGCATTGCCTAAATAATAATAATTGCGATTTGAATTCCGCCCTCTCAAAAAAAAAAAAAAAAAAATTGTGTGTACACCTAAATTGTTTTAGATTCTAAATTCTCCAAATACTGACCCTCAGAATCAAACTTAACCACAAGGCCTGTCTAATTTTTTTTATTTCAGGCTTTTTTTAATATATTTTTTCTTTAAATATTTTTAAAAAAACATTTGTTTGTCCAATTTTTGTATAAATTTGAGGGTTTGTTTTCTTAGTTTACATTCAATAATCAATGATTACTATCAGCTGACACTAATTTTTTGTATGTACATTACAATGTGCATATGGTTTCTTTTGCTTATAGCTTGTGATTAAAGACTAATACGTTTTCGTTATTAATTTCTGCAACTAACGTTGTCCGTTAACTACATTTCTGAATAGACTAAATTGTATTTAAATAATACAGTTTTATATTTGTTGGACATGGTTGGATGGTTTTCAAAATTTGTTGAATTTTTTTTTGTTGTAAAAAATAATTTCATTTCCATGCTCAAAATCACGACAGCTGGGCGAGAATTTTCGGAACTTTTTTTACTGACCATCAAATGTCATTCTTACTAAAATTTGGCACAAAAATATATCTAGCAATATGTTATACAATATATTTTGAGTGTGCATTTATTAATAGCATTTTTAATTTTTAAATTAAAGGTGATTTGTTAAGCTTTCAGAAACTACTGGGCAGATTTTATAAATTTTATTGGATAGCAGTTATTTTTCTACTTTACATATTTAAATGTTAGATTTTATAGAACAAACTTGTGTTAGGTACGAATTAGTTACATAAATAAGTTACAATAATGAACAATTTACGACAATTTTTACACTTAAAAAGAATTATTGGTTTTGGTGATTTCATAGCAGTATAATATGGGTTGATATGTTGGCCACCGGGTAGTAATATTTCAATGGATTATCAAGAAAATTTTATTATTTTTGAAACAAAAATTAACAAAAAAGTAGAAAATTTCGAAGTTCTCTAACTGGCTCAAAAATTCTCTGGAAGTTTTAACTTTTAACAGTTGTATTAGACCTGTTTATGGTACCAATTTTATAAAATGTGAAAGTTTCAGCTTATTTCAATCATTATTTTGGATATTATGGCTAAAAACTAAAAAATTAGGCAGTTATGTCAAAAACACGTTTGCCGCAATTAGGTTTTGATTAGTTTTTTTATTGTACCTTTTTTATTTTTGACTCTTAAATCCAAGACCCTACATATTACCGCGCAACAAAGTATATTTACCAGAAATCAGGTATGAGTGTAAAGATTAAAGCATTGTTGAAGTTATTTTATAGGGGTAAAAAAAAATAAATAAGAAAAATACACATTTTGATAAAACTTAAAACCAATAAACTCTTTGCTACCCTCAGAAGTTAAATTAACAATGTTAAATGATAATAATTTTAGAGTTACTTATATTATAAAATAGGTAAAAGTGTACAACGACTTAAATTTTATCACATTTTTAACGTTTTATCTATAAAACACTTGACTAATAATGATTATTTGAGATTATTCAGATTTCTGTAAATAATTAATACAAAGGACGAGCAGGTGTTTTGGGACAGAACATACGTATGTAAAACCAAACATACACAAACTTGAGAAAAAACAAATTATGAGCCGACAAAGATCTCTATCGTTCGTTTAATCATCGTTCAGTAGTTTTTGCGTAACCGTCTATAATTGTTTGTGTAATAATCGTTAGGCCTTTAACCAGAACAGCAAAAAATGAATGCAATCAATTGTTTTACTGTTACGGTAATCATTACTTTGGGGCTTTTTTCATGCGAAAATAATGCAGCAGGTATAACATATAATTTCCTAACAAATTTTTATTAACTATAAGATATATGCCAGCCATACTTTCTTACAATATCAAATAAAACTATAATTTTACGCGAAGTTGAACAAAATCAATAATAGAAACTCAAATGTATAATATTGAAAAGATTATAACTTTTTTCAAATGTTGTCAGTTGCTTATAAATATATAAATATATACTTATGAATATATACTAACGGTTTTATGATACACAACATTTTTAAATGCGGTCTCCGTCCATAATCCGGGCCAAATCCCTAGGAACACGAACATCAATTTCGAAACCAAGAACCACAAAAAATATGTATTAAACGGATTCAATAACAATATATATATATATATATATATATATATATATATTTTTTTTTAGTTTTTTGTAAACTAATATTTAAGGGATGTATAAAAAAAATGGTTTAAACTATAAGTCGAAGTTAAACTATGGAAAAAATATCATTTAAGAGCATTATAAAATGTTTTATCATATTATTAAAATCAACTAATTATAAAATGCACACTTTTACCCCAGGTTACTCTAATAATAGCATACAATTAAATGAAACTTTTTGAATTTTTTTGTAGTTCTACTGCTACAAAGATACATTTTTGTTAAAAATTTCAAGATAAAAGAATGATTATTTTTGAAATTATGTACGGGATTTTAATGAAATCTAATATGTCGTTAAAAATCTTAAAACCAATATCGGAAGATCGAAAAATTGTGTTATTTCTAAATTTTTTAGTTTATAGTTAGAGTAACGTACGACTGATATTGTGTTTAAACTTCAAGACCCAAAAATTACTCATTTATGTATGAAAATCCTCATATATATATATTGTTATTGAATCTGTTTAATACATATTTAATGGCTATCCAATTCGTTAAAAAAAAAGATACTGTTTGTAGAAATCAGTGCACTCTCTCTGGTAGAAATATTGTTGACAATATAAAAAAATAAAATAAACATCATTGTAAAACCACTAGCTTCCTCGCTCCGCTCAGAATCTAAAATAAATAGCTATATTTTGAGTTGTAGGGTTTTAATCGTAATTTTTTTTTTTTTTTTTTTGTAACGTACTTTACCCTTCCTTCAGCCGTAGGCGTAACGCATAATCGATTTTTCTTTTTGAAATATTATACCTACATTTTACCATACAGTTTCAATTGAGTCCATTGAATTCTATACAATACATAAGCATATATTATGTTACATGTAAAATATACCAGTTTTTTCCATTTTATTAATCATCAAGAAGTATACTGCATAATTATTAGAAATGTGGATTCAAATAATTTATTTAGAACGGTAGTTAAAAAATATAAATAAATCTTTAGTGAATATAATGCCTCCTTAAAATGTTGGGTTTACTGCCTAACAACGCGTATTCTGGCTACGGTTCCGATCTTGCCAACCCGATTCGGGTCTGCCTAGTGGTAACTAAATAACTGGATCCTCGTCCATCGTTTATCTTATGAGGTGGTTTTGGCTTCACATATCATGTCCAGCCCACCAAAGTATATAGAGTTAAATTAATTATAAAATATTTTCATGATCGTAAACGTTTGCGACGTTACAGGGTTGCCAATCGAATGCACAAAATCTAGTGAGAACATTAAGTACACAATAGAGGAACGTCACCCGACCATGACATTTGGGCACAAGATTTACCTGAAGAAAAAGTCAGACAACCAATACGTCTCACCGCTTCACGATATTCCGCTGAACACCGAAGAACAGGACGTGTTCCGAGTGGTGATAGTTATGCCCAATCGAACATCCCAAGAAAAAAGAATCGACATGAAAAGGGATATGAACCCGATCGTAAACGTACCACCCCAAGAAACCGGACCGGATTCCCCCGTTTTGCAATGGGCCTACGGCGCGTTACCGCAGACCTTCGAGGACGCGAGCAAGATTGACCCGCGCACGTTTCAGAAGGGTGACAACGGGCAGCTGGACGTGATCGTGCTCGGCAAAAGTTCGAATACTAGCGGAGCAGTGGTCAGAGTTAAAATTGTGGCTGCGTACCCAATGATCATCTCGGAGAGTATGACTGACTGGAAAATGATCGCGATCGACGTGAATGACAAAAGAGCGGCCAAAGTGAACAGCATCCAAAACTTCAATGGCGAATTTCCCAATTTTCTGGATAAAATTAAAACGTGGCTGATAAAGTACAGAGTTAAACCAGGTCAGCACGACAACCAGGTCTTCCAGGTCGTGGACGCCCAGACGGCCGTCCAGGTGGTCAAGGAAAAGCATAATTTTTGGAAGATATTACAGGAAGCGCCGGAAAGTTCTGAGTCCGAAGTAAAGCGCTTTAACACTACATTGAACAACCATTGGTGGATGGAGAAAGTTATTATTCAATAACCACCCGTTGATTCCTTTGCGTCGTCAAAAGAAATAAGGCCTAAATATTATTTGGACCCTAAAGAGATGTGTACTTTATAAATTTGTATAAATAATATTTTTTGTGGCAACTAAATTATATATTATACAATAAGTCTATTATCCATACCATATTATACTCACCATTCTAGCGTTACTAAATTAAAATGTATTCGGCTTTAAAAACTCGCCATTTTTATATACATATTTGGTACTATCTAACATGTTATATAAGACGTGTATGCAACGTGTATGCATACTAACTCATATTAATGAGGTTTTTTAATCATAAATAAATAAAAAAAAAATAATTAGTAGTTTTCATCTCCATGTATTATATATATATATATATTTATATATATATAAATATACGCTTTAAATGTCATTTGTATACTTAAATATCTGTTAAACTTTTGGGCGAGTCACTTGTATGGAAATTGTGTTGTTCAAACATATTATTTATTATGTGAAAATAATGATAAATCATTGCCTTCAAAAAAATAATTCAGAGCGAGCTCAGTTATCTAGTATACGTCCTGGTAAGAACCAAATTTAACAAAATCGAAATAACACAGTGCTATCAACACTTTTTTTTTTAGCTATCAGAATCTACTTATCAAATTTACAAATGCAATATACCTAATATAATATAATATAAGGTATAAAATATAATTGGTATAAGGTAACAATGCACAACAACGTTGTAAGAGTAAAAACATTCTAGCTGGTACAATAGAAATTTAACTTTTTAATTCATAATAATTATTAATATTTTAACCGATAAAATTATTTGAAACTTAACAGCATATTTCGCAACACTTGCAAATTAAAAACGTTTTTTGGAAATGCGATAAAATAAATAGTAAATTTGCAGTTAAAAAATCAGAATCAAGAATAGTTATTTTATATTTATAAAAGGACTTATGAATAAGACTACTTCCAAAAATTTTATTATTCTGACGGTAAGTTTAAATTCATTATATTAGACTTTGTGAATTTTAAGATTCCGAGTGAAGCAATGAATATATTTTTTTACTACACGATAATGTTTAATTTTCTGTCAACAATTTTTATGTCGAAAGAATGCTCCGATTTTTAAAGTCAGTAAATTTTCTGATAATTTTATTGATAGTACCACTCCGGTGGAAAATTGAACCTAGTTTTTTTTTTTTTTGCTAACTTTTTGTATTGTACACCCAAACATCAAAAAAAAAAAAAAAAAAATGATGATTTTACGGCAAAAAAATTGGAAATTTAACACTAAATGAAGTATTTTAAAATGAAAAGAACTGTTTATTACATATAATTTATACTCTGATTGTATTATTTTGAGATATAACAAAATAGATAAAAATATAAAATAAAATGAAAGGTAGCGCTCTTAGAAATGTATAATTACTAAGAAGTGGGTAAAAATGTGATTTGTCTACAATTTAAAATAAGAATGTGGTAGCTTTTACTTTTCTATGTGGTTTTGGCAATGCTACTTTGTCTATTTCAATATATCTTAAGTAAAGGTGTGCAATACGAACGTATTTTGAGATATATATTTGTACTTACCTTTTCCGTAGTGTGTATCATGATGCGTAAACAGTCGAGTTTATTTAAGTGAAAAAAAGTTGCTCACGATCAGGGTGGATTTTAATACTCAATAACGTTGCCCTCCTGATATGAGACAAGTTTATTCTTTTTAACAATAAGATTAGGAAAATAACTATACATGGACAAGATCTTGGTGAATGAATGATTTGATTTAAGTACTATTCTAGATTCTAAATATAATTTTCCTCTTTGTTCAAGGAATAGACCAAATCTAGATTTTTAAGGGCTATGAGGCTAATTAAAAGAAAAATAGAAAAACGGAATAAATAAATAGGATACCTGGGATCTTCCCGATGCAAGTCTCATTACAAACCAGCGGATACCCTAGACGGCTTACTCCAGCGGCTTTGCAAGACTCGGAAGTTAATTTAAATAATAATAAAAAAATTTACAGATAGAAAACAAATAAAAATACTACTTGCGATTTTTCCAATGCAAATTTCCCATTAAACCGACGGACACCCTAGACTTTGCAAGACTTGGGAGCTAATTTAAATAATAATAATAAAAAATATGTAGAAAAAAAACAACAAAATGATTAATTTTTTGATATTCTAATTATTTTCTGAGTTGTGTGTCAAAAATTACAAAATGACGAAATTACCTACCAAATACGGAGACAGAATTATCAATTTTGGTTTTTGAACATACCATCCAAAATAATAATCGGAGTATGCTGAAACTTTTACATAATATTCAAATAGATAAGATACAGGTTTGATTAAAGATTCAAGTGATTTTTAAAATTTTTGGGATAAGTATAAAATTTTGAAATTCTCAAAAAAATTACCAGGACGTATACTATAACACTGAGCTCAATCAGAATTTTCTTTTGGAAGACAATGGTTTATCATTGCTTTCAGATATTAAATAATACGTTTGAACCACATCTTCCATACCTGTCATTTATCTAAATCGTAGTCACCACATCGTCAAACCCACGTAACTTAAAGTGATCCTGGCTTTTTAGATTCTGAGCAGAGAGAGGAATCTAGTGGTTTTACAATGATATTTTTTTTTTTTTTTTTTATACTGTTAACAAAAATTATACCAGAAAAAGTGCATTGATTTATACACACGATACCTTTTTGTTAAGTAAATTGGATAAAAATGGTACTTTAGAAATGTAATTTTTTTATTTTCTCAGTAGTTTTTTAACAACATTGGAAAACCCACCAAAAAATTGCAAAAATTCGCTAAAAACGGCAATTTGTCAATAATGCGTACAGTTATTTCTACATAATTTCAAAAAAAATCATCGAGGAGTTTTAAAATTTTAGACAATAATATATCTTTGTACTATACAACTTCAAAAAAGTTTTCAAACATTTTCATTTAATTTTAGGCCATTTATAGTCATTTTTAGAATTTGAGGTTTTTCAAAATGGGTGAATTTTGGGATATTGACTTGAAATTAAAATACAACATCAGTCGTACGTTACTCCGACAAACTACCCAAGCGACCGAGACTGATCCCGGCTTTATTTTTATTATAATTTTGTTTTATGTGATACAACTATAAATTTGATTAAAATATTTTAAGTTTAAGCAGTGTAATTTTGTTTTTTTTTTAATTAATGAAAATGGCTACGTTTATACAATTAATTAAACAGGTATAAAAATAAAATAATAATTTTATTATATTTCAATTAATGTAATAAATACACTTTAAGGATACGTTTATATTATGTTAAATAAAATTTAATTACATTGCATTGGAAATAATATCATAAATTAAAATATTATTAGGAATGTACCGTAAAACCATTTAATTACATAAAGTTTTAATTATAATATACATTCCAGAAATTGTATTATTTATCTTAGCAGTTTTATTATTATTTATATTTTGTATCTCTTATACATAGATTTTTTTTCTTTATTTTACAAGTTCGGTATTTCATCAGCAGTATTATCTTTATCTTCTTTTGTAATAAACGAGAGATCTAATGACAACTTTATTAAAGGTCTAGTGGTTGTAGGATTTTTAGTCCACAAGATCCATTTTTTTTTTCCAAAATCAAAAATACCTGTATAAAAATATCACACTTTTAGTCAATTTATTGAAGACAATTTACAAACATAATATTATAATTTATATTTTTATGACACATAATTATCGTCATATACAAAAAATTTATCAACATATTTATCTTTACATAAAATTCTTCATCAACAATGAAAATTTGTAAATAAAACACGTATAATTAATAAATTCAATATTCATTTAATTTAATTGTTATTAAAAAAGTTTGTGATTAAGAAAAATATTTACTAAAAATACAAATTTGGCATGTTTATAATAGGTATAATTATTGTTATTCAAACAAAAATTATTTGGTGAATATACTAGTTGATACTATGACATGCATAGAACTTACTAGTATTAATAGTTATCACATTATCGTCATCAGAATCTCTAAAAATTCTTCCTGCCTTTCCTGTTTGTGTAGCACCAAGTACTCGCAGAATGTCTCTCAAGCTTTGAATCGGCCTTTGCGACGTTAACTTCTGGTATAGACGTTCTCTGTCATTGCTGCTTTTCCATCCATCACCTTCAAGCTCTTGGCAAATTGGAACTGAGTATTGTAATCTAGCAAAATATAAATTTTTTTACATATTTTTACAATATATTCTTTGAACTTAAAAAAGAAACTTTCTGTCTAGAAAAGAAACATTTAACTCTATATTTCAAACATTTTCAAGAGGCAGTTTTTTTTTATTGACTGCATATTTTTCTCTATCCATGCACAATTTTTATTTAATACATTATGCAATACGCATCTGATGAGTTATAGTTGATATTGTTTTACGAGCAATACTAATAATAATCATAACAACTTAGATGCCGAACGTATAGAGAGAATTTATTTTAAGTTGATTTTTGTTTATATTCATTTTTTGGGTACCTAGTTGATTCGCTTCAATTTTTGCTTATGATACCACATAAAAAAGAAGACTACAAATAACTAAAAATAGTTCACTATATTATATACATTTTAATCGTTTTAAAAATTAAAATCCAATAACTTTGTGTATAACGTGAAATTTCCCAAGTCAAGAGGATGAGTTAAATGTTTGATAAAACGAAAGTTAAACCAATTATACTCGTTAATTAAACATTTCTTTTGATATAAATTGTATAACTTCAGAAAATATGAACAAGGTAATCAGTTAACATAGCAAACAATTAAAATGTCTGAATTGTTAAAAATTATACCTGTTGTAAGTGTTTAAAACCTATTTTAAACCTGTTACTAAAATGTTCATGTGATTGTTTATCATATTGAATATTTTTTGAATAAATTGTATACGACCAAAATATATTTAAAGCATAAACAGAACTCCGGCCACAATTTTAGAAAGCGATTTCAAATTATAGCTTAAAAATTTAATATATAGATGCAACTTCTATCTAAACTGTTACATTACTGACCCAAGGATTCAAACTATACACATGAGGCCATTCTAATTTTGGTTTTCGCCTTTTTTTATACATTTACTTTGAAAATATTTGAATAAAAAACAATCGTTTGTCCCATTTCCGTATAAATCTGAATTGCGTATTCAATTCAATGGTTACTATCAACTAAAAATAGTAAGTACAGTTTTGTCAGAATCTGTTTTGCTAATTTTTGTGATTTGAAACTACTACATTTTTGATATTAACCTCTGCAACTAACATAGTTCATAAATTAAACTCCTGAATAGACTTTATTGCTTTTAATTAATTTATATTGTTATATAACTATAGGCCACAAAGCTCAGTTTAATACATTTTAAATTTGGATCCGCAAATTATTGTATAATATGTTATTTGAAGTGCCAACTTGTTTGCATAAAATGACGTTGATCCCGGTGCCACAAGTTTGGTAACCACATTAGACATAGTATCTTTTTCAGACGGCGTTACTTCAATCGAATAGAACATCCGACTCGTCACTTTTTCATTAAGGAATCCAACATTAACGTGAAACGCGTCTGCCGAACCTACGCCTGAGTTTTCGAGTATGTCTTGAACTTCGTTTAAAGTGTCTCTGGAAGCCAACAGTGCTCTCGTAATAAACGTTCGGGCTTCAAAAATTACAAAAACATAATTGATGTTTGCATATATTCAATTAAACGTGTGTATTGTAATGATTATTAGAAGACAAAACAATATTCACAAACAGTGGTTGAAAATACGTTTAAATAACTGGTTTGGTCGCATGCTTTTTAACTTGGAGAAACAGAAATTAAGTCTATTAAGAAGATATGATTAAAGATTGCTTTCTCTTATGACCAAAATGTAAAAAAAAACACAAAACATTAAGTACAAAGTTTGACGTAATATTTACAATTGAATACAAACATAAAAAACATGGCATAGATTAAAATCGTATACGATTTGTTATCTTACTTTTTAGACTTTTTAAATTTAATTGTTTTGTACTCACGTATTCGTTCTCTTAATATATTTTTTGCAAAGATTGTGTTAACAGTAAATACTAATCCATGTTGGTTGTACCCGCTCGCGTATCCAGGCAACAATCCTGCAGATGTCATCGCGGCCCATTTCTCTTCTCTTGCTGCAAAAACCCCTTTTTCCTCTTTTGGCGCCGGCACAATGTGAGCTTTTACAATATAATAACTATTTATCGCCACTTTTAGAGCGTCTTCGTTGTGTGCAAAGTACTTAAAAAAAACATTTTTGTATTATTTTAGCACACGCTTTGATAAAAATATGAAACACGTTTATTTTAGTGAAGTTTTTGTCAACTTAATTTTTGATTTTGAGGGAAAAGAAGAGTGTATTGTTTTTACTATGATATTTTTTTTTTATCAATATATCATAGAGTAAAGGGAATGCTCCAATTTGTATAGTCAGTAATTTTTCTAATAAATTATGAACTGGGATAATACTTACGGGATCTAAAATTTGAAAGTCAAAATAAAATACAATAAAAAACTAATAGAAATTAAGGAACAAAGTTAAAAATTACGGCTAGCGCGTCTTTTTCGATATAATCAATTTATTCTTTTGACCATAACGTCCAAAATAATAATCAGAACAAGCTAAAAATTATGCAAAATAAAATAAAAGTTATAATACATGTTTGAATCAATTTTCACGTGATTTCAATAGTTTTTGAGCTAAGTATAGAACTTAAAAATTTTCAAAAATTTCAATTTAGTTTTGTAATTTTTGTTTAATACAAATTTATTTTAACAAAAAAAGTATTGAAAATTCAATACAATGTTGGCAACATGTAAATATATATGCCACTAAAAAAATTCCGAATATTTATAGTCCTAATTTTTTTTTTTATTAATATTTTTAAAATTGTCAAAAATTGCTCATACTGTTTGACTTATTTTTGGAAAACAATTCGCAATACATGCAAATATAATATTTGAGATTTAAAATTTAAATATGTTGTGTTAAACAAAATGTTCAAACAAAAATAATTTCAAAATTATCTGCCCAGTAGATTCTGAAAGCTCAAAAAAAAAAAAGTGTTGATAAAACGGTGTTACTTTGATTTTGTTAAATTTGTTTTGTACCAGAACGTTTTATTAGATAACTAATCTCACTCAGAATCGTTAATTCGAAAAAATGATTTGTCATTGCTTTCAGATTTTGAATATTAAGTTTGAACCACAACCTCCAAACAAGTTACCAGTGACCAAACCAAAGAGTAGTCATCACTGCACCAAACTACCCACGTGACCTAGTGCAATTCAAGATTTTTAATCTTTAAATTATTGAAACAGCAGTGTGTAGATAATTGTTTATTTTGTAGACATTGACTAGAAAATTTAAGATTTTGTAAACAAATTGTAGAAATTTTGTTGTATTAACCGCTTAAGAACGCTCAAAACTATCAGGACCATAACATTTTTATTCCCAAGAGCAATTTTAAGGGTGAAATAAAAACTTCTTAATTTTTTTGGTGCGAGATACTCAGTATTCGCAAAATGATTACAAAAAAAAACGTGTCGACCACTCCTACGAAATCGTGTAAAACTTATTTTTGTATCTCTAATATTTGAAATAAAATTTGGAAATACGCAAACTTTTTTATTGCTGAGACAAACCTATCTTAATTGCGAAATTTTATGAAAAATGGATTTTACAGAAATTCTCTATCTCAAACTTTATTTGTGACTGAAAGGAATGATAATAATAATCCTATAAAATAATTAGTGTCAAATATTTCGTTCAAACCAAATTATTATTGATCAATTTACCTGTCCTTTGCCAGGCCAATTATACATTATCGTAGTGCATCCGGTACCTTGATTGTTCGCGCTAGGGAGCTGCAGGGCCGACGGAAGAATTTCGTCCATGTGGATTAAAAATAACTGATGACATATTTAATACAATTTGTAGTGCTAATTGTGTAATTTGGACCCAATAAAATTGTAGTGCATAGACTTCTCTTAATAAACTAACATGATGAAATAAAATCCCAGCGCCTGAAGCCATTGCTTCAAGTTCAATCACGTATTGAGGAAAATATTCTTTGGTTAGTTTTAGACATTCGTCGTATACGTTTTTACCGTCAGTGGTGTTGTACATTTTCAACATTTCCTTTAGTGGTTTGTATGCTTTCAAAAAATCTGCTATGAGTTTGCCAAACGTCTGTCCCTAAAAGAATAATATTACCCACGTAAATTGTATTTATTCATAGGTACTCATAAAGATGCTCGTTTAGTTTTGGTTTTGCTGCTCTTCCTTTTTCTTTGTTGAAATAAATGTTACAAAATAACATACGAGTATTATATTTTTACACATTTTCAAAATATCATGATGTTTTGATGGGTTTTATCATGTTGTTCATTGTAATAAAAAAACTACGGTTGTACCTATACAAACATAAACGGCCTACTTCTGTATTGTGTCAAGTTAAAATGTGTGTTTAATTAAGGAATGTTAAAAAACAAAAAACAAAAAAAAACTACCCAAATGGACGAACAATAATCTATAATTATTATTGTTGAGCATTATCTACTCTCAGGGCCGGACTAAGAGAGGGGCCATGGGGCCAGTGGCCCCGGGCCTCCACCACCCCTTGGGGGCCTCCACCAGCAGTGATGATAATTTCTGTCTAAATCGATAAAGATTCATAAATGTTCATGATATGACAATCCAACATGGAATGTCCGCGATTAGTTCACAGTTCAACTAGGCAGGTTTCCATGAAATAAATATATATTATATATTTATACATTAAATATAATATTTGTTTATACAATAAATAAATATTTGGTTATACCAAATAAACTTCGACCAATAGCAATCCAACATGATGAATCGCGCAACATTGTGTCGCCATGTTGGTCTATACCCAATTACATGTTGATCTAACCTCATATTTTTCCCAGTGTACGAAAAAATAGTTCTGTCACGACCTTCAAGTCGACAACATTGACTTAATAAGTATTAAAATCATCCATTTGACTTATATTACTCAATTATTGGTATGTAATTAATTTTTATTAATCTTTATTCATTTCCTTTCATATATTCCGTATTTTCATGTGTACTGAATTCGGCTCTTAGGCTGTAGTAGTTTATTGCCAAACAATGTGCCAAAAACATGCCAAACGTTGATTTTCGCTCATCCACAGTTTAAAATCCAAGGCGATGTCAAGGATTTTTAGCGGATGAGTCTAAATCGACGTTTGGTATGTGTTGAATATGATATTTAATTCCCATTCTAGCCTAAAAGTACATCCGATATCCGCTTTTAGGTTAGAATGGGAATAAATAATTTCATTTGGTTGGTTGAACGTAAATATTTTATTTTTCATATTTTATTCTTAGAAATAAATATTATGAATTTTTTACCTTGAATATATAATAAAAAAAACATTCAAGAATTTTAGTAGTAACAGCAGTTTGATATGGCTGATCGAAAAGAAGATTGACATAAATTTCAACGTAATCATCCATCTGGAGCGCAAAAAAAGAAAGAAGCTTCCGAGAGGGAAAATCACCATGAACAATTGCTGTCAAAAATTCCAAAAATAAATACTTTTTTTTCTGTTCATGGAAGTGAGAGCCCAATTTCTTCAAACAGAGATTCAGTTCCTGTATCAGACAGAAGTGGAAGTCCCTCACTAGTGGCTATTCCCATAGAACCAAAAAAACGTGATAATCCTGCCATAATTAACAGCGATTCTGTATCTGACAATTTATTGTTGGATTCTAATGAAGTCGACTCCGGGGTGCCAGTCGCAAATCAAAATGAGAACTATCTGGATGATGTTGGTCTTTGGAAAGAATCGTTTACTTGTGATGAGATAGGATATTGGGTAAAGAAAGGATCAAAAGACCTACAACATTGTGACGAAAAACTTTTTTTCAAGTCTTCATTTTGTCAAGAACGGACTGACGTTGCCACAATTAGAAGATGTTCAAAATATCATTTTTCACGTATTCTGCAAAACAAAGAGTTCGTACAGCGTTTATTTTTTTTGCTTTTCACCATCAACTGGAAAAGTATATTGCTATATCTGCAAACTTATGTCAAACCCATCACAAAGCAAGTTTGCTGGAAATGGTTATTGCAATTGGAAGAAGGTAGCAGAAAGTGTTTCTCAACATGAAGTTTCTAAAAACCATTTAGATTCAATCATCCAATTATCACAACGTTCTAATCAACTTTCCCGTGTTGATCAACTCCTCGAAAAACAAGTATGTAATTTTTACGAACGACTATTAACATAAATTTAAAATGCACTAATAAGATATTTAGATATTAAAAATCATTAACTCTAAATTATAAACTCTATTGCTAGTCATAGATAGCTGAAGCGACTATTTACTGGGGTCAAGTTCTCAAACGAGTGATCTCTGTTGTAAAATTCTTAGCTGAGCGTGGATTGGCTTTCCGAGGTTGCAATGAAAACATCTACTCGTCTAATAATGGAAATTATCTTGGAATACTTGAATTGATTTCTGAATATGATCCGTTTCTCAAAGAACATCTGAAAAATATGGCAATAAGGGGACCGGAAACATTAATTATCTATCATCCACTGTTTGTGAGGAAATCATTGAAATTATGGCGAAAGAAGTATTAAAGGAAATTTGTCTTCGTATGCAAAAAACGAAGTATTATTTAGTGTCAGTCGATTCTACCCCCAATGAAGGTCGCATAGATCAGTTGACAGTAGTTGTTAGATATTTAGAAGGAATCCGTCCTGTTGAACGCTTTTTGACTCTGATACCGAATTGTGGACATACTGGTGAGGAGATAGCAACTGCTCTTTGAAGTCTTTAGAAGATTTGGAGATAGACATTGGAAACTGCCGAAATCAATCTTATAATAACGCTCCCAATATGCCTGGGAACTATCAAGGTATGCAAGCTCAAATACTGAAACTGAATCCTTACGCTGTTTTTGTACCATGCTGCGCACATTCTTTGAATTTGGTTGGAAAAACAGCTGTCAGTACATGCTTTGCTGCTGCTGATTTTTTGGGGTTTGTAGAAAAACTTTTCGTTTTTTTCACTTTATCCACTGCTCGACTCCAAAAGCTGAATGAGAAACTAGCAACTTTGAAAACGACCGATAGAGTTTACACTTTGAAGGGTTTGAGTAAACCTCGCTGGTCATGCAATTATGAAGCAGTCAAAGCACTTTATTATAGTCATCATCCAATACAAGAAACATTGAGCGAAATTAGCGTTGACAAAGATCAGAAAGCCATTGTCAAAAGTGAAGGTCTCGGACTTTTTCAATACATGGATCATCTCGAAACTGCAATTTACACATGTATCTGATATCCTTGAAAGATTTAATGCTACAAGCAAATATCTGCAAAGTCCTACGGTCGTACTCAGCAATGCTGTAAAATCGATGGAGTCTTTGAAATCTTTTGTTGAATCGAAAAGAAATTCCTTTGAAGTCTACGAAAATGAAGGAAAAAAATCTCAAAAAATCAGCAGTATATTACGAATTCACGAATTAAAAAACCGAACGTTCGACTGCAGCCACTTGATTATTGAAAAGCACTCCCTGTGCAGCTGTCACCAAGATATAAATTTTGCACTGAAGCCTTTCTCACAGTTGTGGATTCTATAATTACGTCTCTGTCACAACGCATCGCAACATATGAAGTAGTTTGCGAAAGATTTGGTTTTTTAATTAAGCTTCCGACAATAATACCCGAAGAGTTGGATGCAGCAGCAAAAAGTCTTACCAGCCTCTACCCAGAAGATTTGGAATCATCATTATCCCTCGAATTGCTTCAACTTGCAAAGCGGTCAGAGTTGTATAAACGGCTTGACGAAGAATCAATGGAGGCATTTCTTTATCGTATTATCATAGAAAATGATTTGCGCTCAACCTTTGTCAATGCGGAGATAATTATTTGAATTTACCTATCCATGATGGTGACAAATTGCTCAAATCTTTTTGAGAAAGATCGTTTTCAAAAATGAAAATCATTAAAAACCGATTACGGACGAATATGGGACAGGAACGACTTACTGGTCTGATGATTCTAAGTATCGAGAGCGACATTGTAAGAGACCTATCATTCGAAAATCTCATTGATATATTCGCGAGGAAAAAATCGAGAAAAGTTTATCTGGGATAAAGCGACGTTAAATCTCAACAAAATTTTTCAAATAAAAAAAAAAACATTTTACTTGAAAAACGTTCAATAAACAAATTTTAAAACAATACAACAATTCTAACTTTCATTATTGATTACCTTTTTACGAACACATATTATATAGTAAGCTATTATTCCACATTGCACTTTCCATCTTAATATTAAAATAGGGGCCACCACCTTTCTCTGGCCTCGTCTATTCTATAATATGATAATGTACTGAAAATATTAAAGTAGTATATAATATATACTTACAATCGCGTAGCCAACCTCATAATGTGTACCGCTCACATTAATAATGGGAAGGTTGCCTTGTCTTTTGTAATCCATTTTTTGAGATTTGTTTTCTAAAATAACATCGCCACAGCAGTCATAAATACAAAACATTTTGAAAAAGGTATTTATAAAATTTGAGACACATGTTCTTACTAATTTAATTTGGTTTTACGGATTTTATTTAGTAGTTACATATTTAATCAATATGAACTAAACTCTAAATGAAACTAATTTATAAGATTTAGTCGATTATTGTTGAATAAATATCTTAAAATAGTGAGGTAGGTATATTATGCTGTACTGACGATTTCGCTACCTATGGCAGATTTTAAAATTCCGCCCTTTAAAGCCGAATTTTATCTACCAATAATAGAAAATTAATTAATTTATAGTAAGAACAACAAAGTTATCATAGTTATTTTAATTGACATAAAAACGTTAATTGAACGTTATATCGAACATAAAACTAAATACAAAAAAGTAAGCGCCGGGATCAGTCTAGGTTGCGTGGGTAGTTTGACGGAGTAGCGACTACGCTTTGGGTGGGTCACTAGTTTAGAAGTTTTAGTTTAAACGCAATATTTAATTTCTGAAAGCAATGATAAATCATTGCCTTCAAATATACGATTCTGAGCGAGCACAGTTGTCTAGTATACGTCGTGGTAAAAACAAATTTAACAATAAATCCTCTTGTCGAATCTGTATCATTCCTATTTTGGTATTGTATAATAGTTTCAGCTTAGTCCAATCTTTAATTTGGACGTTATGATCAAAAACATCTAAATCGATGTGAAAAAAACACGTTTCCCGTAAATATTTGTTTCCCCTAAGTTCTATTACTCCCTTAAAAATGATCAAAATAATTTGAAAAATAAGCAATTAGCTCTTTAAACCCTTTTTAATGACACATATAAATTTCAAGTCAAACGGAGCACTTTTGGGAATTAGACCGTTTTCGTTTTTTCCTCAGAACCAAAAAATAATCAACGTTCAAATACATTACCATTTCGGATCAAGTATCTATCTTTTGAGGTATTGTACGTTAAAATTGAAGCATTTTTTTAACTAGAAAAATTTATCACAAAAATAAAAAAAAACCTAACCCTAGCCTCTCGGGGTCTCCTTTTACTGACTTTTCCATAATGTGTTGTCATCCTAAACAAAGCTGTATGCAAAATTTCAGCTAGATAGGACAATGGAATGTGGGTTTAATGTTAATTACAAGATTTGAAAATAAAAAAATACTTGGAAAAAAAACTTTTTTCCGGGAGTGGAATTCGAACCAGCGCGGCACCCAGTCGACGAACAATATACATAATATTATAGTGTGACGCACCATTTTATCGACACTTTTCTTGTACGCTCTTGAAAACTACTGGGCCAATTTCTTTGAAATTTTTGTACCTATACTTATAGACATTTTCGTTTTACATAACATTTTAAATTTTTAATTCTAAATAAAAAAATTGTGTAAGTAACAATGTTTTTAAAAAAAAAAAAAAAACAAAATGACAAATTTCGGTCAATTTTCAGAATTAAAACGACTATAAAAAAAAGTTGTGATTAACGATTTTTAAATTTTTTAGTTACGAATAGTTATATATGTCGTTAATATTTTATTAAATTTTCAATACTTTTTCTGGAAAATTTAAGTTTTTATTGAAATTAAATGACAATAAAATTGGAAATTTTTGAAAATTTCAAAGTTCTATATTTAGCTCAAAAATTTGTGAAATGTTTTGAAATTTGCCTCACACCTGTACATACCAATATTATACATATTAACGTTGTGTGAAAATGTCAAGTCTTTCCAATCTTAATTTTGAGAATTTTGATCAATTAACAAAATTGATTTTGTCAAAAATGCGTTTTCCGTTCTTTTTCCGTTTTTTCTTAAATTTTTTTTTTTATTTTTCCTGAAAAACTTTTTGGAATTGAAAATTTCCTGTCCAAAAATTTGATTATTTGTATTTTTGTGTGGAAGGACTGATCTGAACAATGTGCTTTATAGCAAAAAGAAGTTAGAAAATTTGAATTAAATTAGTTGTTATTTGAAACAATTTTTAAAATATAACACATTAAGAGAATTTTGATTTAAAAACACACAAATATAGACTTAAACCTCGGTAGAGATATGAGTACTGGTCCGATATTTTCATGCAGTACGTAGGAGATATTATAACATAGTAAATGTAATATAACATAAAAAAAGAGAGAAAATGAAAAAAAGAAAGAAAAGAAGAAAAGTAGTACATTTGAGGTCGGGTGAGAAGTTGTTTGGCGTAACGATTACCTACATATAAAAAGTCATATATCAGGTAGTAGGTATAGGTACCTAATATTTAGGTATTAGGTATAGTATTTAGGTATAGTTTACCTAATACAGCTTATATATATATATATATATATAACTGAGTTTGCTCAGAATTCGTTTTTTGAATGCTATCATTGCTTTCAAATATTAAGGAAAATAAGTTTGAACTATAATTTTCTAAACAATGGCCTACTCAAATAAATAATCCACCCCAAAACGTAATCGTTACGCCACACAACTTATCACCCGACTTCAAATTTACTGCTTTTCTTTATTTATTTTCTTACATTCCTTTTTCTTACTTTTTTTTGTTTTTTGAAACAATTAACAATTATTTTCATATTTCATATGAAAATTTCATATTCATCTTTTCACAATTTAATTATCAATTAAAATGTATACAATTTTCCCAATAGTATGAAGTAAAACATAATTTTATGAAAAACTTTATAAATAATACTTATAAAAAAATTCAAACTTACCGTCCGGAAATGTTTTTTTTGCTTTAATAAATGTAATTAATATTGTTTAACAAATAGTGGAACAGAAGATAACCAAAGCATACCATTTTACTATTGTAGCGAAAATATATAAAATTTTTTTTCAGATTCTGATAGTAGAGAACCGAATTTTGAATATAATGACGTAATGTGTGTAGAAATGATAAAATATTTTATTTAAATCTTTATTGCCATAAATCAGGTTTGGTTGGTTTGCAAATATTTTTAAAAAATATTTACCTTCAAAATACTTTTAAATATGGTCAGTATTTTGTTCCATCTGTTTGTAGTATGATATAGTTTTACTTTTTGAGTTTTACCACAAAACACCAAAAACAGATCGAGAGATTTATGGCTAAACATTTGAAATTTTTAGGTTTTTAACGACGTTTTCGGGTAGAAGGAGTGCTCCAATCGTTTCGTCGAATACCGCATAAAAGTTTAAATTGTGGCTTTGAATTTTATTCTATTTAAAGCGTTTTATGCTAATTTGATTATTTTCTTTGTTATATGCCAATAAACCACAGAAAATGGCGAAATCGCTAAATCCGGCGTCAGAACGAGTAGCATACCTAACTATTAAACTAACTTTATATACAATTATTCCTTTAAGTTTTCAAACTTTTATGGGCTTATTTTAATACGTTATAAAAAATTTAAAAAAGTTGTTGCTAGGTCTAATACACTCTTTTTTTTACCTATACCTAGACTATAGGAGTAATTTGCGATCTCTTTTATTTTCACCCAGGACTTATTAGATTACATAGCTGACTCAGAATTTTTTTTTTTTATCAAACGCAATGATTTATCGTTCCTTTCAGATATTTAAAAATACGAATATACTGCAACTTTGAAACCAGTTACCCATCAAAAGCGTAGTCGCTACTGCACCTCTTCCGTAGTACCATTCTTTTTTATTTTAGTTTAGATTAAGCTTAAATAATAGCTTGTTTTTGAAAAAGTTTTCCTTGATTTTTAGTTTAGAGTTTTATAATATTGTATTACAAACTAAACGACAAAATTTAATACAGTTAATTACATGTGATTGAATGAAACGATTTGATTTGGGTTAATTAACTTTAAAAATTTATTTATTACCTATACGAGATTATGGCCAAAATTACATAGAAATTACAAATTACAAATACCTATGTAATTTAAGCCAAAAAAAATTAAAATATAAGGTAAATCAGTAGACATTTTTACACATTGGTTGAATGGACAAAGTTAAAACGTCATATATTGTTTACTATTTTTTGAGCCTAACTTGAAGTACGTAGATTTCTTTGTTTCTTAAAAATGTTCTATAAAAATTAGTTTCCAATTTACTGTGTATATTTTCAAGTAAATATTCTGTTTTTTGTAATAAATCACAATCTAAGGATTATTTATGAGATAGTTTTATACAGTTTAAAACTTAGAAACATTCATTTATTTACTTCAAACAAAATAAATTTCATGTTGTATAAGTTTGATTTTAAGTAATATTTTTAAATAATATTTAACTTACATAGTAGAGATTCATTTTCTTTAATTCAAGTATAACAATTAAATGAAATATGGTATTGTAGATATTATAGAGAAATGAATTATTTTAAACATGTTTCAAATACTTATATAAATATAAGAGTTCTTATATACATATATTTTGAAAATAATAATAAATTATTTTTTATTGTAAAAAATAAATAGCAATTTTCAATTTATATTTTTGAAACCATTTGCATTTTAATCAAAGTAAATATTATCGATTAGTCTTTTTCCTAACATTTTACACTCAAAATAAATTACTAAAATATAATTCGTTTTTCAATGCAAACAAAAATTTTTTAACAAAGACAAATTTATTTTTATATTTTATATCAGTTAACAAACAACATAATTAGTACAGTTTATAAGGAGTTATTAATAATGAGCAATTTCGACAACTTTTTTAAAAAACATAATACATTTAAATGAAATTAAAATAAATATACAGAATATTAATACCTGGTTCTTGTGTTGGTGGAGCATTAAAAAATGTCAAAGTAACTACAATAAGCAACAGTATCAAAATACAATAATTTTGCGTGAAAAAAATCATTTCGAGAATTTTAAAAGCAAAATTACGTTACACACAGATAGATTGAATTAACTGCTAATCTTCGAATGTTTCATCTTCGTTTTATTTCGAATGATAGCAAATAAACTTGTTTATCGCTGTGTTTTGAAAACAATGAAGAGGGAGCAAAATATTATTGTTTTTTAAAATGATTTTTAATGTTATTAATTTATTCAATAGCTATGAAGCTTTGTTGCTTAAATACCATACAAATTTTTTAAATTGTTTTTTACATATATAATAACTTCTAATTCAGAAATTTTAAAATTTCTGAACGATTAGCTATCATTTGTAATCTATGCGAAAAATAATTTTTACTTTTTACTATAATTTATACAAAATAAATTCAGAATCATCAAAAATCTAAGAAATTGGTAAAAATTTTAATACCTCAGCAAAAAAAGGGTTTCTCAACTATAAATTTTGTTGGCTTTTGCTTCCCAAATTTTCAGGTCTAGTATCTCCAGGGCATTGCGCTTTAGGTTAATTTTGGGGTTTCAGACTTTTATGTAGTTAGGTGAAACGTTGGCATATATCCCTAATAAAACAAAAAATATACTCGTAAAGTAATTTTTTTACGTACCTCATACGTCATAAAACACTCAAATAATTTTATTGGTATATTTTCAAAAAATTTAAAAGTTTTGATGTTTGATAAATACCTTTCGTTTTTTGTTTTTATTATTCTACTAGTCTTAAAATGACTTAGAACTCTTTTGAAATTGATTAATAACACAATTACTGATGAGTGTCATGGTCTACACATAGTCGACAAACGCGTTATACGTATTTTGCGGACTACGAGAGAATGGCCATAAAATATACTCAGTCACTGCGCATCGAAACCAATAAAGCCAATAGGCTCTTACAGTTTTAAATTAAGTTTTTACTGAACTTAAACAATACATTAATTTACATTTTTATACGCATTTTTATGATTTCGCTCAATTTTTTTTGTAGAAATTATGTAAAATTGTATGAAATTAATTTTTTACTTTACAGTACATTTATAGTACCTTTTTAATAGTACATAATTATAATAAAAAAATTATTTTCATGATATTTAAATTACAAACCTTAAACATTATACGTATAGTTACAAATAATTCAAATAGGTATTAATAAAATAAAAAATAATAACGTTGTAACATTGAACACAAATGGTCAAATTACAAACAAGAAAATTTTGAAAACAACAGTCGTAGATGCTTTTGTTTTTGCTGAATAATGTGAACACAAAATAAATGAGTTTTAATTAGGCCATTGATGTTTTAAAGACATTCGGCAAAAACATGTTGTTGTAAAATAAATGTGTAAATTTCCTCTTACTAATTCAATTTCGATATTTTATTTCAAAAATAAATTGTATTTAACATTATAAATTATCATGAATGTTTGATTATAAAACAAAATGGAAATGTAGTAACTTACAAAAAATAGTATACATCTATATTTTTATAATATCCACTTACATATTTTTTTTTTTTTACACTACGTCAAGTACAACCTTTTTTACATTTTTTAAGGATTTAAAATTGAAATAATAATTAATCAGGTTTTAGGTTTCAACTTTTGGGTGTAGGAAGTATTTGGATATTTAAAATATAATAAAAAATTATGTTTAGATATTAATGACCACTATTGTTTGGACAAATACGGGTGGATAAGGGTGTTAATTTCTATTTTGTTGCCTATCAGTATTTTTGCAAAAGGTGGCAAATTTTCCCCCTAAATAAATTTTTTTAATGGAATGTAAAATACCAAATTAAAATTTCTTGTTATTTCAAATGTTTTTTGAGAATTTATAGTAAAAAAAACTAAATTTAATTTAATGAAATTCGTGCTTCATATGATTTCGTCTACAGCATTTTGTAAACGATAATAAACTAGGTTCTAATTTTATTGTCAAGTCAAAAATTGAACAACGTTTTGATCTATATATTTTTATAAAATACCATCAAAATAAAGATTGTCTGGCTTAATACAAATTTTTTAAAGCCATTCATTGTTTACTACACTCTGAATATAAAATCGGTAAGTGTAGTCCAAAACATAACATCTTAAATAATTGAAAAAACGATAACTTATAATTGTTTAAATAACTATTATATACATGTCTAAAAAAAAATAGATGTCGGAGTCAAGCATACATAGAACGCATATTAACGTAGCACATCAATTTTAAAAAACAATTTATTTTGGTTTCGGAAAAACTTAAATTTTTATTCCGGTTGTATTTTTATCAAAACAAGTTGTTTTGTAAAAAAAAATTCGAATATCAAATTTTTTAAAAGTTTTTCAGAATTTTGGATAATTTGGGCGCAAAGCCAATATTTTAAAGCTTTTAAAATTTTCTTCACTTTTCAAGTCCAATGTGTCTGTAAAACAATTCATGATTAATAAAAAAAAAGTAAACACCGGGATTAGTCTAGTTCGCGTGAGTAGTTTGACGAGGTAGCGACTACGCTTTGAGTGAGTCACTAGTTTAGAAGTTGTGGTTTAAACGTATTATTTAATTTCTGAAAGCAACGATAAAACATTGCCTTCGAAAATACGATGCTGAGCGAGCTCAGTTGTCTAGTATACGTCGTGGTAAGAACAAATTTAACGTGTAAAATTATTATTAAACCTGTATCTTTCCTATTTTGGTATTGTGTAAAAGTTTCAGCTTTGGTTCAATCTTTATTTTGGATGTTATGATAAAAAAAATCTAAATTGATGTGGAAAAAACACGTATCACGTAAAAATTTATTTCCCCCATAAGAAATACACGGCCGCCCGGAATGACGAGTTTTACGACAAAATAACAACGTGAAATTGTCTATAAACCAAAATTTTGAAAACGAATTTTCTAAATTTTTCAACCACATATGTAAAACTATCTTGTTTAGATTTTATTAAAGTTTCGAGACTTAAACGTAAAAACTAGAGGTTTTATGGAACAATTACTGCGTAAAATTCAATAATTCAAAAATTTCAAAATTCCATAACTCCCTCAAAAATAATCCAAATCGTTTGAAAACTAAGCAGTAAACTCTTTAAATCTTTTTTAATGGCGCATATAAATTTCAAGTCAAACGGAGCACTTTTGGGAATTTGACCGTATTAGTTATTGCCTCAGAACTAAAAAAATAATCAAAATTTTAAAAAAACGCTTCAAATAAAGTACCATCCCGGATCAATTATCTATCTTTTTGAGGTATCGTAGGTTAAAATTGGAGCATTCCTTCTACTAGAAAAAGTGACCACAAAAATCGAAAAAAAATCTAAATCGACGTGTAAAAAACACGTGTCCCGTAATTATTTGCGCCTCTCATATAAAATACACGGCCGCCCAAAATAATGATTTTCAAAGTTCCATAACTTCCTCAAAAATGAACGAAATCGACTGAAATTTCAGTGAAACACTCATAAGACCCTCTCAAATGACATATATGAATTTTAAGTCGATTGGAGCAACTCAAAAAATTAGGCCGTTTTTTGCTTTCCTCAGAACTCCGAAAATAATCAAAATTTCAAAAAACATTTCAAATAAAGTACCATTTGGAATCCATTATCTTTTTTTTAAGGTATCATGCGTTAAAATTCGTGCAAGTTTACCTAAGAACCTTTGATCACAGAAAAAAAAAAACATCATTGTTAAACCAATACATTCTTCGCTAACGCTCAGAGTCTATAAAAAACTATGATCCTTTACATATATATAGGTTTAAAAAAAAGTACTTGTACTTATCCACTAAATATAAATGCTTATTATCGTGAAAACACTTTCACACCACTTTCCGGACAAATAGTGTATTTGAACGCTTTCGTTTACAAGCATTACTTGAATAATAACAAACGTATTTTGAATTTCCTTCCCCCAAAACAAAAATTTGAGTGTACAATGTACATCAAAATTATTTGTTTTACTGTTAAATCAATTTTCTTAACATTTATACTTTTAAATGAGAGACTTAGATATAAAAGTCTGCAAACATCTCGGATTTCGTTGGCTCCTTGAAAAGTTTTTTTAGAAAGTGGACATTTATTTTGAAAATTAATAACCTCTAAAATTATGTTATTTAATCTTGTTTTATATTGAAAAAAATTAGATTTTTTAATGAAAAATTGTTAAACACAATCAAAAAGAAAAGAAATTTACGCACTTTTTCAGAATTTAAATCAGACAATATTGTTAATTTTTTTCGGTACAGATCCTAAATTATAAAAAAATAAGTGCGTTACCAGTGCCAGTAATATGAATTTTAGAAATGTTCAGCAGAAGTAATTTTCTTTAGAATTAAATGTTGCCTAAGGGCCATGAGTTGTAACACTTAAAACGATAATTTGTAAGTCGCACAAACGTGCTTTCATTATTAATTATATATATTATTATTATATATAAAACACCTGCAAACTGACAACCTTTTCACTTAAATAAAATTTAGGTAAAAAGCAATTGCATTAGAAAGAATAATTAAACACTAGGTGACCGATGCAAGGTTTTTGTCCCAAATTAACGTGTTATTTTGGTAAACTTTTGATAAAATCTTTTGAAGTTATTATAAAAACATTATTTTCAACACGTAAAATGTATGTCTCATCTTGAATTTTTTGTTCAGCAGGCAATGCAAAATTCTCAATTCATTTAAAAAATAAAGTAAAATTTTAAATTACGGTTTTGAAAACAACTGATGTTATTTAGTAACCCATTTCACATGCATCTGGCTGATTTAGCACCATGTGTAAATTTTGTAAATTTAAAAAACAACCATAGGATCTTAACAAAAAATGTTTCTACTATGCTTGGCGTTTTAAAACATTTAAAAAACAGGCGTTAGTTATTTCACAGTTATATCAGATATCTTATAATTTATTTTAAATACTTTTTTAATAAAGTTGGTACATGTTTAATGATAGTGTGTTTAATTTTAGCCGTCGTATATATAATAACAACGTCGATAAAAAACGCTTTTCAAATTCCCACCCCCAAAAAAAAAAAAAAAAAAAATGTGAGTGTACATAACAATTATATTTATTTACTGTTTAACCAATTTTCTAAACATATGTATATCTTGATCGGCAAACTCACGTATTTTTCATACGTACCAATAAGTTGAAGAAAATATCTCACATATCCTACGTAGTACGATTTCAATTCTTTTGAAAATATTCATTTAGTTTGATGCTTGGCAAGATTTTTAAAAAGTGGCCTCTAGTTTTAAGAATTAAAAACTCCTATGACTTATTTTTGATTTGAAAAATCAGATTTTTAATTGAAAATTGCTTACTGAAAAATCTAGTCAGAAAGTATAGAAATGCATGCACTTTTTCAGAATTGAAAGTGAACAACATTAATAAATATTTTTCCGTTAACCAAACCAAATACAAAAAAAAAGGCCTGAATCACTCTATAGGTCGCGTTGGTTGTTTGACGGAGTGGCGACTACGTTTTGGGTGGATTTTTAGTTTGGAAGGTGTGATTCAAACGCATTATTTAATATTTGAAAGCAATAATAAATCATTGCCTTCGAAAATACGATTCTGAGTGAGCTCAGTTGTCTTGTATACGAACTGGTAAATTTTTCAAGAGTTTCAAATCTCTATATTTTTGCTGCGCTCAGAACTTAAAAATATAAATGCTTTTCCAGATCCCATTACGTGAATTTTAGAAACTATCGGCAGAGGTAATTTTTGTTGGAATTCAACGTTGCCTAAGGGCCAATAACTATGATGAGATATTTTGAAAAGTTTTCATACACATTAAAACACACATATAATTATAAGTATACACTCGTAAATCGCACAAAAGTGCTTTCAACATAAAAATTCTATTTAATAATCATACAAACTGATCCCTGTTCAGCCTACTGAACTTAAATAGAATTTACATAAAAGCAATTCCATCGAAAAGATTTAATCAATAACTAGGTAGCCGATACAATGTGTTTGCTCTAAATAGGTGTAGTATTAAGCAATAATATTAAATTCGTAGTTGTGTCATTTTGTAATTGGAGCACAGGAAGTGTTAACCACGGACACATACTACGTAGGCATTTTCGGATAGAGACTAAATAGTCTAGAGTCATCATTTTTCGGACACGCGCGAGCACCTTTTAGCATGTAAGCAATAAGTATTATATTATATTATAAGATAGGATATAAAAGAGAGATGTAGGAATAATAAACGAGGGCACTTAGGCAGTAGTCGTGTGACTCGACTACTGCTGAAGGCTTATATTTTCTAAAGTGAATTACTGTATTTTGTTGTGTGTTTATGTCTATACGTACGATTTGATCGGCGTATACGACATAGGTTAATGGGTTATTTTGGAAACTTTTGTCAAGATAGATTGAAACCTTTTGAAATTATTGTAAAAACAACATTATTGACAACTTATATGACGTTATGTACGTTCCATCTTGAATTTTATAAGACTTTAAAAAATCTAATAATAAAAAATAATAGAAAACTCAACATAACCTAACATAATACAGATTATTTGTAGTTTTTACAATTAATTAGAAATGTTTAGGAATGTTCTTAGACGTTCACTTTCAACCATTTTTGTAGCCATGAAATAGTTAAGTTTTTTGAACTTGTTTTATACAATTTCAAATGCTTAGTTTTTAATACTTGAAATCTAAAAATAATCTTAAAACATTGAAAATGAATTCTTAAAATCTGTGTTAAACGATTTTTTCATCATAGTAATTAGGCAACATTATAATGGTTGAATTTCATGTCGTTTTTTTCACAAACATTACCATTGGGATGGACTTATTGCCAATTCCTTTTTACCATATTTTAAATATAGCAATAAATAGGTACAAATTGTGTGATTTTACAATTTTTGTCGTATACAAAGTAAATTATAAATTACAAAATACTACTTATTACCATATAAAAATAATATATTTATATTATGTTTTTAATGAACATAAAGGTAAGTAGAACTATAGAATAAATTATACAAACATTATTTTATAACTAAGGAAACACAATGATTCTATATCAAATAAAACTTTGATTTCTATAAAATACATCAATATAAAATAAAATGTAAAAAAAAAACAAAAAATTATCATTATCATTTATTCTTAAGATATTCTAACTTGTTCAATATTCATCGTTAATTCGCTATTTTATCATTGAAAAATATTTTGTGCATGCCTAATTAGTTCCAATTGTTATTTTAAATAAAATACCATAGTACATCACAATACGGACAGAAAAACGAAAAAAAAATCAATATTTTTTTATTATAATTTTGACAACCTTGGTTCTAAAGTACATTTTTGATCGGTCAGTATCATCGCGCACGGTTCGAATAAATACTATCTGCCACAAATGTTTTTAAGTTTTCTCCTATATTCATAAACGATTTATATACAATAGTTAATACTGGTATGTGTGTGGCTATAATCATGATATACAATATCTCGTAATAACATATTTTCGAGTCGACAAAAAATCACCGCTGTCCACGTCATTGTCAAAATATGATCGCGGCAGTAAGCAGTTGGTAGTGTGTGAAAAAAAAAAGTTTTTTGAATATTAAGGAATGTACGATCACCCGTTTCTGGTGCAGCCCGTTCGTTACAGCTTTATGGTAGCGACAGAGTTGATACCCTGCAGCCTCGTCGGTAGCTTTTTGGACTCTTCCCGCCGCTTCTGGCCCTCGACGCTGTGCTCCATCCCATAAAACACGTATATAAACAAGCCTATCAGTAGCCATATGACGAATCTGATCCACGTGTGCACGTCCAGTTTCATCATTAGGTATATGTTCAGCAAAATGCTCAGGCACGGGATGAGCGGCACCAGAGGTACCTGGAACAGATATTGTTGGTCGATTGAACGCGATCGAACTTCATACGGTTCATAATCGAACTTGTAGAAAACGGATTTCACTCCGAAAAATATACGCGCAAATGAGAAAAAATATCATTAATATTTCGGTGTCTGAAACAGATGAGATCGAGTATCGGCGCGGGAGTGTAAAAATGATAACTTATTTTCAGTTTTCCCGTTTAACATTGTATTTTGTGATAACCATCTCCAAGACGTATTTATAACCAATATATTATTTTAGATTTTAAATTAGTATAACAAAACCTCAAATTTTGGAAAGTTTACTTAGACGTTGTATATTGCGCTTGTTTAAACTGCTTACAAAAATAACAATTTTAGTCCGTAACAATAAAATTCATTATTTAGAGTGTTACATTAGTAGCTACACGCTGTGAATTAAAAAGATTGGAAACAGTTTAAAATTGTCATAATTTTGTGCCACCATAATTTTATTTTAATAAAATTATTTTTAATTGTATGCGAAAAAAAACTCTTCAAAAAATATCAAATCCATTACTACTATAAAAATATAACTCTATTTAAGGTATCTACAATATGTTCCGTTACGTCGTCAGCCACTTTCGATTTTTTCCAAAAACCCGTAAAATTCTCTTTTAACTCAGATATTTTTGAAATTTCTTGAAATTTGTATCAGAACTTTTTTTCAACCGTATTATGTGAAAGTTTCAACTTATTCTGATTTTTATTGTGGAAGTTGTGACTAAAAATCTAAATCAGTTATGTCAAAAACACGTTTGCCAAAATTTTTAACAATTTTTCCACAATTTTTGCCTAGTCTTTTAATTGTAACTTTTTAATTTTATAGAGTTTTAAATCTATGACCCCTCAAATTACCTTCTGTGTCCATAAACATATCATTAGAGGTACTAACGTTAAAAATCCGAGTATTATTGAAGAAAATATTGTGATTACATAGTGGTATAAAAAGAAAAAATAAGAAAAAACACACATCATGTAAAAACCAATATATTCTTTGTTTCACCCAGAATCTAAAATAACATTAATACTGTTAGTGTTGACAATTGCAAAAAATACAATTGCGATTTCCTCATTTTATACATAAATAACTTTAACGATTATTGTTAATATCATTTTTATTCAGTATGTTTTGTTTAAATAGTAAAAAAAAAAAAAAAGAGGACGCGCAGGTGTAATTGTTCGGGACAAAACGTTTGCAAGTAAAAATTCCTTGAAAAAAAACGGAATCAGTAAAGGTTTTATAAGTAGTTTGATACAGTAGCGATAAACTATTGCTTTCGAAAAAACGATTCTGAGCGAGCTCGGTAATCTAATACGTCCTGGGAAAAAAATCAAATTCATCAATAAACCACGTAAAAATAGTATTTGTTTAAGAGCTTTTTTGTTTGGTAAAAAATGATAACCACCAATTGTTTATTATTATTATTATTATTTTTGATACTTCGACAATTTGAAACATCAATTAGGTGTTCTTAACTTGTGTAAAATCTTTAAGAATACGAACACTGATAAGTGAGCTAAAGTAAGCTATTAGTTGGTGTTAAAAACAATGAAGTTTTATCTAATTTTTTAGGATGGTGTTTTTCTCAAAAAAAAACTAATTTAGCAACAAATATTAATAGTTTTAGTGTACCGACTACCGATGACCTATATAAGACTCTTTCTGGGAAGAGTTTAAAATATGAAAATAAAATATATAAAGCCGGAATCAGTTAAGTTCTCGTGGGTAGATTGACGGAGTAGCAACTACGGTTTGAATTGGTTATTAATTTGTTAGCTGTAGTTTTAACTTATAATTTAATATCTTAAAGCAATAATAATCCATTGCCTTTGATAAAACGATTCAGACTGAAAACTGGCCAGCAGATCAACCAGGTCTTCCCGCTTCTTGATGCACCAAAGGCCGTGCAGGTGGTCAAGGAGATGAAAAATCTTTGGAATAAATTGCACGATTCACCAGAAAAAGATGTGTCCAAAGTAAGCCGCTATAACACTTCATTGGCTAACAAGATAAATGGCTTGTAGGTAAAGTTTTAATAGCATAACCCCGTATTGTCCTAAAATACTGTAGGAATCATAAAAAAAATGTGTAGTTTGTAAATTCTGATAAACAATATGATTTGTGGTAACCATATGATATACAAGTCTTTACCATATTGTACGCACCATACTAGCGTTATTAAATTAAACTATACATACTATACGATGAAAAAGATAAATCGTCATTGTGTTTGTGCACATTGAAATATTAATAATTTAGTATTACACTTGTATTGATAATATAATCACTTCGATGTATACGTATTGCCTCAGTAGTGACGGCTTTCTTATATTTCAAATTGTTTTCGGTGGGTGTATTAGTGGGTGGTAATGGGTGTGGGTGAAGACTTTGGATAGTGAATCTAGATATCCCTCACGCTTATCGCGAACAAACAATTTTTTATGTTCTAACAAATATATAATTTAGGTGTTAGTGAGCTGTTTTTTTAGGGGGATGGGATAATCATGCAGTTTATAAACAAGCGACCAGCACTATCACTATTCTTTTATACATAAAAAGAAACATTTAAATAATTTAATAATTATAGCATTATACAACTGAACAAATGAAAAGAAGATTAAAAAGCATCCAAAATGATATTTTGGTGTTTAGTGTAACAATAATTAGGTAAATGTTTATAGGCAGTTTAGTTCAATTGTTTAGTAAATAGTATAATATACACTTGAGAAAACATCAAACATACTTTAAATGAAAGTTCTTTGGTTGACTGAGGTTGTCTGGCCAACAATAAAACCAAAAACAAAAGTATGGTCGCCAAAATTACATTTGTGTACACCGCAAAATTACTGTTTTGTGAAGCATTTTCTTCTCTGATTGTATTGAAACAAAATATCACCGACACAGATACTGAAAGATATTCACAGACACAATAATTAAAAAAATCACAAGAACAGCACCTACATCAAATAATTGTCAAAACTGTAGTCGTATTAATAATATTTAATTATATTTATTAAAAGGAAGTTGTTATGTTTTAAGCAAGGAATGGATCCTTTTGATTTAATTGGTGATTTAATTGGTACCGGTACGCTCAGAATCTAAAAAGTGATTGGAAACGTAGTTTGGGAGCGATTGCACTACTTGTCGACCACTCATAAATACGGCATTTCAGTACTGTAAAGTATCCATATTAGGTTTTGAATGTGATTTTTTTTTTACCCCTTTTAAAATTTTAGATATTGACTTTTAGAGAATGTGGTTAGTACCCAAATGAGTGTTTCATTATTTTTAATACATTTTTTATACGCCAAGTTTTATGAAAATCCCACTAAAAAATATCTGTTGTTATCTTTTTCACCATTTTGACCTTAGAGTAAAATTTATCAGTTTTATGAACCTAGTTGATTTCAAAAAATGCTTTCTTATTGGGTTTTAACATCATAAAACCAAAATTAATACCTACTGAAAATTTTCATACTTTTACAGCTTCGGCGGTTTCATCTCGGCAATAATGAATCAGTCAAAAAAAGTTATTTTATAGGAATAATCTTCTGAATAATTGTAATGACTCAAAAATCTGTTTATAGAACTCAAGTCGGTGATTATTTATTTTACCTTATGTGAGTAAAGTTTACATATTTAAGAGATACGTTTTACACTTAATTTAAAGAAAACCGGCGCCAAGAAAATCTATATATTTTGTTTTGATTTCAATACTTCCAATCAGGTGATAATATTTTAAAATATGTTTAGTTCTTTTCATATACACTTACTGAACAACATTGTGACAGTCTTGGCAACGTGTTCTGTCTCCTCGTTGGCATACTTCGAATTGGACAGATTAATGTACCTAACGGTGGTCTTAATCACCGCCTCGACAAATCCGCTCCTCTCCGAATCGTCATTGCCCTTGATCACGAACTCCACGTCCGAATGGTTTTTGTACCGCAAAATCAGTACGCAGATGCACACGATTGAGTAGGCCAGAAGAGTTCCGATGGACATCATGTCGATTAACTGCTCTAGGTTGAAGATTGCCGACATGACACCTATACGTTTTAGTAGGGTATATATATGATTGCCTAATATTATTATACAAAAGTAGCGTTATACCTGCAGGACGGATAATAATATCATTTAAAAACTAACTCAAATAAATATTTAAATTTTTTTTTTTATCAAATCTCGTGAATTTCTCTTGAGCTAGATGGTTTGAAAATTCATTATTTGTTTTGTTTTTCATCGTTAATTTTTACTGTTCTATACATGCTCTTGAATTATCTTGAATACGTTTTTTTTTTTTTTTATTATCAAATTTCGCTGTATTATTAGGTATAGCTGTTTGAATACGTAAAATTATGATTGGTGTAGTTGTTGTTCTGACAAAGAATTAAACTAAAAACAAGTGATCAAACACTATTTATATTAGATATTTATCGGTAGATACTTTTTTATAGGATTTAATTTAATTTTTTGTCTAAAGTGTGTGAATGAAATACAGACTGTATACACTCGTATATATATGATATATCTTGTGGTCTCAAAATTCGTTTGTTCTACGTTCCCTAATAAACCCAATAAATCATATGAAGACCACCAACTGGGCCAAAATATCTCCTATTTTTAGTTTTTTTTTTTTTTTTTTTTATCATAATTATTTTGAATTTGAAATTTTCTCCACACATTTCCTATACATTCACTTATACCATTAATAGTATGCAATTATTTTTTATAAACTATAAATTGAATTAGTTACTTTTATTCGTTTTGTTTTACATTTATTCAATAATGCGTTTTGTTTATAAAAGTGCATAATAGTATATACTATATACTATTATAGTATATATTATATACTAATAGTAAAATAATTAAAATTATTATAAAAATTTGTTTTATTAAAATAAAATTATTATTTTAAAAATAAAATAATTACAATTTTAACATATTGATACGCATTAAGATAAATTGTTTGATATTAACACTATAAATTCAACGTTAATTTCGCTTTGTTCTAATTTTTATCTATCATTACCTATCCAAATTCAAAGTATACAACTAGGTACAGCTTCTTACAAGATGTGATCGTCATTTCTAGGTTTTGCATTGTGAAAGAACGTTTTTTAACACCTTACATTCATATTTTATAGTATGATATGATCATCAAATTGTCTAGATAAAATTGCAATCACCTGCAAGAAGACCTGACAACAGTGTGGCCAACAGAGGAGTTTGATATTTTGGATGAATATCAGAAAACATTCGAAACAAGAGACCATCACAAGACATTGCGTACAAAATTCTTGGCAATGGAAACATTGAACCTATGAGACTGCAAAATGTAAAATATTTTATTATTTACACTACGTAAAACGATCTAAAGCGATTGACACACACAAATTTCAATGTTTTGTTCCACTTACCTGGTGAACAATGCAAAAACGGCGCCGGAAGATACAATCCATTTCAGGGTTGTCCACCCTAGATGATTGTAAACGTTTGGAAACGGAGCATCAGCATCCTAAATATAGCGTAAAAATGTAAATAAATAATTAAATAACCAATTAATAAACCAACTAGCTTTTAGGTCTTAAATTTAAATTTTATTAAATACTTTATCACTTGTTTTAAATTCATTATTACAATCCAGTAATTTTCAACCTTTTTTTATTCCACGCACCCCTTGTACATTTTTAAATTCTCACGCCTTCTCTGAATAAATTAGGGTTTAAATGACCTTTTTTTTTGGAGCCTTCCAAATAAATTTTAAAAAATAATTATATATTTTACAATTAATGACATGTTTTTTTTTATCATAAATTAAAAAATAAAATATATATCAACTTCATAGTTAACAATATTTTTTTTTTTAATTTCAAAATACAAATAATAATAAAAAAATATAAATAACAATATTATAAGTAAACAAAAACAATATTCTTGTTTTTTCATTAACACCATATTCCTCTAACCATTCATACCCATCTAAAATACCTTTGAAGGGAAATTTCTTCCTGCTTGGGAACCACTGTGCTACACTATGAATTATTGTATTTAGTCGAAAGCCGTTTAATGAAGCCAAAATGATAAAAAAACATTATAAATATATATTTATGGTATTTTAAAAGCAATCTTTATAAATACTTGTTTATAGTACGGCCACATGAGAGTCAAGACTGAACTAATACAGCAATAAGCCAATGTGATGATGGTCAATGATAATACGATAGCCAAAGGGATGTCCCGTTTTGGTCTTTTAGCTTCTTCGCCTGTACAAGAAAAAGTCCATTTATCAATGTAACAAACAGTGATTTTGAACGCTCGTACGACGGTTATGTAAAACGATAAAATTTTTGTTTATAAATATATTTTATTTGAAGCTCACCTGTAGTTGCAACGGTGTCGAAACCGATAAACCCGTAAAAACATTTAGCTGCACCTGCGGTTACACCAGCCCAACCAAAAGGCAAAAATCCACCTTCGCCTCCTTTTACGCCCTTAGGGATGTCTTCTTTGGGTATATTCCAGTTGTATGAATTCACTATCAAAAGACGAAATTTTTTACAAATATGAAATCAATTAACATTAAGGTAACAATGCACAAAAACATTAAAGAAGTGAAAAATCCAGCATCAGTTATCAAGTAAAAGTCCTGGTAAAATTAAAATTTAACAATAAAAATGATCCAAAAATTCAGAATGCCGTATCAACGTATAAGAGTGTTAATTTAAATAACGTGTGAAAATTTCAAAACCCTTTGGACCATTATTTGAGGAGTAAATACAATTTTAGTATCAATCGCACAATAGTGCGTAATTCCATGGTTATAAATTAATATAATTTACATATATTACATCATTTTTCAATACTTTTTTAATACGCTTTTAGAATCAACTAGACAAATTTGTTTGATATTTCGTTTTTTAGATGAAAAATTTTGTTTTACATAACATATATTAATTTTGAATCTTAAATAATGAATTGGCTTGATTACAACTTTTTTTCTAAAAAATAAGTCTAAGGTATGACCAATTTTCGAAAATTTCCCAACTAAAAACGACTTAAAAAAAATTTGTAATTATGGATAAAGCTTTTAGTAACTTCTGTATTTACATGTGGCCAATATTGTGTTAATGTTTCAAAACTTTATGTTAAAAAATAAATTTTTTATTGAACAAAAACCACAAAGAAAAGTTCTATACGTAGCTCAAAATTTTTCAAAATCACTTAAAACATAAATTAAATTTGTATTTTACCTATTTTAATATTGTATAAAAATTTCAGCTAGCTCCGTCTTTTATTTTGGAAGTCATGGCCAAAAACTAAATTGTCTATGTCAAAAAAACAAGTTAGCTATAATTTTAAACGTTGTTCCTTAAATTTCACTTAGTTTTTTTATTGTAACTTTTTCAATTTTGAAGTATCCAATTTGACACCCCTCAAAGTACTATTATAGTTTATAGACTATTGATAAGAGATACTGACTTCAAAAATCAAAGCATTCTTTCTACCCGAAAAATTATTAACGGCAAAAAAAAACATCACTGTATTAACAATACATTCCTTGCCAACATTCAGATTCTAAAATATTATACAGTACACATTTAAATTATTAATATTATAGCCAACTAAATCATTTAAAACTTAACAGCATTTGCAAATCTTGCTAGTGAAAAACGTTCCTTAGTTGTTATAAGTACCGAATAGAAGATTACAAGAAGATTATCTTGTACTACAATAAATATAGTAAAAGGTAAATTTTCTGTTAGATATTTAGAATCAAGAATAATTATTTTATCTATTGCATAAAAGAACCAACGATTCTTTAAAGTCCTATTTTTCGGAAGGTAAGTTTAAAATTTATCACATTAGACTTTGTTAATTTTTTTTGTTTTCTTATAGAACTAATAACAGAATAAATGCCTCAAAAGACACTTAATAAGGACGTAAGTTGACCGTCTGAAATTAAAGAAAATGATTATTTAACCGCCTTTAGCTTCTTCGACTTTCTCCACAGATATTAACGTTATAACAATTTTGTTGTTTATCCAATATTATTTAGGAGAACAATTTATCCTCTTCTTCTTTTTTTTTTTTCTTTTCCTCCCAAGTATTTGTGGTCATCCACCTTTGTCCTGTTTTTCCACATATCACGATCATTCAAAACTCCTACACTTACATTAATAACCTTCATATATTTTTCAATTGTTTTCACCCATTATTTAATCGGTCTTTGTAAAAGGTACCAATGTGTAACAGAAACAATTTATAAATCTAGCATCTTGGTGTTTTTTTTCATACCTTTAAATAGTCCAGTTATGACGACCGTAACGACGGTCAGTAAGTTCACGACCGTTAATATGTTGTTGATCATTGTGGACTCCCGTACTCCCCAAGACAGTATCACTACAAAAACACAACATTTGTTTAGTGGTCACAACAACAGTAGCACGCAGCGATAGGTACGACTCAAACTTACCCGAAAGCAGCAGTATAACGCTGAAAGACAGAAAATCCGGGTAGGTGGACAAGAAGCTGACTTCTATGGGGAAAAGGTCCGTCATCGTTTTCTTCATGGGATAATCAAACAAAGCGTCAACGTAATTGCTGAGGCCTTTTGCGACACTTGCGGTTCCTACAAATAAAAGTATTTCGTAAGAGTACTAATGTTATATTGAAACAGTGGTATCTTATAGTATTTGACATTTTGAACAATACTAGATAAACGAAACAAGTTGCGAACGCAATCATTTCAGAACATGTACCGTAAAAATAAGCAGTGACTATAATATACGTTTTGTCCTAACAAACTTTTTTCATTTTTATAATAATATTCTATTTAGCATCCCCTGTATAAACTTATCCAAAACCCATATTTCAGAAAATAATAAAAATATCAAAAAAAGATTCAAATAAAATATTACTTAAAACCAAAACCTAAGTATAATGTAAAGATCGAAGTCACCTGCTACACGTAAAAGTAATTGCAAATTTCAAAATTTCAAGCCGTTTTCCAAAAACGTTAAAACACATTTTTGGTTTTTGGGCTTTAACTCCAAAAATAATATAAATTTAAAAAACGCTTTAATAATGTACCTTCTACGTCCCCCTTTTCTAATTTTTTAGTGCCGTGAAATTTTGTGATTTGACGCACTCTCTGCCTACAAATATGATGACAAAATAACAAAAAAATTATTATTTTGAAATTTCTCACTTAGTATAGTTAAATAATAAAGTAGTTTGATGGTTGTCACTCTGTTTTTGTTTTTTGTTGTTTTCAAAAACTAATAAATAAAGAATAGTATTATAACAATTTGTTATAACAATTCCATTTTAAATAACCTATAATACAGCCGTAGAGAGGGGCTAAATCCCCTTAGCCTCCCTCAGATCCACGCCTGTCAGAAGTAGGTAGGTAGGTAGGTATCCATCAGGTGGTAGCTTACCGATGACGTATTCCAGTATCAGATTCCACCCGATGACGAACGCGACGAACTCGCCTACGCCGACGTAACTATAGACGTAAGCCGATCCGGCTTTTGGCACGCGAGCCGCGAACTCGGCGTAACACAGACCTAAAAACAAAAAATAATAACGATATTATTGTTATTGTCAATTTTTGAAAAACAATAGATGAGGGGGCCGCTTTTAAGTAGTCACATTAGCGGTACTCCCTATACCAGACTACAAGAAAGATTGAATTGAATAAAGGCTACGTGAAAATATTTTGTAAAATTGAAGGGACACTCCGTCCCCCCATGCCCCCCTTCAATTCGAGCACTTTAAACAAGACAAAATATCTATACCATAATCAAGGCCGAACATTAACTCGTAAAAATTACATTAAAAAATGTTAATAATTTTAATTAAATTAATTATCTCATTAACTTTTAACTTTTAACTTAATTAGTTAATTTTTTTTTTTTAATTTAACGCGTAAACTTTATATTTATCTGAAACAATAAAAAAAATTTTTTTTTTTTCAAAAGAATTACTAAAACGAAAATTTCAAAAGAAAATATGAAAAAGAATTGTTGAATCTGATGAAATGTCTTACTATAAGTACAAAACCGTGTGAACTAAAAATATGAAATATAATGTTTATTTCAAATAGGTTGATTTTTTTTTTGTAAGTTGACTTTTATTTAATAAACTGAAATAATTAAAAATTTAATTTAATCTTAATGCGGTTGGAAACGTCGATTTTCTTTCTCTGTCTGACACACGTAAATCATAGGACTTTTAACGATTTTGACTTCTAACATACCGATCAATCTTTTAATGCTATAAGGAATCTGTAAGCTGATTTGAATTCTTCAAGGTGTCTGCTTTGCATCCGTCGAGCTACATTTTTATTTTCTTGTCATTATTTTTTTAAGAATAAAAAATTCCGATATTGGAATATATTGGTTATTTATATTGGTTATTTATATTGGTATAATAATAATATATTGGTAATAATATATTTATAATATATTGGTTATTTTTAAATTTAATTTGTAAAAATTTAAAAGATAAGATCGAAAATGTATCTCGATGGATGCAAAGTAGACGTCTTGAAAAATTCAAATCAGTTTACAGATTCTTTATCGCATTAATAGATTGATCGGTATGTTGAAAGTCAAAAATGTCTAAAACTCTATGATTTACGTGTGATTGACGGAGAAAGAAAATCGACGTTTTCAACCACTTTAACTTTATGATCTTTCAATTATCTTACTTTGACGAGTTATAAAAATTCATTAACTTGCCCAGCCTTAACCATAATCGATAGTATCGGTAAATGGTCGTGGCATTATATTTTTTTCTCGTGATCTAACTTTCTTTATCATATCGTATTCATATAGTTGCTAAATTGACTCCAAGTCGTTAGATTTTATTGAACTACTCTGATGTTTCAACACGACAATACAACAAAAGTGTATACTTAGATGTATATAATCGTCATTATTATTAGTTACGTATAGGTAATCTCGTCGTGTTTGTAACAGATCGGAAAAAATGTCCCTCAAATAAAAAAAATTTTCGAAAATTAATGCGAATTCGTGAACTCCAAATTTCTAGTGATTTCAACCGTTTCAAGAGAATTCGTTACGAATACATAATTGAATTTAATTGAATGAAAAATGTATTTTCCGAGTTTTTGTACATCGTTTTAAGCAAATAAAATAGGTTTTATTTTATTAGCCACTCAAAAGCTGAACAAAGTTTCATTAATTATTATTACGAAACAACATCGCAACAAAGTTCTTCGTCTTGTGATTTTTTTTAGCGTTTAATCAAAGCAGTTTTACCACCGAAAAACTAACTTTAAGCACCGAATTTTCCGTTAAATCAACTAAACGAGGAATCAACAATGGGTAAATATATATATATATATAGTTCAAAACATCACTTTAGAACCATAATACTTTCATATCAAATCACCGATAACCTATGTTAGTTAAAATTGTTTTTACCGCGTATCGAGGCGTTCCCAAACGGCGTCCCCCTTTTGATTCTTTTTTCAGTTCGTTCTCTGAGTTCGTCACGTCGTATAACGACGACGTTGGAAACGTCAGTGCAAAAAAAAAAAAAAATGCATTCAAATTATTGCTCTCGTGGCATACCGGCCAGGACCGGTACAGACAAGCGTCTTTTTTTGATTTTTTATTTTTCGTTCTATTGACCGTCTCGTTCGTTTGTTTTTTCGCTCTTACCTGCAAACGCGGACGCAAACGCGGCCAACACGAACGACAGTACGACGGCCGGACCGGCGTCGGTTTTCGCCACTGCACCGGCCAACACGTACACGCCGACGCCTAGGGTGGAGCCCACGCCAAGTGCCGTTAGGTCAACCAGATTCAGCACCCTGGCCAGCTTCTCTTTGCCCGGATCCACGACCACGTCGCTGTCGCTTTTTCGCCGGGACATCACCTGGATGAGGTTTTCCCTCTGAAAAAATTTAGAAAAGAACATTCCGATTAACATTGTAATGTTTCGACGTAAAAATTTACTGTAACCCCGATTAAGACTCGAAAGTTTAGCGCGATGCTTGAACCATGGTCGACGGGTGAACGTAGAGTCTTAGATTCTGAGTGATAACGAGAAACCTATAGATATTACAAATGTTTTTTTTTTTTGCTTTTGTTACTTGCATAGAGCCTAGGATATTACTTAGCTTGCTTAGTTTGCAAACTGTTAATGTTTTTTACAGAGGCAAACTATTTATCTATATCCTTTTTGCGTGACAGAAATAAAAAAACCTAATCATATGCTTACATACATTTTACTCGTACCAAATAATATCTCAAACATTTTTTGATTTGTTTTTTCATTCCTCAACACGTATTTGAAGAAAATTTATTCAATAGTAAAACAGTGTACCAAACGTATTTTGTCGAGTCGAACGTACTCGTTGCAGATATTACTCATGTAATACTATATGTACTATAAATACCTACGTGTTACTAAAATGTTTCAAGTATAAATATAATATAATGTTTGTATATTGATTTTTCATATACCTACTTCTAATAATTTAAACGTTGTTTTAACTAAAAAAATATGGCATTCGATTGCCAAACTTTAGAAACTGTATAGCATTATGCTATACAGTTTCTGTTAATGACAATGAAAAACAAAATTTACGGTGATGGTATTATATCATAATTAATAGATCTTATAGTGCATAGAATAAAAATATACAATTACACGTATGATCATCGCTGTAAATTAAGTATTTTCACATTTAAAGCGTATATTTTGTGAAATGATATACAGGCCATCTCACTATGTAGGTACGTTTTTCTTCATAAGTTATTCAATGTATAAACATATAATGCTTTTAAAAACGAATAATACAAACATAGATTGAGACGTTTTCATTTTCATAAACTCAATTAAAAAATCTTATTATTTTTGTTTCAATATTTTTCTTTAATTTATTTATCAAAAAAAGTATATTATGTGAGCATTTTAAAAGTAAAAAAAAATGACAAAAAAGTAAGCATTTTTTTTCTTCTCATAATATTACCTTGCTTGCTTCTTGACTCTTTTGCTGCTCGCGTACAATTATTTTGATTAAACTTATACGATTAAAGATAATTCAAGTCTTCAAAATTACTAAATAATACTTAACATTTCATTCTATTTTTATTTTACCATCCACAAAATCAGAAATTTAAATGAGCTTCCGTAATTATTTTTATACATGCAATAAGACGATAATTATTTGTATTAGTTTTTGTTTATACTCAGTGGTTTAGTCAATATAATATTAGATCAAGGGTTTGTCAGCTAAAAGATTTTGATAATGAATAAGATGAACAGGAAAAGTCGATGGGAAATCCTCCCATAAATCATTCAGTCTTTCTTTTTGGGTGTACAATTATTATATTAAAAACAATTTCAGCTGTCATCTGGATATTGTTATTGAAAATAAATAGAACTTCAAAAATTCTCACGGCAAAAACTGTAAAATAATTGAACTCCTTAACATATGTACTTACATAAATTAGTTTTCAAGTCTTTGAACCATAGTAAAACTAAATTAAATACAAAATTTTGCTAATAATTAAATCTTTCAAATAACATAAGTACCTATAAAATGAGAGCCCACGGCTAGGTTTTGAGTTTAAGAATTGCAGGTCAGTTTTCTATTTTTATTTTGTGTATCGAACGACACAAAATGACGTTCACACGATCCAGCCGGTGGTTTTTAGTCGGCTGATGCAATCGGGACGTAAGCCAGATAAAATCCCTTCGGTCGTCGGATGTTAAAATAGGTTGTGTTATAAAAATATAATAATAACAATAACACAACAAAAACGTCAGCCGATCACGTGTTGCTGACTCAATAATTTTTCGTAAACGTGTATAATATTATCATGATACATGTGACTAAAAAAAAATATCGGAATATTATCAAGCGGTTATATTAATTATTACTGTTATGGTTGTTGCCCTGAGGTTTCTTAAAATTTCGACCACAGTTCAAGGTCTTTATTTTACCAAATTAAATTTTACGAATTTGATTGCAGATATATTCGTCTGATACCAGACATTATAATTGATTTTGATTTGTTACCGCAAAAAATTAATAATCGATGTAATCAAATTAAAGTGTTCACCCGACATAGACGGTTTTCTAGACAACTTAAATTGAGAGTCAGACATATTTTGCTAGTATATCTATTAATAACTCAATTTATATTTAATTCTCATACTAAAAACGCCATGTTAATTTAATTTCCCCTCTCCATTTTAACTTGTTTCAAATGAATGTAGACATCAAATCGAAATATAGTCAATTAGAAAATATTTTGGTTTTAATCAAGCTTTACGTTTTGCAAACTGAGAATGAATACATTTTGTTTTAAAAATCATTAATGTAAGGATTTTGATTCAGCAACGATTCCCTATATTTAATGCGAGTAAAAACATATTATATTTTATGAAATGAAAAAATTTGAACTTATCCACATGCTAAAGTTTCGTAGAAACACAACTTAAAAGGCTAAAATATACAATGACCACAATCGATATATCTAAGAATTAAATTTTTTTGAAGTTGATAAGTACCTATTAACTTTTTATAGGTACTTGTTATGCCTAAATACTATAATCTTCTAAATACTATATTTTACACGTGTACAAGCACGACAAACAAGGAAGCGTTAAAATAGCACGAGTAATTTCTACCTTAACTTTATTTTATTGCATTTAAATTAATTTTTTTCAAAACGGAACACGTGATTTGCGTGTGAAAGTTGTTTGTGTTGATGCGTGATTATGTTTTGATGTCTATGAAGAAATGGTAATGAGATATTCCGTTTGATAAAATATTACATCAAACTGTTATCGCATTTGTACAATTTTAACTACCTATAAGATTGTGCGAGTTTGTAAATTAGGTTAAATCGACTTGTGTTCACTGCAACAAAAGTTATTTATGTATGATAAAACTTGTACGGTACTATAACTCTAGCAGTATGATTTGTTTTGTCTAAAAAAAAGTAAATATTTTTAATTGTGTTTGCAGTTTTTCTAAAATTTAAAAATCATACGTAATGTAAAAAATTTTTATTTGTTAATATAATACACGTAGGTGCGTGGTGTAAATCCGTTCATCTTGAGGTTTTTCAACCAAACAATAGGTTATCGGTACCAAGGGCGTATTTGGACCCTTTTTTAGAGGGGGGTAAATGTATTTGTTTGTACAGAACATTAAATATTTGAGTCTAGTTCCTCTTTTAATTTCTATTTCCAATGTAAAGTTTTACGGTCTAGGGAGAAAAAATCGCCCCCCCCTAAAATACGCCCCTGATCGGTATCTATTGTTGGGTTGTATTAAAAAGAAAAAAGAATACGTTTATGGTTCAACCTATATTTTTACATACAATTTTACGTTACGCAAATACCACAATTTGACAACGAACACCAAACTTATCACATGTAAACAATTTAGTTACAAATTTGGATAAGTAGTAAAATATTTTGGAATTTTGATAGAAACGTAATTTTGAAGGTGTATTGTATTATCGTTGTCAAAGTCAAATGAAATATTACAAAAATAAAATTTTAATTGGCTGCTAATTGATCAAACTAATAAAAAAAAACTTAATTCTTATCAAAGTTGAGCTTTATATTTAAATGTAATATAAATTAAATATGAATTAGTATTTTATATAATGTAATATATTTACATAGCACACTAAAAGAAGTGTAATGATTCAAGATCTGAAAAAACAAAATATAAGATTATTATTAGATTTTTAATCCATCTGTATACTATTGTATTTACAAAATATACAAAATAAATTTTTAACGAACAAATGCACCAATATAAACAACAAACTCTTTCAAATGCTTAAATAATTTTGACTTCATTTTATTCAATATTTTTAATTTGTATTGGAAATAAATATATATATATATATATATATAATTGAAATATTTGATGTAACTTTTCTTAAATCAATTAAATTTTTTAAGTTTTTAAAATAATAAAATATCATTGTTACGATGTTATTGATACAATTAGATCACTATGAAATAATCAAAAATTCCCTAATATTATTTTGTTCTAAAATAACTATTTTTTTAGTAATTATTATATTATTTAAAAGACATATCTTTTTGAAAAATTAATTAATTAAATAAAACAATAATTCGTTGCAAATACATTTATTCAATTGAATATCGATTTGCTTTTGAAGTATCTGAGAAGAATAAACAAGATCTATTTATTTTATGACGTCATTTTATTGTGAAAAAAACAAAAACATTGACATATTATCATAATCATGGCAATAATGATACAAATACTTTGTCATCGTAAATGCAGTAAGATTATATTTTGTAACTAAAATCTTCAAGATTTCATAGATTTCACACAGCGTTTAACTGAGAAAAGCCAAATAATTAGTGGTTTATACAAATATGATGATCTTATATTAAAAATGAGGTATGCTTTAGTTTTTGTTAGATTTTTTCCACTAACTACAGACATATTGAAGATCTCGAATAGTTTTCGAATACTTGCTAAACCTGTTTCTGTTTGTTCTACTTAAAATTCAGTCAGTATCTATGACGTGTTTCCTATTCAAAGAACAAAACTAATTTTCGATTATTAAAATCTGACGCGTAACATTAAATTTAAAAAAATAGTAAATACGTTATCGAAAATTCTTCATATTTATCAAAAACTAAAGTATGAACACAAAACTTTCATAGTACCTAGTATATTATATTCTTTTTTTTTTTTTTGTGGATGAACACTTATTACGTCATGTTACTTGACCAGAGGCATGTTTTAGAAACGCCAAAACTCAAAAGTATTTCATGAAGCCGGATATACGTAATAGCGCTTAGCCTGCAGTTATAGTTCATAAATACCATAAAATAACGATTTAGTTAGGTACATGCAGCTGTCCGAAATCTTGAAAGGAAAAAAAATTTTAAATTCTTCTACGCAGACATACTCAACGATCGACGCACTCAATTTCACGTTTATCGGCTTTGATAGGTTTGTTTTAAGTTTTATTTTTTTATTTTTTTTTTTTTTTTTTTTACAATGCTTACTGCGCAGTAAGAGACCACTGCTCTTCAAAACCGACCATGCGAACCCGATCGTGCTCGGATATAGCAAAATACGTTTCCATATTTGTAAACTCTAGACGCTTACGTCATTGACATCGATCAAATCTACTCCAACCAGCAAACATAACTGTACATGCGAAATTCATAAAGATTATATTATTAAAATAAATAATACATGTGAAAAAATGTGATTATAATTTTTTTTGGGTACCCTATAAAATCGGTGCGAGTCATAATATATAGTTTACGCGCTACCAATTGAATCGACGTGCGATTACGAATTTGTTGAAAAATAAGTACGCGTTTATTTTGGAAAAATTCACTTGTTAGGTGGATCAAATATTAATAAAATATTTTAAGGAAATTAAATTTTCCAATGAATCTTTTTATTTAAATAATAATTTTCCGTAAGTATGATAAAATAACTTGATATACGTATTGGTACACCTATAGGTATACATACAAACTAAATTACATTGGTTTTAATTTTATGGTTTCTTTTCATGACTGTCATTTTGCAGATATAACGGTATCTGTATTATATTTTACAAAACATTACATTTATTATGAACATTGTTTATTACATATTATTGTTTAAATTAAACATAGTATATAAAATCATCGTTTGGAAAAAGCAACGTTCTGTTTTGTTTTTAGTCCCACACAAGCGGCGACTGCGTTTTGCCCGATTTACACGGTAATGACAACCTAAATGGCTAAATATTAAATTACGTAAGTGTTTGTCGAGTCAACATTATATAACGTCAAACAAAATCATTGTTGTCGGGTCGTTGTTTAACTTTTGGACACATTCTGCGAATTTTAAGAAGATTAAAATAACTAAAACTAAAAAAAAAAAATTCAACAGTAAATGACTTTAAAATATATTTTTGAATTTGTTACTGAATACAAATAGTTGGTATTTTTGCAAACTGATTTGAAATGTGCAGACTTCAACGAACAGCTAATATTCGGTTAAAAATGTAATGCCATTTTGAGTTTTTGTAATAACTTTTCTACCGGTTTTTCTACCGATGATGACGCACTTTGATTTCAAAAATGAACTGGAAACACAAAAAATGTGATTTGCTTCTTTTAATAAAACCTTTTTTTTATCGTTTTCAATATAATATTAAACCGGTCGACAAAATAATAATAATAGGTGTAATGTGATTAGCACAGTACCGTGCACGATGCGTAATACAAATTACACATTATCGATTGCATTAGTTATATTGGGTGGACTTATAAAAATACAAATCGAATACTGTAATGCATACAGTTCTTATTTTTATCCGACCGACAACGGTAGTGTAATGTAGAATTACACGTTTGGCAATCATGCTAACGTTCTGAAACGTACTTCTAGGTGTATATTATCATTTTGTACTCAAGTACTCTAGACCCTGGCACCTAAGTTTTTTAAATATTTAATCAAGTTTTTTTTTAATGATTATTAATATAAAGTATCACGTTTACACTAAATGATTTCTTTCACTATCAAATGATTTCTAATCAGGTATTCCTACTGTGTATGTAACACACTGCAACGCAAGATCTGCGTGCGCTAACTGCATTCAACGAATTAATGGAATCAGTGACGCGTCCGGAGGGGAGAATTTGAGACTTGGGAGTTCAGGGCTAAATGTTCCAAAACTTCGACCTGTATTATATTTTTAACCCAAACAAATAATTTATAGTGACAGACAACGTTATCCCGTCGTTGTTGACGCTATGAGCAATTCGCTCGCACAATTGGCATTTTTGGAACCACTGATTCAAATGTCATTTTATCGTGTCAAAAATAAAACATGCTGTTTGACTTACTAACAAAAATAATTACAGAACAATATGATGATTTAAAATAATTAAACAATTTTTTTTTTTTTTTCCAAAGTGACAATACCAAATTTTATAGTGCATTAGAGCATTGGGAGACACAAATTACGACAACGCTGTGCTGCAATGCATCCAGTTCGCAGCATCACTTCATCTGCAATATGGGCAATACAATGTAGGACACACATTCATTACATTTTTCCATCCGTCCTTTTTAGTATCATTCGAAATTTGTTTTCCGTATTAAAAAAAAAACTAATTCTTTTAATATGTAAGCGAAATGCTCACACGTCAATAATATTATAGTGTTACGAATTGAACGTCGCTAACGACGGGTTAAAGTAACAGTAAAATGAAGTACATTTCAAGTGCAAACGTTGCATAATACATTATTATGTTAGGCGTTACTATCAGAAATGTTTCTAAAATAATTAATTCATCAAACTAATTACATCAATGATGTCTGTATGGTGATTAAAAATTATCATATTAGCAATGCAATTTTTTGCTTTTAAGCCTACCTGATTTCTTCCTCAAACTATGTATTATCATTTTAGTTTTTCCAGAGAATATATCTATAGTAAAAGATGACTGAACTTTGAGTACTTCCTATTTAGTACGAAACGGTCAACAACCTACAAACGGCAAGTAAATACGTATTCACTAGGTCATATTAATTATTCTCGCATACTATAAAACATGCGATTTTTTTACCTTCAAATTTCACAATTAAAATTTTTATAGAACCACTATTTTTACCTTGATATTTCTGCACTTGCTATGTATACATTCACGCAAAATAATACGCAGTATTCAAGTTTTTTAAGGAAATATCTGGCTACATCTTATAATTTTTATTACTTAAGCATTATTTCAACGACTTACCTAAATTTGTTACCTATTTACAAAACACTTAAATCTGCTATAAGTATACAGTTTTAAGTATCAAATTACAAATTATTGAATATCAATTACAATTATTTAAACAGGTTATAGTAACTGCAGTTAGGACTAAAGTTTTTGATTTTAATGGAACAAAACGTTGTTGAAAAAATTATTTATCGTATTGTAAAACACAATACAATATTAACACTTACAAATGAGACGTGCTCGATATGTGAATAAAATACAAATATTATAAATTTTTTAATAACGTATACAATTCGTTAAAGAGTCGAAAACTAAATTTTAACTACTTACTTTTGAACGTAATTAACAAAATATTTTATACAGTATTTTGTAAATTATTAATATTTTAAAGGTTCAACTTTTTTTACAACCAATGTTTACGATTTGTGGTGCGCTTTGTTTTTAATTCGATCGAATTTGATTTTTTTTTTTTCTTTGGCGCAGTTGCAACAAAGAAATAGTTTAGAATCAGGTCGACCATTGACCGTCGGCGTTTATAAATACTCCCAAGTAGATATTTAATCAGATTTTTACATTTATTAGTGACCAGACCTAGCGCCACGTCGAGATTCCATCTAAACGTCGTAGAAAAAATTGGGAGAAACGCCAAACAGCCGTCACGCACAATTTCAAGATCATATAATGTAACTATTTAAATTATAAGATAATTCATTAAGCAATATTATTTAACTATGGTAAATTAAACGACAGAAGTACGTACTTTGAGATATGAGAAATAATTTGGTTGAATTTTAATCATTTAAAGTGCTCGTGAGTGGTGACACTCCCTTACATATAATATAGACATGTATATTCTGTTGGAATTTTTCTCCAATCAAATAACATGTGATTAAAAATGCATAGGGTTAAGTAGGTTCAAAATTTCTAAGATTCAATAAAAATTGTTTGATTTATACTTAATTGACTGGTTCACTGGTAAAAAAAATGACTTCTTTAGTAAAAATATCAATGTTTACGTAAAGAGTTGTTTTTATTGAGGGGACATTGCACATCTAAGTATTAAAGATTCAGTACTGCTAGGTTTCGTTAAATTAAATGAAAAAAAAATCGATTACATTTAAAAATTATGTTGTTTTTTACAATATTAAACCATTAAAAAGTTTATTTTTAAAATAATACCATTGTTTAGATAATATTTAATTATATTGTTAAAAATTTTGAAAACCATTTGTCAAGAGAATGTATGCTGTTCGAATTACTGTCACTTATACGAGTGTTTATAGCTTGCAAGTGCTAACTAACATTCAAGCTAGAAAGAAGATTTGTTTTTTTCGTGCACCAGAAGACTTGTCACGGTTACTTTTTGATAGCTCAAATACACCTTAAGTAAGTTCCAATATACAATATTTTATAATTTCTAAAATAGGTGTAGAAAAAGCCAATATTTTAGATAGTTACCTACTTTTTATTTAACTTAAAAAAAAATTGCAAGCTAGTGTGACCATTTTGAATCTTGACTTTGTATCTGCCTAGGGGTCTATGACTAGAACGTTAAAGTTTTCCAAGACATTTCCCCTACACGAAAAAGATTTTTTTATCAAATTAAAAAGTCATATTCATTCAGTATGAAACGTAAAAAACAAGAATAAGATAATAATATTTCATCCAACGAGTAGATAGGAATGTTTAAAATTTAAATGATTAAGATAAAAATAACATATATGTATTTTGCATATTCTGCGGTCGAGTGAGTACGTTGCCGTTTACCGAGCGGCCGGGTGGTGATAATTTTTCTACCTGGTTCGTTTCTTAGGATACATTAGTCATAATTTGTGTAAAATAAAGTGCATTGATTTGATTTAAAACTATGGGTCTTATTTGATGAATTTTGATAGTTATGTTCAAGAAACAAACATAATTTTTACTTTAGTACAAAAAGTGTTATAGGGTATTGTGCAAAGGTAACATGGAAACTAAAAATTAATGACCCCTATAAGCTATAATATACACTCTCTTTTGATTTTTTCGGTCTTTATCCGGGTTCCTCAGGGCCACGACATAAAACTGTTTTTGATTCATGATGCCATCACCATGCACTATAAAAATTTTTATACAATCATATTAAAAACATTTCTGTTCGTCAAACATTTTGTGAGAAACTAATATAAACTGAGTAAACATTTTTTTATAAAAATTTGTGCCAATGATATTCCTAATTTTACTAAACTGTCCCTTAAACATCAACTATATTCTATACAACAATAGTGTTTTATAAACTTGCATTTAAATAATACAGATATATAATATTGTATAATTTCAGAGACGGAGAGAATTAAATGCTGTTCATTGAACACAACGTCAACAATAACTCACCGAGTTATTATTTAATTGTTGTTTCGTATATATTTGCAATAGGTACTATTATTGTACTAGCATTTCATCAAATCTCAATTTACAGTAGAATTATGATTATAATATTACCAATATGATTCACCGAGGCAGGTAAGTACGCTCAAGGTTATGCGTATATTGTCCTTGTCGGCTTTACCCATACAAAATTTCCGCACTAAACACGCCATGAAAAATATTATACATATATTATATAATACAGTTTTGACATGGTGATACACGTTAGGTACCTGCATAATTCATTCGATTCCGTTTTATCTTTGAACACGCTTTAATTATACATATTATATAAGTTACCAGTTTCTGTAATTTGATGGTCAGTCAAAAAGATGGTGATTTTTATAGAGTTCTTTGGTATTTTTAAGTAACATTTTAATACGTTCGTTTTTTAGGCATAATTCAAAATACACGTCAATAAACTACTAGTAAAATCGGTTGATGTTAAAAAGAAAAAAAAATCAACCTACTATTTACTGAAATACTGATTTGAAGTGGAAACATAATTTCAAATAGTTTGGCATGTTTTTTATTGTATTCATATATTTATAAATTTCAAATTTACTGACGCGTTACTGAATCAGACGAATTGAACAAAGATTAAAGCTCAAAGCCTGGTTAGAAAGCCAGACTATGATGGAGTTGACAAATTATATAATAAATTCTGGTCGTGTTTAAACACATATAAATTAATCATTGTATAGAACAACTAAAATCATTAAGTATCAAACATAAATAATTTGATAGTTATTTAGATTTTATTTTTATTTTCCACGTATAATGTTTTAGTGTAATAAATGCACACATTTTAAACATTTTTTAATTATTTAATATAATTTTGTTTGCTTAAAACCGATATAATATTTGAAATTCAGATTTAATATAAAATTAATAACAAACTATACCCATGAAGCTCTGCCTTTTTTTTTTTAAACACAGATCAATAATTTGAAGTGCAACTATAATTTTTAAGAAAATACAGGGAAAATTTTATAAAACCAGAAAAAAATATCACAATAATGAGGCTATTAGGCTATATTTGGCTATTAGGCTATATTTGGCTATTAGGTGGCTATTACGTGGTTAACACTAAAACATCTTATTTAAAGAATTCTTCAACCTGGGTCTGATTAATTTTCATGCCGTTACGTCAAATACTAATAAATATAGGTGAAAATATTATGATATAAATCATTTTTATTTTAAAATCAACTTCGTTCTAATGGAATAAAAAGAGAATTGCTTTTTGCGCATGCAACAAAATTTTAAAATTGTAAATTATACGTCAAACAATGATTATACAGTTTCGCATAAAAATAAAAAAACTTCCTTTAAGAAGCCTGCATGTTCCTATTATTAAGGGGGGAAATTCAGGCTAATTCTACCACTTTCAATGCATATGAACACTATTGATTAAACAAAAAACTTGCATGTCTCGTAGAACGGTCTGATTTCAATGTTTTATTTTTACTATAAAGAAGAAGACATTTTACCTCCCCCCGATAAAAAAATTAATTTAAAAACATACATAAATGGGCCTAGTTCAAACTATTGTTGTAAATTCAAAATCTAAAATTTGAATAATCAAAGTTCAATACAAACTGTAGAAAGTCTTCTTCATTTTAGAAAAAAAAAATGTATTGAAATCGGACTATACTACGAGGCGCGAGAGTTTTATTGGAATTCTGAAAGTGTCGTCAACAGAATATTTTTGTCAAATTTAAGGCGCTTAATACTATTTTTTTATTTATTCCGTTTCCAATCGTATTTAGTGTCCAATCCGAATTTTTTTTTTTTTTAAACTCACGCTCACACAGAACGAAATATTATGTTCATACAATTTGAATAAAAAAATATTTAGATTTAACACCTAACAAATAATTCGTCTGTAAATATAAAGTAATTATGAACTCGTTCTATAGTGAACCTACCAAGTGTTAGTTTACCAAGTTTTTTTCTAACAATCTACATTTTCGATTATAAAATAAAATTACTAATATGATGATGTAAAAATGTAATCTGTGTAAACTAAATACTAAATACTTCCGCAAATACTTGTAGTGTACAATGAGACACGAAAAACTATAGTTATGTCGTCAATATTTAAAACTACTCATTTATGTAAAACGATCGTATATCTTTCTATATTTATTTAGTATTTCTGGTATAGATGAATATTATTTCTTGCTTCGTAAGGTATACTTACAAGGTAAATAAAATATTTTACGCAATATTGCACTTAAACAATATTATTAAATAAAATTGATGATGAAAATGTTAACAAAAATATTGTTTAGAATTTCAGCGTCATTTTTTATTTTACTATGTTTAGACGTAATATAACCTTATACGTTTTAACAAAATCGTGTCACTTAAAGTATTATTTTGTATTAAAAACTTGTCACTACTAAACTATTTTCAATAAAATTATGATATGACGCAAATAAGCAATTTTTTTTTTCAAAACCTGTTTGACGAGTTAATTGTAAATCCATACCAATGGGTATCAGCTTTTATTCAAATTTCTATGAATGGTTCTAAAACCATCAATTCTTTTACGCAGTTAAAACGAAATTAATTTAAAACCCGGACACTTCTACAGTTAAGTTTTTAAGCGACTACCTATACAATGACAGCGACAAATTATATCTGACAAAATTAATCAAACAAACAAGAACTGTAATATTATTGGAATCCTTAGGGGTGCATACTATGTGCCGAACCAAAAAAAACTGGTTCTAGATCTGACATAAGAATAGAACTTATTCATTACGAAAAAAATAAAGAATTAATAAAATCACAAAAATTAACCAGAAACTAAAAAAAAAAAAAAATGGCAGTGTTTCTCTATCGGTACTTTGTACGGGTCACTGAAAAAACAAAATTAACTGATTTAGGAATCAAAAACCGACTAATGTCCGACACTTAGAAAAAAACATCTATATGCTCAAAACAAAACCAGAATCTGCTCGAATCGTTCAAATCCAATGGACCCACTTTTGTGTGTGTCTGTGATTTTTAACGACATATTTTTGTAACCATCTAATGCAAAATAGGTCATAAATTTGTACTCCGTTATAATACGTCGTTACTATTAACTGCATGCTGTTATTATCTGCTCCAAACGCAAAATATACACGTGTTTGTAAGTATATAACTGCTAAAACCGTCTTTCATTAGCTATCACAAACATAATTAAAAAAACATAATATAACGTAAAAAATAGTGGTCTAATAAATAAATGTTCATACTTAAATGTTACATGGAAAATAATTATTGTAACTACCCTGCACATTTTAAAAATTGATTGTACCTATAACCTACCAAAATAAACAGGAAAATAGAAAAATCCGAGTGCTTTGTTCAACAAGCTATTTAGCCGATAGAAGTGATTCGTTAATATTTTTTAATTTGTTTTACATTTATTTGAATATAATATAAAATCTGTAACTGTTTTTATAATAAATATAGAGCTTATCTGCTTATATTATTTGGGTTATATGGGACACGATTAAGCTGGTGTAAAGAAGTGACTCAGTATTAACACTTAGTTTGCTGTAGATCTTGACACACTATTTTCACTTAAATTTTCTCGGTGAATTTCCTGGGATATTGATAGAGTCGAGGGCTAGTATTAATGGGTCAAGCGCGAACGAAAAAGTTTGTAGGAGAATGTCGCTATTGCAATACTTCAGTGACGGTCTGTATTTTTAAATCCTAGAGTAAATTATGATTTGAGACATAGCTTAATGGTGCCCTAATACAATGAAATGGACTGAAAGCATTATTTTTTATAAGTATTTCATTTCTTTGTTATACTCCATAATTGAACTCAAACAAATAATTGATTTATAAAGAAATTTGTATAGTAAGAATTTGTTTTTCGCACTAAGTTTAGAGCGTTTTTCTAGAAGTGGGTAAAGAGATTTGCGTCTAGAATTTAACACTTATCATATTTTCTAGTATCGTTAAATTATCTATACAAATGTAGAGACAATTAAAAATTCAATCAACAATATTTAGAAAAATAAACAATGCAAAAGACAATTACAATGTGGTTCATTAAACTAAATAGGTAGTATAATGACATTAACTTGTTTATCTTGTTGTTCTAACGGGAAACACACCGAGCAAAACTATACATCAGCTGTAGAAATAATCGACGGTCTAGGTAATATCTAATCGCAATACACCTAATCCCACATCTCAACAATGAGCGGTGCGTGTATCAAACAAAAAATGTGATTATATAGGTAATATATTTTCGCAAGCATTTCACTCGCTCGAAACATGGAGTTATACAATATCATATTATATTGTGCGCCACAATCCCGACAAGTAGATTTTGGACCAAGCAATTCAAAGTTATCTCGCTTTTCCAACTAAATTAAGAATCAATGTACATTTTTTACTACAACACGTACAACACCGATTTAATAATTCTCTCGAAAGTCTTTGTTGAACCGCAACGAAAAATGGAAGAGATTAGTGTCACAAAAATCGACCGACCGAAATGATTAAGAAACAATATCATGAGATCATGATGTTGATTTTAATTTATTGTCTTTCGTTTGAAACCGGTTAGTTTTTTATTTTCAACTATCCTTTTTACCACACTAATTAATTACCAAATAAATGTGTTGTTTTATGTAGGTTAAGTAAGTTAAAATAATTGCACGTACAAAAAAAATAATTTGATGCTATTATACGTTGCTACGCCACTTACTCAATTATTTTGAGAGGATTCGTTTTAGGAAATTATAATAACTAACCATAAATTTGGGACACGTGTGAATGAAGTAAACTACAGTTAAAATCATATTATTATAGTTTAGTAATAAATAAATTTGGTCACTAAATGAACAATACAAACGGACAGTTTTAAAAACGTACGTGAATAGTTTTTAATTTTTGTTGTTATTATTACAAACATCACAATGATTTTTAATGGTTCATTATCATTTTCTATATAATGCAATTTGTGTAAAAATAAAACAAACACAGCTTGTGTATTTAAGATAGTTAGTAAAGCGCAAAAAAATGATCAATGTAAAAAGTATGTTGGCTTATCGATTTCTTATGTAAATAACTAAAGAAATAAAATTTTGCAAGATTTTTTTATGTTTGTTTTCATGTAATTGTTTTTTCTTCTTTTTTTTTTTTTTGCTTTTTAGAATACACAATTTCACGGTACACGATGACTTCAGTCCATAGTTTTTATTACTTATTATCATTATATTTATTGATTTGTGAAATACTTGAAAAAAAACCCGTTCACTCTAAATGCGTTAACAACTATATACATGTTTAATACGTCAACATACTTAGCGTTTACCTATAAATGTTGTTCATAATTTATTACTGAATTTCCAATGTCTGTTCTAGGTACATTAAGTTTTATTTAAAAAATAAAAATTTAGTAGTTAGAAGTACACTTATACCTAAAGTATCCATTAGTATTATAGAATATTCGCTATCTGTTTATACAGTCGTGTAACTATTTTTAGTTAAAAATAATATTTATTGTTCTTTTGTATTATGAGCAACAAAAATTATTATTTTTGTTGAAATTATAGAAAAACGCCTACACGTGTAATCAACAATTAAACGTAGATTTGTAAGTTTTTTTTTCTGTATAATCTGGGCTGGTCAGAGGAAACAGAGGAAACAAGAGGATACAGAGGAAACAAAAGATAAAAAGTAACTGTAATTCAAAAATGTTGTGTTGGTTGACATCGGCAGTTTTTCTTATTGGACCTCTGACTCGAACAAGAAATTAAAAATAAAACAAAATAACATTCTACACTATTTTCATTACGTAAGTGTCAAAAAGTCAATATTACGTATTATAGAGAAGTCGATTGACAATTTATGTAGTTTTTATTTTAAGTTATCAACAATTAAACACTGTAAACCATCCGGATAAAGTGATATATATGTAGGTTTTTACTACAGACTGCATATCGCTATAGAACTCCTACTTGTACACAGGTAAAGACAAATATACACATATTTTTTACGTAAATTTCATTACGGAAGAAAGAGCTGGCTCTTTCAAACGACATGGAACGATTTTGAAGTGTAAAAAGTACATTATATAGTCCTAATGAAAAAGCGAACATACATAAAAAAACTGGTTTTTAAACGTTGAAACAATAATCGTTTGTGGACTATTATTGCTTGCAGTAATTCCTCCGGCTTAATCGTGATGATAAGCGTTTTGGTTTTGCATGTTCTTCGTATTTTGGTGTTATTAAATTTTTATGAAAATAACACCAGGTTTCGTATCTTCTTTATTCAAAGGACTGATCAAATTATTTTACACACTGTATTTTCCAGTTTCATTCGTGAACTAACGCGCATACATTATTGGCTAATTTTTGCTACTGAACAACCTATACACATTTTTTTCACGTTTCGTAAGCAAGAAACTCAGTATTTTTTTTTATTATTATTATCTCACAGCCGTTGCATATAGTTATCTAAATGTGTTTTTTTTTCGTAATATTATACATTTTTTATGCGTGTTGTCCTATTTTTAGCAGTAATATTGTTTGGCGATTTCGATACAAATTCAATTATATTCACGCTGTACAAACGCCTCCTGTATAAAATTGGTCTCGAGTTCATTGCATTTCATCGTGAATAATTATAAAATTATACATAAAAGTTTCAGCATCGCAATACTTTTTTATGGGACACTACATACCGAGCTCCACCAAGAACCGTGATCCATTGCGTATCGGTCGATCCTTTCGGTCCGGTTCTTTGCTCGCGAAACGTTCGACGGGCACCGCTGCTGGTCGGTGACGTTACCGGCGGCGCGAGACGATGTTCCGGAAAAACTTGAACATCCACAGCGAGAGGAGACGATTTGACTGCTAGACGAACGGCCGTTCCACCGCGGTTGTTCATGCGGTCGACGTGTTACAGAAAAACCGAAAATGCAATCACTGACGAGACTCGAGCTGTAGTACAGTTACAAAAGTTCTAAACGGTTGATGGGGATCAGTAACCGCGATTCGGGAACGGTATACCCAACGGTCATGAAAAGAAAAATTTTTGATGTGGGTACGTACCAAACAGTTTTCTCGGACGGGTTACTTAATGATTTTTTTTTTTTTTTTTTTGGAATTTCGAACGTATTATAAAATTTTCGTTGCGATGGTAGTAAAGTTGTTGTTTCCGCGTCACTCAGAAAAATACGTGATATTTTTTTTTAAATTTTTTTAACTTTTCCGGCTCGTCCACGTCTCGCGTGCACGTCTCGTGCCGTGCGTCGAACGGTCGCGGCGCGCTCGTAAGTTGTAAGCCGCAGACACGCGGCGCTCGGCGCTTTTTTAACTACCGGCCGACCGTCTAGCGCTCCGGGTGTGACGAGGACGCGATGACGTCGCAATGTTGCGTACGGGGCGTTTGGCGTAGGCAATCCGTCGTTAAAAGGATCAAATGAGGGACTTAAATTTGAAATACTTCGCGCGACGTATGGAAAAAAAATTGTTTCTTTTATGTTTGTGACAGTAATCGTTGTCAGAGTACGCCATAATGTTCGATAATCTGTTCGAACGGCCATTTTCTGCTTACGGTTTTGGCACTCGAGCGACATGCAGCGGGTCCAGTTCACCGTGTAACAAAAACAAAATTAAATCACGGTACCGCCGACTACCACGGTGAAGGTGCAATAGCTGCAACTGCGCTTTGGATGGGTCACGGGTTTCAAAGTTGAGGTTTATCCGTATTCGTTGTCCGAAAGCAACGATAAATCGCCGCATTCGAAAAAACGATTCTGAGCGAGCTATCAAATCTAATATATATCCTGGGTAATACCGCGAATTACTCCCAGGGCCGTCTTTAACGGGGGGCAAGGGGGGGCAATTGCCCCGGGGCGGCACATTTTAAGGTGTTTGAGGGGGCGGCAATTTTTAGAGAATTAACATAAAATTAAATATGTAATTATAGATTTTCTTATGTGAATACATGCAAACTATTATACATATTGTTTCGTTAAAAAATTCTACGAAATTTCCGCTGTCAACCGCTTCAATTCAAAAGGCGATACGAACTACTAACGTGTATTGTTATCGTATTATTTATTATAGACTATTTTTGTTATTACGGTACGTATTTCCCTCAAAATAGTCCCCGACCAAATAGTTATCTCGGCAGTCGGCAAATTGCGCTGTTGGATATGTAAACGTCTTTCCTTTTTTACAAGTTTTTTGTTGTCAGTTAAAATATTATTTTTACAACAAGTGTTATAAAACTTATGTACGTTAATAAAAAATAATTAACAACATTTTTATATTACTAATGTCAGACAAACGAGTTAGATTAAGCGGCGCAGCCTACAGAAAGGCGGCCAAAGAAAAATTAGTAAAAACCGATTGTTTGCTCACTAAAATTCCAAAACTTAATTCATATTTTGTTACAACAAATCCAGAAAATGTAAGTATAAGCCGAACACTCGCATCTAAATAAACCGATTTAATTCTCATTACTTTATTCACATGTAAATGTATAAATTATACAACAGACGGAATCGGAAGTTGAAAAAAATAGTCCGAAAAATGAAGTTAAAATAGAAAATTGTTTACCTGGTGCTTGTGAAACTCAAAGTAATCAGATTGACGTACAAATTGACAGTAAAAATGCGGAAGAAGCGACTTCGACCAATGAGTGACAGGTATTGATGAAAAAAAATTTGTTCAATGTTACAAAACATACTAAGTTTATGCTATCAACCAGGGGTGTCCTTTAAACAAATAAATAATAATAATTATGTAGTAAGGGCGTTGTCGTTGTTCAACGACAACGCCCTTACACATATTCACCTTTATTTATTTTGATACTCAATTTTTTATACTACAAAGATATTTTATACCGTGATTTATTATTATTTATTTGTTTATATTTATTTTATATTTGTGTTCATTTGAGTTTTTTTTTAATGTTATCAACAGTAACCTGATGATGACCTACGGCCAAAACTAGTAGTTATCATTTTTTATGATTTATACTATAGCCTTTGCTTAGATTTTTATAATAATTCATTAATAATAATTAAAAAAAATAAGTGCTGAAAAATATTGAAAACATCAAAAGTTATTTGACATGTCAGATGAAGCTGGGACACCCGGTATATAATACTTAAATATAATTTATAAAGTTCGCCCTCCCCCTTTAAAAGGGTCTAGAACCCCACTGCTATAAACTATATTTAGTTTGTACTATTCCATTCTATAAGTTAAACTATAAACTTGTTATGTAAATTTATTGTAATTTAGTTTTTTACTAAATTTAGACGGAAGTCACCAAAAATCAAGGTAGTCAAATTCCTGTATCCGACCCAGTTCAATGGAACTTTGATTCAGATTCTATTAATTTCCTACTTACAAACCCTCCAAAGTTAGATTTACAAAATATACCATTCGCAGAAACCAAAAGAATATTTGGCAATACAAGTAGATGCCTAACTCCTGATAATTTTATGAGAACACTTCAAAATGGTGAAAAAAAAATTAGAGAATGGATTTTATATTCTCCGTCTAAAAACGCGCTGTTTTGTTATCAATGTTTACTTTTTTCACCAAAACAAACGATTTTTGGAAACAGAAATGAAGGATTTACAAATTGGAAAAAGTGTAATGAAATTTTACAAGAACATGAAACCAGTAAAAATCATGCTGAATTAGTGCAAATTTGGTTTTCTCGAATAAAAAAAGACTGTAGCGTGATTGATATGGGACTAAAGAAAGAAATTGAAAATCAGACTTCTTATTGGAAAAATGTTTTGCATAGAATAGTCGAAACAATTTCTTTTTTAGCATCGAGAGCAGGGACGTTTAGAGGAGACAATCAAACTTTTGGTTCAAAACGAAATGGTAATTACTTAGGTTGCCTAGAACTATTGGCAAAATTTGATCAATTTCTTTCGGCTCATATTGCCAAATATGGAAATAAAGGAAAAGGTAATGTGTCTTATTTTTCAGCCAATATATGCGATGAGTTTGTAATGCTGATGAGTAAGACTATACGAGAAAAAATTGTATCGGAAATAAAAGAAAGAAAATATTTTTCTCTTATAGTGGACTCGACTCCTGATGTAACAACACACGATCAGCTTACAATTGCAGTACGGTATATTACAAAAGAAGGCAAGCCCGTGGAACGTTTTCTTGATTTTATGCCCTCTGTTGGACATAAAGGTTTAGATATGGAATTAGCAATACTTAAAAAATTTTCAGAACTTAATATAAGTTTAAAATACTGCAGAGGTCAATCTTACGATAACGCCTCAAATATGTCGGGTATTTATAATGGGTTACAGTCTCGAATTAAAAGTCATTCTTCAACAGCATTTTTCGTGCCATGTTCAGCGCATTCTCTAAATTTAATTGGTTCTAATGCCGCTGATACTACTCAAGAGGGTACAAGTTTCTTTTTTAATTGTCAAGCGATATTTAATTTTTTTTCTGCGTCGACATATAGATGGAATATTTTATGTAAAATGATTAATAACAGTTCAAATGGTATTCAGATAAAAAAAATTTGTGCAACTCGCTGGAGTTCAAGATACGATGTTTGTAGAGCAGTATTTAATGGATATGAACAAGTTCTCAGCGCTTTAGAAAGTATTTATGATGATGAAGGACAAAAAAAGGAAACTAGACATGAGGCAATATCTATATATAATAAGATAAAAAGTTTAAATTTTTGTTTCATGGTCTGTATGTGAACTCCTATACTTCAAAGATTTAATGCAACCAGTGTAACTTTACAGTCTATTGATATTGATTTAGTCACGGTTGTCACATTATACGAATCATTGGAATCATATTTAGGAGACAATAGAAACAAATTTGACTTTTTCTTAGAACAATCAAAAAAAATGTCTTCAGAAGAATTTTTTTCCGGGGAAATTTCAAGAAAGAAAAAAAGAAAAAGGTTTTTTGATGAAAATCAAACTGACGAAGAAGTATTGGAGAGTAATCAGAAGATGAAACGAGAAGTATTCCTAGTAATAATTGATCGATTAATAATAAATTTATGTGAACGAAAAATAGCTTACACTGAACTTAATAAAAATTTTGGTTTTATATTAGCGATGGAATCGATGAATTCAGATAACATACGTGAAAGTGCTAAAAATCTGGTAGAATTATATTCAGAAGATCTAGATAGTTCGTTTATAGAAGAATCAGTGCAATTTAAATCAATTCTTGGCTATTTTTCTGTACAGGAAAAATCGTCATTCATTACGCTTTTAAAAAGTCTCACTAATTCTCCACTTTTGTCATCATTCCCTAACGTTGAAATAGCAATGCGGATATTTTGTTGTATGGCTTCAACGAATGCAAGTGGGGAAAGATCATTTTCCGTGCTAAAACGAATAAAAAGTTATCTAAGATCCACTTTAGCAGAAAAAAAAATGTCATCGCTTTCAATATTAAACATAGAAGATGACCTTTTAAAACAGACTGATTGGTCAGAGATTATCCACCAGTTTGCTACTATTAAATCTAGGAAACGATTGATATAGTAGAAAGTAATGTATAAAAAGTAATTATATATTGTATTATGTTATATTCGATCATTTTTTTAAATTTATATACTGTAAAAATGTACTAAAAGATACGTAATAAAGATATGAATAGTTTTTAAATTTATTTTTCTTGTATAGTAAATTTTTTTAAAAACAAAAAAACTGAATAAGCTAAAGGCAAAATGAGTGGACTAAGCCAACTGCTTGCTCCGGTATTGATTAAAAATCACCGATTAAAAAAAATCGATCGAGCAAAAAAAAAAAAAGGTCTTTAAGAAAAAATTAAATCAAAGGGCGGCAAATTTTAATTTGCCCCGGGGCGGCAACATAGCTTAAGACGGCCCTGATTACTCCTATTATATACATATGTAAAAAAATTAATAAATATTGTATTATATACCAAGCGAAACTTTTTTCAATAATTCATAACGTGTTTAATTAATTTGGTACGTAAAATTTTGAAAGCGTAATTTTTTATAACGTTAGTTTTATAGGTGTTCTGACGCCGGATTTGACGATTTTGCCATTTTTGTCGTTTTCGGCACAACACTTAGAAAATAATCAAAAAATGCTTCAATTAAAATAAAATCATTTAAGCTAAGATCCCAACTTTTGTGTGGTATTCAGCGTATTCAACAAATGAAGCACTACCCGAAAACGTCATTACAAACCTGAAAATTTAAAATTTTTCTCCGTAAAATTCTCGTTTTCTTTTGGTTTTTGGGTTAAAACTCAAAAAGTAAGCAAAATTTCAAACAAAAAAAAAACTTCAAACATAAATAAAATGCCTTAGTAATATACGAAATTGCTGCTGATTTAACAGATTATTCAACATGATACTATCATCATTAAACAAATGTTTGACTGCTTAACGTTAAACAAAAAAATTTGTATTGAATAAGTCAAAAAATGATAAATTTTTGTTAGAAAGGTACATAATAATCAAAAATTGTTATCATTTAAGTTTTGCTCGGTTAAACGTATAATAATTTTATAATTTACGAACTATTCATACATTTTTATGGGAGTAAATTATGACGTCCAAAATATTATGACACTAATTAATTTTTTGTTGCGTAGATTTGTTGTCAGATAATTTTCTCGTTTTTTGAATATATTTCACAAACGACCTTTTACACTCCATTTTCTATAATATTCATTTTTGAATAGAATATTAAAACTAAAAATGTTGGACTAAATATGAATTAAAATCATATATAGCAGTTTAAATTCTTACTCAAATACAGTTTACCTATGCTGAAAACCAATAACTCTAAAAAAAACTATTTTGGGAATTAAAAATATAATCCAATTTAACTTATTCCATTAAAATAAAAATATTATGTATAATAGTTGGAATCTTTTCAACTTAATACTGGAATTAAGTATACTCAATTAACGTTTGTGCTTAAAAAAATATATCAGTTCCAAAAAAAAGTAGGAACTTAATTGTATAAATTTTCATATAATAATATTATATATCAATTTTTTTTTTGAAATTATCAGTTAGATACTTACCATAAGTATAATTTATTTATAAAATTAAATTAAACTAAAAGAACAGATTATTTTTTAGTAATAATTATTTAGTTAATGAATTTAAAAACTATAACTATTTATTATTTTACAGCCCATTAAAAGTAGATCGTATTAAAAATTATTCTTAAATTGACAAATGTGAATAAGTTTTTCGCTAAAATAAATGTCGAAACTGATTTATAACATCTAATATTGTATTATGATTTATATTATACTATCTAATCATAATATTTTATCTCAGAATTTTTATTCATATAATATTGTGTTCTAAAATCTAATCGGATTTTAAATTCTTTGTTTTAACGTGATTGAGATATTGATTATATTTTAGGTTAAACTATTATTTTATTTTTTAAGGCTACACATTTGTCAATAATTTAGATACACCATAACATACCTCTAGGTATCTAAATAAGTTTATTTTGAAAACTATTTCGCTATGCAAAGTATTACAATTGCATAATAGCCGTACTTAAAAGGATATCATAACTCTTTTCCTAATTTATCCGGTTCAAAATAATAATTTTTTTAATTTTAAAACAAATTCTTTATTTTTGGCTAACTTAAAACTAAATTATAATCAAACATAATATTATATTATAACTATAAGTACATATACAATAGAGTTTTTTTGGTTAGTTAAACAATACAAATGATTAAATGCACCATGTTAAACATTTTTGGGTTAATAAAAAAAGTTCACATTACAAATCTTTTTCTATGATTTACAATATTTTTACTATAATAAAATTTGAGTCTAGTTTTTAAACACGTAAAAGTATTAATCACTGACAATTTCTAAGCATTCAACAGTATGTATTTCTACATACGTTTTAATTAATTAACATGTTAAATTGTTACATAGTTCCATTTGTTTGAGTTTACATCATCTCATTACCTAGATTGAGACCAATATTAATCTAGATTTAAAATACACTTTTTAAATTTCATCACAATATCAGCTCTGTCAAACATTTTGTTATAGGTATTATTGATAATATTGTTTAAGAATACCGTAACTATTGAAAAGATTTAATGTAACTTTTTTTTCTTGGAATTTTTTTGACAAATAACCTATCAAATTTTTACTTGGATATAATTCTTGAATCAATAAATTAAATAATATTTAATTAATAAGCATTCATCAAAATTAAAATTTATCGTCAATAAATCACAAAAAAATGTGTTTGTTCAGAAAAATATTTTTTTAAATAAATATTACTACAAACCTGAACAGTTTAGCGATATCTAGCAACAATTTGGAAAAATTAATGGTACAAAAATAGAAAATGCTTTAAAATAAGTAAATGTATATTTTATTTTAGTTCATTTTTGTATGAATTTATCAATGATGATTCTTTGATAATTCCACGAACTAATAGCTTTTTTTAATGCACATACTGAAACACAAAGTATAAACTCTTTAAACACAAAATATTGTTTGATGGTAGCAAACAATAAATTAATTCATTCAATATTAATCCAAATAAATATTGATTTTCAAATGTTAACGTTAATTATTATAAATTTATAATTCGTGAAAAGGGAGAGAAAACTTTTTGAAGTGCGTCATCCAATCGATCGATTAACTGGAAAGTTTTGGTTTGAACTGAATTGTGTTCTGTTTAAGCATATTCTTAGTGCCCTCTACACTGTGACCGATTCCATAAAACAAGTATATCATAAGACCTGTTAAAAACATTAAAAAACAGATTAATTAAAACAAACGTATTGGACTAATTATAAAAAAAGTTTTGACATTGATTTTGCTAAGTTTTAAGTAACTAGACTGTTACAATATTACCTAGATTTATTTTAATTTTCCAATTTTAGTTTAAAATGCGGATCAACTATGATATATGTTTTCCAATAAGAAATATAACATATTCTCATACTGAGAATTAAAAAAAAATTTAAATTTCTTACATTCATAATGCACTGGACTAGTACAAAATTATATATTAACAGCATGACTATAATCAAACGAGTTGCTATTAAACAATTTTTTTTTTTATTACTGTTATTGAAGTTTAGCATACATGCATAAAATGATATTTAGCTATTATTCTGCATGAAAATTTAGTTATTTGAGTTAAATTGATTATAATATGATTCAAAAAGAGAAACAAACGTGTAAAAATTTTTTATTTAAATGTATGACATTGGACGAAGCATTGTTGTGACTGATATTATAACAGAAAGTTTGGAAATCATCAGAATTTGGATAAAACGTTTAGTCGGATGGTAATGGCAGCCAAATTAGTTAAACAACATCAAGAAAAATTAGATTATAGAAATTATTTTCGTAAAATTATATATTTCCAATTAAAATCACCGCCACTCTCACCGCTGTCCATAATCAGCCAAAATCTTTATGTGAACAAGACATAATGTCGACTAACTCTCATGTAAAAAACATCTTTCTGTATATAATGCGAGCTGAGATAAAAATATCCCAAAAACACATAATTATTGAAATTTATTCATTCATTTATATATATATATATATACATAATTAATAATATAGTCACTGACACAACTGTTTATACACTTCTAGATGAGCTATAACGCTGTAATTTTAAAGACAGGTTCCTTTTATTTCCAAATCAACATGAAAAACCTAAAACTCCGAAATTTCCTCATATCACCCGACTTATAATCTCCAACCCTATTCTCAAAATTTTCAGAACCCGTAGATGTTTCAACCTACAACAACGAAATTTTGTCCTTATGGGTTTTTTGATGCGAGAAATTTATTGGGCAATATCTCATCTCCCGAAAAATGTGTTAAATGTATGTCAATCTAAATCCAAGAAACCAACGTATAAAATTTAAATTATCATTTTGTTATTGTAAATACTCTAATCGTATAATGTTCATAATGGATGCTTTTGTGTAGTGTGTTACCTATGTGTGAAGCATGTACCTATGCTTAGTGATTACGACGTTAGTGAATTAAGTGATCTTCTCTTGATGTTGGTTTTTAAGTAATTAAAATGAATATTGGTAAAAAAATTATTTATGCATACAATTAACCTAACGATAAAACGTTACAAGTGTCACAGTAAATTAAACCTTATTATGGTATCACGATACCTTAACACAATGTTGTTATGGCTATAAAGTACCACGATATTATTATCTAACTGATAACTTTTATTAGGATTGCAGTTAAAAAATTTAAAAAATGTGTTTCAAAATCATTATTACCAAAGCCAACGAGAGTTTTCTAAAACTAATAAGGTAATTTACTTAAATTATAATTCAGAGGCGATTTATCAATATTACAGATTCACTGTGTACTAACCACACGCAAGCCATACGATAAATCGTATCCAAGTTTTATATTCAAGTTCCATCATTAGATAAACGTTCAGAACAATACTTAAACATGGTATGATGGGGACCAATGGAACCTAAAAATAATAATAATAATAATTAATTTTGTGTTAACTATAAATTATACCTATGATTGCAATTTGAACTTGAATAATCTAAACAATAAAAAAATGTCTAATTCTTCATTCTTCGGAAATTAAAAATAAGCTTTAATATTACAAAGAAATGTGCATAATACACTACTAATAGACATTTTACATACTGCTAAATATACAGAATAAATATTTACATTTCAAACTAAAAATCATTGCCATTATTTTATTGAGACAAACTTATTACACATATAGGTTAGGTTATATAATTAGGCACATATAATTATTATTGAAAATGTATACATTTAACTGTAGAATTTTATTTTATAAAATTTTTGCCTTTATTTTATATTGTACAAATTTATTTGAATCGTTAAGTTTGTTAAAAAAAAAATTGATTTTATAACAAGACTTTATTATTGTAGACAAACTATGAAGACTAAATGCCAACTCCAAAAAGATAAAATTATTACGACATAAAAAGTACAAGCATTTAAGGCTGAAAAAAGTATAATCTCTAAGGTTTTTTTTAATTTTACCTAAAAGAAAAATTTAGCTATACATAATAAAGGTATTATGTACATATTATTGTACAACTAGGTATTAGAAAAAGACAATTATAATCAAACATTTTCAACCATAAATGTAATTACATCAATAACTAAGAAAAAAATTGTAGGAGAAAACACCTTTCAGAAAAATAACTTATTTAAGGGTAATGAATAGTTAAACTTTTGTTGTAAACCCTATATTTAAAATAACTCCATGTTCTCAAACCTTAAACGATAGATCTTCTTGTGCCTTTGGAAGTCTGCCCAGCATCAGCGTCGTTATCAATAATACCAAAAGTGATATCACGTTTATAATCATAAGTACGTTTCGGACAGTACCTATATGTGACGCCATATTTGCCAAACTTATTCCAAAAATGATCGAAAAAATACCTTCAATAATAATTAAAAAAAAAAGTTATTAAAAATGCTAAATGTTGAAAAAGTCGATAAATTTAATTTCAAACTGGAATTTGTTACTGTTTATAGAAATTATAAAATATGTACTTTATGCTCTAATAACCTTTTTTAATCAAAGTATTATACTAAATGATAAATACATAACATTATTTTAAATATAGGTTTCCTGTTTCCTACATTTTAACAATAATTTAACAATATTTAGGTAGTAGGTAATTATTTTACCAACCGAGTCATTGAATACATATTTTTCAAAGTAAGTATGGATTTCAATTAAAGTCAAACATACTAAATATAAGTATCAATGCTCTTGAAACATATTGAGTGTCAGCGTTCGGTACTTTTGTGTTCGAGAAGTTCAACCACGTACGAATCGCAATTTTCTGTGACTTGGTTGTTATGCTGTTTTGCATCGACGGAACAATATCACTATACCTGCATACAATATGAGTAGAACAAATTTCGTTTCCACCGAAGTCACAGTTCGCAAAGATCGTTGATCGTTATAATTAAATTTGATCGATACAAACCTAAGTATTAACACACAAATGCACACGATTGTGTATGCCTGGAGAGTGCCGATAGATGCCATGTCGATGAGCTGCTCGAGATTGAATATGGTCGCTAAACCTCCTAAAAAATACAGAAATCTTATTTTCATATTATGTCATTGTGTGTGACATCGGTTCGGCGTGAAGTTATCAAACTATATACATAGGAAGCTGATAAGTATGAGTAAGAACGTATTCCGAATAACCGGAAATTATATGAATTTTTTGACACATTATAAAAAAGTCAAAATTCTAAACGCTAATCAGTAACCACAACTAATTACAAGAAAAAAAAATGGTAAGATTAAATCGTAAAACCATCTACGCTTAGTTACATAAAATGGGAATAAATTATATGTAAGTGAATAAATCGTGGTCCATACCTTTAAATTCGTCATTTATGCATTAAATTTAACGAGTTAGTCTTACCGGCAAAAACTCCGCATATAACAGTAGATATCAGAGGAGTTTGCGTCTTAGTGTTAACCTTCGCAAAAATCTTAAAAAGTAAACCGTCGTTGGCCATCGAGTATAAAATACGAGGTAAGGGAAATATCGCTCCCAGAAGACTGCAAATGAAAAACATGCAATACAGAGTAAGTTTCACTATAAAACATTATTGTGATTCGTTTGTCGCGCGTCGTCATCTATATGCAATAAAATACCTTGTACACAAAGCGAATATTGCCCCACCGGATACTACAAGTTTAATCACTGGCATTCCCAAGTTTTCGTAGAGGGCCGGGAGTGGTGCGTCTGGGTTCTGAAAATTGGAAAAATTATCGTTCCTTATATTAGAATAAAATAAAAACAAAACGTTTTATACTTAATAAATGGTATTGGTAGGTAAAAAAATATTTATCAATAGGGACCAGCTAATTCGGAGTAATAGTAAAACGGATCTTTTTTCGTTTGTTTTTTTAATGATAGATATTATATAATTTTCATACGAATAAATGTGTTTCATTTGATTTTTAAACACATTGATAAACATAATTTTTCTTGTTTTTTTTTTTTTTTCAATAAACGGCTTTTTGCTTTTTTATCTATTTGATATTTTGCGTTTATATACAAATAACAATTAGTACTTGTGCGTAGTACGGCCACATTAGGGTGAGAACAGTCGCTATACCACAATAAGCAAATGTGCTCAAAATCAGTGACAAAACGATTGCCAGTGGTATGTCCCTTTTTGGATTTTTCGTTTCTTCGCCTATTGAAACATTATATTTTAATGCGTAGTATTGTAGGTACAGTTAATAATAATATTAAATATTATTTACCATACGGAAAATAAAACATTAGTATTATCACTCACCAGTTGTGGCGATCGAGTCGAAACCGATGAAACCGTAAAAACATTTCGCTGCTCCCGCAGCCACGCCAACCCATCCGAACGGCAAAAACCCGCCTTCGCCACCTTTTGCTTCTGGAGGTATATCGCTCTTCGGAATCGACCAGTTTGAAAAATTTGCTAAAAATCAAGTAAATTATACATACAAACACATAATAAAAAGTTAATACAATATTATATATTTATAAGATGAAATTTGGCGGGAATTTAGATGGGCAAATGCTAAATAGGTATGTTCAGATTTTACTTACATTTATTGTATAATAATTTATAATAAATCAGTATTGAAATTTTTTTTACTGACCATTCAAGCGAAATCATTATTGTGACATTCCATCTTTATTTACTTTAAGACTCGTTTTTTCGCTTGCATAACCCATTTTGTGCAATCGCCATTTACATAAATTGGCTGAATTTTATAAAACTAAAGACAATAATGGTTAGGTATATAATGAGTAGGTAAGTGCTTTTAAAAAAATTACTCATGCAACCCCATAAACTTTTCTAACAATTATTCATTTTCCAAGAATTTGCATTGAGCATGTAAATAAAAAAATATTTAATTTTATTGAGGATAATAATTATATCTAATCCGTCAAAAATTGTACTGCTGACTCTATTTGGTACTATGGCTCTAGTTAATATGTGATCAAGTTCTTAGTTTGAATATATTTTTTACATATTATTCACTACAAATAACATTATAGATTATTTTCTAGCTTTTGGTTGTCAGTTTGTATTTTGAGATAATATAAACAAAGTATGAAATAACTTTTAAACAGCATTCATTTTCAAAAGTACATACGTACTAAAGTATATCGTATCAATGCACGTAAATCAAAATGTACAATACCTGCATAAAATCCGGTGACGATAACAGTGCTTACGGTTATCAAATTCAATGTAGTAAATATGTTGTTGGTATACGACGATTCTCGAACGCCCCAGGCCACCAAAACTAAAAAATTATTAGTGTTACTTTGATAAGTTAGATGCATAAATGAGCTGGTGATATGTATGATATAAAATTTATGAAAAAAAAAAGTGTTTCTGGTGGAGTAGATCACTGTTTTGGGTATACCATTACTTTGAAAAATGTAACTTAACCCTTTGTATTACATTTGTAGGCAATGATGAATCAATGTTTTAAAAACGTACAATTTATAATGACAAAATAACTATATAACAGGTAAACAAATTATTTAGATCATATTGAATTATGGGGTCTCCAAACACAGGATACATGTTTTATGTTAAAAAAAAAAGCCAAAAGTGAGAAGTTCAATGAAATAGTGAATTAACTTTGGAATAGGTCACTTTTTTTGAAGGTCTGGTTAGAATTTCTGTCGTAAATCTCTAAGCTATTGTAAGTAATTTCTAAAGAAAATAACGATTTTGTGTACCAAAACTCTCAGTTTACCTAGTAAAAATAAAGCCGTAAAACGGTTATGATATTATATTAAAATAGCAATGACAACAGTTTAATTACACGCTAAATTCGTGATCTAAAGAAAATGATGAAGGCATTTTACTTTTTTTTTTTTTATTTCAATCATTTGAAGAAAATTATTTTAATTAACACGTGAAAATTTCAAATCGTTTAGAAAATTATTTGAAAAGTTTTTAAGGTATTTACGTATCAACTACGACCTAGTGTTAGTAAATTTAGCCCCATCCAGTGTTAGTTTATACGCCATTGCGCGAAAACAATACCATTGTAATAATGTTTTCTAAATACTAGACACAGTTTGAAAATTTCGTTTTCGAATAACATGTCAATTTTTATATTGAAAATTGTATTGATTATAAACTTTTTCATAAAAAAACCTTTTTATTATAAAAATTCTTTCTTTTTCTTTTGAGAACAAATGTGATTACCCATATCAAAATATTGAAAATATCTTGTCAAGGTTGCGTCAAAGTTTTAAGTTTTAAAACTTTAAATCAAAGATATTATCAAGCAAGAGCTGTCAAATAATTCCGAATATTTAAATTTATCAAAACTAAATATTTATCCCTACAATAGTAAAAATGATTTTAAACTTTTTTACGCTTTTTTTATAAACATCTAGAAAACTCATAAGGATTTTGTGAAAAGTTAAAGTAAGCGTTTCGAACAAATATTTAAGGAGTTACTATAACAATAAAATGGTAAAACTTTATTTTTTTTTAAATATCAATAATAAATTACCACGCATGGTACCAAATTAACACCATTTTGTCAATAATTTATTATTTACAGTAGGAATCTACTGTGTAGGTTTTATCTATATTTTTGACTGCAGATAAAACATTTTGCTTGACATATCATTAACACTATTAATTTTATAATTTTACTTAAAGTTGCAATGTAATTATTTATTAGATTAGATGCGAAATTGTTTAGAGCACACAAAATATTTGAAATTATTATATCCAAAATATTGATTTCAAAAACTGCCAATATGTTAATTGATTATTTGAACTTTTACTGAATTTGTTGTACCACCTACGTAAATCTGTATTGGAGTTGTGGTAATAGTATAGTCGCTAAATAGGGCAGCAGTTTTCTTAACTCTAATCTTTGACACTAGCTTGAAACTAAAAGTTTACACGGTAGTAGCTGATTTCAATCAAAATACCAATTAACAATCGACTCGGTGTTATAGTTAAAACGACAAAAGTTTTTAATTTTATGTTTTTCAACTATCCAACTTGACTACCAATATATATAATTAATGGAAAGCGTCAAACAATTACTTTATATTGACCTAGTCCAAATTCTAAATAATACTCTCAGATTATTAATTTTGTAGTGTTTTAGTTTTTGTTTAATACAAAGTATCAGCTATGAAGTATTAGTTATAAAAAAGTATTATAATTTTAATATTTCAAAATGTAAAAGTATCAAAATGTTTAAAAAACTATTTTGCAAAAAAGTGTAGCTACGTGGACTACCTTGGACTAAAAGTTTATTAATACCGTCAAATAGTAAACTATTATTCCTAGGTTATTAAAATAAATTAATACAATTTTTATTCTTAAAATACAATTTTTACACTAAAAACGACAATTATAAGCTCATAGAAGTATTTGTATATTGTTAAATGTTTTAATCATAAATTGTTGTTTTATTACATTTAATGAAGTTTTGTTTTAATTTTTAATGGCCGATTAGTATAAGCAATACTTAAAAATATTAGGTTTATGTTGGTTTTAAAGTATATTTTAAATAAGTTTTAGTTTAAAGTTACAAAAGTTATGACAAAAAATTATATACAGAATAAAAAAAATAAAGAACAAAACACTGTAAAACCAACTATGTCAAATAAACTAGCAGTGTTTTTGTAGTATTTTTATTTATAAATAAATACGAGGTTTTTATATCAATATGTTGATATGTTCACTATAAATAAAACAATTTTAGGAAAAAACGATACGTGAACGTAATGGGAACGCAATGATTGAATTATCAACTATTATTTTGGTTTTTACTTACGTGAGATTGCAACTATCACAACAAAAGAAGCAAAGTCGGGATATTCGGCCAGGAAATTTATATGCATGGGAAAGTGTTCAGTCATGTATTGCCTCTGTGGACTACCAAGCAGAGAATCGCAGTAATTACTCATAGCCTTGGCCACGGCCGCAGTTCCTGAAATCAACAAAACAATAAACAAATATTTTAGAGTACCTACTCTGTTTAGTTATGGCGAAAAATAGTAAATGAAATTATTATTGTTATATCGTTTGTAAAATAGGTACACCAACCAGGTGTAAAATTCATAAGTACCATAAACATTGTAGGTAAATATTAAGTTGAGAGTTTTATCAATTTCTCTTATTTTTTTTATACTATTAGGTATTTCAGGAGAAATATTAAATTTGCTAGAAAAAACGATTTTTTTTTTTATTTATAATTTTATTTATAACATGTTGTTGTGTCATTATACCTCTATGTAGGTGGTATAGTAAACATTACAAAATTGGCTTAAAATGTCATACAAATAATATATTATGTAACAAATATCACAATACTTCTAGCTACATTCCAACGACAATATATAAATTGTACTACAATAATATAATAATAAACAGTCATCGCTAATTCGTTTTTGTTTTTCCCAACTAAGGATGATTACGTGTTTAGTAGGCAGGTAACTATATGTTTCATTGTAAAGCCTTAAATAATGTACTGATTTTATCAAATGAGGTGTCTTTGTAAGGATCTAACGAGTATTTTGGGTTGGTTTTTTTTCAATAATTAATTTTAATCTTTTTAATTTGTTAATTTCGTGATATTGTCCGCGTTCAAGCACGAATGTTCCAAAATTCAAAGCCCACTAGCTTTAAGATGACTGAAGGTATTTAGTGGAATGAGCACTTAATACTTAGGACAATATCTTCAAGTTTAAACAAAAATGCTTCTAACTCGGGTCTAACACTCGTAGTCTTATTATGGCCTAAGAATCATTCACCAAAATCTAAAAGGTAAGTACCTACTTTCCATTGACCTAGAATTTCAAAATTTGGCATGAAAAAAGGGACCTTATCTTAAAAGTAAAGAAAACATTTTGAAAACCAGAAATTTCTAATGACATGTTTGTTAGTTCGATAATTATATGTTTGTAATAGTTTATTTGTGGGTACAGCCCGTGCTGCACTCGACTTTATAGTCACCACTCATGATTTAACTAAGTTTTAGTACATTATAGGTACGCTTTCAAACTTGAAAACTTGACTTCGATGATTTTTAAGGTATGGTGTAGTGACAAGTATACGAGGTGAGCCTCAAAAATATTATTTTTTTTCAGAATTTACTATTTTTTGTTTCTGTCAAAACTTAGGCATGTAAATCATAAAACATATACCTATTAGATGTTCGATGAGCAGATTCCATCCAATCACGAACGCGGTGAATTCGCCTACGGCCACATAGCTGTAAATGTACGCGGACCCGGCTTTGGGTACCCGTCCGGCGAATTCGGCGTAACACAGACCTGTTTGTAGAAAAAAACTTCGGAATTGAAAAAAACAAAAATTAGTCTTAAACGTATGTATAAGGAGACTGAAAGCGTTGGCTTTTGTTCGTGCATGCAGCTGAGAATAAGTATTTTGACGTATTTTAAATTTTCAACGTACCGATTGATCAATACGCGGAGGCAATAAGGGTTCTGTAAACTGATTCGTTATGCATCTTCTTGTCAAATTTACGATAAAACATACTTTAATTTTACAAATTTAACTGAGAAAAAGCAATTTGAAAATCCGAATTTTTAATTTTTGTGCTATATAAAAAAACAAGCAAATAAAAAATGAGCAAAAATCAATCAAAAGTCAAACGGCACAAACTTTATTGCATCATTGAAATTACTTTTTTTTTTATATTAAGGCCTCTTATAAGGGTGCATTGAACTTTGATTATTCAAATTTTATATTTTTGAATTAAAATAATAGTTTGGATACAGCTTATTTTTAAAAGTTATTTAACTAGTTTTAAGAGAGGATTTTCTTAGCATAAATCAAAATTTGATGCATCCTGTATTAGGTCTTCATCTGTTCTTTTCTGTGAAAAAAATATTATCTATTACGTTAATTCTACGATATAGACATTGGATATTTTCTTCCGACGTCAGTTTTGTCAATTTAAACGTATTAAAAGTTGTACCTAATTTTGTCTCTTAATGAACAATCGCGAGCAGTCCCCTTAAACATACAATTTACTTAGGTAAAAATCACTAAAAACTAACCCATTGTACAGTTATAATACAATACTTAAATATTTCAATTAATTAACTGTCGATAGAAAAATTTATAGTTTGGATTGTTTTAGTTTTGAATATCATATTAAGCTTTCTACCATTTTAGTCTTCGAGCCTAACTTGCACAAAATTATTTAAGTTTTAATTTCGCTTCAAACAATTTCACAATAATCGATACGATTTTTCTTTTTTTCTCCCCCGATGTCTGAAAATGATAGTTTTTAATTTGTTTTTGTAAATGTCAGACGCATTTACCGGAAAACGCGGACACGACGGCGGCGATGGCGAAAGAAAGAACTACGGCCGGACCGGCAATAGATTTGGACACGGCGCCGGCCAACACGTACACGCCACACCCCAAAGTCGACCCGGTGCTGAGGAAAATCAAGTCGAATAGGTTCAACACCCGTTTCAGTTTTTCTTCTCCCAGTTTTTCGGAATCCGTCTTTTTTCTCGTAAGCGCCCACGTCAACGATTCCGTCTGTAAACATAAAGAACCAAAAACAATTTAAATGCCGTTGTACGAAAATATATTTTTTTTTTTTTGGACACAAGAAATTTAAAAAACGTATTCTACAGATAAACGGGGGACATAGAGGAAAGATGCAGGACAAAGTTTGCCGGTAGCTGCATTACGCACTCAAAATTTCTAAAAAATTATACGTGTATTTATTGTTAGTAGAATAAAGAGCAAAATCGATTTTATACAAGTCATTGGTGTTGAACAACAAATATATCGTTATTTGCTTTAACATGCTACACTTTATTTTTTGTTTAAAACATCACTACTAGCTGATACAATTTAATTTTATACTTAGTACCATTATAGTTAATAAAGTAATTTTTTCAAAAAAAGAGTACATATTTCATCGAAGTTAATTTTTATCATCCCATCTCTAAAAATAGTCTGGCAAAGTATTCACTAGAAAGTATTCAAATAAAAACATTCGAATAGTTATTCAGAAAACTTTTTTTTTCTACCAAAAATCCTGTTATTTTGAACTTTTCCACTTGAAAAAGAATTCACCAAAACAAAATTTAAATTATTTAAGATTTTTAAAAATTATTATGATGGTGTATACTAGATACCTAGTTTAAAAACGTGGCCTTTAATTGATTTGTAGAAAAAAATGACTTAAGTACTTTTTATATTATTTGAATAGTTATTTAAATATTTGTTCATGATATATTTATTTTATAATGTACCAATAATAATAAGTATTCGGAACACAATATAAATGTATTTTTTACAATACTGGTTTAACATTTTTTCACACCCAAAAGTTAATTTTGGTAAACATTCAGATAAGCTATGGTTTGCCGATTTAAGACAACATACACAGAAAAAAAGGTATAAAATATTTTAATATTTTACTTCTTCTAAATAGTTAATCAATATTGTAATTAAATAATTTATGGTGAATAACAATTTCAACTTTGTTCTTATAAGTTTAAATTATATTAAGTAGTAGTAGGTACCAGCTACCTTAAACAAAATTTGACGATTTAGTAACCCTAATTTGGGAAAAAATTCCCGGAATACTTTGTATTTTTTATAAGAATTCCTAATCCCATATTGTTATTAAATTGAATATTGATTTAAATATAATAACTTTGAAATAATTTTTATGTCTGATTGCCAAAGTTGGCCGGTAGAAACACAGTACAGTTTTAAGGTACAAACCAACATGTTCCGTTTTTGATTACTTTTTAGTACTTGCCAGTTTATCGAACTAATCCTAGTTACCTATAGTATTTACTGTGGAATATAGTTACAAATCGATTTGAATTTTATACTAATACCAGCAAGACAAATAATAACTAAACGCAAAAAATAAAACCAATGTTGAATAATATTTCCTATTGGACATTTTATAACAATATTCACGTTTGAATTGCACAAGTTCAGAAGAATTTTGTTTTGTTTTTTTTTTTTTTCTGAAAACGCTAAAAAATGAGTTTTAATATTATGTTTTATGCAAGCTCTTTTGTTCATTTCCCCGTAGTTATAGCGTTATGTCCATACTTTTTTCAGAAAATTTACATAGACAATGGTCTTGAACAAACTTATTTGTTCAAAACTAAACGTATTTATTGGTGTAGCTATATTATTGTTCAGTATCGCAGCAGTTATCAATACGAATTTTTCGATAACCATAAGTTTTATATAATGATACATTTCCCTAATCTGTAGTTAAACTATCAGCAAAAATGAATTTTGTTCATCGTAGGAAAAACTAAAAAAAAAAAAAAATAATTTCGTCAATAAAATTCAGTGAACATGTGCAGGTACAATAAATTGTTTTACGGAATTAACCTATCTCTTTTAAAATAACGAAGATCATAAAAACATCACTAAGCTGATATTAACAATACTTTTTAGTATTTTAATCACTTTTTCACACTTCGTATCACAAACGGCAATACCGACACTTGGAGTGGATAATTGTTTTATTTGGTATACTATAGGCATATTATTGACTGTCGTTGTGTCCTCTATCTATAGGCAACTTAGAGCATATTAAATCATAAACTTTGTTTTATGGGTTTTATTTGATAGACACGTTTATACACCATACATTTCAAAGGGTTGTAAAATCAACAAAATACGCAGTATAATATTTCACGTGCTTCGCGTTTCAGTTTTATTGGACGATCTTTGAGCAAGCACACGTGTAACAACATTAATGTAAATATCAGATCAGTAAGACGTATGCTAGTTTATTTTCAATAATATAATTTCCAAATGTACCAGGTACCTCTATTAATCCTACTTTGAGTTACTGAATATCTACTAACATTAAGTATAGTACTTAGTAGGCAACAAACTTGATGTTGATATGTTATACACGTGATTGTAACGAAACGCGAAGGAACATGAATATTTCAAAAACACGAATATACTTAAAAGAAGTTTAATCACTTAAAATTGGCTACGTCTTATTACAAGTGTTGTTTTTTATTATACAAAATTCTCAATAAAAAAAAAAATCCCATTATAAAACAATAAAGAGGATAGAGTGAAAAAATTTTAATTTATCATCACGCCGGATCTAAAAATTGAAATATAAATTGGATAATTTACCGAAAACTATAGTTAACTTTTGAGGTAATTTGACATAAAATATTCAAAGTATAATTTAGAGAGTTTTACGAGGAGTGATCACGCCTTCGTGGTAGCAATCGATATAACACGACGGTTTATTCTTTGGTGTTACGACGGCGTTTGGATCTTGACTGGTTTCATTTAAAGTTATGGTATAGATGTTCATACTCGTTAAGGAATTTATATTAAACATTGAATTTTAAAATCATAACATTTACAGCCAAACCTTTTTCTATATATTTTTATACAGTATGGTATGATTTCAAACGTTTGCCGTTTTCAGACTTTAAACAATAAAAATTGTGAAAAATTACAATCAAAATTTTTAGAAAAGTAAATAAACTTGAATTAAAATTATGAGTCTTCAAACTAAAACTTTTATTTAATTGATTTAATTAATTCCTTAAACCCTAGTTGATACGTTCGGATCAAAATGTTTGAATAAATTGAAATGTATGATAAAAAAATGTACTATATTTATTTTAATATTGTGTGAAAATACAAAGTAATTTAAATTATTTGAAAAGACAGGTACAGCGTTTAAATTGTGTTAAATATAGTTAAATTAATCTTTACGTTCAAAATATGAAAAAAAAAATTTAATTTAGTGTTCAGCACCTGGTTTTCAATAAGTATATGGAACATCTAAAACTGTAGTGGGGGTCATACGTGAAAATAAAAATTAAGATAAGCTACTGACACTGTGAGAAGTAATAAATAAAAATTAGTAAATGAGATTAAAATGAGATTCCGAACCATCAGTTGTTGGGTAACTGTGTTATTTTACGCTTTTATCAGATTTAGGGTTCTAAACACATTGAACACTCTATTAAAATCAAACAAGCAGCTTTAATTTTGTAAGTTTGGTTTTAAAATTTTGAAATTTCCATGCTTTGTTTCAAGTAAAATGCATAATAATGTGTATAAAACAATTTTGTAATTGTAAATAATGTATAATAACGGTACAGGTATGTCAATTGAGTCGTTAAAAAAAAAAAAAAAACTTGATAACCTTGAAATAAATTTCATTCTCAGAGTTATTTTACAATTGGGTACGAAAATGGCCGTAAACTGTTTGTGTACATTTTAAATATATTGACGAAAAATTTAAAAGCCTCTTGTGCACACATAACGAATTAATTAATAACCTGTTTTGCACACTGATGGATTACCTAGGTCAAATTAAGTGTGTTTATATTTTAATATGCGATACCAATTTTATAAAAAAAACGGGCCAATTTGTTTGTTTGTATAATTGAATATAATAAATATAAATATATGTACAAGAACATAAATTTTGTATCAATTAAATTAAGTTAAAATGTATGTATATTATGTTGAGTTAAAATACGAATACTGGTAAATCAAACCCATAGTTTTTTTCAAACCCATTTTTTTTGTGTGATTAAAATAAAATGTTTTGTAGCTAATATTTCGTGATTTACATAAACAATAAGTAGTAACATTTGGTTCAAACAAAGTTTTAAATACAATTTTATTCAAGTGTAACAAGATATTTATGTTTAAGACACTTTGACAATTGAACATTTTGATTCAGTATTCGATTTATCGGACACAAATAATGGTTTATAGTGACTACTAGTTAATTATATTTAGTATCATGCAACGTTTAGAAAAAAAATCTTTTGATTTTATGTTTACGTGATAAATTAACGAAATCACGGTAATTAAAAAAAGACCTAAACAATTTTTGGTGAAATCGTTATCCATTTGTACCAACAATCGTACAAAAATTGAGTGCTTTTACTTAAGTAAATTTTTAAAGTAAAAATCATGGTTGATTTTCAATTTGGGATTTATACTCCATCCCTGAGTTATACGAGTTATAAAAAAACATGATTTTAGCAACTGTGTGAGAATAATATAATTTTAACTTGTTGAAATTAAATTCACCATAATTTTATTTGTATAATCAATGTTGTCATCAAAATTGTCACAAAGTAATTATCGTACTTAATATATTTGAATTTTTGAAATTTTGCGGTCAGACCTTGTCTACATAATATGCTGAAATTTTCCATCTCTTGTATATTATAAAAGTGTGAACCACCATAGTCATTCAAGATTTGACCATTCTGTACTGTTATAACTTTAATATGTACCAATAGTAAACATTAGAAGTCCGAAATTCGTACGTTTCCTGCTGAAAAACCTTCGGCAAAACTTAGATTTGACACATGTTTGAGTATTTGTAATTTTACCGTAACAAATACGTCGTACAATCTAGCTTTACACCAAGTCAAATATAAAAAAAAAATGTATAACATAGCACCTTCATACACAACAAGTCTTCAAATCAGACTATAAAACCATTATTTGAAATATTTATTAGCATAGCATAACAATTGCTCAGGTATACAATCAGTAAGTTATGTATAAAATAGTATCATTACTATACGAGACTTCAAAGTCAAACGGATAACCGATTGCAATGTGATTAATGTTTTATCACGATCAAAAATCAAAAAACAAAAATGTATATCTACCAAGCCTAAGTTTTGCAACAGCTAATTTTTAATTCCATTGTTTACCATTGTTTTGGAACGTAGCACGCAGCTATAGGCCCATTCATCGTGTGGGTATGATTATGATATAAAACAATATGTTTATGACTACACAACTATCAGCTTATTTTGTTTAGAATTTAAAAATAATATCACGCAGTGTGTCACTTTTACTTTCCCCTAACGTTTCGGCAAGTTTTACAGCCAATTTTCAACTTTTAATTGAACAAATAGTATTGTTTTACAAAGATGTTTTATTGATATTTCGATATTAACCATCGATGATTCAGTAATATTTTAGAAATTTAATTGCTTATTATTACGTGTTAAAAAAAATCCAAATATTCCATTACCTACTTATTTATTTATTTATTTATTTATTTATTTGTGTAAACGCCCGGATGGGCTCAAGTACAGTGACAAAATGTATGTAATAAATATTGTTAAATTAAGGATACAATGTTAATTAAGTACATAATATTAAATTAAATTTACAAAAGAAAATAAGATGAATTATAATTATATGTATTAGACTACTAAAAACTATGTTTTAAGAAATACAAATCATTCATAGTAAACAAATCAATTTTTAATGTATTGCACTCTCTGGTTATTCGATCAATAGGGTTATTAAAGCCGTAAGATGTTCGATGAAAAGGGATTTCAAATGTGGGACAGGAACGTGTATGAAATTTAGGAACATGAAAGTTTAAGGATTGTAATAGATCTGGACAGGATATAACACCATTTACTAATTTAAATAAAAAGCAGACGTCTGTATATTTTCGTCTATTAACAAGGGAATCTAAGTTAAGCGATGCCTGTATAGAACTAAGGGATATTGACTCGGATGGGTTATTAGTGGAATTCAAACGTCTCTTATATGCAATCAAACGTAAAAATCTTCTTTGAACACGCTCAAGTGATTCTATCAGTCCGATTTGTGAGGGATTCCAAATAATTGAACAATATTCTAACGTAGGTCTAACTAAAGAAGTATACAATGTTTTTAGACATTGTTCGTTCCTGAATTCTTTGGTATTTCTAATTAAGAACCCTAGAGTTCTTAGGGATTTTGCACAGATATTATCAATGTGTGGCTGGAATGATAAATTCGTTGTAAAAACTACCCCAAGATCTCTAACGGTAGTAATATCTTCAATTCGATTGTCAAACAGATAATAGTCATTAATTAATTTCGTTCTTGAACGGGAAAAAGACACTTTGAAACATTTAGAGATGTTCAGTTTTAAACCATTTGAGTGGCACCAGTCACAAAATCTATTTAGATCTTCTTGAATTTTATGCTGATCATTAACTGTTATAACATTAGCATAAATTTTGAGGTCATCAGCAAACAGTTGGTACTTACAGAATTTAAAGCATACACCTATGTCTAGAATAAATAATGCAAACAACAGTGGTGATAAATGCCCCCCTTGGGGAACACCTGAAGGCACTGGTTACTTGATTCAAAACTTCCATATTTTCGACACGGATGCCTTATCAGCTTTTTTGTGTACCATTGATGTTTACCGAAAAAAAACCGAATTGTGGACAGTGTCAATATGAAGAACATATTTCCTTCATTTTTTTAATTTGGTGATGTAATTTTATCGTATTTAATAATATTTTCAATCGTTACAAATTAAACTATTTTAAATAATATTTTAATGCCCTAAAGTATTGTGAGGTGAACAGATAAAAAGTATGTTTTATGTAAACCGATTATAAACATAAAATATAAAAGGATTTAAGTCACCTTTTTCAAAAATTTTAAAGTAAAACTTTATATATAATTCCAGTTAAACAAAATCAAATAATACTTATGTATTTTATGAAACATAAGATGCATTTTTGAAATGTTTGATCAAGGAGACTGATATTAGCTGATAATTTATTGGTATAAATTTATCAATAAATGTACATTATAGATTGCCAATACATTTATTCTACCAAAGAATGACAGGAAAATATAATAATTATTTTTTACTTAAATAAACAAAAATAAAATGTGGGATGGATATTAGTTTAATGTTTAAACCTTATATATATTATTAACATGTAGAATTAATTAAACAGAAATTATTATGTTTACTTGAAAATTTTTAAAACATAAATTTTGTGTTTACCTAAGTGCCTACATAAACAATTTTTAAGTGTGAAAAAACGAATAGTTACAGAACAAAAAATTAAATAAAAACAATGCTAATACAAGTCAAAGTATGACCATCAAATATCATCCATTAGTCAACAAAATGTTGAAAAATTTTTAACGTATATAATATGAACTTCATTTTTTAGATTTATTATCTAATGATGAATTTTCAAAATCAAACTTCATCATAATGTTTTTATTTTTTAAATTATGTTCAGATGTGATTATTTTTGCAAGTATACTTCCACAATTCGAAAACTGACAATTTAAAACAAAAGTGTAAAAACCAACTATCTTGAATTCTATTTAAAATATTACCTGATATTATCGAAATATTCTTGCTATGTTTACAAAAGTAAGGGCATTATTTAGTTAATTCAAAACAAAGCATTAAAAGTAATAAATATAAATTAAGTCATATTAAATCTATAACTTTTAAATCATAATAACTCGCATTAATTTTTTATTGCAAATATCGTAAAAATATCAATATTGGTCATTTCTAAGAATAGAACATTCCAGTTTTTGTTATTTTTTGGCCCATTTAACTTTATATAAGAATATTTTAGTAATATGACTAAAATAATTTTTCATACCATTAAAATTAAATGTTTTGAAGAGTTTTGAAAATTTCAATTAATCATTATCTTTCTAAAGGTTCCATTATCCATTTTTCCATATTTAGATAGGGATAAATCCAAATAATTGTTAACGTATAGTGAAAAAGTAATTTTTGCTAAGGTCTCTACTTTTTTTTGGCTCATTTGTCTTGCCATAAGAAATTATTAAATTTTTAAAACTTAGATTAAGTGTACCATGAACTGTTAGATTTTTTATTTTTATGTCATTCATACGAACGCAATTTTTATTAAGTAGGTTCACCCAGTCGGGTGAACAACCAATCGTTATTTTTTAAGGACATGATTGATTGTTTTAAAATGTAATGTCATAGGTACGTTTATATTGCGCCATCCGAAACTGACCCACCCAAAGCCGTAATCTACTCCACTCATTTATTAATTTTGAATTTTAACATGTATATCTGTATATGACAAATTGCAATAGACTTAAATGTTGAATAGTGAACCAAATAACACACCAGATATATTTAGCTTTTCTTTTTACTGTTTAAATTTTTAAACCTAATTAGTATACAAAAAAAAATTGTTCTTCCTTTTCAGTAAATGTTTCAAATATTTGACACAAAAATCATTTCGAATTTTCAACAATGTCTGGACAATTTTTCTTACGAAAGTAACAAAAAATGCTGATTTCTACAAATAACAGCAAGAATTGAATTTAAATCATTTAACTACTAATATTATTTTTTTGTTTTGTAATCCCAACTTTGATAGTTAAAAATTAAAATTGACATTCTTTTAAAAATATTATTTTACTTGAAGTAGGAAAGTATGACTGTTTAAACATCATCCAGACATTTAACAACCGTTAAATTTTGTTATTTTTGGTAGAAATATTTTCATCAAGATTTTTTGATTATGGTTTCTCATAACACATAACGCATATATAAAAAATATTACACCTTAGAGATTATATAGGTAAATATTTTTGAAAAAATGTGCGGACAAAAATTAATGAGCCAAAATTTTTGCAGCGTCTCTTTTCTAGTGCCATTTGTATTGGTTATAAAAAAAAAGAAAACAATTGACTATGAAATTATTTCTGAGAAAATATTATTCGTACTGACGCACTGCGGTGTACAAAGTTACAAACCATTCGGGTGTGGATAGTTGAAATGAAATTATTATTTCAATTGTATAGGTACTAAAACAGGTACCTATTAAAAAAGATTAAATTTAAATTATTATTCGATGAAAATGAATTTGCAGTATTTTATGGTCCTATCATCATCATAAGCGTACCGTACATTCCACTGTACGCACAAAATAAAAATTCTGAAACACTCGTATAAATATAATGGATACTCGATACCGTAAATTTTATTTGACGTGTTACACTTTAGCTAAAGAGAGGTCTTATGGTAAATTACAATAATCATTACAAAAATTATTATAATAACTGACACTAAATTTAAGCCAGTAAAATTATAAACAACCAAAGCTTTATTGTGCCGGACATTCTATTTTACTAACTCATAATTAGTGCAATGAGAAAAGTGTAAGTCATTAGTTATTATAAATCAAACGTTATGAAAGATATTGCGTTCTATAATATTTTGTATTTAATTTTTATTACATCCTTCAAATTAAGTTTGACAAATTTTAATTATGACGTTATAAAATAATTTTTAAATTTCAAAAAATATATTTTTAAAATAATAAATACATATGTGATTGTTTTTTATATATATATATATATATATATATATATACTCGTATTCTTTTAGTATAATTTCCCATTATAACTTATTTAAGTATTTTAAATTATAGAGTAATTCCAAAAATAATTTTTTTGATATTGATCACAACAGTAAAATATTTGAATACATTTATACTTCTAAGAAATTACTCTTTAATAATACCTATGTATTTTACTAACACGTTTAAAACAATTAACTTAAGTTAAAAAAAAGTAAGCGCCGGGATCAGTCTAGTTTGCGTCGATAGTTTGACGGAGTAGCGACTACCCATTAGGTGGGCCACTAGTTTAGAGGTTGTGCTTTGAACGCATTATTTAATTTTTAAAAGCAACGATAAATCATTGCCTTCGAAAATACGATTCTGAGCGAGCTCAGTTGTCTTGTGTACGTCGTGATAAAAACAAATTTAACGTGAAAAACTTTTATCAAATATGTATCTTTCCTATTTTGGTATTGTGTTTCAGCTTTGTCCGATCTTTATTTTGGATGTTATGATCAACACATAATAAATTTATGTGGAAAAAACACGTTTCACGTAATTATTAATTGTTTCCCCCATAAGAAATACACGGCCGCCCGGAATGACGAGTTTTACGACAAAATAACAACGTGAAATCGGCTATAAACCGAAATTGTGGAAACCAATTTTCTAAATGTTTCAACCACATATGTAAAACTTTTTTTTTTAGATTGTATTAAAGTTTCGAGACTTAAACGTAAAAACCAGAGGTTTTATGGAACAATAACTGCGTAAAATTCAATAATTCGAAAATTTCAAAATTCCATAACTCCCTCAAAAATTATCAAAATCGTTAAACCCTTTTTAATAACGCATATAAATTTCAAGATAAACGGAGCACTTTTGGGAATTTGACCGTTTTCGTTTTTTCCTCATAACTTAAAAAATAATCAAAATTTTAAAAAACGCTTCAAATAAAGTACCATCCCGGTTCAATTATCTATCTTTTGAGGTATAGTACGTTAAAAATAGAGCATTCATTCTACTAAAAAATGATCACAAAAATCGAAAAAAAAAATCTAAATCGACGTGTAAAAAACATGTGTCCCGCAATTATTTGGGCCTCCCATAAGAAATACACGGCCGCCCAAAATAACGACATTTTCAAAGTTCCATAACTTCCTCAAAAATGATCGAATTCGACTGAAATTTCAGCGAAACACTCATAAGACCCTCCGAATGACATATATGAATTTCAAGTCAATCGGAGCAACTCGAAAAATTGGGATGTTTTTTGCTTTTTTAAGAACTTCAAAAATAACCAAAATTTCAAAAAACGTTTCAAATCAAGTACCTTCTCAGATCCATTATCTTTCTTAGTATTACGCGTTAAAATTGGTGCAGGTTTATTATAGAACTTTTGATCACAGGAAAAAAAACAAAAAAAAAAAAAAAAATCATTGTAAAACCAATACATTCTTCGCTAACGCTCAGAATCTAAAAATAAGCTGAGGAATTTACTTTACATCTAATAACTTTTATTAGTCTTTATTAGACTGATCAGCCTGAAAACATTCAAGTAAAATGGATACAAATTCAAATTAGATTTTATATAATATATATACATATATAGGTATATTATAAAAGTGTACGTATAGTAATTTTTTTACATTTTTAATTGAACGAAGTACTTAAATACTGAAAATCCATCTAATTTATTTCAATTTGTAGGAGAATAATACAATTTTAAATTATGTATTAATTAATGATATTTTAATGTAACTTATTAAACTAAATTATAATGTAAATTCAGTTACTGGATTTATATCCTTATATTATTATTGTGTTTTCAAATAAGGTTAGTTTTTTGTGAATCACAATAGTAATAATTATGATGTAAACCTTTTTCAAAACATCTGAAGAGCTTTAACTTTTATTATAATAATTAATACTTTTAAGAATTCTTTTATAAACAAAAGTAAAAATATCTGAGATTCCAATTTATTTTTATTTTTTTATCATTCAGCTACTTTATATAAGTAATTTAAGGTATTTTTTTTTATTACAATGTTAAAATAAAACAGTTTTATTAAAAATGGTGATTTGTTTTACGCGGTAAAAGTTTTCAACGCATTTTAAGTTCTCCTTGCATGCTTATTTTACATATTTTAAAATAATTTAAATAACAGATTGTAAAAATTGTGCAAATTTTTAAAATGTTGAACATAAAAATTGTATTAGCAATAATGGTATGGTACCAAGGCTTTATCTTTTTTCACTCTAGATATCACTGATAATAAGTGTTAATTATTTCACGTCAAAAATTTTCAACTATTTTCTTTCGAATTAATACTATTGTTATGTTTATATAATTATGATTTGTAGTTGTTACAGAAAAATCTAATACGTAAAATGGACTAAAGTCTAAACGTTTAAACTCAAATTAACTTAATTTGAACGATTTAAAAATAAATTACTCTAATTTTAAGTTAATTATAGAACCGATATGCTAAGTTAAAAGTCAATATCAGGTTTGTCAGGTTAAAATTCTAAATCAACTAAACTTGTAATTTTTTTTTTTTTTACTAGTTTACGTTCAGCCTTGATTTTAATAATTAGAACCATTCAACACACAAATTAATGGTAAAAATGCTAATATTTATTCAAATTTAAAAACAAAAATGTAACATATTTATAACCATGCATAAAACGTATTTAAAAACTATAAGGTACATTTATGTATTTTGGTTGCAAAATATAAAATTAGGTATAATCAAATCAAATATTATTTGTTTTAGTCTAAATATTATTTTACATAGGTCGTATCAATACTGGAAAAATGACGACAATTTTTACAGTGAGACTATACTTTTATTTTTTCTTAGGAGCATTTTGTTTGCAGTCGTTCTAGTCAATATAGCGTGTGTAGTGGAGTGAGATTTGGTGTTGTACTGTGATTTATTTAACCAAACTTCTAGATTTATAACCAGATATATATTGTTTTTAACGAAAAATTTTGATCAGTATAAAGTGAAAGAAAATAATTAATAAATAATACAAATATAAAATGACTATAATTTTAATTTGTAAATAATAAACTAATATTTTTGAAGAACGATAAAAACAATTCTAAACTCCAATTAGAATTTCAGCGTTCCATTACAGGTCTACGCAAAACATACACTTGTGACATACCAAATGTTCTGTTTTTTTTTTATATTTCCTCCCTGCAGTGTTTTAATTCTTGATACTCTTTATCGAAAATGTACTTTTTATTAAAAATACGACTAAAAGCTTTTGGCACATTGAGTCAAACTCAAACATTTATAGTGGAAGCAGGGGGAGGGTAAAGGATTAAAGCCAAACAATTGTATGACATAAAACTTTATTTTTGTGGAAGGACATGAACATTAAACGCAATATTTTGGGGCTATTCGCGGTTTTAGGGGGTTAAATCTTATTATTTGTGTATTAGAATGTCCAAATTAGTTATAAAGAAGGTACATTATAAAATAAATTATTTTTTCCTGCATATTAACATCCCCTCAATTTGCAAATTTCTGGGCACGTCACTGACTATAGTGCGATAGCTCGTACAAATATCATAGTTTAATTCTGAGGTTTATTTTCACTGAACTAGTATCTGTTGTTTTATGAATATTGCCTTCTTTATACGTTATCCTATAATATTTAGGTACGGATCTTCTATCGAAAACGATAAACTTACCGATTTGTACCAAGGGTTCTCCATGACGGACGTAACTTTCGATTTGTGTTATCGACAACGTCCAGATGAAATTTTCGTTTTTGTTCCGGGCGATAAGGATAAAAGTTGCGGTCGCGAGACCGGCCGCCGATCGTCAACGCTGAATGATTGTTAATTAAAAACGTATGCCGATCTCAATAAATCGCCGCAGATCGTTACATTCATACTATAAATACTAATTATAATTGTTATACCGACTGTGGTTCAGCGACCGACCGAACCGCGGATGGCGTAGAAAACGCGCGCACAAAAAGAATTACAAAAATAAAAATTCTAAATAAATTTTTACGATTACAATTAGTTGTTCACAAACAGAAAGTCGTGTGAGTTTACAGAATGTGCTGTTAAAAAAAAAATCTAGACGTTGACGCGCGGCAAACGATTTGCAAGTTAGTCCGGCAAATGTCGGCTCGCGAGTGTCCGCGAGCGCGTATTGTTTTCGGTCGTCAGATCGCGATCCGCCCCTCTACAAGTTTTACGGACGTACTCTGCAATACACAAACATTTTATATGCGAATAGGATCTCAAACGAAATGATAATAATAATTATAATAATATAAGTACTTAAGAAGGTGCAGTGACATAAACCAAAACGTATTCCATGTTTTGTTGACAGTCTTGAAAAATAATAGACAACCGAATAATATAGTAGCGAGTTGATATTTTTCACTAGAATTAAGCCACCAGAGTATTGCAATACTCGCATAATATGCGAACAAAACAAACTTTATGTTCAAACGCCATTTAAATTATAATTTTCAATCGACTCTTCCGAAAGTACCGTAATCGTTGAGAAATTAACGACCACGATCCCTACCTATTTGCAACCCTGTAAAGCTACCCTTTCAAAAAGAGTGTAAATCATACTTGTGCAATTTCGTAGGTACGTATAATAAATAATGCTTATAAACTTGTTTGTAGTTACGCATTAGTTGTTAGGATTAACTGTTAAGAAAAATCACAAATACCTACTTGTAAATAATATTTTGAATGTAATAGTCTTTATCATTCACAAAACAAAAACGTAGTTTAAAAAGAAAAGTCTAAACATCTATTTGAATAAAAATTATTTAAAAACTATTTATTTATGAAACCATGCTACTATATATTATGTCACAGAACTTAAAAATATCAAACCGGTTGTAATTCAATTCATTAGTTTTCTAAATACTAGGTTAACCAAACAAATTCAAAAAATGTACTTATATTGTCTTGTCGCTATTATTCATCACGGTGTGTTATCCGTTTAATTCATGTTATGAGATTCTGCTCACGAATTTTTAAGGCTCATTTGATGATATTTCTTTTTCAAAAGTGTATGAAACCTATTTACTTTTTATATTTTACACGCACAAAGTTTAAGCGGTTCATAATATAAAGTATAATAGTAAAAATTTGTTACATTCAAATTACAATTTATATCTATACGGAGATAAAAAAAAACTGGGTAAATGGTTTAAAATAGTTGACTGTAATATTATTGTTATTTCTAAATAAATTCAGTCACCACTTAAATAAATCAAACTAAACGTTAATACAAGAGTTGAATTTCTTTAAGAAAAATACTTCATACAAAAATAATGTGTCCAGTATTGCGAACCTCATATTAAGTATAAGTTGAATCATTCAACTGTTGTTACAAACATAAACTAAACGACTAACAAAGGAAAAGTATTTTTACATTTTTTTCTTTCAAATCTCTGCCATTTTATTGATTATTTCATTTTGTTTGTTTTATTATTTGAAAAATACATATTTTGACGTAATTCACTCTCAACAACTCATTTTTGTACATTCATTCATATAAAATGTAAACACTAGTTTAAACTCTCAATCATTGACAATTGTTTTAAAAATTATTTCGATATTTCTGTAATAAAAAATGTTTTCGTCAACGTTTTGATCCCTACGGCTAACACTCGTGCGAGGAAGGCGGTTGATTATTTGTTTACAATCTTCTTTGGCTTTTTTTCTTTTTTTAATTTGGAACCTTAAATGTACTATAGTTGTACCCAATATTATTATGTATTTAATTGTTTATTTAGTTAGTTATAATATGTAAACGAATATTTGCACGGTAACAACGAACATTTTTCAAAGAACGTAATTTTCGTACCATTGTTCGATCATGCCGACTATCCGGCCTCGAAAACTTTAGTTTTTTTTTTTTTTTTGCGCACATTTACTTTTAATATCTCGTCATAGCCATACGATAGAAACGTTAAAAACACACACACGTTCACCCACTCGGCAAAACCATTTTTTACGCGCTCTATTGTTTTACTATGACTAGGTAGTACATAATAATAAGTTGTTTTTATCAACTTGTACCTAATCAGTACGTATTTCATACGATAAGATTTTATATTTTAAATTTGTAAGGAGCAATATGAAAGTCCTCATTATATTTTCGTCTTTATAAATAAAATGTTTGTATAAAAAAATGTGTTATGGATAAAATCATATTTTATTTATTTTATATTGTGTTTTAGGTCTTAAAACTAAAAATATTAAAGGTTTAATGAAACAAAAATTGCTAAACTTTAAGAGTTCAAAATTTTTAATTATTTTCTCAAAAATTATTATAACATAAAATGCATTTAACCATTATTATAATAACGTATGGTAATTATTTAATGTGCCTAATTTAAAGAGCTTTTAGAAGTTGTTACTTTTTAAATGTTGGATCATATAGGTACTCAAAATATACTTCAAATAAAATGCCAACAAATTCATATAGTTGAAGGATTATATATACAATTTTCGGATAAAAATATCAAATAAATGTTACGTTTAGCTTAAAATAACATTATTTTTTTAAATACTCCTAACTTGGATTTGCGTATAGTTGCAAAATAACACACATTAGCGTATTTCACCTATGGTCAAAGTGTTGCTTGAGCAACACCTATAAAATCAGTTAATGTGATTTTTAAAACATTTTGATAGCTTTATTAATTTATTTAGGGAGATAGTATAGTAATGAGGGGGTAGATGGGTCTAGTGAATAATTTTTAGCAACATCAATATCTTTCTAAAGCTAAACGCCACCGTACACATTTGACACATTCGAAACAAACATAAAACAACATTTTATATGACAATTAAACTGATACTCTCTCCATGCCAACCGAATAAGAATTTAAGATCTGTTACGCCAACGTATAATTTTTTTTTTCTTGAGTATGCTGACCTGAATTTATATATACGAATCGCATACAATAATACTTTATAGTATGTTGTCCCAATGCAGATAGATGGCCTCAATGCATTAAATATAAGAAGTATTGTGTTTTCATGCCATTTTCGATCATCAATTCAACGCGCGTCATTTTCGATTTTTTTGTTTAGTCGTTTGTAAAATAAATATTCCGTTTTTTTTCCAGTTCACCATTATTACGCTAACGTTCCAGTACTTAAATTATTAGTACACATTGTGGGTACATTATACTACACTAACTCTCATTTCTCGTCAAATTAATAATCTTTTTTTTTTTTGCGAACCGCAACAAACTTCTACTCATACTGACCGATCTCTCTAACTCCGGCCGTAACGTTCAAACGCGAAGCAGCATGATTAATCAAATGATCGTGCAGCTTCAATAACATTGTCATCGATCATAATTTGTTTAACCATTGTACATACATAACACGTCTTTGTAAGTCGGACATTATTAGAGTGAAAATATAAAAGTAAAGTATGTTTAATTTTTAGATTTTCCATCGTTTTTCTATAAATCGGGTAAATAGTTTGAATTAACTCCTGTCATCAGTCAATATGTCGTTCATCGTCGCTATAATATGTACATATATTTTAGTCATGTCAAGTAAATATAATAATAATATTTTTACTTTGGTTTCAATATTGGACTGATACCAAATAAAAAGTACACACTGTCATTGAACGTCTCAAGGTTCAACTGCTTCAATTAGGCTATATTTTAGGTTTGTATTGAAACTACAATAAAATCATAAAATTTTTTTTAAACAAATCAAAGGCGTGTACATTTTGTATGGAATGATGCCAATAAAATATTTTAAAAACGTTTAGAAACAAATTACATAGGTATCTTAGATGTGCAGTGTACAGTGATGAATGTAATGGTTTTAACGTGATGTGTGTTATTTTCAAGGCTGGACATAAACTCGTTAAAACTTAAAATTAAGTTATAAAGTTAAATTTATTAACTCGTAATTTACGTAATTTTTTTTTGGAATTTTGATTATTAAAAAAAATAATAATGAAACTCAATTTTCAACAACAAGGTCAAATTTACACTCTAATAACTTTGAAAAAAATTGGCCAACGACAGTATAGATTGAGAAATGTGTATATATTATATATTCAAAGTTAGAGACTTTTAACTACAAAAGTTAAACTAGTGTAAAATAACTTAAAATGTGAAATTTTAATTTTTAAATTGTATCAACTGACTAAAAAATAAACGAAATTTTTTTTAAATATTTTTTAGATTCATCATAAAATTCACCATAGACGTACTCAATCAAACCATTTAAGCAAAAAAAAAAAATGAAATTTTCCCATTTGAAGAATACAAAACCAAACAACACAACGTTTTACGCCTACGGTTCAAATTTTTTGGTCATTCTAATCTAACATTACTATACATATCTACACAATTCTAATACTATACGAGTGAAATAAGTGATAATGTGCAGTAACCATTTTTTTACAGTTCTATTTTCCCTAGTTATTAGTCATTTACAAGTTATTTATTTATTTTGAATGAAGTCTACCTTTAATTAATTAACAAAGTATCTATCTACTATTTATATTACTCTAATAACTTATTATTTCTAAGTAGATACGTTTCAAATAAATGAAAAAATTAGATGACAAAAAAGTGATAAAATAATAAATAAGTGAAGTAATTCAAAATACAAACGAAAATAAAAGTTAGTATAAACCTATTTTTTACAAATTTCAGCAAAGTATAGGTACATGCCTTTTTTATACATAACCATACATCTAATCAATAATTTGATTAGATATGCCATGTTGGGTCAAACTTCTTCGGTACGGTCATTGTCAACAATTTATTTGACAAAATGTCATTACTCATTAATGATTATTATTAACTGCGTAGTATAATTACAACACTAACGAAAAAGTGTGAACAAACACAGCAGAAAAAAATATAATATAAAATTGCACAAAAATGTTTAGTAAATAAATAAACAATTAATGTTATGTCTCCACAGCAACCACAGTAACTCTAGTTGAAAATAATAGCCAATGCCCAAACAAGTAAAAACAAATACATACAAAAATCTATAATAGGTAAATACATTTTTAAATTCAAATCATAGGTACTATTTTTAATTTTGACATAAAAAGACAAAACTTTTATATTGACAAGTAAGGTAATAGTGTCCTTTTCTAATGGATGATCATGGATATTCATTAATGATAATTTTGTTCACATAATATTTTGCACTCTTGTAAACTGGCTTTGAGACTGTTAATTGTTTTGTCTTCATCAGAGAGTTGAAGATTTTTCAACTCCAAATGCTTTAACGCCCTGAAAATAATTAAAGTTATCAATTTACAGACTATTATACTTTTATACAATTTTTACTTTAGATTTTCTAATGACATTAATCCTTTTTCAGAAACATTAAGGCAGCCATTAATTTTTAAAACGCTCAAATTTTTTTTTAAGTGAGCGAGTTTATTTAATGCTTGGTCTTCAATTGTTTGACATCCGACCAACGCGACATCAGTAATACTCTCACAATTTTCTGTAAAATTGATGTACAGTAAGTAATGTCAATAAAAATTCGAATAGTTTTGTTAAATAATTGCGATAAGTTGTACGCACCGAAATAACGAAAACCCAAATGAGATATAGAAGCTTCGTGTCCAGCGTATACTTGTTCGATTTGAAAATGTTTGAATGATCTACATTTTATAGTTGGTAAACAGACATAATGACTAACGTATTCATTGCATCCTTTCCATTTGACTTGTGCGCCATTTTTCATTAGCCATTCAGCGCACGCCATGTTGGGTCCAACTTCTTTGATACGATCATCGTCAACACTTTATTTCACGAAATTTCATAGATAAAACCAAATTTAAATATCAAACAAAAACACTGAAGTTACCTGTTAAACGAATTGTCTACCCATTGCCATAAGCCACGTTTGTTAATCCCTAGTGCATTTTTCAGAAAATGTTGTTGCAATGTTCTTAACATCTTAATACTACGGTTAACAATACTGCAAAAACACTTTCCAAGTTATAAACTACAAAATAAGTAACTAAAAAGTTTTAGTAAACAAATGCCCTATTATTAACAGCGAACTGCGTAGTACTTACAATAACAACACTTACAAAAAAATGTGAACAAACAGTAGCAGGAAATAATACAAGTATTTTATAATATGAACAAAAGTGTATAGTAAATAAATAAACAAATGTTATCTGCACAGCAACCAAAGTAACGCCAATTGAAAATAATAACCAGTACCCACAAAAAAAGTGAGACAAATACACACAAAAATGTATAGTAAAATCTAGAGTAAAACAAATTTTTAAATTAAAATCTTATTATTTTTAATTTTGACCAAAAAAAAGACAATTTTTTTTATATTAACAAGATACCAAATGTACTAAATTACATAGGTATATAATAATATGAATACTTGTAAGTTTTTTAAATTTAGTTTATTGCTATAAAAAAATTAATAATTCCTAGTTATTTGTTTTAAAGATACTAAGATGAGACATAAACTAATGAGTTCAAGATGGAAATTTATAATTATTATACCAAGTATTTTTCGGACACTCAACACTGTAGGATTCGAAAATGAATAAAATAACGATTGCGAAGTTAATTATAAATCATTTTAAATTGTTTTCATTTTTTTTTTTTTTTAATCATGTATTAATACCTATAGGCCTTCTTCTTGTCAAGTCCGATTTTAAAATACCAGTAATAATAGTATTAATAATATAGTTAAATTTAAAAAGTAACTGGTAAATACTTAAATAATTAAAATTGGTGTATCTATTAAAAACCACATATTAGGTAACTCTCTATATTGTCTATATTATGTTGTGCTGCAACCCCCAGTAAAAAGCCGCCTGTCTAAAGCAGTGTTTATTTCAGGGGGGGGTGACCGAAGGGGGATTACCCCCCGCAAAAAAAATATAATCCCCCGAAAATCTGTAATGTTTCTACTTCCCTCCATTACTTGCTCCTATAACATACCCCCTTGCAAATTTACAATACCCCCCCCCCCCCCGGAGTACAAGTTCTGAAATAAGCATTGGTCCAAAGTTTTTGCGTTTGTCAGTATCATATCTTCTTTTGTGCATTGTGCTGGACTTATGGTGCATCTTTAAAAGGTGTTCATCGGTCTGTTGTTATCCACATTCACACTTTGTTTCGTCTTTTTTATTATAGCACCACTTGGATAAAACGGTAAAATATACGATGAAATAGATTTTTTTATGTGTTGGTACATTCCAAAATAATGATTGATGAAACTTTACATTTTTACATAACGTTTGGATGTACAAAATTCAGGTCTTGTATAAATTTCAAAATATTTCAAATACTTTTGAGCTAAATGTAGAACTTAAAAAATGTTGAAAATTGTTTTTTTTTTTTCTTTCGAATTTTGAAATGTTTCATCTTAACAATCAACATGATTTATTAATATTTCAATATAATTTACCTATTATCTCTATTTTGAATAAATTCTACTACATAAGTAGTGAGTAGATACGTCCGATTTTGTTGTTAAATCTGATTCATAACTAGCTCGAATTTTTCCTATAAATCTTATCACATATTTTAGTAACCCTTTTATGACTAATACAGAGAAACTTTATAAATTGAATTATGTCAACAAATATACGCATGGCGTAATAATTAAGAAATATGTTTTTATGCTCAAAATAAGTGATAAACGTAAAAATGATACCTATATAATAATAAGTAATAACAATATTATATTTACGTACTATGATATCAAAATTATTCATAATAGTGAATCGAAATATGACACATAATTCTAGTAAATCTGATTGTCATAATATGAGTGAATGTCGTGCATAAACGTGTGACAAATAATTGCAACGAAGTTGCTAATATAATAATTTTTATAGTCTCTAAATCAAGAATAATGTAATCTTTTTATCTTTTTGTTTAATTATATACTACACATAAGTAATTAAGAAATGGGTATACATCTAAAACTTCCATTATTTATGGATGATAACTATAATAAACTACAAATTATGTTAAACCGAATTCGTGAAATTAACTATTTCATGAAATAAGCCTTGCCATTTCCGATTACGTGAAATCTGCAATATTATTTTATTTGATCACCTATTATCGCCCGATATCGGCAGATTTTTGCAAATTTTATGTATTTAATCGATTTATGGGATCAGTGATTCGAACGATTAGTAAGTTTTTTTAGTAAATATTATAAATTTGTGTATACTATCCAATAAAATTAACTGCAGTAGTTTTCTGATCGTCTACACTGAACCATAATTTTCCAAAACGTGAAACAAGAAAACGTACTTTAGAACATTCAATGCAATATGATGATAAAAATAAGAAATATACTTAAATATCATAATTTATTCACATTTTCTGTACATAAATTCTTAATTAGTTTATGTACTTAACCGGCTTTCATATTAGTATTCATCAAATATCGTTTGTTTAAATTTAAATTTTATATTATTATATTTTCCATTAATGATAATCATACCGATTACAAACTAATGATTTACAAACAAATTGTAGTTAGTATAAAGATATAATTTCGTCATCGAATATTATAAATACGGCCTAGTCGTGAATTAATGGCAAACGATTTGTTTTATTCTGTGTATTTTTTCTATGGTTTTTCATTTTGCATCCAAATTGACCATAATCATCAAACAGACCTTCAGAAATATGTGTCGTATTTAAAGACTTAAATAAATCGCTCATCCAGAACTAATTTTTACACAAAAAACAAATTTTACTATAACTTCAGACACGACAAAAACAAGAAAAATAATTCAAAACTATAATTATGATTGAAATCATTATAGGGTAATGAAATTTAATAAGTGACCTTGGACAAAACAAATACTGAGAAAAAAACTTTATACTATGATAAATGAGGACAGGTTTTGTTAAATAATTTAGAACAACTAAAAACATAATAGATTCGCTCAAAACATAATAATTATATTTCAAAACTTTATGCAATTTCAATAAATGTATACGAGTATATGCTTCGTAAATCATTATTGTTATTTCAGTTGTTTAAAACGATAAATTCTTGGTAAAATAAAGTGGTAAATTACGTTAGATATTCGGTAATCTACCACTTACGCTAAACTTTAGGTATACTTTGTCTATGAACTTAATAGGACATTTTTATATAGGACTTTAAAGTGTAGATATCGTTGAAATATTTATCAAAAATGTAGATTTTTGTTACAAATTGAAAAAAAAAAAAAACAATTATTCTTATACTAGTAATGAATTTAATACAAACCAACGTCCATCTTTCTAAGCATATTAGGATATTAGGAGATATAAACTAATACAAGTATTTGAACTGTGTACTTTACGAAATGACTTGACTCTTTTTAGTGCGATCGGAAATTTGCTTGTTATTTGGTAAGTACTTGAAGTGTACCTCTGTAGATCTGAACAGACAGCCTGAGACGTTGCCGAATGCGATCAAATTGTTACCCCCAGGTATAACTCCAACGTACACAGTGTAACATGTTATGTACCTACAGAGTTATCATTTTAGCATTGATCAAACCGTTTTAAATTTAAATTTATTTATTTTTATTTTTTCACGTAAAATAAGGTAACTTTTTTCAGCATTACAGATCGTTGATTTATTTTAGTTTTGTTAAACAGCAAAGGCACTGTGGACTATATTAATAAACTTCTGTTTTACATGTATAAAAGTGTAGAGGAAATAATAGAAAAACATCCATATGAACAAAATTTTTGATGTGTATGTTGTAATTAATATTATAAGTTACCTAAAATTTAAATAACTAACACAAAAATCTGATTATTTTTTTATTGTAATAGTTAGATTATAATTGAATTAATATTATTTTAATAGAAAGCTCATCTGGTATGTATTTCATTCACTTCATTCCAGAGCAAAGTTCAAACTATTTTGTTTTCTTCTCAGACTAACCCTTTTTAAGTTTTTCAATAAAAATAGCTTCTTTTATTTCATATTTTGAGGTAATTTGGTTTAAAACATTTATATCCTTATTCGTACAATGATATTTTATTTATTCTAAACATTTAAGACTAATTGTAAAATTTGAAATTAATATACATCTTCTCCATAACTTTAAGCAGGATTTTACTGAAATAAATTTTAACTCGTAAACTTTTAGTTCCATATCAGCTAATACCTTGTAGGTACCCATTGATAAATCAAAAATATACGCTAAGATTGTATACACAATCGAGGGATAAACTAACTGTGATAATTCAAAAAAATAATCACACTGTATAGTATTATACATTAATACTTTACAATGTATAGTACATAGCAGCGTGTAAAATGTAAAAACCCATTAGGTAAAGGAATTTTTTTTAAGTAGGTATCTACTTACAGGCGATATGTGTACTATTACCGGCGAAAATAAAATTCAATGTCAGTTTCACACTAGGGCGTGGGTTTACTAAACGCATTAGCATATTATTCTTCAAGACTCGCGTCTGGTGGTCGACAGGCGTGGTAATAATATTAATAATATGTTTTCAAAGAATCGGTGGTGTCTACCATCGTCTATCAATCATGTTCATAAAAGTCAAAAAATTTCATGAAAAACCCGTGACGCCAGCTTTATACTTTGTAAATCACTTCTCACAAATGACCTTAAATGGTTAGATCAAACATACACATACAATGTTTGAATTTTAATCGTGCCGACCCATAATCTTTTTCTAGAAAAATAAAGAAAAATTTTGACGCCTATTCGACCTTTTTAGCTTCATCTAAATCATCTCCTGCAAGGAAGTGATGTTTTTTATTTAATATACGTGTGATTTTTTAGCTTTATAAATAAAAGCATTTAACTAAAAACGTCAATTAACAACGAAAAAAAATATGGAAAATATAAAACAAACTGGAATTATTAGCACCTATCAACGAAAAACAAAAAACCATAGAAATCATTCCACATTATTGTTATACGGTCAAATTATTATTAATTTTTTTAAATTTTTTATAAAAAATACCAAAAAAGATACACAATCGATAAATTCTGATATTTTTTAACGCTATAAAAACGTTTTATAATATGATATAGATGATATATCACATTTCAAATAATTGTCAAAAAATAATATAGGTAATTTTACGTAAATTTTATTTTACTCAAATTTTATTTTTATTTTCAAAATTACAAGTTCTAAAATATCAAAAACAAACTGAAAATTTATATTTCACTTTTTTTTTTTGTCAGTTAAAACTTTTTTTTCATATTATAAGTACCGTTAATTTCTGTTGATTTTTGTATTATACATTAATATATTATATTATTATTATTATTTTTTTTTTTTTTTTTTTGCGGACAATTTCCAGTAAAATACTTACTCGTATATTAGAATTGGAAAATCATATTTATTTTTATTTAAAAATTTCACGTCTATACAGGGGACAATTAGGATGGAGCTAAAAAGATCAAATAGGCATCAACATTTTTCTAGAAAAATATTAAAGGGTGGCACAATTAAAATTCAAAAATTTTATGAATTAAAACTACCCTTAAAATTCACTCAAAATGTGTATTTTGATACATCTTTTCACTTCCTGAAAACCTCATTTCATTCAAGATCACTAAGCTAAAATATGTAGCCTTAATCGTTAAATACATTGTATGTATGTATATATAACAGCCGAAATAATCTTGATAAATTTGTCTTTATAAATTTTTTTCGGTACTCAATCTATAATTTATAAGATTAAATAACTTTCTAATATCTTAAAACGCCTACACTATCAAAACAGGGAAAAAATCAATAGGAATTACCTTCTAGTCTATATTACCTTTACAACCACTATTTTTAACGCGTTTAATGTTTAAAAAACTGTTTAAGGGAGATTACTCGATAGAGTTACTATCGAATTTAGCTATCTTAGTAGGAAATCTTATACAAATGATACTATAATTAACTAGTTTTTATTTTAAATAATAAATACAATTCAGAATAGTAAAAATACTTGTCTACTGACGTTGAATTTTTTTTTAGAATTTTGATTCAAAACAATCATGAAATTCAATTTTCAACGACAAGGTCAAATTTAAACCCTAATAACTTTGAAAAAAATTTGGCCAAGAACAGTAGATCGAAAAATATGTATAGTAGTGTACAGTTTTATTTAAAGTTAGAAACTCCCAACTACAAAACTAAAATTAGTGTTAAAGAACTAAAAATGCAAACTTTTGATTTTTAACTGTATCTCAACTGGCTAAACAAATAAATGAAATTTTTTTTAAAATATATTTTAGGGTCGTCGTATTAACTATATCTTGTATAGATATAATCAATCAAGCCATTTAAGCAAAACCAAATGATGGGATATTCACCCTTGAAAACTAATCATCATACAAGATAAAAAGATATTTCATCATATAAAGATATTTATTTGCACAAAAAGTTCAATTTTCGATTTTTATAATGTGGTTAAAAATAAAAAATTTTAGATTAGTTTTATGACAAAAAATCAGAGTTAATAAAAACAACCCTGTTTTTTTTTTCACCACTTCTGGGTAGAAAACTATTTTCATGATTTTTTTCAAAATAAATTTTAAAATATCGACAATTATCCCAGTGTTATGGCAAAATGAAAACTGCGAAACTCACTCATTAATGCTTCTTTTCGGCTATTGTAATATCTTACATAAATGTATTATAAATCGATACGGAAGATATCATGTAATTTTTTTTTCAAAATATAAATTATATTGATTTTAGTTAATTAATTGTTGTATTTATAGTAAATATATTATGAACAATGACAAATATTTGTGTAAATAATGTTTAACATTTTGTTTAAATTAAACTTCAAACTAATTGTTTTGATTATCAATCCATCAAAGTGTGTGATTACGAACAAGAATCTGATAATATGTTATAAAATACAATTGGAGTTCATGAATAGGTATGTCTTCAATAATGATAACTGTGTTAATCCGATAAATATGAAAAATAATTAGTTTTTATTAATTTTTCTTATACTAGTACAAAAAAATAATATAATTTCCATTATATTACCAGATAAGTAGAAATTTTTAACTGTTTTACTCAGTCATACCATAAAACAGGCAATACATTTAAACATTAAATTAAATAATAATAAACGTATAGTTAATAAAAATGGACACATAGAAATAAGTGGAACCAGGTACAGTATTAATACCAGAAATTAGTTTTCAATATTTATTTATTTCTTTTTCATTACGTAGTTTTCGTTGTTTTATACCTTCCAAACTGTAACGTATTCCATAAAATGCGTAAATCAATAGCCCTATAAAATAAAATAACTGTTTGGTTAATAATTGTTTTGAAGTAGTTCTAGATCTAAATATGAGCAGTATATTATATATAATGTAAGTTTAATGATATTTTGTTTGGAATAAAATACAATCTTAGTCAAATCACAGAGAATAACAAAAGAAATAAGACGTTGTGATTTAAGAGCTATAATGAAAAGCAAAAACGTAGGTACTTAAGTCATTTGAAATAACAAGTGCTATAGAATGGTTGCTTTTATTATTATAGTTACGGTTTTAAGTTAAAAACGTTTTTAAATAATTTATTGCAAATGTCCCACAATTAACTAAAAAAAAAATTCTTTGTTATTAAATTAAGATACCGTTATTTTATTTGTATGAACTATTAAAAATTTTAAAAGTTTATTATAAAAATCATTAAGACGTACCTAATAAAGTATTTTTAGACATCTTACCTAAAATATTATAAAACTATCCATTCAGTACTTATTTTAGTATCGACTCCAATTTTAGAGAATTAGTTTTTAAATGTACGTTGTTAATTGTAATAATTAGACTAAAAGTTAAAACACCATCATGTAAAACTGATAATATTCACATAGTTAAAACCAACCTATTACAACTCCAACGGTGAATCGAATCCACGTCTTGTAATTCAGCTCCATCATCATGTATAAGTTAAGAACTATACTTAAACACGGTATGGCGGGAACAAAAGGTACCTGGAATAAGACAAATATATTAAAAAATATGATCAAAACAACTTTACAAAAGATCAAATAATTTTTATATTTAACAAATTGGATAAACTACAGCTGTTAAGACTTAAGATCATTAGATAAATTAAATTAGGTGTCAGAAGGGCTGCAGACTGAGCAATTTTAAAGGTTTTTTTTATATTAGCAATATTGAAAATAAGTTTGTGCGCTCTACGATAGTAGGTATATCCATTGTATTAAGCGTGTCAGACATTAGTCCCTGTAAAAATAAATAAGAAATCTAAGAATAAATTTTTCTTCTTAATTAATAAAATCTTACTTAATTCAATTCTTAAAAATAGATGTTGTTAATTTTGGTTTGAACCCGGGTACATTTTATAGAAACTTCAACTTTTTTTGGGAGCTGAACATCCCAACCAAAAACTGTAGCAATACATCACATACAACGTAGTAGGCAATGTGTTGTATAGTAGAAACTATTATTAAAATTTAAGTATTTTACAATTAAATACAAATTACTACAACAGTTTACATTTTTTGAGACTTGAGCCAAAAGAAAAAATTGTGTACTAAATTACCCACGATGAAATGTCTAAAAGCGTTTAAAAAATATCAAACTGTAAACATTAAGCTAGCGTCAAATTGTAGAATTGCTTTAAAAATAAAACATTTTCGACTTTTGCTAAATTCCAACAGCTAACATCTACCAAATTAATTTCTATTTATTGATAGAAATTATCGAATAGAAGTTTTCAAAAGCAATAAGTTCGACACGGACTTAATCATAATGATACGAATAACACAAAGTCAGTATATTATTGTCAATACTATGAATTTTATAATTTTTCTATTCAAAAAGCCATTTTGTGGAGAATACTCTCACGGCATTAGTTTTATACATTTTTTAAATCAAATTTTCTTATCAAATAGAATTTTTTGTATGGTACGACAAAATGACTTCTTTAAATTTTAGTATCATTAATTTATTTAAATACAATTAAGAAAAATTACTCAAATTTATTGTAATTTTACAGGAGATCTACATAAATAAATATTTAAAACTAGATGAACAAAGCACACTAATGACCATTTACACTAAGACAATAATATTATACTAGGAAACCCAGCCGTTACACGGTCGTCTATGAAACCCAGCCGTAACACGGTCGTCTTGGAAACCCAGCCGTAACACGTCGTCTAGCAGCTCAATATATTAGGATTAAATTATGGAGTGATGTATTTTGCCTATACAGAACTCCTTGGTACAAATACCGGTACCCCTTAACTATTTATTTATTGAGAGGCTAGTTTGTGATTTAGTCCCTCCATAAGAAAAGGAAATTCTAGGGATTTAAAAAAATTTTACTTTAAATTTTAGTATAGTTATTTAAAATATTAATTTTGCCCACTAATTAAAATTATATCTGGTGTCAATGGACGATAATAATTAAAACTATGAACTGATTGTATGATTACTTACCCTGAACGCTAATGTTTCAATAGCTTGCGGAAGCCTAAACAACATCAACATCAGGATTACTAACATTACCAATGAAATCCCAATTATAATGATCATTGGGAACTGAAAAGCGCTCTCATAACAATCAAAGTTCGCTAAGCAGAAGCAGAATATCAACGCGGTTATAGCTGCAAAAATATACAATGCTCTATATTAGATTCATCGTGAATTAGAAAAAAATTTAAATAAGTTAATGCGAATAATTAATTTTAATTAAGGTATTGGACTGGTTACAATTTTTTTATTTTTTTTTTTTTTTTTTTTTTGTTGACATAGGTAATCTTAAATATCATTATCATTTTTTGTAAGTAATTTCAATAAGACTAAACTTCAAAAAGAATATTTTTTTCTTCAGTCCGACGTACATCACATCAATTATATACACTATTTTATGATAAAAAACTTCAAAAGTCCATACTTCATAAAATAAAATAAACTATCGCACTACAAATTAGAATAATTTATAATTTTAAGTTATATTAATTTTTGATATATACTAAAGATTGATAACAGCACTCTAGACATGGATTGAGTGTACTTGTTTGTGGTTTTCTGTATGGATAACATATTATTTAAAAGATTATAATATGTTAAACAACATCCAGTTGACTTTTGATCGTCAATATTGTTGTTGTCTTTATACCTAAAAAATGATCAATTTTAATCAAGTTTAGTAACGAAGTAAAATGTTTTTCATTTTGTAATAATAACATTTAACGATTTCAATCAAATTTACAAAATGTCTATAAAATAAGTTAAACATTTATTTGGCTTTTTTTATTCCATGAATATTCTTCAAAGAGTATGAATTACAGTGTAAGTGACAGTTCATAGACTTATTTAAAATTGAAACATAAGTGTTTGATAGGCAATGTTGTTAAGTACCTACCTAAGAACAAGTATACAAATACTTATTATCACATAAGTCAACAGCGTGCCGATAGACATCATGTCGATAAGTTGTTCGAGATTGAATATGCACGCCAATATGCCTAAAAACGCCGTATGCATAGTCAATGACGACGATATATTATAATTTCAATGTATTTTTGTATAATTTAAATGAAAATAATTTAAATTTATCAAATATTTACCAGAACCGAGTCCGCAAATCAACGTGGCCGCGAAAGGCGTCTTGGTGTTTTTGTTGACCTTTGACAGAAAGTTGAACAACAGTCCGTCGCAGGACATGGAGTACAAAATTCGCGGTACCGGGAACATACAACCGATCAAACTAGACAATAAACAAAAATATACGAAAAAAAACATTACCAGTGAAGATCATTTACAGATTTTGAAGGAAGGTGCTGTTGGATAGGAATTTAACCAAGTATATACTATTATGTAAAAATAATGTTATGTTAAAAATAAAAATGTTTTATAGTTAATAAAAGTTATAGAGGACAGTTAATATATAACAGTATAATACTATAAAGTTTATAAATAGTATAGTATTTAAAATCCTAAAACAGACTGGAAAATAAGCACTCTAAAATTTATACACAACCATCTGGTTCACCAATTTTTTTTTGAATTTTTTTTTTTTTTTACGTTAAAATAAGATCGAAAAAATAATTTCCTGAAATTAAGGAGTGTATAAAACCGAATAAATTCCAACAAAAATTACAGTTTGGACCATTTTTTGAGATAACCAGCTGTACTATATTTTTGAACGTAGCAAAAGAAGTGTTCATTTTACGATGAAGTGATTTTTCCTTTTTTTTTCTTTTCCGAACGTATTCCACCAAAGATAGATATAATTGGACCGCAAGATGGTATTTGAAACGTTTTCAAAATTTTCCAAATTTTAACACTAGTAAAGTGCATTTACATGTTTGAAACGATATATATTGTTTTTGTGCAATTATGAGTGAGTTACAGAATTTGGAATGTTCAAACTTCTTAACTTTTAACCGGTTTGTAGTTTTCAATAAACTTACGTGGATACGAGGGCGGACACTGTACCACAGGAGACTAGGTACTTGATTATAGGTGCTCCGAACTTCTCATATATGACCAAAAATGGAGCGTTTGGATCCTAAAACAACGCGTCAATTTTTAAAATGTGATTTGATCAAAAACAATACATAACGGATTTCAGAATTTAAACGCTCAAATCATACTAGTTTAAAGTTTACAACTAGCCAACTTATTAAGAGTGTCGGCGCCGGTGCGTTTTAAATACAAAAACACGTCTCACAGGAAAAACTCTCACGCCCTACAAAACAGACATATTTTGATAATTGTTTTTTTGTTTGAAAGAAGAGAACTTTATGCGGGCGAATTAAAGCCCGATTTTCAAAATTCTAATTATAACAGCTAAAAAAATGCATTTTAACAGTTCCAAAATCTGATAGTTTTTAAATGTATTTTTCTAGCAAAATTTAAAAACAAATTAGTATTCGGGCTTCAATCCGCCCTGCAGTAAGTTCTTTTTTTTTCAAATAAAAAAAAAATTTTCAAAATCCGATTAGTTTACAAGGCATGAGAGTTTTTCCTAAAAATCTCACGCACACTAATAATGAATTACACACTCACACACATGCACCAACGATACAACGAGTTAATTAAATTGCCTGCATTTTACATCTTAATATATGGCCGGCACCGACCCCCTTAAAATTAAATTAAGTATAAAAGTAACAGAGAAATTGTATTGTTATTCAACTCATATAATATGATTAATTAATTGATAGTCGGCAGATCATACAAAATACACAAAACAAGTATTAAGATTATAAACATTAAACACTTCTTCTTATAAGTCTAAAAAAAAAAAAAAAAATGTATATTTTAAAGTTTATATTTTTTAAACCATAAAAATCAAAAACAATTAAATAATATAGTAAAAATGTTAAAATTTCTAACAAAATTAAATGCATTAATCGGTTCTAACTTTGAAAATTGTTTAACGATTAACAATTTATTTCTCCACATTAAGCCCTGTTTTATTTACAATCTCTCCTATAACTATTATGATACACTTATAGTCTAAATAAAGTACAAAAACTGTACATAAATATTTATTAAAAGAGATTACTCATTCAACTTCACCATATAGCTTTTCTTTTACATTATTTACGTGAAATAAACTCAATTTTAATAGGTATTCCTAAAACAATTATTCAAGCTTTATTCAATATTATATATGTACAAGATCTTTTACTGTTATAAGGTATCTTTTGTGGGACAAAGTAAACTAAATGTATTTTTGAGAATATTTTCAGATACAAAACATTTCGGTGCACTTACTTTATAAATAATTTTTAAAAAGTTTCAATACTTCTAAAATATTTTCAAAGTATCACATATTTCAATATAACATTATGTACAACACTTAGGGTTGTTATGGTTGATCAATTATTGTTTTAATTTTTAAACATACCTGGTCATAATATGGCCACATTAAAGTCAACACTGATGCCACGCCACAGTACGACAAGGTGACAAGAAACAGCGTTAAGATAATAGCAAGTGGAATAGTTCTCTTAGGATTTTTTGTCTCGTCACCTATATTAAACATAGTATAATATTTAACTAAAATACTTATTTCTAATATAATGTTTATAATGTTTGGCAGTCTATTGACCAGTATTACTAGCATAATTGACACCACTATTCAATTTTAGTAAAAAAAATGCATAAAGTGCTAAAATGTTCATATCTATGTATAACTTTAAAAAAAATTAATCAAGTTGTAGGGGCAATAACATGCTACAGCATTCGAGTAGCAAAGAAGCAATTAATTTTTTATACTGATCATTTGTGTTTTATAATAAATTTTACCAGTATCGGATGCTTGGAATATCATAAGTCAAACTTATCGTAAAAGGGGTGTTTAGTTGACGAATGCTATAGCATGGTCATGTCCATCAACGTGATAAAAAATAATTCTAAAATTGTAAAAAAAAAACAGACATAACTCCAGCACAAACATCTTTTAAATTTTTAGTATTGTAAAATTATAAGATAAAATATGTATTTATAATTATTACTATATCAAATAAGAAAAGAACGAATCTAACCGGTTGTAGCCATAGAGTCGAATCCGACGTAAGCGTAAAAACATCTTGACGCTCCAACAACCACTCCGGTCCAGCCAAATGGAAAAAACCCGCCGTTGCCACCATTTACTCCCTCGGGAATTTCGCTCTTTTTAATGGACCAGTTAGAAAAATTAGCTGAAATTTGTTACGGGATAACAAGCAAGAAATAATAACATGCGAGTATAGTATTACTTATTTGTGTTTCAAAAATTATCAACATTCATATGATATAATCAGTGATTATACTTGAAGATCTCGTGCTAATAATATATATATATATTATTTATATGTAATATACGTACCAAAATAAATTCCACTGACGATGATCGTAACCACGGTCAATAAGTTAAATAGTGTAAACGTAGTGTTAACGTTTGTAGACTTACGGACACCCCAAGCCACGAGCACTGTAAGAAAATACGGTGCAAAGAATATTATGATATTTGGGTATTCCTAACCATCCTCTAAAATAAACAAAAATTATTTTATTGCGAAATAAATCAAACTAACAGCGTCAGCAATGTAATGTCTTACAATAATCTATAATACATTACGATCCCTTGCCAATTATTATTTTTAGAGAAACTAATAAATTAAATTCCAGTAATAAAATCAAAACCGATAACAAATGTGATTTTCAATATTTGCTTTTCCTTTTTACTATTTTACCTTCTAAATAATTTTTCGTAAAAACAAATACCAATTTACTGTTAATAATTTATTATACTTATACACTTATTTGTTGTATTTATAATAATTAATACCCAAACAGGTAGGTATTTTCATAAATTGAAGATAATTTATATCTATATGAAATTATAGTAATTTACCTATATGATTAATTTGAGATAACATTATAGTTTATTCAAGTTTTAAACCGAATCAACACATACAATACTTTACGAGCCAAATTTTAAAATCCATTGTGAACTCATGTTTGTATACCTACCTGCTAAAAACAAATCTTTAATTATGTGCACATATGATTTAACCTGAATAAATCAACAGTCAACATCATTCATACGTTGTATGAAACGTGAAATTAGTTATTTGAATTCAAAAAATTAAGTCCCTCAACACTCAAATATATCAAAACGATTCAAAGACTACAGCAAGAAGTCATCAATGTTGTCTTTTTACAAATAAAAAAAAAAAACATTTTTATGCTGGCATGAACCACCAACTTACTGAATTATAAATAAATCATCGTACTAATCTTATAATCAAAAAAGAGCATTGTATTGTTTAAATGCATATTACGAATAAAATGAAGTTTAGTGACGTGATTTTACTGCTACATACAAATACTTAAGTTTTAAAAGTTTTGAAGTTTAGATACACGAACAATAGTGGTTAGGTAGTACATAAAATAGATTTTTATAATTACAGGCTACTGATACGACAAGTAAAAGTGCAGCAGCGTCCGGATATTCTCCTAGAAAATCCAGTTTCATTGGAAAATGTTTTGTCATGAACGTTTGTTGAGGATGTCCCATTAACGAATCCAAATAATCACAAACGGCTTTTGCGGCGCCGGCTGTTCCTAAACATTTTTTTTAAAAAACCCCATTAAAACCACAAATACGAGTATGCTAACTGAAATGAAATGAAATTGCAAAAGACTGTTCCAACCGATACAATTTGTTACTATTATTGTTACTATAAAAACTCAAGTTTCCCGTTTTTATTACAAATTTGAAGATTTAAAGAACTTACCGATTGAGTGTTCAATGTACAACGTCCAACCAATGATGAACGCGATTAATTCACCGATGGTGACATAACTGTAAATATACGCAGACCCGGCTCTGGGTACACGTCCAGCAAATTCGGCGTAACAAAGCCCTTAAGACAAAACATAGTAATTGAATTGAGTGTGTGATGTGTATAATATGTATTTAATGAAAATTAAGACACTCTTTAAATGCTACTTTCTGCAAAAAAAAAAACACTTTGACTATTTGTAAAATTGATCAAGTAAAAAAAAAACTTACTATAGTTAAAAATAATTATATAAGTACTAATTATTCTTCATAAGTCATAACTCTCGTCTTTCCCCCGTCGTTCTTCGAATTATTTACTTTAATCATAATGCTAGTTTTTATTTTGAAAAACAAGTGTCATTTTGTTTTTTTTTTTTTTTTAAGTGTTATACACGTTATTCAATAATTGTTGAGCTGTACCTAATAATATATTATTGACTTATTAAAAACTTACATTCACAAAAAAAATTGGTTATACAAGTGTTAGACGACAATGAGTTTGACAAACTCACAGATTTTATAAGTATGTAACGTTTTACGTAACATCAGAATCAATACGTGAGATCGTTTTAAATATAGAACAAAGCTATTTTTTTTTTTTTATAGCTTTATTTTTCATTACCTAGTTATTTGATCGCCTTTTAGTGAATGCCGAGAAAGTGACCCCTTAAAGAGTGTTCGTTTTTTAAAATCTAAAAATAACCAGTGCCGACCCACCTGAAAACGAAGACACGACCGCGGCTATGGCAAAAGACAACACCACGGCCGGACCGGCGTAGAGTCTCGCCACATTTCCAGCCATCACGTAAATGCCGCATCCCAACGTGCACCCGATACCCATAGAAGTCAGGTCGAAAACGTTCAACACTCGGTTCAGTTTTTCCTTTTCCGGTTCATCCCCGAATGTTTTCTTCCTGCTCAGCGTCGAGTAAAACGAGTCGTTCTGCAAAAAAAAAAAAACCCCCCCATTCGTTGGGCCTACATGTGAAGGTAGATTTCTTGCTTGGTCGCTGGTCTAGGTGGGTCACTGGTTTGGAAATTGTGGTTTAAACTTATTATTAAATATCGGAAAGCAATACTAAATCATTGCATTCGATAAAAGATTCCGAGCAAGCTCAGTTATTATACTAATAATTATAGTATAGATACGTCTTGGTAAAAACCAAATTTAACAAAAAAATTCAGTTGAAATATGACTTTTTTGGGTAATCCCTACGTCAAACAACATCTCACCGATCTCAAATTAAATACCTATTTTTCTTTCTTTTTTTTTTTTTTTATGCATTACTACATTTATTATGTTATGTTGTATATAAGGTACTCAAAAACAAAACGATATTTCAAAAACAATCTCAAGTAAGGTAGGTACAATCTAAGTCTACTTTACAATTGTTTGTACTAAGACATTTTTCAACCCTCTGTCCGCCAAAGTATTCACAAAAAAAAAAATTTCATAAAAAGTTTCAAACAAAATATGTAATTTTAAATTAATTTTTTTACGTTAAGTCAGATAATTTTGACCAGTTGATTGCAACAACAATTTTCAAAAACTTTTGTTTATTGCGATACAACTCTATAAATGTTGTCTCAACTTCATTTTATGTGCCTGGTGAGAGTTGAAAACTAAAAAGTCCCATAATTACCGATTGCTAAACAGTTTTGCAATCTAAAATTGATGCAGTATATGATTCTATTATTCATTCTATCAATTAAATGTTTTGGTAAATAACATTTATTTTTGTATATTTCTAAGAAATTCCGAATGAATACTCCTGCTCGTGGCGTTCAACATGTTATTTAAAATTAAAATTAAAACTCAGCATTTCAATTCGTTCTTAAGTTTAATAATCCAAACAATGTACAAATTACTTTGCTAAAAACACTATAATATAGCGTTTAATCAATCTACTCAAACTTTTAAAAATATATTCTAAACTATTTCCATGCTCATATACAGTACTCATATAACACTTACCACCCACAAGTGTTTCATGTTTATGTTCTTAATATGCTTTGTGAATTCTTTTTTTAAAATTTTCGACGTGAAATCTTCGTCAGAGCGTCATTGCAGAGTCGATACACGGACAAAACCTCTACGCCGTCGAGATCCAGTCCGACGCGCACACGGCGTATGTATGTATAAGCGATGTAGAATTTGACGAAACTTATTAAACGAATTATGAAAATTGAAAACAATAATATGATAATAATAATAATTGTCTTTATCTTGTATAAACGATTCGGACGACACTTTAATTATGTAAAACTAAACAACTGTACGGTAATCCATTCCAATAATTATAACAGGCTATAAAATTATATAACTTTCGTCGGTCGACAATATATGTATTATGAACTATGATTTAGGATTGAGAATTAAGTATTTGCCAACGATTACCTATTCACTGAATATTTCATGTTTTTTTTCATCAATACATTATCATAGTATAATCTGTCAAATATCTTCATATTCACCTACCAGCTTATGTATACAAATACATAATTATATATAAAGCTGAAAAATATCGACGCAATATGTGACACAAATTGCAAAAGATATTGCATGAGACAACTTTTATGTACCTATACTTAACGATTGTTATCCAATGTGTATTGTCGTTCTTGAGAATCTAAAACAAATTAGGAATTTTGCGTGCAAAAAAAAAAACTCAGTATTATGAGTACCTACTTGGTATGGATACTCATATTATTATAATAATAACTGTAATCCGGTATTAGGACAAATTGACATCAAACCCTCCACAAAACATTTTTCTACATCTGTTGGATTCAAAAATAATAAACCGAAATATTATTTCATCCGTGTTTCTTCTCCTGATGAATTATTTTTGGATTCAGTTTCAAATTTTGAACTTGGTGATACCACGATTGGGTCTGATGAAATCTACAGCCAACTATTTTCATAGTCGGCCATACGTTTATAACAGATTTATGTAATGCTATTTCAAAGTTAATAGTTACAAATCTTGAAGAAAATAAAAAATTACATTTAATCGCCAGGTAATTAGTAGGTACTAACGTAAAAATTTCAAACGGCTTATTTGGAAGTAGGTAAGCAAGAAATAAATGGAATGTAGTGGCCATTTTTAATTGCTCCATTTCATATACTTCACTTGATCAATATTTTCAAGTGAAATTCAGTGAAAGTAAAAATAAATACATTTCTGCAAATATAAAAAAATATTATTATTTACTGCAGTGGATATACTGCTTATCGCATGATGAGATCATGGAACTTGGTAGTTAGGTTGGTTTTTGATGAAAATCGAGAAAATTTATTGACGAACAATCAAAAATTAATCATTAAAATCCGTGTATTATATAGAACAACTTCGTACCAAGATAGGTGCAGTTAAATAAAAAGTTTTTTTAAAAAAAATTTCATGTTTTTGAAATCGAGAATTATTTTGTAACTGAGAAAAAGTAATTGTTTGTTTTAAGTACACAACGCATGACTCTATTATTTATATTGATGTTCATTTATTATATATTATTCGCAAAAATTATTTAAAAAAATACTTTTTGCCAAAAATCTAATGGTAAGTATACTATAAGAACAATCTTTATGTTCTACCAAAGGAGTATAATTCTATTAAAAATTTAGTAGTCTACATTATGTTCAGTATATTGTTATAAATCAACGAGAAATCCTTGTATTCTCCCCCTAAATTTTATATTTTCTCTTTACACAGTGTCACTCATCTACCGAGATGTTATAACCAGGTATATTATAGGTGCTATACTCATTCAAAATATCGTCATAATAAAAATCTTTAATTTCTAACTGCATGAGTGTGAAATATTTCTTACCTATATTGTTATAATATTGGATTAAAATTGGTAAATTGGAATATTGACCAAAAAAATTAAATACTTTACAACTAGTGTATAATTATAAAATATAAAGTGCATTAATATAAGATATAACATAAACACCAAACATTTAAAAAGTAAAAGTTTTATTTTTTCAAATACATAATTAGAAAATTGGTTAGAAAGTAACTTGTTTTAATGCAGAGCATCTTTAGTGATAATGCTCTGGTAAAAATAAATAGTTAATAATACCAAAGTGCATTTTTTTTTCCAGACTGTTCAAAATATACTTGAACTGTAATAACAATCAATGTTTTCTAATTTTTTGATGACACAAATAAATAAAATACGTCATTTGTTTTTGAAATTTCGAAATTATATTTTAATATTATTACAAAATTGAACATACGTTAAATAAATAACAAATCAAATACTACCACAAAAATTAAACTAATGAGTTATGACAGGAGACATTTAATAATGCACAATACATTTAAGATATGCTATTGATATTAATTAATTTGCATGAGAAAAAATCCTAGGTAAAAAACATTTCAATGTAAATAAAAATGTTCATTGTATGAAAGATTAAAATGTTGAGTAGTGAGTACTGCACATTCTCAACAAAACCTAATTAAAAAAGTATAAATAATAGTATGTTAAAAACACTATAAATTACTTTTTGTGTTATACTTAACGTATAAGTATTTGAATCGTATGTGGGTACTGGGTTTATTAAACGGCGTATGCTATCAAAGTCTTTTTTTTGTTATACTTAAGTGGTTAAGATTATTGATGTTGACTTCTATGTTAAATGGTAATTATTTTAAAAGCGATTAAATAATAATAATAATTAATGTCACGCCATATTAGGTTCCTATATACATTTCACTCAGCCTATTCATATGTTATAATTGGTGTATGATTTGTTATTCAATGAGTAGATACGAAAATTTTTTTTAAAAACAATGTAAAACTAACATATACCTTACTCCATTCATAATATAAAATAACTATAATATTATAATTAAGTTACTAAATAAATGAAGTGTAAATATATTACAAAAAATATACAATCATCCAAAGTATGTATTTCCATCATCCGTCGCTTCGCTAGTCACCTAAATGGGAGTGCCACCTTCAGACCCCCCCGGATGTGGCTTTGCAGAGTGAAACTGGCAATGCCACAACAATAGGGGACGCAAAGGTTGCATTTCCAGAGCTAGAGGCAAAGGCCCGCCCAAGGCCTCTAACAGAAATATTTTCAGGAAGGCAAAAAAACAAAATTTTTTTTTGAGCAACAGTATAATAATATGCATTTTCAAATGTAACAGCTATTATCAATTTACAATACAACAACATTGAGATGAATAAACAATTGATTATCTCTCTTGATGTGTTTAAGGTACACTTGAAGAACGAAATAAAGTATTGAAAAAAGTTTGCACAACTTGATGGGAAACTAGCTGATGTACAGTAGACACAATGCTGTGCGTTCTCTCAGAGAAAATTACAATAATGTTTTAAAATCTTTAACTTATATTATTTTGTTGAAAAGCGATAAAGCTGATAAAAAACATAGCGAAATCCCTAATTAAAATAATAATCTTTTCAGTTCATCATTTTGATGATTGTTTGAGAAAATATTTTAAAACATTTATCAGTCGCATAGCTGGCCGAGTTAGCAATATTTTTTTTACTCATTAAACTACTGTCTGTATTCCTTACTCAGTACTCTTATTAGACTTACTCTTTTACCTACCATATACATACTAGTCATTACGGATTACCATTGTTGATTACTTTCGAAAAAACGATTCTGCGTGAGCTCAGTTATCAGCTAATATAGTTACGTCCTAGTAAAAACCAAATTTAAGAAAATCAAAATAACACCGTTTTATGAATACTTTTTTTACTAGATTTTTTTTTTTAAAATGGTCCGAAAGTCATATACACGTATAGAGAATATTAATTTAAATAACGTATGAAAATTTTAAACCATTTGGACCATTGTTTGAGGAGTTATTACGATTAGTATAGTAACAAAAGTATCGATTGCAGAAAATTGCGTAATTTCTTTTTTGTAATCAAAAAATCACCGTTTTTCAATTCTTTTTTTATACGCTTTTAGAATGTACAGAGCGGATTTTTTGAAACATTTTTATTTAGATAGCAAATTTTGTTTTACATAACGTTTATAATTTTTAAATCTTAAGCAACAAATTTGTGTGAATTATGAATTGGTTTCCATAACTAAATAAAAGGTATGACCAATTTTCTACAATACAATTCTCCAAATTTAAGCGACTAAAACAAAAAATTGTGGCTATAGATTTTCGAAATGTTTTAGTAGCATTTGTATTTACATGTCGCCAACCTTGTGTTTAAGTTTAAAAACTTTTTATTGAAATTAAATTAAATATTTTTCATTCTGAATAATTTTCATTCATATTATTTTCCATTTAAAATGTTTTCCATTCACAGTATTTTCCATATAAAATATTAACTTACTATATAGGCTCTCTAGGCTACCCCGTTCATTCCATTCTCTGGATTTCACACGAGTTGCAATTTTTTAAAAATGTATTCTTATTTTTATCGTATGTATTTGCATTTTATTTTATTTTTAATGTATTATGCGTATGCGAATAAAATTCTACACGTACCTACTATATTATAAACAATTTGGCTTTTTTCATAGTGAAAATCGCTATTATACTTGGGATACTCTCAAAATATACAGACAGAGGAAAATAATTAATTTATAATAATTATTAGTACCGACCCAATGTTCCAAGATTTTCGTATAACTGATCACTACTTATTAACTTAATGATGAATATATTATCTTGTTTTTGGCGATTTCTAATTCGTGGAGCTTTAATAGTATATTATTATGCTTGTGTTATTGTGTTACGGTCTGTGTCATCCCTAATTCAAAAATGTATACAAATATAATGATGTTTAGCAATCAGTCAGGCACAGTTGTAGCTTACATTCGATTTAATCGAAACCATTATATCGTTTAGCAATAAATCCATAAATAGATCTATCTTTTTTCTTTTCTTTTTTTTTTTCCATTTGATCCGGCGGCGTCGGGGGGAACGAGTTGCCTATTACTTCCCCGGACGCCACCATCCTAAAGCCAGTGAAGTGACATATTGACTCACATCACTGGCCTACTTCTCCTTTCTAGAGAGAGGGCGTTGACTATTGACTACACCATGTCGCAAGCGGTCATGGTGCGCGTCTAGCCCTCTCTCTCACCCGGACGTCATCCTCCATTCGGAGGATGATGACCTCCACCGTCGCCACGAAGGCGACGCACGGTTACTGCCATGGTGCGAGCCTGCTGACCCGCGTCGTCAGGGAGGGTGTTGAGGTCGAGACCGCATAAGAGATCCTGAACGTCCAGCTCGGTTCTCACACCATCCCAGTGCTCGCACTCGAAGATAGTGTGAGTCGCCGCGTCCGCCGGGGCGAGGCAGGCTGCATTGGGAGCTCTCCTGCGGCGGTACAGATAATCCCGGAAGCAAACGCTGCCGGCGAGAGCGGCTGGGTCAGTGCGTAGGTCATGACGACCGCCGCCCCAACCCAACGCCCAGCGTTCGGCAGTAGCCTCCGGGTCCACGCCGCTTTGCGAGAGTTTTAGATCTATCTGAAACGTGTTATAAGTACTCAACGAATGTATGTAAAATGAGAGCAAACCCATTTTCAATTACTTCATAGGTATGAATAACATCTCCTTTTTGTTAGGTAATTACTAATTTGTGAAGTTTAAATATATAATCATGCGTAATATTTTACGTAGGTATGTAAATTTCTATTATGCTGCGTCGTCCCAAATTTAAAAGAAGATTCAAATATTATGTTTAGAAATCGTGTAACCTCGTATTAGCGTTTAGGATATTTCATAAGTTGGGGTCATTAAAAAAAACTAAGGGCCTAATTAAAAAATAACTGTCAATACTATTTTTAAAATTGAAAAGTTAAATACAACTAAAAACGGTTTTTTTTTTTTTTTTTACGATTGAATATTCTGTTGACAAATTTGGAACATTACTATAAGAACTATATAATGAAAAAATTAAAAATGTAAATCAATTTAACTTGTAAATACAAACGTCTATAAACCAAAATAGTGTTTACCGATTTTCGAAATATTCCAAAACTGGATCGAGTAGAGAAAATGCGTTTTTTTTTTTTTAAATGTTGGCACTCTTAACGGATATATTACCTATGTTTTTATGAAACAATAATTGACACATTAAAAAATGTACCTTTAAAAATTTTAAAATATTAGTTACTATTGCATTATAGGGACGATAATTTTCTCAATGCCGTGTGTGAAAAATGTAATATGTAATTTAAAATAGTTATCAAAACTTCGATTGTTTTGTTTTTATAAAAAATAATAATCATAATAAGAGTAAGTACAATTTCAAAAATCAAAGTGCTATCTTGATCCAATTAACTATATCTATAGATATAATTTATAGTACTTATTATAAAATCAATAGTAGTTGGTAGTAGCTAGATAACTATGCTAGAATATTGTTGGTAACGAATCTAATACGTTTTTTAAAATAGTTCATTAATGATAGAAACATATTATCTAATTGTAAAATAAAATAAGAGCAATTTTGGTTACCTTTTAAGTACCGCTTAAAATCTATAAATCAACTTCAATTTTTTCTTAAACGCTCTACAGATGATCAAAATTCACAACGTCCGTACTATATTTATTAATTTTAACGTCCTCTTAAGTTTACCGTTAAAAGTATTTAAGGTCAATTTTAAAGCTTAAGACATGAAATTTATACATTCGATTTAAATAGCCGTTCGCCAACCGCTTTCATAAGTCCATGAAATGGATAAAATGATACATTTTTGTAGCATCTAGACACTGTGGATCCGCACAAAATCGGTATGATTGCCAACTAACTGGTCTTTAAAACGTTTTAATCAGTTTTGAAATTATTTGTAAACGTTCGACAGATAATCTTTTATGCCTGGTAAATTCACACCATTCAGTTGAATCTTATTATTTATAATACTCCTTTATTATATTGAACAAATTTAAATCTATACCTTATTATACAATGACATTATCTGTTTTCAATTGAATAAAAATTAATGATTAATATATTGTTATTTAATATTAAAAGTATACCATAATTCACCTTTCAAAATACTTTAAAGCCACTAAACAGAGGTCTGTAGTGACAATTGATAAAATATAGTGGCCAGCTAATATACCTGCTTCGCTCTGTGGAAAATACGTAGTCCGTAAGACACATTCGTCCGTCACGTATCCAAAAATATTATAAATTTAAAAAACAAAAAATAATACAACAAAAAACAAACTATTTATTAATAAAACTAATGTAAATAAATCGGGTCAATTCTTAAAGCCCATAGGAATAAAGTTTTTGCTATATTTCTGAAATTGAATGCTCTATCGTCATCGTCGTAGTTGTTCCTATCCTCTATGGTATGATTCATCATCATTTCGGACGAATCTCGATTATTTCTTGCGCATCCATGGTTTTTATTTTGCGTCATAATAATATTATATTTCGTCATAAAACTTGTTAATGACTCCTGTATTGTGATAATCCGTGGATCCCGATATTCTTCGACTGGTCTGGCATGTAAATTGTTTTCATCCTCTACTGAACTTATGTTTTCGTAGTCATTCACTTCAGAGAAATGCCCCTCACATCTTGGATATGCGCTTTGAGCTTTCAATCTCATCAAGTACAATATAAATTCTGGTGTTATCACGATAACTGAGTTGTTCACCATTGTGGGTTTTATTTCATCTGCAGTTTCATTCGTCAAATCGACAAACGATTGTGGAGTCTGTAAGATCAAAATATTATTGTACTTAGGTTTTAAATTATTATACTATGGAGTCCAAAGGCGACGGCGAAAAAAACACTGAAATTGTTTTTGTCCTCGATGACAAGTTGCAGATGTTTATTTTAAAGCGCTGTTCGACACATTTTGTGTACTTGGGAAAGTTAGACGCGGCTTTCAAATTTAGTTTTGGATGATTTTTTTTTTTCTTACGATAAATCAGGTGTTTAAACACCTGATTTATCGTAAGAATATCCAATAGAACCACTAAAACGAACCAGATAACTGATCACATTATTACAATTATTCTAAAATATATTTATTTATACTTTAACTTTATGAAATTTTCGGAAAAACTTAACGATATTCGTTGTGACAACCTGCAGTGGCGATGACACGTAGCCAGACGACGGCTGTCGACCGAGCTGCCCGTCGCGGTCGTCGTCATTGTCGTCTAGCATTGCAGACGTCGACACCAAGTGTCCATTCGCCGGAGTCACCAAATATGACGACACACTTGGAACGGAACCGTGATTTTCGACAAAACCGCTAAAAATATAACGGATATGCGCGAGAAAGCTAGACGACGGTTGTCACGATGGAAAACCAGTGGCGAATTCAGATTTGTGGAGCTCCCCCAGACCAGAGATACATACATAGACCAAAAATTGGTATATAAAATAATAATCATTTTCTTTTATAAACCAAACCGTAATATTGCATGCATCTGTGGTTACAACCCAAAAATAGAAGGATTGAATTGATGTAGTATAGTGTAATAATGTAGTTTTTTTTTTTTTTTTAAGATATTTACTTTACTTGACTGGATCTTTCCAGACTAATAGTGAAATATAACCCCCCGACCCCAGACGTATCTCTGGAGCCACCCGTGCAAATATTGTGAAATCGATAACCGTCGTGATCGGCAAACATCACGGCGATGGTCAATATCGAATGTTAAAGCCTCACACTCTTCACCGGCACTTTCATTGATAATTACTAATGAATAATAAAAATAATTATTAATTGATAACGATTGATAATGATGGCGATCACGACGGTCGGATTCCACGTTGCCTCCATCGCGTCCACTATATACCATCGCACTACCCTACCGGCTGGCGAAGCCGAGTTCGAAAAACAATATAACTTAATACGACCCGACGTGAATTATGGCAATAAACTATAAGGTTTGTACTTGGAAGTTCCATACGTGACACTGTTTGTCGATACTGGCTCGCGATCCTCGGTGCAGAAACATTTCCTATTAGAACAACCTAAAAAGTACAAAGACGATAATCACGGGTTATTTTTAAATAAAGTTGTTGACATATCGTTTTACAATGATTTTTTACCATGAACTTCAAAAGCGTATGCAAAAGTATAATTTATTTAATTCGAAATTTACAAGAATTAAAATCAGCGTGCTGGTAGAACACATACGGATCTTCGCGGATGAAGAATATAATGATACATACGTGTTCATTGAACTAACAATGGCAACACAATATAACATCTGATGAATTAATGTGATTATTACTGATAACGAGGATAATTTCACAAAAGTTTGTTTAATATCTAAATCAATGTAGATATTATATTAAAACGTATGATCAGAATTGCATGATTTACGTCTTGAAGGTTCATAACGTTACATAGAGGTAGGTAAAGTAGTTTGTGGGTGTTCACCCCGTTCGCTTCTATGTTTAACACTTTCTCTAACAGCAAACCTTACTACTTATCGATCGAATAAAAAATGCCTACACAGTCATAACTCAATTTACAAATTGTTATCAATGTACATGAATAGTTGAATTTTAAGAGTAAATAAGAATAAATCGTTTAAAATTAAAACGCTCTCAGTACATTTTACAAGTCATTTACTACTGTAAATAACATAAATTTTTGTCGGTTAAATCAAAGATTAAATAAATGTACCTAATAAGACTAAATATACGTATATAGTATATGATAATTATAATTAATACACGGTTAAATATATTTATGTAGTGTGAGGATGTTATCGAGAGTATACGTTGTGGTTGACTGTTATGTTAATTGTGTGTCTGGATATTTAATAATATTTAAAACTTAGTGATAAACGTGAAAAGAGAAATTCATACCAAACGAATTTTAGCTTGAATTGTATATAGTTATGATTATTTCTTATTATAACTTGATTTTTACAAAATGTAAAAGAATTTGTAACAACTCCAAAAGCTCGATTAAAATTAAACCAACGCGATAAAAAATCAGAAATGTATATTATTCAAAAGGAAATACCTCGATCAGCAATATTCTGATAAGACCTCTGCAACTCCCACATGCCATTCCATAATTCTGTATTTGCCCGTTCGAGACTCTTTATTTGATAATCTTTTTCAACCATTTTATTTTGCAATTCTTCAATAATTTTTTTATTTGTAGTATCCATTTGATGCTCACCTTGGATAAAAATAGAAAAGAAGAAATCGTCTACATAAACAACGTTCCTGGACCAAGTTATGCAATAATTATGGACATCTAAATGACGAGAAATAGCGTTATGAAAGTTATAAAATTTGCAACAAAGTTCGGCCATTTGCAAAATTGATCAAATTAATTTGATAAAATTAATTATGTGTAGTCCATTATAACACATATAACACATCTCAACTCGTATACGCTATAGCTAAGATTATATCCCAAGATATACGAAGACAATATTGATTATTTATTTAACTAATGAACGCCATTAGCAGCCAAATGATACTCAAACAAGATTGCCTTCTAAATGTTATGCCATGACGTTTTTTTTCCATAAAGGATACCTATACTCATAGGTCATAAGTCATAACTCAATTACCAAATTGTTATCAATAATCAATGTACATAAATAGTTGTATTTATGAAAGAGAATAACATTTAATAGTAAAATGTACATACAAAAACTTATCTTTTAGTCGGTTAAATCACAGATTAAGATTAAGTTTACGTACATATAGTACATGTGTATTAAGTATATTAATTGATCTATGGTTAAATATTCATCAATTGTGAGGATGCTATAGACTATAAAGGGTCTAAACCATGGGCGCCCGCAGGAAATTCATCAGGGGGGGGCAAAAAAAATCAAACACCAAAAAGTAACTTTAAAGATAATATTATCTGAAATTTTTAGTTTATTATCAGCAAAATACATAATTATTGATTTTATTAATAATTTTTAAAATTGTATTTCCAAAGTCCAGGGGGGGGCAAACGCCCTCTCTTGCCCCCCCCTCCGGGCGCCCATGGTCTAAACTATTTTTGACTGTAATAATAATCGTTTTTTCTGAATATTTAATAATATTTCAAACTAAGTGATGAATGTAAAAAGAAAAATTTACACCAAATGAATTTGAGCCCAACGATCAAGAATCAGAAATGTATAGGTAGGTATTTAAAAAGGACATACCTTGAATTACAATATACTGATGAGACCTCTGCAACTCCCTCATGCCGTTCCATAATTCTGTATTTGCCCGTTCAAGGCTCTTTATTTGATTATCTTGTTCGACAGTACGATTTTGCAATTCTTCAATCATTTTTTTATTCGTGGTATCCATTCGATGTTCACCTTGAACAAAAAAAAGAACAAGAAGAAATTGTCTACATTAGCAACGTTAGTGAACTAATTTATGCGATAATTGTGGACATATCTAAATCTCGGGAAATAGCGTTCGGGAAGTTGTAAAATCCGCAACAAAGTTCGGCCATTTACGTACGTAATTAATCAAATTAATTATTATATAAATATAATATATATTATATAATATAAAATGAAAACGTTTAGTTTGTTCAGTGCTATGTAATACGTGTATGTTAGTAGAGAATAGTTGATTTTCTTCAGTTATTTTACTGGTCAAACAATATACACCGTCTTTTCGTTACATTAATTAAAATATTTTGTGTGTGTATCATTTTGGCAGTATCGTTTATTTCTTCAGATTGATAATGCGACTGCGATGGTGATGATCAGCTTCAAATTGTGATTTCAGAAAAAAATGTGCTCCAACTTGGGTCAATATTGGATAACACCCGAAGTATGAACCACAGGACATGTACCCATTTAACATTTCAAGTCCTGTGTATGATAATGTGTTGTATTCAACAGTTATGTTTTGTTCAAGTAATTCTGCAAGGTCCTTGCTCAAAAGTTATTAAAATGTTTTAATCGCGTTTATTAGTATTTTGACGTCAACGTTTTACTTCAGGTCATTCTCACGTGGCTGCAATGGTGACGACATTCATATCAATCTATTGCTGCAGATAGTGACGTGCTTTGTTTAACGACAATATTGAAGTATACTCAGCGGAGTACATGAGGAGCTCAAGCCCCCCCCCCCACCCATTGACTGCATCATTATACAAGCACACCATGTTTGTAAATATTATTAATTAGTTTTTTTTTTTCGTGGCACTGGGGCGAATACTGCAGGAGGGTAAATTAGGTGTTCAAACTCTTCCCGAAATATAAAGTTCTTTCAAATTCGTATACAAATTTAAAATCATAAATATCATTAGGTATGCATAATATTTTTTCATGCTCCCCCCACCGACATTTTTTCTTGCGTTCGGTCCCGATGGGACGCAAAAAGTTAAAATTTTAAATTTTAGGGTTACTTATAGGTTATTACGCTCGTTTCTCATAAAATTTGGGGGACTAGACTGTAGTGTCAGATGTTTACATTGTATAGGCTACATCAAATTGGATTAAATAATATGCAATAATGTAAATCGAATAGAAATACGACTTTTAATGCCGGCCAATTTACAAAATCCTGCATACGCACCACTGTTAAATATCACGTGCTAATTATGGTTTACTAGAGTCAGGACATGCACTTAGTTATTTTGTTCAGTGTATAACGAATTTTCATCGGTAAACGTTTTTGGTCGAACAACACATTGTTCTTGCACAAGATTTTGGGAAATTTTTTAAGGGTATTTCTTTGATTTTTTTTTTTTTTTTTCGTTCTCATTTCTCCTACTATAAATTATTATGCTATGAAAAGGATTCGTAAGACATCACATTGTCCGGCCAAGTACATTAATGATGACGATTTATCGTTCTCTATTAATACCTAGCATATTGAACACAGAACAAATTAAACGAATACGTGTTCTTTGATTCATACTACTTTCCATGTTTTCCGAGCTTGTCCCTAGTTGGAGCACATTTCTTTCTGTAGCTTTCACAGTTTGATGACTATCACCATTACCACTATGAGAAAAGCCATGAACATTTGTATAACCACCATTGAATAACGTATATTAGTTGTCGAGTCAGTCAAGCACAGTCGGGCTTTTTAGACATTTATTTTAGAAAAAAAAAAAACTTTACTTCTACTCCCTTTTTACCCATTTTAACCCTCATAGAGGGTAGGCATCAGCTAGTATACAACGATTTAAGTACATTTTTTTATCAAAATTTGGGCCATTTACCGTAAATAGGTAATAACGGTGAGAAAATTTAATAAAAAAAAAATTTAATTTGCTCTTCCGTGAGATCTCTGGTCGCTATAACTACACGACTACACTTAAAATTAATCCATAATTACTGTGGAAATCCGATGCACAGTGATCACCACAATCTTGGTCCGTTTCATCGTCCCGACGCCTTTCATCCCGCAAACGTGCCAACCTCGTGTTTCTTATAGTCATGAACGAAAGCGAGGATAAAACAATTAACAGAACAAAAGCTGCGATTACTAAGATCATGATTACGTTATGAACTTGTAGGCGCAGTGCCGCAGTTACGAAAATAAACTGAATTTATTTTTTTTTTGTAACAATTATGTTTTGTTTATTTCCTTTTCTGTTGTGAATAGGTGAATGTGAGAAAAAATGCTTGGACACGCCATTGCCTAGTTACACATTTATTGGCCAATTAATTGTTGTGTCTTGTTTTGTAGAGCATAGCCCAATATTATACACACGTGAATTTTCGTTATTTCGTAATACGCATAAAACGTTTTATCGTTGTACACGTATAAAAAAACGAAATTGACTTCAAAGAGTACTCTTCAAAGGTATTGCAATCTGTTTTTTTTTTTTTTTGTGGAGTTGGTCGCTATGTTGAAAGGCGTAAATTATAATAATAATAATTGACGTTACAGTTTTAGTTATTCGCTTCCGAAAATTACGTTTCCAATCGCGGCTCGGTGATTTAAATACTCGAACAATATTGTAAAACCTACAATATTTTTTTTACTTGCATAAAAATAAATAGTTAAACGGTAGCACAGTCGAGTGGAGTGTGCAGTCTTGTCGGGGCATAGTAGTGATGGGGTATAGTAGTGATATCTGACAGTGATTAAAATCACTATCGTAAAAAACGCTTCGATGCAAATCTGTAGATAATATTGGTACGTTTTACGCCCCTAACCCCTTGAGTTGGTGAATTTTTTATTGACTCATTAAAATTACGAAAAGTTATGTCGTTATAATGAAGTTTTAATTTTAAATATATAAGAAATTTTACGATTTTGAATAAAAATGGTTTTTACATTTTTTAACTTTAAAGTTCATTTTCACCATGAAGATAAGTCGTGGTCCCTCAATTTTTTTTTTAAAAGAAAGTACATCACATAAGCTTTAATTTAAACTATGTATAAAAGTGTCAGACTTTCCGGAACGTTTTCAAAAGTTATGTTGAAAAAAATTTTTATTTCATAAGCTATTTCCAAGTTTTGAACCCCCCTATATTAAGGCAAAAGCTCAGACTATCAAAAAAAGTATATCGAATGAAAGATAAACATACATAGCATTTGTGTCGAAAAAATCGTACTGATTTATACATTTTTCAAAAAGTTATAGTATTTTTAAGTTAAAATTTCAAAATCGAAAATCAAAAATTTTTACGCAAAAATTGCATTTTTTCGGATACGGCAGCAATTTTCACCATGAAGACATGTCGTGGTCCCTCTATTTTTTTTTCAAATAAAAGTACATCACATAAGCTTTAATTTAAGCTATGTGAGAAGGTGTCAGACTTTCCGGAACATTTTCAAAAGTTGAGTTGAAAAAAATATTTTTTTGAAAAAAAGTCGAACTTTCAAAACTTTGTTGTGGAGCCATTAAAAGTCAAATTTGTATAAACAGTACACTAAAAAAAAGGTTATAGTCTAGCGCATCTAAAAAAAAAAAAATTATTTTAATTTGATCATTTTTCGAGAAGTTATGGCTATTTTTATCCGAAAAATCATGGAAAATGTCGAAATTTCCCGATTTCAAAAGTCAAAATTTTTTTGGACACTTTCCCCTCTTACAGCGGACGAGGGGAATATGAAGGCTCAAGAAGTTAATGTTGCCGACTAGATACGATTTGTGATCTTTTGACGTATCAATCATCAAAATCGGTCCAGTCACAGCTGAGAAAAACCGGCGACAGACACAAAAAAAAAAATTAAAATTAAAAAAATAAAAAAACACATCATTTAAAAATTAATACCTTCTCAGCTTCGCATCGAAGCTAAAATTATTTATCGTTTTCTACACACAGAATTGGTTCAAATGTTAATTTATACCTTGTACAGTTAATTATTCGTAAAAATAACGGTATGAAAAGCAAAAGTAAAAAACGCTGAAAAACAACGTTTGAATAGTAGCATTTTAGACTTTAGTGAAAGCTAAGGTAAAAATTTATTTATTAAAATATTCCTTACTACTATTACAAAATCAATTGCTATGTAATTATCTATCCTATTTTGAATAAAGACTAAATGTTACAAAACAAATAACGTATAGCAGTAAATTCTTAAATGAGGTTCTGGATAAGGCATTTGTAGATACTATAACGCATTGTATCATGATTTTTTAAAACAATTAATTTTTTTCAACAATTACGAATCGAAAATTGTAGTAAGTAAATAATAAAATAAATTGCTGTTTCTATTCTATAATATGAGAAAACTGTTGAGAAACTATTTTAAGTGTCTAGCCAACATTTCTAAGATTTTTTGTCAAATTGATATGTTCAATTAAATATATAGGTAGTTAAATGTATTCAATTCATTTAATTTGTATAATTATTAGTTAATTAATATTAATTAGTAATATCAGTTGTATATTTGTTTAAATACTAAATGTTACAAAACAATTAACGTTAGGTAGCAACTGGTAAATCCCTAAATGAGATCTGTTAAAAACATTTTATTCTTATTAAGTCAAAAGATCCAAAAATATTTTTAAGTGGTTGAGAATGAGAGCAAAACTATTTTCAATGTCTAGTTAACAGGATTTTTTGTGAAATGAATCACTACTTAAGTATAAAAACATCTTTTTGTAGGTAATATATTATTATGCTAATGTAAGTTTATAATGGGTTGTTTCATGCCAAATTCAAATGAATAATCAAATATAATGTATAGCAATCGGTCAGGCACAGTTGTAGCTTACATTTGATTTTATTAAAACTATTATCATTTAGCAATAGATTCTCAAATGTTAAGAGCGCTTATAGATTTGTTAAAAACGTTAATTTGAAAAATATAAAATTTAATAAGTAAGTATGTACATAAAACAACTAATGTAATATTTACCTGTTAGTTGGTATAATCAGGTAAAAATACATTTATGCTCATACCTAAACAAAGTCCATACATCATAATCCATGGTTTATGACAAAAATGTTCTAATTTGAAAGATATGTTGTTAATATCACCTTAAATTCAAAAATATTCCTAAACTTTACGTCTTGCAGTCAGTCCGGCACAGATAGGTACTTATATTTGTTTATTTCATTAAAACCATTATTGAAAATTATCTGAATAACATCAGTCTCGCCAACAGTGATAGTATATATTCATCCTAATCAAATAAAGAAAATAATTTTACAAAACGAGAGGAAAGATGTACCTAATAGAATTCGCTATGTCACAATAATTATAATTTCTTTTTAATGAACTAAATAAAACATATTAAAATATCAAATATTATTTATTATAAAATATTGAAATAAGTCAGAAGGAATTTTTCACAGTTAAAAGGTAGATCTCAATTCTAAACAAAGGTAACAATGTACCATGGTCTCTGGATATTCTTTTAATATACACAGAATGCATATTCAATCAAGTATACAGGTGTTTAAAATGTAAATAACCGAAGTGTGGTAAAGCTCTGGTCTGTATTGTTTTCTTCTATGTCCAGAATCTCATTCAATGCTGCTTTTAAATTTTGACGTCCATAGTTTGCCGTTTTCATTTGTTAACTATTTGAAAACACATTTTCTGAAAACTACAACAAATGTAAAGGTAAAGCATTGTAAATTTAATATCATGCTATCGGTAAGTGAATAAAGTGAAGTACATGTAAACATCAAGTTGAGTTTTTTGTCTTTTAAAAATTCATATTATAAGTAGAAGTTTACCACTGCTAGTCCCCAAGCCTAGATCAGATTTAAAAACGTTCAAGTAATTGAAATTTTTTTACTTCACCCCTAAATTGAAAATTATCTAGTGATTTTTACGCAAATTAATTATGAAGATTATTTTCAACAGTGAGTGTATAAAATCTTGCATTAGCAAGAAAAACTTCATACAATTTACTAAAAATCTACACATCACAAATGCAATATAATTAAACATGTCTAAGTATATTATCAATTTGTAAGTAAATAAATATTTGTCTAACTATTACTTCAGTGAATTTCATAAAGTTATTAACCCTGCAGTAGGCACACCCAAATCAATACATTTAAAGTTGATAAGAAACTACCTAATAAAATCATTAAAAAAGTAATAAAGTAATTATACTCACTTCTCATTTTTTAGTTCCAAATCTCATACCATGTATGTCAATAAAAATATAAACATGTGCAGTAACAGGTTGTTCTTCGATTTGTATTAACTCATATTATTATGTCTAATTGTTCATAATAATTATTAACCGTATCAATGTTTTATTTGTTATTGAATTTGGCAATATTTATAGTTTTCTACATACCTAATTAGTTCCAATGTTAGTTCATACATTGTGGCTTATACAATAAATTACTTATGAAAATAATTGTATGAAAAGCAAAAGTAAAAAACACTGAAAAACAACCAGAGTCTATAGATCATAATCCATGGTACTATCGTTTATGAAAGAAATTTTATAATTTGAAAGATATGTATTAAAATCATCCAAAATTAAAAAAAAATACTTAAATTTTACGTCTACCAGTATTTATTATTTATTATTTACTTTATTTGTTTCATTAAAACTAAAACCATTATCAAAAATTATCTGAATAAAACATGAATAATAAAAATTATTAAATTATCTATGGAATAAAATCATTTTTTTTTCAATGACACCATTATCAAAAATTATCAGGATAATATCACAGAATAGATAAATCAGTCCTCTAACCATGATAATTGACGTTTATCATAATCAAATAAAGAAAAAATAATTATACGAAATTTTACTAGAATCTTTGGTCAAATGTTGGATAATATAGTTTATTTTGCTATTCTGTGCCAATAAATTGATAAATCATTAATTTTTCTTAATTCAAAACTCAACCAAAAGTCAATACGTGTAGGTATACAATATGACCTTATGAGCCAAGTTGATTGTTAACTTACAGCTACACTGATAGAATTTTTAGATACCTACCAATTATATTTGGTTCTACTTAACGCTGTACAAAAGTATGTACAATAATGTCTTCAAATATCAATCATTCATATCTACTTGGTTGTTAGTAAATGTTTTAGGACTTGAGTTCAGTTTAATATTTTTTTTATTTTTAAAATATTTTTTTGATTACTTGTGTTGAATACGCCGTGATTTAGTGTTAAGTAAATTATATGTAATATTATCGTTATTTTTAACGTACCTAATATGTGTATAGCTTATTAACATGAATTCCTTAATAATTTGGTGACTTCATTGGGTTCACATTAATTACACCTTTTATAATGAGGAAATACCAACAGTTACTGCTGGTGCTCATATCGTCAATCAGTGTTTTTTCACTATTAGTATACAGGTATGAGTATTTGCAACTCTTGAATGTTCTTGAAGTGCTCAACTTTTTTGGCTATTCAACGGAAAACCTGACAAACTGTGTGCTGTTGGAGGATAAATTTTTTGTAGATCTAGAAAATGACAATTTACTAGCAAAATCTCCGACTTCTTGGACTAAATATGATCAACACTATGCATATTCTGCGTTCTGGTCTTCTCAACAACAAAGGGTTCATATGCAACTTTTGGGGCCTAGATCTGCCTTTTCTGATTATGAATGCAGAGTTTGGTTTAAAATGGCAGATTTATACACATCCAGATCAGGGAAGTTTTCCTTTAATGTTAATCTTAACGTCCACAGCTCAAATATCCATCAATATGAAGTTTATTGTAAACCTGACGACATTCCTAGTGACACTGAGCCATATGGAATTTTGATAGGAAAAGAAAATGCGTTAAGACTATTTATACCTGTAGAAGTTCAAAGGGAATATCCCCAAAAAGACAATCTTATAGTTTGTATCGCACCAGATTATTCTGGTAGTCCTGATTCGTACCTTATAGAATTTATTGCATATCACGCATTGTTGGGTGTTAGTCATTTTGTTGCATATGATATTGGTATTCACTATGAAGTTTTACGATTTTTACGCTCAATAGCTGGTCATCAAGAGTTGTATAAAACCTTTTCTACTCTCTCTTGGCAGTTTCCAATGGCCGACTTGCAAATGGAGAAGACAATTTTAGAAAAAGACTGCAAACAAAGAAGTCAAAGTCTGGCTGAACATAGTATATTGTTGTCACTAGACCAATATTTAGTGTTAAACAAAGATATACATTCTTTAAACGATGTTAATAATTATACTTTTGAAGTAAAAAAATGTTGTACTAATCCACATCTCAAAAAATCGTGGCCTATGGCTATGAGAAAAACACTATGTGAAAAAATAAATCAAACAGTCAGTTTTATTGAGAATGGGAAAATAACAGACTATAAAACACCAACAACTTTAGGGTCAGTTCATCAGTTGGAAGAAGTATGTGAGAAATACAGCGGCAAGGATGATAAGAGCATGGCAAAATTTTTAGTAAAGTTTTATAATAGTAAACTGCTGAGCTTATGGAAATCTCAGTTAAAACATTCCATTAGTCGTGCAAAAAATAAATGACTGATAAATGTATCAAAAAATGTCTGAGAATTTATTTCATCTGTTCTAATTACACGTTGTATGTATACATATATTATATATTTTTAAAGAATATTTTAATTTTATACAAATCAAATAAATATTAATTTTTAGTGCTGTATGTATACATATTAAATTATATTTTTTTGAAGAATATTTAATTTTATACAAATCAAATAAATATTAATTTTAGTACTTGTAATACGCAAAATAATGCTGTGTTTTCTTTTTAAACTTTTACTTCAAAAACATTATAAAATGATATTAAATGTATTAAAACTTTAAATAAACCTGAAAAAAAACCACAAAAAACTAACTAATTCAACCAATGCGCTGGAAAATCACTGTGTTCATCAATCCCGCTTCTGACAAGGTTTGATCACTATTATCTAATGTTTTTGGCGGATATGACGACTGTAGTTTAAATGGTCTGGAAGCAAAACTAGATCTAGCACTAAAACACATTTTAGTTAAGAAAAATAATTAATTATTAAACTTTTACTAGTTTTTTTTTTATTTTCAACTTAAAGATCCTACTAAAATGTATTAGTAAACATATATTAAAGAATGGCTGCATAGTTAACTCCGATACACTAAATTAAGCTAGTAATAGGTTATTAAAAGGATACGCAATAATATAACGACGAATATCTCCAATAGTGTGACTATGGTTGAATGTAGCTACAAGTCTAGTACCATCGACTAATCTTATCTGTAATGAAGTAGTAGGAGCTTCTGGTGTTAATGGAACTTCAGCACGAGCAGCTGTTTCATTAGCAACACCGTTATCTGAAGAAGTGTCTTTTGCCGAGTTATCAACCGTTTCTGGTACAGGACTGTGAATTCATACACTTGTAAAATAAATAAAATTGGGTAAAAAATTGAATAAATAATCCATAATACCTTCCTAATACATTTCCAGATCCTCCAAATAGTTTCTTCTTTGGTTTAGTTGGTACATATTCTTCATACCTGTGATCTTCAACACTCACATGAAGTTCGTCTGTACTAGATACGTTAGCTTCTTTTAAAAGTAATGGGGGGATCTCCTCCCTGAAACAATACAGATGTAAAACTTGGTTTTAAAAACTTTGGTATTAATTTAAAATTTTTATTTTTACAGCGAATAACGCCAAATTTATATTGTCATCGTTTAAGTGTGAGCGTTTTGTTTAAGTACAAAAAAGCTTGAGTGTTTTACTATACAAAAAACGTTACTGACAATGACCAAAGATATGTAATAAACGCGCTTATTAAATAATATTGATGTAGTGATGCGGCAAAGTAGATGCACGGTAGCAATGCTATAAAAGATCACTAAACAACTATTAACAAATGCAGCATTGTCAACATTTCATTTTGATAAAAACTGATTTGTGTTTAAATCATTATGTTTTTCTGTATTTATATTAGTCGTGAACAACTCAACAAAGCATATTATAGACTATTTTGTTAAGATAAAATGACATTTAAACCAGTAGTTCCAAAAAATTGTGACTATATGAGCAAATTGCTTAAACCAATCTGTTAACTTTAGAAGTTTAAAATAACAACTTTTTAGTAAAAAAAAAAAAAAAACTAATAAAACATTTATCAAACTAGACAGAATATTAAAGCTTACCCTCTAGCTACTGAAAGTAAAAATTCCCTATTTTCTGGCTCATTAATGCTGTGCAACTCGCCATCATTTATAGTAAATCCTTCTTTCCAAACTTTTAAAACTACTTCTTCTTGATTGGAAGACCGTTTAGAAGTAGAACTACGAGATGGAATCACTAAAATCATTATAATAAAATATTAATTGACTACCTACAAAAAAATACAACTGATTTTACTCGACTCACCTTCAGAATCATTTTCAGTCTGACCTAATTTATAACCTGTACCGAAGAAATTTGATGCGCCACTTTCTTGTGCAGAACTACCACTACCACTTGCTGTGGACACACTTGCATACCTAGGTAAATAAAAACTTGGATTAATTATTTAAAAATAAAAAAAAAAAAAAAAATTTTACTTCTGAGCTGTCTGAAACATATCGGTAATAATATCAGTATTATTTCGAGGAGGTCCAATCACTTGTTGACCACTTGTTATAGATCCGCCGGCATAGAACCTTTGGCCCTCTTCATCATCGCTATCTTTATCTTCAACTTCAGCATTTTTCAAAGAACTGAATGTCATGATTCTAGAAATGATGTTGGGTAGTATTAATCACAATAATTAGCAATATCATAATAATTAATAAAATATAATCCATTATTCTAGATCAGTACCTAGATTGTGGTTGCCACTTTTTTTGTTTAGGTGCGGGTTTGTAACTTGAAGCACTTGCAACAGACACTTCCCTGTCAGAAGAAGTTTCTGGTATCGGAGAAATCTGTCTGGCAACATCGTTTAATGGTTCACTGTCCGCCCCATTATCATAAAAACTGGCTAATGCAGCCTAAAATGTACAGTAAAAAAAAAAAAAAAAGTGTTAAAAATACATTTAATAAATCTATCGATTTGTTCACATTACATCCATGTTCCAAGCCGCCGATTCCAAATAAAACTTGGCCCTTTCTTGGTCAACATTTGCAATTCCAGCAAATTCATTAATTTTGTTACTTTGCTCTGGATCACTCATTGTGCAGCCACTGCGATTTATAAACTACAAAAGCACGACTTATGGAAATCAGTTGAATCGACTTAAATGGAAAGAAATGCCAAATGTTGTACACGTATGATAACAATCAACAAAACGTTCACAATAATCTTAAACAAACAAAAAAGCAGCAAATAGTCATAAACAGAAAATAATGGGACTTGAAAGTCAAGATTTGAGAATGATTATTATTTTCATTCGGTTATCTCACCCGTTCAAGCTGTGACAATTGAAAAATAACTTATTCTGTGATATATTCTGAGTTATTAATATATATATGACTGTACAAAAAGCGCTTGTAATCAATTTGTTGCATCTATACTATTGAAGATTGCTTCTCCAGTTATCCCTTAAAATTTATGACATAACCTAAAAATATCATCAGTGTTGCCCGTAGATATATAAAATAACTTTTATATCTATGGTGTAGCCCAGTAACATACGGAGTAGATAACCGAGATGCAAAATGATAACAAATATTCTGTTTACCTACTTTAATAAAATTCAGTCTACTTCGGTTCATATATTTGGCAGCACGAAATACTATCATCGATGATTGATATTTGATAGTATTTGTTTTCGTTTTAACACAGACTTCTATATCGTAAATAATATAGAATAATATAGTGGGTTTTAATTTTTTATTTTGTTAAGTGTTAAAAAGAGTCATATCTTGATAACTTGTCTGTAGTTTTGTCATAGAGCAATAAAATCTGTGTATCTAAAATATTTGTGTATTTCTCGTTAGTGGTTCTCACTTTTCACTTCTCTATTTGCGTCCGTGGTATTGTCAATTGTCAATTGTCCGATTCACGTCTCTTTTCTATAATCTACGTGCAACGTTTTTGGAAATGTTTTAGGTAAGAAAAGAAGTTAGGTAAAAGAAAATACTTTGTAAAAAAATCGCAAATTAATAACTACACTTATTGTTAGCATTTCAGTTCTCAATTATACGGTCATTTGCAGCTTTTGAATAGTAAACACTAAATTTCCGAATTTTTGTGATACCTACTTGGTTTTTGTAAAAAACAAATCATCAATTATGGCGGACGCTTTTAACAAACTTCGTATGATGGAAGACGAAATGAACAAGTAAATTCATTTAGAAATAATAAAATTTTACTGTATAGAAACGCTCACAAACGTATTTTGTACAGTTATTTATAAAAAAAAAAAATTAAATACCTAACTACCTGTATAGTTAACTTTGATATTTGTAACATATTTTTATTAGGTTTGAAGAAGAAATCGGGATACCAAACTATATTGATGGGACTCAAATGTACAGTCAAATGAATCGACATTTAGGAAATCCTATGAGTGGGTACTCAGCTGAGCATAATTCAGTCAATCCGTACATGGAAAGTAATGCTGGTATGTACAAGTTAAAGTATGTTAATAATTTAGTCACTTCTCAAGATGCAATGTTTTTTTACTAAAATTACCTAAAAAATTATATAATCGTGTTATAGAAAATATCTAATCCAATTAGTTCATGTTGAAAATTTTGGCAGTGTCTGTGGTGTAATTATTAGGAAAAAGCAATTATTGTAAGTTTTGTGTTCGTTTAGAGACTACAAATGGTAGTCATAAAATAAATCATTTTTTTATCCATTTATTTATATGTAGTTATTTTAACCACATTATCTATACAATTGTAATTTATAATAATAGTATATTATTCAAGATTGGATCACTTTTTGAATTTTATACAAACACCTAAGAATAAATATTGTTATTACCTACTTAAACACGTACATAACTATTTTATTAGTAGCTATGTACATACTTACTATATAAAACAATCAAATTAATAGTAGCGTCCTTCCTAAATAGTTCTCTAAGATTATTTGATTTGACTCTTATAAACATTATGATAAGAGTTTAACCATTTCAGTGAAAGTGTTGTTCAAAATTGGCTTCCTGTTAGCACAATTATAATATTTCTATAAACTTTGCAGTTTTACTATAAATTATAAAAAAAATGATCCTTTAATAATTTATTAAGACGATTAGGTACAGGATTAAGAAGTTAAAGGTAGGCAATTTGTTGATGTTTGCAATTACGTGTTGTTGTAGTGTGCGTAATGAATAAACATTAGTGTGAGGAGCAACTGGTTGTGGCGTGCTATGGTGACTCTTGTACGCACATGCAAATGTTGGTAAAAATCTCTGTTTAGAAATTGTATACTGCAAAAACTATTATAAAAATTGATTTGAATTCAGCGTAAAGTTTACATGAGATCGAACAAGACCACATTTTTAGTAATATTCAATAGTATTTTTGAACACCACAAGATTTAAAAAAATTTAAATCAAACTGGAGGAATTTCAAAAACAAAATTAAAAATGTGATCCGATCAATATCAAATAGATTTCATACCAAATTCATTTTCAGAAGTCTTTTGTTTTCCAAACAATCAGGATAATTAAAGTTAAATGAGTAGTTTTTTATCAAAAATATGCTGGTACCCAATAATCTTCATTATTATTATTATTTAATTTTCAATTATTTTTACTTGTTCTCTTATAACTGTCAGTCATTAAAATAAAATAATACTTATTAGTGATATGTTGAATTTTACTCTTTTTTATGGTTATCATTTGTAGTTATATTTTATGTATTATTAGGTATATTTGACTTAACAGACTTGAAGGGATTGAAAACCTCGACTTTCTTTTTCTGTCTATCACATTAAAATCCTGGGAATTTAGATGTTTCCTTTACCAAACACACCGATTGATCAAATGATGCAATAAGAATTCTGAAAACTTATTTGAATTTGTCGTAAAGTCCACTTGAAAACAAATTTTCCACATTTTCAAATTTATACTCTACATTTTTACAAATTGAATTTTAAAAAAAAAAATTATTTTTAAAAATCTTATAACAAAAAATTGAAAATGTGGGAAAGTCGTTTTCAAATCGTTTACACTTCATGACAAAATCAATTTAGTATTCAGAATCCTTATCGCATAATTAGATCAATGATTTCTATAGTTTCAGTGTGATAGACAGAGGATCCCCTTAACAGTCTCCAATCCCCTTAAGTACAAATCAAAATAAATATTAAACAACTAGTTGGCAGTTGTTTTGTTTTGAGTTTTGATTTTAAGTTATTTAAGTAAGTTGTGGCTCTCGTTGTATGAGATATTATAATATCATTATAATTGTGTTATTTTGTTATTTGTTTATTGTTTAGATAGTTATTCAATGATGGCCCAACAAAATACAATGACATCTCAAGGATATAACAACATTCAACCAGGATTCTCTAACAGTCAAAATGTACTCTCCCAGCAATCCCAACGAAGATTCAATGTTAAAGTAGACAAAACAATTGGTCCTGTAATACTCAGGTACATATACACATATATACGTGTAAAAAAAAAATTATAGGTAATTGCAATTAAAACAAATTAGATGTTTTCAATCAATATTTATTACCGGATCAAACATTCCAGATTTGAAATTTATAAATAATAAATTATCAAACACTAACTTGTAATTTTCCTTGATTAAATTTTTATTGAATTTTAATAATTACAGTATTATAAATAAATCATAGTTTCTATGAAAAATATAATTAAAAATGTTAATGTGTACTTTCCTGAACTAAACACAACACAAATGACAAAATGTCAATTCTTAATGTCCAAGTTAGTTGTACCATTGATTACAATTATAATTCATCTTTTAACTGTGTATAAACTACTTTTACTTTCAAAAGAAAGTAGTTTATAATACTAATAAATTTATTGTTTATAATTTTAAGAATTCTTACTGAGTGTTATTACTCATCCATTATTAATTTATTATATAAGGGACATATTGCATGGTCAAGTCATTTTCAAGTATTAATTTAACTGCCAAAATTCATCTAGTACCTCATCGAGAAATTAAAACTACATGATAAACAATAAACATCAACCAATATTTGACCATTGACATCTACTCTAAGTATAACTTTGTTAAACATTTTATTTTAGTGGAGCTCCTAAACTTTATACTAAACCTGAACCATCTCAACTACCAGTCAATGATAACATAATTAAACATGAAGACATTCTTAAAATGACTACAAGCATTAATCCATTAAAAAAAGAACCAAAGAAATTACAACCTACCATATTGCCTGGAAAAGAAATGGCAGAAGCTGTTAAAGCAACATCAAAAACAGTTGTTGTGTCAGCTGGTGGTAATGCTGTAGCAGCAGCTGAATGTGCTGCCTCTATTCCAAATCAATCTGCCAAAAGTAAAGGGAAAAAAAATAAAAAATTTATACGGACTTCTGGAGGACAAGTGTGGGAAGATCAAACATTATGCGAGTGGGATGAAGGTAAAAATGCTTTATAACACTATATTACCGTTCAAAGTATTTTTTTAACTTGAATTGCGTGAATAATATTTTACACACATTGTTTACTGTTCATTATTATAATCATCAACAGTAGGTGATGGTATGTATTGTAATTTGTATTGTGCATTTGTACCTACTTGTATTTTTGTTTTCAGATGATTTTAGATTGTTTTGTGGAGATTTGGGTAATGATGTTACTGACGAATTATTAGCTCGAACATTTAGTCGCTATCCATCATTCCAAAAAGCACGCGTAGTGCGTGATCGACGAACCATGAAAACTCGGGGTTTTGGTTTTGTTTCATTCAAAGATCCAGCTGACTTTATTAGGGCTACTAAAGAACTCAATGGTATTGTATTTTACTCAAAAACGTGCTATGCATTAATTATAAGCTATGTACCTAATAAGGACAAAACAATTTTCAGGTCGTTATGTAGGCAGTAGACCAATAAAATTACGAAAAAGTATGTGGAAGAACAGAAGTTTAGAAGTAACTAAGAAGAAAGAAAAAGAAAAGGCGGCTCTCATCAGTTTACTTACCGGTCAATCTTCTTAAAAATATTAGTTTTATTTGTGTAAACCATCTGTACAATTTTACTCCAATTACTTACTACTATGTTATGATTTTGTAAAATTATTATTCATACTGCAGTTTAGCTGTTAAAGTATAAATTAATTCTTAATGCATTTTACATTTAAAAATCACACAAATGTACAATCAGATAATTGAGTTAAACATATTCTTTTAATCTATTTTAGATCAATCTATAAGTTGAGTATTGGAAGGTAATATTGGCCACGACTCATAATGTGTTGAAGTGTAATATGTATTATAATTTTTAATTAAATTTTTAAAATAAATAATTTTTTTTTTTTCTGAATTTTTTCTTCTGAAATTGTGTTTTTATTTTTCATCTGATTGTTCATGTACGGATATTTAAAATGCAAATTATTTTGCTTAATTATTTAGTTGTGATGGTTGATGAAAAATTGAATTAATATTATTATTGCGTATGACATCAAGGGCAAATTTAGAAATCTTTAATGGGAGAGGCACAAAAAAAATCAACTACTTTTTGGGTGGGGAAAGTCTTTGGGTCAGTGATCTGAATAGATCATTATTTTGAATGGTGTAAGTAATAGGTATACATATAAATTATGGAAGCAGTGATAAAACCTTGCTTTCAAAAAACGATTTATGATTCTTAAATATTTTGTAATTGAGTCTCAAAAGCAAAATATTGCTCCGATTTTGTTTGTAAATCAGTTTCCTGACAATGTGTAAAAATGTTAAATCATTTGGAGCGTTTCTTAAATTTATAGCACTTATTTATTGTTACAAAATAATTTTATAAGTTTAACATAAATTATGGATTAAAGTGTAATATGAACAATGATGAAAAAACCAAAAAAGATTGATTAGGTATCAAGACATATGTATATGATTGTAATGACTAATGTTGCGTGAAAAAATAACTTTTTTTTTTTATTTATTAAAAATGAATATTTACAATCTGTATACATTATACAATAAGCAAATTTTGTAAGCTTAAAAGAAAACAAAAAGACATGTAGACTTGAGAGAAGGGGACGTCCAGTGACACCACTTCAAATTTCATAACTCATCAAATTGTTAATTAAATTAAATGTTTAATAGGTCTCTAAGCCAGCATTGTTTTAATCGACGTAGTGGATTTATTGGGTTAGTTAAAGAACGGAGATAAGTGGATTTTGATGTTAATTGTGACTGAGTGTAGTTTTTTTGTAAGATTGAGAGACTAATTCAGGAAGAGTTTGGATTTTCTGGTCATTGTGAAGGGACTGATTGCTGACGAACCAAGGAGCGCCTGTGATTATGCGTAAGTATATAGACTGGAAGGATTGGAGTATATTAATATTTGACTTTAGCTGCTTAGCTGCTCCCCAAGTTTGGATGCTGTAAGTCATGGCTGGTCTTATAACTTGCTTATATATTAGAATTTTGCTTCTTAGTGGAAGTTTGGAGCATCATAGATTTCTAAAAGAATGAAGACGCAAGTTTAAAGAAAATAAAACTTAAAAAGTAAAAATATGGTTTATGGGGAGGGCACAGACCCTTGTGTCCGTCAATTAAATACGCATACGAATGTAAACAAATAAAACAAAGTAGAATAATTAGCTAAACCAATAAATAAGAAATAATACCTGTAACTAAATAGGTAGGTAACTAAGTTAAAAATTTTCGTGCAACTCATTTTAACATTTTATTGTTTTATTATTATTATTAGTCAAAAATCTTATCAATAGGGTTCCATTGGTCACATAAATGTGCATTTACATTACATTGTCTACAAATTCACACAGATTACAAAGATGAAATAATTGGTAAAGATTGGCAGCTAGAATTTAAGATAAGTTTTGCAGAAGGTTTAGTGGAGGATCTTTGTGTTTCAAACTTTCTGCACACTGTCAATATGTGTAAGACCAATGTAACTACTCGTTATACTTCACATACAAGATTATTTTCTTTGTTCATAAGGTCGCTGTGGGCTGTGTATATGACCGATTCTCTGTAATTTTATTACGACTTCTTGTCAGAAAGGCTCAAACTGAGAGAGGGGGCGTGATAGGAGGTAATTGTTTATAATAAATGTAATTTTAAAAGTTTAATATTATAAATGCTTTAAGCTTATATTCTTAGGATAGTTAAATTTTTTTATTATTCATCCCATAATTAATTTTGGAAGAGAAATTTAGGAAAGAATATGGAATTGTAGTCACTAATTGTTCAATCAAAAATTAAATTGAAAAACTATAAATATAATAATGTATAGGTACTACAATTTATGATATTATTCTAGAATATCTAGATGGACAGACAGATGGTTAGATTTTCAAATCTTTTTCTCTTATATTTAACATTGTTCAGGTCAGACTAAATTATAAAAAAAAAGCCTAAATTGGATTAAATTAATTTTTATTAAAAAACTATATAATTAAACAATAAATTTCCAAAATTCTACTTATACTTTGCCTATAATGGAAATATTTTGACATTCGTAACATAACAGTTTTTAAATAACTAATATTTATTTTAAAGTGTAAAAACGTCTTTTTAACAACCATTTTGGAGTTTTGTAATATGTAAAAAATTACATTTAGTGTAGACTTGTAACATTAATTACTAGCAAAAAAAAATACCATTTGCCGGATGTTATAATTAAAGATTATTATTAAGCTGGTTTACAAATTACAATTATTGTGCATTGGATGCATTTATTATTTACAGTTGTTTCAATTACAAATATATCAATGAGGTACTTGAAATTGAAAAATACGTACGCAAAATTGACCCACCCATTTTACATAGTTGACTCAAAGTATCGACTTTTTAACTTTTTAGAGACTATTTTGATAAATAAAGGGGAGCCTATTCCTAGCATGATGCCTGGTGGCAATGCGATAAACTGTGGACTGCAATTATAATATGCTGCTGAGTCCTGAGGTACTGTCGTGAACTTCAAACAATTGTAGCTTGAAAACTCAGTCTGCCTAGACAGAAGGATTGAACTTTTTTCAGGGCATTGAAACACATCATGGGATAAAAAAAATATTTTAAATCTCTGGCCATATAATACATAATTTAGGATTTTTTAGGACATAGGTAAAAAAACATCTGTTACATCATCTACAAGATATTTTTAAAACAAGAATTATTATAGAAAAACCTTTTTATATAATTATTCCATCAATTGGTTGAAAAATTTGCTGGCAACGTACAGGTTTTAACTTTTAAAAAGTTGGGGCTTTGAGGGAATTTATTTAGTTGAGTTTTTCCATATAAATGGGCACTGGAAAGAGGTTTGAACATCAACCTCCTTTTTAGCTGGATGGTTTGGACGTAAAAAAATCAGGAACCAAAAAACTGAACAAGCTCTATCAAAAATAGTAGTTAAGTGTTCAATTTTTCTCACTTTAATTTTGTTACCACGTATGCTTCTAGTATGTATTATAAATATTGTCAAATAAATTACTCGGAGAGTTAAAAAAATTGGATAAACAAAAATAACAATCAACTTATTTTATTTAATAACAAAATGTTGTATGTTTCTTTTTTAAATTTAAGTATTTATACATACTATTATTAATTATATAAAAGCTTAAAATGTTTTTTATGCTATGAACAACATAAACGGAAAGTTAAAAAATCCAGAATTTTTTTTGGAGTTTTGTACATAATTATTGGTTTTTTTTTTTTTTTATATTAAACTGTACAACATATTACTTCAATAATAACTTATAACAATTTTTTTTTAATTCACAGACAACTATACCTATTGCCTAGTTAAATTTATTATTTAAAGATAGTAAGTATCGTCAGATTAAAGATGGAAGCATAAATAAATTAAGTAAAACTATTAAGTGTGAATATAATATCATAATGAAAACGATTTTTTCACAGAAAGGCAAGTTTTCTTTAAAATAAAATAATAAATAAACTTAAAAAATTTAAACGTGCAACAAAAAAAAAAAATAATAAAAATAAAACAGTAATATACAAAAAAAAAAAGAACCATCATGAGAAAAAAATTGTTTAAAACAAAACAAAATCACAGTTTTTAATAATACATAAAATGATTTTCTTAACTTGTAATATACAATAATGCACTAACGAATAACATTTTCTTAGATTTAAAAATATAGAATATACAGTCTAATGCATTTACAAAATACAATCAAATATCTTAATTTATAAACTATATATACATATCTTACAAATAATACAATACCAACTTATACAGAGTATTTTACTTAGATATTTTTGTCACTTTTCAACAATTTCAATACATTCCTCAATTCAAGATTACTTTTAAAACAATCCAACACATGTAGTTAGATGGTAAGAAAATATTTACTTATTTTATCAAATATGTTTTTCTAATTTGGCAAAGTAATTTTCATACAGTTAAAAAAAATCAATACAACAATTTGTTTCTCAATACCACACATAATTTGTAAAAACTAAAATTTGCAAAAATCTTAAAACTCAACTATTTAGGAAGTTTATTTCACACTCATATTATTTCATTACCTCAAGTAAAAACTCAGAATTATTTTGTATTGTAGTGAAGTTTGAAAATTTAAAAACAAAAGAATAGGCATTGTTTTCAAGTAAAATGTATAATTGATAAATTTGATTAAGAATTCAAGTATATCAAATACAAATTGTAGTAGAGTTGAACAAAAACTTGACGTAATAAAATTATTTTAAGTTCAATTGAATAATAGACTCAAATGATTATAACCATAATAATTCAAATAGTAGTAAGTACCCAAGTACTTGCATTTAAAACAATTACTCGATTTTTTTTTTATGAGTCCTTAGAAATTATGAATATTTGACAGTTTTTCAGTATTTGACATTTATTCAATTCAAAATATTGGTACTTGACGACTTGACTCGTAAAATTAAACCAATACTTTCCCAACTATAGAAATTTGAATAATTTTGTAGGTAAAATTATTTAAAAAAATTCTAATATAAATGAATTCAACACAGAAAAATAATAAAAATAAAGATGGTTAAGTTTTAAATTAATTTATAAGTATTTAATAATATTACATAATCACATAATTATTTATTATTTAAATTTTGTGTAAACATCTTAAGTAACACGGTAAACTCATTTAAAAATTATTACTACTACTTGATTATCATAATAAATAATAATAATAATAATACATTTTAAATCATAACTGAAGTATTAAATTAAAATACTTGAAACATTTTAGATTCAAAACAATACTGAAAGATTTTTTTAACATGGTTGACACTAAAAAAAGAATTTGTGGAGTTAAAAAAAATAAACGAGAAATATTATTCTTTAGTCACTTACAATACAGTATTATATTGAACATATTTATTAAAAGATAAAAAAATGTATAATAACTAATAAGTCTTGTTAAATAACAAATTATTACATGACTTTGTTGACACTTGATTAGAATAAATTTAATGATACTTTTGGGCGAATTAAGTTTTATTACTTTTTTTAATACATTATAGAAAGTACCTAGTAAGTACTGACTTCAAAATAATACAGTCATCACCAGGGCTGGTATTTTAAAGCATTTGCATATTTTTTATAAAGCCCTTAAACAATAGAAAAATAAGCTTAAAATTTGTTTCATGGTTCAGAAATATCATTATTAAAATTTTACTTTGCATACTTTGTAATTTTTCAATTTTAATGCTATATTTGGATTTTTAAAGACATGTTTGCATTTTTACCCGTTTTATAATGAAAATTGGTCATATTTTATTAACAGGACTGGGATTTTATAGGATTTGCGTATTTTTTAAGAAGTCCTTAAAAATTAGCAGAGTAAAATTAAAATTTATTTCATGACTCTCATTTTTAAAATTTAATTTTGCATGTTTGTGATTTTTTTTCGATTTTAATGCTATTTTTGGATTTTTTAAGACATTTTTGAATTTTACCCTTTTTTTTTTATTAAAATTGGTCATATTTTTAGTGCAATTTTTTGCCTTATTAATGCGCATATATATATATATATAAAATTTTAAGAGCTATAAAATCCCAGTCCTAGTCATCAATTATTATTGTTAGTTAAATAAAATATAAATAACCAAAAAAACCCCAGTAGTAAAATAGTATATCCATAGAGTTGTAAGTTCTAAAAAATTATAAAATTATTTGTTTCAAGGAATATACTTAAGTTAGTATTCTCTCACAAAGAAAAAAAAACTATTTCTACAGTTTTTGATCAATAGATAAAAATGATTAGAATAAGCCCAACTGTACGCTGTACACCAATAGCAGTTCATTCAGTTTGTCTACCTGTAATACTAACATGTTCCATCTGATAGTATAAAACGTACGAGAATAACTAAGAAAATCTTTACAAAATTTTGTTTTCCTAAAATAAAATAAATATACTTGAAAAATGTTTAATAGCTTAATTACAATACTTGACAATAATACAATTTATTTAGGAAATGAACTATTTTTATAAAGTTACTTATTAAATTAATTTATCATAGATACAATTTTGTATGTATATTATAATATTATAGATATATTTAATATTCTTCTTATTTTTTTTTTTTTTTTAATAGGAACTAACAGTTAGGTAGTCAATATAATTATTATCACCTCGAAATTGGGTCGTCCGCTTGAATAAAATACTTGATTACATTGTATCCTAAAACAAATTTTAAAGAACTGAATTAAAATATCAATCATACATTTAATTTAAATTTTAAAAAAAACTTACATCTAGGAAAAGAATGTTCAATAGAGTACATGTTAGGTGATCCAGAAGCACTAGATACGGTCCTTCTTTCATCAACTGAATTATCAGACCAGTCTACTACATTACTACTTGATATACAATGCACCATTGGTTGACGATTTTGCATATCAGATAGCGTGGATGATGGGGATAATGCACCATCTAGATCAGCTGTTACTGAACTAGAAGGCATTTCTGGTTTGGCGGAAGGACTTTGTCCGCTTACAGGACTTAAAGTTGTTGTATCTGGTGGACTGCCAACATAAGAATTATTACGATTCGTAGCAACTATAAGGGCAGGCGTAGATGAAATTTGCAACACTTGTTGTCCAGCAGCAGTCTGTGTAGACACTGAATGTTTAGCAAACTTTGAATTGTGATCAGAATTTGTCGTTGTAAAAATAAAATTTCCTGGAGAACTAGTTTTCTCAATGATGAAATTTCCACAAAATTGTTTTTCACTAGAAGTCGGACTAGTAATAATAAAACTTTGTTTATCTGAGTTCATGTTGTTCAAAATATAATGAGTACCACCTGACTGTTGTTTATCTTTAGGACTCAAAATAAATCCTTGTTGTTTATTATCAGCAATAATATAATTTTGTCCTTGTTTTTCATTAATTATTAAATTCCCTTGATCATTGCCTTGTTGTCCAGAAACCATGGTCATCTGCTGTTGAACAATAGTTGTGTTTTGTTGAACTACAGTGGTGTTTTCTTGGTTTTGTTGTATAGAGCACGGAACTACGTGTAAATAGTCATTTTGTTGCTGGTTCCTACATTGACTCTGTGGTTGATTAGGGCTCAAACTAGCTACAATAGGACTTAATTGGCCAACACTGTTTACAATAAACTGATTGCTTTGTTGGGGTCGTTGTTGAGTCTGAGAAGTTCTTAAAACCATTCCAGCTGGTATAATATTTTGACCTGTATTGGAAAATGGTGATATTACATTTAATTGTACAGCATCTTGCAGTATAGTGTTGTCAGCCATAACAACTCCACCTAGGTTTGCCGGCACAATAAATTGTTGAATAGCTGGTAAATTATGCACAAGATTAACAGGTTGTATTACATTTGTTATAAGTTGTTGGTTACCATATTGGGTAGTTTTATTAGGTAATATTAATGTTTGAACAACTGGTTGATTGTAATTTTGTTGTTGAGATTGTAACAAAACACCCGGGTTGTTCTGATTAGGAGATATTTGGGGTGATTTCCGCTTTTTAGAACTTGGAGTCTTACGTTTGGAATCTGGCGGAGACAATGAATTTGAACCTTTTGGCGAAAATGCTCCATTGTTGTCTATATTACCAGTAGCAACAGCTAGTTGAGGTACTCTAATTTGATCAACAGTCATGACGTTTCCTGGTTGAAGTAATAATGTACCCTGAGCTCCTTGCAAGGAATTTACAAGCACAGTAGGTTGTCCCTGTTGCTGTACTGAAGAAGAAAGAACTTGAGAAGTATTGGAAGGCTGTAGTTTAGCTGATGCCATTATAAATTGTCCACTACTAGTTAGTAATATGTGATTTGATTGATTATTACATTTTTCTAAAGAATTGGGAATTTGAATATTACTTACAACACTTTGAACCATTTCCAAAGGTGTTTTTGATGTAATAGTTTGTGATTGACTAGGTGGTAATACTTGGTCTTCTGAAGTACTTACTGTTACAACAGATGTATTAGTTTTACCAGCTAACACTGAAGTTATTGTATTAGAACCAACTGTACGACCACTGGCCATTGTTGTAACGTTTGTTGTATACCTTGGTTTTTCATTTTTTTGTGGTCGCATAGGCGGAGATAACTGTGAAAATGAATTTGTGCTTATAGTATTATTCAATAATGCTGTCTGTTGTGCTAAGTAACCACTTGGATCATCCAAAAATGATGGATAACTGTCTTCTTCAGGAGATTTAGATTTTCTACCATAACTAAACACTGGCTTAATATTGTTGACACAATGTTTAAAAGGTTTACGAGATTTATCTTCTACTCTGGAAACTTGGGGAGTATGATGATGTAAAGGAGATACACGATCCTCAACTATTGGCTTAGGATTTTCTTGATGCAATGTTTGTTTTTGTTGTTGCAAATTTAATTGTTGCTGAGCTATTTGCTGCTGTTGAGATATTTGTTGTTGCTGAGATAATTGCTGTTGTTGAGATATTTGCTGTTGCTGTGATATTTGTTGTTGCTGTGATATTTGTTGTTGCTGTGGTATTTGTTGTTGCTGTGATATTTGTTGTTGCTGTGATATTTGTTGTTGTTGTGATATTTGTTGTTGCTGTGATATTTGTTGTTGCTGTGATGTTTGTTGCTGCGATATTTGTTGTTGTAATGGCTGATTACTTTTATTTATCTGCCAAGGTGGAGTCGATCTGTGTTGAGGTCTTGGTGGTTTTAAAACAGATTGTAGCACATTATGCGTATTTAAATGTTGATGTTCTACTTCAACAGGACGACCTTGTGGTCTTATAAGTGGAACTTCTTCAGGACTTTGATTGTTAGTGAAAGCATTAGGAATAGTGTTCTTTGAATTAAAATCTATTTGATGGCACTGAGTTTGCAATTGTGGCTCATAATTATATTGTGATGAAACGGGATGATTATATTCTTGTCTTGAACTATATCTATCTTTTTGATAGGGTTCAGGATAAATATTTTGACTTTGATACATTTCTGCATAATATTCATTATTTGTAGATTCATTTTGTGGCAGAATTTGAGATTGCGGTGGTTGTTGATATGTATTTACTTGGCTACTATAACTGGAAGTTTCTTCACCTGAGTTACAATAGTGTTCGCAATGACTAGAACAATTGAAATTATCACCCCGAGTTCTTTGACTGTCATAATTATTGTACTGTATCTGATCTTGTCGGTGCATGCTACCATGCACATTTTTTTTATAGTATGTTTGCGATATTGTATCATTTGTATACTGTTGGTGATGTGAAGGACTTGAAGAATCTAATTGTAATGTAGTTGTTTCATGAGATCTACATTGAGAGGAATTGTACTTGCAACCGTTTTGATATGATTGTTCATATGGTAAGTCTTGCTGGTATGAATGATTTTGGTAATGAGGAACTCTTGGATTTCCCAAACCCATTGATGGGGATTGGGTATTTGGCATCATTGTTCCATAAGAATTTGGCATTATAGATCCTTGAAGATTAGACATCATGGGGTTTTGGGCATACGGCATGACTGATCCAAGGGAGTTTGACATCACAGATGAACTTTGGTTTACAATTGATGGAGTATTAGAATTCGGAACCACATGCTGCATATCTTGTGACGGTATTTGTAATCCTTGAGGATTCAATATTGGTTGTGATGGTTGAGGATTTGGTAAAGTAGATGTCCCTTGAGAAGAAAACTTCATTTGACTAGGAACAGTAGATTGGTCTGACCATTGTGTCTGTAAAAATAAGAATTAAACATTATTTTTACACATAAATATTACATTTCTATAGGGCTAAAGAAGAACAAAAGTTACTGACAAATTGTAATGTAAATTAGACTATAATATAAATTCAATTAAAAAATAATACTAGTTTGTATTACCCATATAAGATACTATTATTAAATTATAAACACACTAAGCCAAATAATATAACTTATTATATGAGATGAATGTGTCAAAAAAAAAAAAAAAATTTAAATTTAACCTACTATCAAAATTGGGCATTTTTTTACAGTATACGTCATATAGAAAAATAATTTGTGAATTTCATGTAAGTCTTATATATAAAAAGTGCAAGATTTTTTAACCAAACAAACACTATTTTGGAAGTTTTTAAGTTCTATAATTAGCTCAAAAATGGTCGAACTCAAAATCATTTAAAATTGTTAACACTTCATGTATTTGGTATTCCAATTGAATGAATAATAGTGAATAAACAATTCAATAAATTTAAAACAATTTTAGAGGAGTTATGGCTTAAAAAAATATAACAAAAATAAAAAAATAACAATATAAAAAGGTTAACAAATAAAAATATTTTCAAAACTGATTTTAGAAATTTTTTAACTATATAGGAAAATGAACTTGCTGAAAAAGGTTGCCCGTCTCATAGAATCGACATGATTGAATATTTAATTTTTTTTTTTTATTTTTAACAGACAGAAGACAATACATGGCATTGAACTCTTATTTTTTATTTTATTTTATTTCAAATAATGGTATATAAACAAGTGGGTTTGAAGTTCAATAGTGTAAAATTGATTTTTGTAAACTTATTTTAACATTTCAAATTGAAATAAGAAAATCAATAGGGGTTTAAGAACATTTTAGGTATTCTACAAAAAAGGAGATCTATTGTTGCAAATTGTGTTTTTTAATAAAAATTTCATACTATTGTCATCGACACCGAGTTACTAAGTCTAGATGAAACCTTTTAGCAATGATTTGTGAATGATGGTTATTGTGACCATTTTTTTTTATTAGAAAAGGTACATACATAGAAACATTGTTGTTTTGTGTTGATAAAATAATAACAATTAACTTCAAAATAAAATGTTAAAAACAAAAATATTAATAAAGCCTCACTTGATGACAGCTGGAAATCTGAGAAAAGTTTTCTTTTCCAACTTTATCATCTTCATAAGAAGGAAATGAATACTGCTGTTGGACGACAGAAAGTTTTCTTTTTTTTCTATTTTCGGCCATTTCAAAGGAATACTTGCTAAATCTATTTTCTGGATTATTGAACATAATTTTTCGCTTGTGATTGCAAAGGTTGGTCATAGTATTAACACCAGGCGTAGGTTTAGTCATTACCTGCAATTAAAAATACATTCAAATAAATAAATTTAGATTAATACAAACAACTCATTTAAAATGTATTATACACAAGTATTTTATTTGACTAGTTTTGTAGATCATTTTAAATAAGATTTACTTTAACATTTAATAGCTTGAAAAATGCGTGGGAGTGTTACCTTGAGTAAATTTTTGGAGACTATCAGACTTGTCAAGGACAAGTTCTAAGAATGGTTCATGACTACGCCTTAATAATAATTATGACACTTTGTAAATAAAAAAAAACAAGGTCATATATCAAATAAATCATAATAGGTATGCATGTGTTATGTATATAACAATTAAAATTTGAAAATTGTTAAATATTTTATTTTTATTCACTTTCCATGGGTAAAAATTTATTTTGTTTAGCCAAGAACTTTTTAAAAAAATTAATTTTAATACACAGTATACATACATAGTAGCATGTAATATTAAGTAATGAGAATACAACTTAAATCTGATTAATGTCAAAATGAAAACACTTGTAGGTATAAGAAATTATAAATTATAATTTAAAAAACAATAATTTAAACAATAAATAATAGGGTGATGTTCATTCATGTTTAAGACAAATAGTAGGTAGTTATATAACAAGCAATATTGTCAGGTTATAAAAGTTAAAACTAATTTTTCTTTAATCATAAAAGTACCTAACTATAAGTCGAGAGACATCCGTGGATTTAAATGGTCCCTATTATTTTATCACTTAACTAACTGTTTGCTTACTATTTCAATCACCTATATGTGTACCCATTGGTATTGATTCTACTGAATTAATATTTACTATATTTGGATTACATATTTATTACAAACATTTCACTCAAAACGTTCAAAAGAGTTTTATTTATAACATTTTAGGAAATTGTGTGTAAATAAATCATATACCATGTCAAATGCATGATGAAAATAAAAATATTTTACTGGAAGTTGTTTGCAAATTATTAATAGCACCTAATCCTAATGTGCAGTGTATATTTTTATCGTTGAAGTATTTTGGAGCTGTTCCAAAAATATAGTCATATTGGAACGTTTATACACGCATTACCCAGCAGATTCAATATAAACCACCAACATTGGACAATAATTACCATTCACTAACACCTACACAAGGCATGGGAGAAAACAGTAAGAACTAAATAGTTTCGGTCTACCACTCGCAGACATCTCGGTAATTTAATTGTTGTTTTAAAAATTCGTTTCCGTTGAAGCTTATTATTCAAACGAAAAAACAACTTAACCTTCACGGTATTTGACCACATTATGTTGAAGGTCTTATTTTATAGTTTATTTGTGTTTTAAATTTTTAAATAAAATAGCCAAGTATGTGCATGAATAAATCCCTACCAGTTTTTAAGAACTAATTGTTTAAAAACGGATATAAATGATTGCTGTTTAATATTTATTTGTTAACATTTTATTATGTTTTTTTTAGTAGTAGGTACACTGCTATTGCACCAAATAATAAATTAAGTGAATAAGTAAATACTTAAAACTAGATTCCAACTTATTATATTTACATCAGCCGAAAAAAAACAATTGTAAAAAACCGTCTAAACCTGGTTGTGGAGTTTAAACATTATAATATTTAAGAGCGAAAGTATTATTAATACTCTAAATTTATGTATCAAATGCAAATTGTACATGATCGCTACCTAATAAATGGAAATTGAGGCCCTATATGAAGTGGTGAAATTTTAAGGTCAGCCAACATTTTAGAGCAACAAATTGTTTTTTTTTTTTATACTCCGAAACTCTTAAACATACATACAGTAATTCAAGATTGACATTTTTTGTACCTAGGTTATAGACGGAAGAGAGCAATTGTTACTTATTTTTGTCAAACTTTATACAAATCAATTGGTGTCAACAAAAAATTGAATTCAAACCAATATTATTATAATTTTTGCTTCACAAAAACTAATCAATTTATTCTATGTTTAAGTAAGTACTTAATAGTCTGTGTTTTTTACATACTGAAATGAATTTAATAATGTGAAATTTTTAAGACAAAATTCTATATTTTTTAAAATCAAAATCAAAACGACATAGGTGTTTTTGCTTTTTATTGCAATTATATTTTACATGTTTCTTTTGGATCAACTTTATGATTTGATGTGGAATCTTTATTTGAAAATTCTGATAAAGTGTAAATCATTATTGAGCTGATAGTTTTTTAACTTATACCACTTTGCCACTTAATGTTTAGGAAATTATGTAGGAAAATTTCTTTGTAGGTACTTCTCTCGTAGCGTTTGAATGCCTATAATTTGTAAGCTATTAATTCAAAATGGAGTATTAATTACATCAATACCGGATTTGTAGCAAAATATTTTAGATCAGATTATATGAAAGAAAAAATTGTATTGTCATTAAGAAATTAAGAAATCAAATCATGTTTGATCAAAGCTGTGCAAAAAAAACCAACTTATTTAAATTTACGTCTATGTACATAAAATTATAATATTTTTTTATAACCTTTAAAGTATAGAGTGTTAACAATCATGTCGTCAACTTAAATCTAACAAATACTAAAATATTGCTATTAATTGATACAAAAAATCAAAGCAAATATTAAAATTTAAAACTTTGATTTAGAAAATGATGATAACTCAAAAATTATAAACAATAATATGACACTAATTATTATTAATAATAACAATCATTAATTTAATACATTAAACATTTTCATACTGCAGCCTAAAATTATTGGATTATATTTGATTTTGGTTCAAAAGTTTGATATTAGTGTTAAAGGCGTTTCAAAACAGGAGGAAAATCAATTTTTGTCACTTATCCGAAAAATATTTAGAGCCTGCATAAGTTTCATGCATAACTTGTCAGACATAAGTATTGACGCAAATATTCAATGACTTGAGCTCTAAATAAATTGTTTTAGACTTTTATAGAATCATAAGATTATCAAATTATATGATAAAAAAAAACTTTAGAAAACGACATAAACTATACTGATAAAGTCATTGAAGTTAGACAGACTGATGACCACTTTTTCCAATACATATTTTGTATGTAAACCGGTTTGTTTAATGATCATATTTATTACACGTAGTTTTTAATAAACAAGACAACCAGACAAAACAAAATGATGTTTGTATTTTTTTTATTAGCGTTATTAAATAAAATAATTTTTATAAATCAAAACTTTTAAGCAAGAAATAATATATCACATAGGTACCTACATATGTAAAATTTTATGAATTGCACCTACTCAGAAAAATTCAAGGTGATTTTGTTTTTATCAACATTAAAACAAAAATAATAAAAATTCACAGATAATAATTAATATAACTATCAAATAGTTGATAGATTTATGGTTCATAAAGGAGCTTGATAAGAAGCCACTATTTAGAAATAGGTTTTCCTATTTATATTTTTTTAAGGTTACCTGATTCTTTCTTTCTAAAGTTGTCATTGAAATTTAAATAATTTGACATAGTTTTGTAAAAAATAAGTAGTGAAATCGTTAATAATGTGTTACCTACTACCTGGTATAATACATAATCCAAATTCCGATCATAATAATTTTGCTATAAATCGATCTTAATTGTTGTTTATAACATACTTTTTTTTACACCATTTCCAATTTCAGAACAGGGCACAAATCTCAATATAATAAACTAGATTTTTAATTTAAACAAATTTTGAAATTTTTTTATCATTTTTGACCAATAAATAGAATTTAAACATTCTCGAAATGTTATAGGTTTAGTTTGATACAACACGTAGTTTATTGAGTCGAAACTTTAACACGAGCTATTTGCCGTTAAAATGTTTTGATGATCGGGTAATATTTTAGATTTGAAACGCAGCGGAGAAAATTCGAGAGGTATGACCAAAAAGAAGACGAGAAAATGGAACAATTATTATTTTTCTGTTCAGATATAAATTATTGAATCATAGTTGGTAATATTTACAACTAAGTAAGTAAAAAAGTGAATTGTATAAATAAAGCGAAAATACTTCCTTAAAATTGTAATGATCATAATTCAATGCGCTACAACATAAACACACCTATTAGATAATTAATGCTTCATCGTCATTATAATAATTATAATTTAAAAAACAATTATACAACTTATTAGTATAACATTCAAAACATACATTTTGTTTATGCCACGATTATATACTATCTAAATTAAATACGTTAGTCTAGCACCTGGTTATACTTATATCTGACACCTGCCACCTACTGCTGCCACATGACTCGCGTTATACGTGTAAGCAAAAGGTATACGTGTAAGCAAAAGCGCAAATTATACAAATACGTGAATCCATATGTATAAAAACACTGTCTATACAAATATATTAAAAATAGAATTAAAAAACGTTTAAGTGTAAGTTACTTATATAAATTTAATTTACTGTAGAGTTCAGGTATTTGATTATTTACGAGAGAAATTTTAATTTTAATGGCAAACAAATTAAATGATTAATAATAGAAATAAATTTAACTTAATGCTCCGTATACCATTAATCAAGTTGTACTTATAAGAACTTTATAAAAATTTGATAAAGATCAAGACTTTGAAAGAAGTAAGCCATGAGCAGTGACGTAGGCGCAATCAGGTGGGGGATAAGGGTTTCTTAGACTCTTAGCCTCCACCAAATAGTTTTATAGCTCCCCCGAATTATTTAATAACAAACTACAATTTGTAGAGTAGTTCATTATTTGTAATTCACACATCAAAAACAGGGTACACGGTTTGAAAAAAACGGTCAAATCTAAAAACATAATTTATCGACCATAGTGTTTTATCAACTCAGTATTTCGTTTTGGTGATTTGTAATTCGTAAAATTATTACTATTAGTTGGTGCGAGTGAGAAGTTTTGATGTGATGTGCTTATATTTATCGAAAAAAACCTTAAAAAAAGTAATTGATACTAATCATAAAGAGTTAAAAAATTTTCTAAAACAGTTTTAAACTTTGTTTGTAACGAAAAACAAAAAAAAAAACTCTTGAACCGTAGTAAAATTAAGTGTTCTATTAATAGAGCTAAAAAAAATGAACAAACTACCCACGCGACCTTGAGTAATAAAGGCTTATTTTTTTTTTTTTTTACTTGGCAAACAGGATTAGGGCAAAAAAGTATTTTCTTCCTAAAATCACTGCTGCTTTCTATCAATTGTTACTATTTATAACTGAAATAATATATTGTGTAAATAATAAATTGTCTTCCAGTTTGTAGACGCATGACGGTAGCAAAGTTTCTATCGAATTTTGATACCAAAATAATAATAATATTACTTATGTTATAACTTACGTAACTTAAACACCAGACATTTTGCCTTAATTAAAAAACGTTTTTGCAAAAATCTTACTCACACTTTCCTATATTTTCGATTATTTGATTGCACGGATTAAAAAATTTTAAACAGAAGCTATTTTGATTGGTGAAGTGTCAACATTTTCAACCACTATTGACATTGTATTTTTATCTATTATTCAAATGATGTGAAATTGATTGCAATATTTTCTATACAGGTTTAACCCTGTGTTGGGAGGGATGGATTTTCACAAAAAGAGGTATAAACATTTTAGGTCTGACGAGGGAGTATCAATTTTTGCCGATAGCTGATACAGCCACTCATGATACAACACTAATTATATATCAATTCACACCTAAAAAAGGCATTAAGATGCTTTGCTCCAATAATATAAAAAGCCCGTCGTCACAAACAATAATTTAGAGAAAGTCATTGCTGTTGATGATTAGTTATAACTGTTATAACTGTCGGAAAGTGCCATTAATAAATACTACGTACTACATGGCGTTAAATTTGAAAAAATATGCTTTATAAATGATAATATACATAATGATTAATGGTTTGGTTGGCGTTATTCTTCTCTGTGTACCTACTTATAGGATCTAAATTGAATTTAATATTTTTTATTGAAGAGAAAGTGAAAAAAATGTATAGGTAGAGTTAAGGTTTCGTTTGTCTAAATACTTCGAGATTGGTTAAAACATTTTTTTAATTAATATTGGGTTAAGACTCACAGAAAAACCAATAATTGAAAAAATGTAAGATTTTATTGTTAGTAAAATGGTTAAAATTATAATATTTTTATAAAAACGACATACCCAAACAATTTATTTTATAATTACTATCAAAAAACCATCAATAAGAAAATATGATGTCAAAGAGTCGAGTCTTTAAACTCAAAATGTAATATTTTTTAAAACTAGAATTCCGAAAATGTTGAAGTTCTAAATTTCACTCAAAAATATCCAAAATTGATTAAAATTATTATTACATACTTACTATAATTATTTATTGTGCACTTTTATTTTTAATTATACATTAATATTTCAAGTAATTGAAGCATTGGTAGAACTAATGCGATTTGGGTCATTATTTGAAAAATAAGCAAACTAAAGTGTTCCCAAGTCCAAAAAAAGAACCATCTACGTTTACAAACCAATCTTTTGGCACTACTTAAAAAAAAAAATTGTTAAATTTATAAAATTTTTGTAACGCTCAGAATCTTATAAAATATAGCCGTGTTATTAACAGAGATTATCAGATGCACACAAAAATATTACAATAAATCGCAATCCACATCAGGCAAAAATGAGTATGAATATTATAAAACACTGAAATGCCAAGTAAAATCAACAGCATATTTTTTCCATTAATGATATATTTTATCAACAACTAAAACAGATAATCTATTATAAAATAACTATAAATAAAAAATAAAGATTATAAATTGTATTGTAAAATAAATTAAATATTTAAACTTTTACACAGATATTTAAATTAATATATTCAAAATTCAAATTGAAATTAATAAATAAATAATAAATTTAAATTTAAATTATTAAAATTAATTTAATTATTATTTTTAAATTATTTATTTATTTAAATAATTAATTCATAAAAAATAAATAAAAACAAATTAATGTAAACACAAACCAACTGAATTTAACTCCTGTCGGTTCGAATGAAAACTCGAAACTCGGTAAAAATTTTTTGTTAAATGTAAAATGAGGATTGATTTAAAAACAAATTTTTATGAATATGTATTAACATACAAGTGAAATAAATAGTTTCAATTAAGCGACAAAAACACTTAAACACGTCGTATAAAAAAGTTAGCACGTTGGAAAGTTAAACGAACGATGTAATAGTGAACAACAAAATCTTTTGAAATTTTTATCAATGTAACAAAGGTATACGAACTGTTAGGAATCCCTGGTTTGTTCATAAAAATCCCTTTTTTTTTTTCCTAGCCCGAAATAGCAGCTGTTAGAGAAGATGAGAAAAAAAGAGGCTACTGAAAGTAACATCTGCCAGAAGGTCTCTCAACACTGCATAATAATAATCTAGCATAACAAGGGTGAACATTTATAATATTATATAATATTAATATATAGGTGCCTGGTATATGTATATCATATACATTTGTACATACATAAATAATAGAGGGAGAGAGAGAAATAAAATAATATACAATGATATCAATAGACAAAATTTACTTTTGTTTAGAAAAACAATAAGAAATATTATAAATGAATTACCTTTGCGTCGAAATTAAAAACGTGATCACACTGAAAAGGACATTCAAGTCCACATTTGCATGTACCCTGCGATTGCAAGTATATTTTAACCTGATCCAACGAATTTAGAACTGCGTTGCTGGGACTGTAACATAAAATAAATAACAATAATTTATAATAAATCTATAGTCAAACAAATTTTGAACACGTATGTTGTATACCATATATATTTTTAATAAGTGTTTGGTTTAAACCGTTCACAATTCACTAAATAATTATTCTAAGTATAGGTACAACTTGACTCGTCATAACAATATAAAAATGAAAAAGTATAAAACTAGGATTCTACTATCTACCTATGGATACAAATATTATTTTGTTTTCATACTCATTTATTTTTGTTGGTTTATTCAGTTTATAGTAACATAATATAAAACTTAAAACGTATAATTTGAGAATTAGACATTTTCATTTTACAATAAGGGTGAATAGTATACTTAATATGCGGTGTTTTTTAAACATGGTCGAAAGGAAACACGCACAGTGCTCACCCCTCGAGTGTTACGGTTCAAATAACAATCACCCTTCTAAAATAAAAACATACCTATATTAACCGTTTCTAATGGGAAAAAAGTTATTTTAGATCGTTTGATAAGATTTCTCTAAGCAAATATGTTTTAATATAATTAACAACTATAATACAGGTACATTAAAAAGAAAAAAGTAGCAGAATGAAATTAACAAAGTGAACTTTTTATACTTACATAAATTTATCTGAACAGACAATATATTAATAAAGTAAAATAAAAAGAATTTATTTAAAATAGTTAATTGTATAGTATAAATACTTATTCTTACATACATTTATAATTTTTTTTATAAAAAAAAAGTAACATCATGTTCAATTAAAATAAATTGTACAATAATATTACCAACTATACTTATTCAATGTCAATTATTAGCGTATTAATTCATTAATAATACATATATATGTACTATAAATATTTCCAATAGGTAGTAATTATATTTTTTATTAAAAAAAGTGGGTGGTCAAAACGAGAACTATTATAGAACAAAAAGTTTTAAACCAATATATGTTGTGGCAATCGTTTTATAATGCCGGGAATGTTTGAAGGAGTGACCGGTTGTTTTCTTAAATTCAAGTACATGATCACATTGACAATAGAAGACGAGATGACGAAAGAAAACCGCTCCCCAAAAATATAATAAGCTATTTGTTCCTTAAGCTTGGTGTTAAAATTCAAAATTAGTAGCGTTCTTTAGTACGCCTACTGTCTGTATGCAAATTGGGCAACCTTGTACACAAAAAGATTTATTTTTCAAGTTTGATCAACAAAAACTCTGAGAGGTATGTTGTACAAATATATATATATATATAGTTATATGGTATGTTATTGCTTAATAAACTGGTTTCGATAATATTACAACACATCGGTCTTCATAATTATTCTTTTATACCTCTACATAATATATATATAAATATAATTTAATGTCTGATGCAGCACCACACGTATATAAGGAGTTAATCAATTTAATATTTTTTCTACACAAATCGAGTTGGATATTTAATACGCCTATTGGTTTTTACGTTACTATAACAAAGAAATAAAATATCAGTATTCCGTAAACTATATTATACGTACTGTTCATATCATTATTAATATTTTTAAATTATTTTACTTGTAAAACCAAAATTTCGATTTAAAAACAAATATTAACTTTAACGGTCGCAATTTTTGTTTTATAGTATCAGAAAAGCAAAACGTAAAGATAAATGATAAAAATATTGACTCGAGACGTTATGTAAATGTAATGTTGGTTGCCTGACCCGTGTTCATGTAAGTAACTACAAGAAACAAATCGTATTGAACGGGTCAAAATCGTGACTGATCGGCCGTTCACATACAGGTCTTATCCAGTAACAATAAATTATACCTATAATAGTATTATAATATTCTTCCTATAAATAGAATTCTAGTTTTTACTATTATGTTTTACACGATGAAAAAAAAAACTAAGCAATTAGTTAGCTATGTCTATGTACAAACAATTTTTATAGATATATCACGGATTTTTTCCAAATTTTATTCAATTTTAAACAAATAAAATAGCACTCTTTCTTACTTTCTGTCTGAATAATAATTATATGATTAATAATATTTTTCTTTTACTACATATTTATCGTGTTAAAATTTGTTAGTTTTTTTAGCAACTTTTTTGTCGTAAAATTAGTTATTTATACTTTAAAATTTTAATATTATACGCACCTACAGAACGTACAAATATAATGTAAAATTAATTAATTATAATAGTTCCTACATAAAAACAATTAATGTTAACAGTAACATGAACAAAACAAAAGTTGAGACAGTCATTAACTACAAAGAAAAATAATAGTAAGGAATACTTGAATATTATAATTTAGTGGTGAATGTACATTTAAAGAATTTTTTGAGCTATGATCGTGACACGACCATCATGGCCAATTAAAAGAGGTCTGGTCGTCACGATTGTGACAGCCGCGAAACTGACAAACGTCACGACTTGCTAAACGATTTCTTTATTTAGCAACTGGTGGTTAGATATAAAAATATAAGTTCACTAGCCTGTTAGGTATTAATAATTTTAAGTTCTTTGTTAGCTTAGCAGCTACATGAGTTTGAAAAACAATTTTAGCTCTTTTAAAAACAGCAAACACAAGAATAAAAAAATTTAACATTAAATACAAGTTCTCTAATACTTTTTTGAATTTTACAATAGTTTTATTTTTCTATAAAAACTTTTTCGAGTAGAAGAATTGTTCCGATTTTTTCATATTATATTCCCTTCAAAGAACAAATATTTGGCTGATTGGACCGAGATGGTACTTTGATTAAAGCACTGTTTTATTTTTGGGTTATGAATTATGATCCAAAAACGAGAAAATCAACATTTCAAACAAATACTTATTACTTAACATACTTACATATTCATATTCATTCGAATGGGTAAAACTTGGGTAAAACTAACATAACAAAAAAATCGTAATCCATCAAGACAAAAAAACCAAACAATTTAATGTTGGAATTTGTCAATTTCTGCAATTATTGTTTCATAAAATCTTTCATTTTCAATTAAAATACAAACCTTTTAATACAAACTTGACAACATATTTTTTACGTGTGGTTTGAAAAAAATTCGATTTCCACAATTTGATGAAGTTTGAAAGTAATAAAAATTTAAATATATTATAATATTTAAAAATATATAATTATAATCAATGATAAAACTTAAAAATGTTCGATTGTTTGCTGTTTTAATGACACATATAATTTATATAGGTACTTATAAGACTCGAAATTATTAACAAACAGCTTAGCAACATATTTTTCTATAGTTGTTAAAATTTTAGAAAATCTATTTATACATTTATTAATTCTTGTTATTAGAATTTTACTTTTATACGTCATATTTCATTATTTTACATAATACTAGAATACGTGCAGATGAAACGTGATAAACAATTAAAACAGTTTAGGCCATTTTTTGAGCTTTAATAGAACTTTGACATTTTTTTGTGTTGCATTTAGCTTTATTTTTTTTAGTTTTACCCGACGATATTTTTCAAAAAATTAAACTACCAAATAAAATTTTACAATTTTCCCAAACTTAACTATGAAAAAAAGTGTAACAATCTTGCTTGAAGAGTAGGCCACTATTTTGGTAGGTTACTGCTTTAAAAGAAATAGTGTGACGTTTTATAATGAATTTATAAGCAAATAATCCCAAAATAAATCTATTACATAAGAAAATCATAACGACTCTGAGCGATTTCGGTGAGTCAAATTATCAACAAACTGTAAAGTGACAATACAAGCGGAAATTAGGCCAAAATCTTAGTCACAGTGTAGTTGAACAATGCGCCATATTGTGTGGTGAAAGGCTCAGTAAACAATATAAACTTATTATTTATGTATTCATACGTAGGAATGCGTGTTATATTTGAGAGTACCGATACTTTACTATTTTTTTAAAGTGAAAGTAGGTTTTATACACAGCTATTATAAAAAGAATGTTACTGCAAGTCTTCTTAAATGTTTTTAGGCCTATTTATCAGGGAAAAAACAGCGTATAATAATTAATAAGTGTTTTAATTTTCAAGCAATAATACTCAACTCTAAAAAATGAGGTATTTTTTACTTAATTTTGTACTTGTTGTACTCATGTACTTTTTGTGTGATATTCAACGTAAATACTGGAGCTTCTACCCGAAAAAGAGATCACAGTCCACAGACAATGAAATTTAAAATCGTTTGTTGCATTTTTTTTTTTTAAGTATTTGGTTTTAAAAAAAATCAACTTATTATAAATGAGAAGTACTGCATAAAAAGATCAGAGAACTTGAAAAAAAAAAATTTAACAGAAGAAAAAACATCATTGTAAAAACAACACATTATTTGTTGCGCTTAGAATCTAAAACGAAAGAGTATCAAAATGACAAGTAATCTCCATGTTCACAATTGATAAAAAAAATTTGTCGGAAGTTAAGTCAGATAAATTTATTTTCGTACGATTGTTAATAATACTAAAATAAAACAAAATTATTAAAGAGCAGAAACGTTAGACTATAGTTGATGCTATAGTTATATGTTTAAATGCTACGTTTATATACTATACCATGTTTCTATTTAGGAAAATGAAATAATTATAATGAATAGTTTAGCATAATTTAATTACTTAATTTAGCTTACATCGTGGAACATAATTATGACCTAATCTAAGTATACCATCATAAAAAACAAAGTAAAAACCACATATTATATCTAATAAAAATACAATACACTTGCGTAAGCTATAAATACAATAATTTGTTGTAAACACGTTTTGTACTGAAATTATGGAAATAAAGTGAATGGAGAGAATTATTTACATCTACCACTCATAAAAGTGAAACAAAATAAATTGTTAGAAAAAGAAACATAGTATGCCCGTAAATATGGTTGATAAGCGGTTATATTATTTACGTATTTTTTTTCCAATTATTACTAATCGTTAACATTTCGTCTCTTTTGTTTTTTTTTTTTTTTTGTGGTAATATTTCTTTCAAAAATTATTCAAGATAAATGAAAATTTTCACACGTAGATTATAAGTTTCACCGAATTAGTTAAGCCAAATACAGAACTTTAAAATTTACAACTTATGGAGTAGAAACTATTTTTGACTCGCTGAGCTAGTTCAGAATCGTAATTTCTATGAACAATCGTCTGCTTGCAAATTTTTATACAAACATCAAAAATCAAACTATAAAACCTTTCAAACCATAAAAAAAAAAATTGTTTTGTGGTTTTATTTTGAATTCGAATTTTCGGATCAAAACTTGCTAAGTATGTAAAATTTAAAAAATTGTTTCGAATAACATACAATTTAAATTGAATTCCCCAACTTCTATGTACTATAAACAGCGCATTGATCCGACCGCTTTCCTTCCACTCGAAAACACAAATAATCGAATATGTTGATATTATGCCAATTTTCGGCGGACAGCTCAGAAAATAATCAAAATATCAAAAAATGCTTCAAATAAAATATTATGTTTTAAAATCCGAACTTTTTTTCGGTATTAAACGTAAAGGTCGGAGCCACCTGCTGCCCGTAAAAGTGATATTACAAAATTTAAAAAAAATATCTGTTCGGTTTTTCGACCGTAACTTGAAAAAAAAGAACATAAAATTCAAAAACAGCTTCACGCACGGTACAATCCGAGTCTACTTTCCGAGCTTTTTTTTTTTGTGCTATGACATTTTTCGATTGGCACCCTCTGGCCGCCAGTGTTTACGGGAAAAACGATGATAAGTCGGTACACAGCATTATGCAAATATTATAACAGTTTTTTACAGACACCACTACACCAGATTTCCAATCGCATTAGCGTACGCCCAGCTATAGGCCGCCACGTAAACTTGTAAACTGCTGCACATAAAACAGGTAAGTTTGCTGCACTATTTTTGTGAGGTAGTATTACGTATTTTATTTCCAATTTCAATTGTTCATTTATTTCTGCTATTTTTTACTGACACGTACTATTAGGCGCGTCATACAAACGCGACGAAGTATAGAAAGCGTAAAAGTCGACGCTTCGTACACCACACATTTCCTTCTTTCGTTGCACTAGGTGTTTAAAAAACTATTGCACTCGTTTTTCCGCCCCTCTGTACATGTGAAATAATAATGCAAGGACCGGTTTACAAACGCGCATTCTCTTCTTTATTTCTCCTCTCACATCGGCGCGGCCGATCGTCCGAGAAGAAAATACCGCGGTGAATTGTGTGTGTGTGTGCAACAGGCGGCGCGGTAATAATATTGCACTGCAGCCCGCCGAGCAGCGGTTGCACAATATTCGAACCAACCGGTTTCTCACGCACACGCCGCGTCTTCCAAGCCACAGCAGGTCACCACCGGCGGCGGCGGCGGCGGCGGCGGCGGCGACCTGTCAAAAGTGCATCCATGTGCCTATATGTGTTCGGAGAAGTTCTTGCCATTTACGGAACACAGCCGGACGAACAGTATTTCGTGTTGGGAAAAAAATATTATTGCAGCAGAGTAGAAAAACAATAATTTGAAAGTGCACTTTTTTTTTACAAAATATTCCATTCCCCTGTTGTCGTCGCGGTCGTGGACAAAGTAGGAAAAATAGAGGAACGTTTGTTACTATTTTCTCGACAGCGTCCCCGCGTTTTATTTTCGAGCACCGAAATCGGTTTAAAAGCGTAATGTTACGTTACCGTAGAGGAGTGACGGACGAACAGAATACATAGGATTAGACGCGAGTGGGTATAAAACGCTCGTGATGCCATCCCGGAAACCGCTCTTTAAATTAATATTAAACATCGATAAAGCGCTTAGGTGACAACGGCGGATATACACGGGGTTTATCCGGGTAACAAGTCATCAGGGGGTGGTAAAAGGGATTCATGGGTGGATGAAAAGCCCTCTCTCTCTCTCTCTCTCTCTCTCTCTCTCTCTCTCTCTATCGGATCAAATGTTATAACATTACATAACCCGAAAGAAAACCATAGCCGCCGGGCGAAGGGACGTACGCGACTGTGTGCGTGTGCAGTTCTTCCAAGGGGGTAAATCAATAAGACGGACCGAGAGGCGGCGATCACACCAAGCGGAACCACCGCACCAGCAGCCTGTTGTTAAGGGTGTATATTATGTAATATAATGGTGAAGTTTACGGACCGCGGTAAATCCCTGCGCGCAGGATCCTAATCGCGTGTCGAAATATCTTTTAAGTACACCGTAATATATCGACTCCGTCGCCGCACGATTGAAGATCAACAATAATATTGTATATACCAGTTACGAAACGTCGCATTTAATATCTATTAATATTGACAATGTGGTGTAAACATTCAAACTGCAAACACGTTAATTAAAAATGTAAATGGTTTTTATCACTAACTCGTTTGTTTTCGTATATTTTATAGATTTATCTAAACTTTGGTTGAATCGTGAACGACTATAATAACGTCTTGTTACAATCAATCGAACCGTATTTAAATGTTTCACGTTATTAAATTAAAAATGTTTAATTTTTATCACCGCCAAATTAATCCATCACACGTAACGAGGGCACCCTCCATAATCTAAAATTACCGTAGTTTAAGTCAAATAAGCCATTCATCAAATCCACCCTCTTGTATTTTCTCCCGTTTCTTCGAGTAAGGAATTTAATGGGCGCCCATCTTACTCGACGTTTAACCCTGGTAGTTAATGCGTATAAATCACACGCACTAAAATACAGTAATCAGTACGCAAATTATTCGCAAAAGCGGTTTGATAATTATTAAACGAATACGACGTATTGTATAATTTATTCAAAAACTAAACGGACAAATGGTACGCGTACACCATAAAAACACGTAGGTACAAAACAAAAAATAAGAAATTGAATTAAAAAAAAGCCTCAATAATAGCACTTTATCGTTTTAGCATTCGTATTGTAATAGTCATGTTATAATTATTATTTATGACGAGTAAAGTACTTAATCGTCACGTCTTGTAAATCGAATCGCGAAATTTTCAAAATATTTGACAATACAAACTAATTTTGGGAACCGTGATTTTACGTTGAATCGCTTAAAACCTAAACGCTCCGAAGTGGGAGAAACGTCTTTTATAAAATATGACGTCACTCATGAAAACGCTTTTCTGCAACGTAGCCCGCACGAGTTAATTGACTCTGTTAGTCAGTAATCAATACATCCCCGAAGGAGCTACCTGGTGGCAATTGCCCTCAGCTTTATAAAAAAAAAACGACAACCATAAGTATAGAACTTTTTTTTTTGTCGCAACAACAAACACCAACTGAGACGCACTCAAATCAAATTAGCCAATTAATTATAATAGAAGTTTCTTACAATACAGTTTTATTTTTATATTTTCTTGAAATTTTGTCGACACGTTCAGATAATACTCGTTTTTAATAAAGTAAAGTATCGGTACTATACCGGCGAAATAGCATCAAAACTAATTTTAAATTTCACTATGTTCGTTTACAATTAATACAAACGTAAACAAGAATCTCTATTTGTTGAACAAATTATAAAACGAAAATAAATCACACATTATTTATACCGATATTTTTAACGCATAAATCCAGACAATATATAAGCTACACTGTACATTTATACACACTTGTTATTTATTTCAAATCAATAAATTTTAATATTAACAAGTGCATTGGTTATTTTTATTAAAATTTTGTATGTAAAAAAATATGAAATAAAAGTATAATTATTGGATTTTATTTTATAAAAACCAGCATTAAAATAGTTAAATTGAAAACTAATAAAGAAGTAAAACAAATTTTAAAGTATGCATTTAAAAAGTTAAATTATTTCTAATAGATGCAAAAAAATTATGAAAATGTTTTGATTTATTTTTTTTTTAGTTTCTTTTACAATTGTTACGAACATTTTATGTTTAAATACATTATGGTACCGAGAAAAAATTATCTGATTTTCACAAAAGTATCACTAAAAGATTGGAAAATGGATGCAGATGGTACTTCTCAGTTGATCGTAGAGAATCAAAATACAAAATATGAATCAACATCTTTTTAGAAGCAATACATTCTTCGTTATGCTTCGAGTATAAAAAAGAAAATATAAGTAGATACCAAAATACTATAATAATTAAATGGTGGTCCTAAGTGTACATTATATTATATTTTAGAAAGTTTTGTTGTTGATTATAAATTTATTTTTATAATTTCCTCGAGTTTTCATTAATAAAACTTATGTATCATTTTTCAACAGTTTAATCTTACTATTTAATAAAGAAGGATCACAACTAGAGATTATGAAATTACGAGGTAAGTAGATATTATTAACATCGCACGGATAAAATATAAAAATTGTTTCAAACCGTTAGCCGAATAAAATGTAAATCATGACAATGTAGGTCATAACTCATAAATTATATTAATATACGAACGATACTACGATTAAATGTACCTAATATAATACCAAAAGAATAGTTTGAGAATTTGTAACACGTATAACAACAAATCTTTGATCAAATATTTCATATCATAATATACGATAAATATATGTAAATTCTTTAATGTTCTATTCATAACGTAAAAAAATATTTTAATGCGATTATATCGGATTTGAATAGACACCTCCTAAGACGCATGTTTACTATTTTTCATTGGCGGACGAAACTGGTTTATAACAACAAGGTTAATCACTTTAAACGTACGTAAAACTATGGACAAAAAACAATTAATAAACAAACTACCTGGTCGTATACAAGTGATTCACTCAATTTAGTATACTTTTTCCCTCCTTAACTCTAGAAATATATTTCATGTTTTGTCTGAAGTGAACGAAGTATATATAGTTTTTAATGTACCAGACCGCAGACGACCGCATTGTTGGTGACCATGAACATCAATTTTGTGTTTCCTTTTTTAGTAGCCTAATGATAATTTAATTAGAATCAGTATTGAATATTGTACAAAAATAAAATACAAAAAGCAACGTAAAAAGAATGGGTGATGTTAGTCGAGGTGGTGATGAAGGTTAAAAAGTTATTTTAGACTCTGAACGTAAGAAAATAAATTGACTGTGTTTTTTTTTAAATTTTTGGGCAATAATAGATAGACCGATAATTACTTTTGATAAACTTTAAAAATAAATTATTTGTCCGAAATGGTGATTCGGTGGATACTTTTGTTATTTTTTAGTTAAAAATAAAAACAAAAAAAAAGTAAACAATTTTTAAAAGCGCTTCAAACGACTTGGAATTTTCACATCAGTAAACACATATAAAGAATATATTTTGCGTATGCATTAAGAATTTACATGTGAAATTATTATAATCGATTTTGTTAATTTTGAACGAATATCAGAACTATGACATTTTTAATTTGGCAATTTTTACTGATATGGTTTTAAAAAACTTTTTTTTTCAAATTTTCATCCAAAAAACAGTTTTCAGAACTTTAAAGATTTTGCAGAATATGTTTAACAAAACGTGTAGTTTTCATGTTTAAGTATCAAAAGACACGACTTACAAATTACAGAATATTTTCCCATATGGTGTTAAAAAATGCCAATAATCCGTTAAGTTGATTTCTTCGGCAAAATGTCGAAAATTTACCTTTACCTATGTCATTTTGTTATTTTTGTTTAATTTTAAACAGTCAATCCACCAAAAAATGTTCAAAATAGTTGAAATGTTTAACATTAATGAAATGATTGAGTTCAAACCGAGATTCAAATAATTTTATTACGTCAAATAATTTTGGGCATTTTAGCCCAAAGCTTAAAATTTTAGGACCAAAATTACACTGCAGTCAATAAACATATCAGAAAAGTTACTAATTTTAAAAATTGGAGCATTCCTTTCATACGATGACTTAGTTACAAATCATAACATTTCAAACTTTTCACCGTAAATTCGTCAAAATTTTAAATTATTTTTTTTTTTGAGGTTTTCAATACCTAGTCCAAATACCTATCAGTAGAAGTATTGACTTTAAAAATCTGATCATTCCTTCTACCCGAAAATTTATTGACAGAAAAAAAATCATTGTAAAAACAAAACATTCCTTGCTGACGCTTAGAATCTAAAAAAAAGATATTGTATTTCATTATTATTGTACTACCTACGTATTTTATAATATATTGTACATACTTTTGAATATGTAATGAGTATAATCTATTTTTAGAGTACACCGAGTTGACTAATAAATTCAAAATTAAAAAAGCCGCAATCAAAAAACCAAGAAAAACGTTAAAAATTACAGCAAACGTGTTTTTTACATGTGTAGATTAAGTTTTTAGGGCATGTAATTTCTAAATTAATTATTGAGATGATAATCGAACTAAAACTTTTACACGATAAAAAAATAGGCAAGGAACAATTTTAAACTTAAGAATAAAATAGGTATCAAAATTTTCAAACATTTTTAATTTTTTTTTTTTTTGGTCGTTTAAAGTTGGAAAGTTGTCAAAAATTGGTTATACATGTGTTTTACTTTTGGATAAAAATTTTTAACAAACACAATTTAGTTATTTAAGATTTTAAATTGTTGTATAGACAAAAATTTGCTATTTGCAACCAAAAATTTCAAAAAATCTACCCAGCAGATTCTGCACGTGTATAAAAACAGTATTGATTAAATGGTGTTATTTTAATGATAACGACAAATAATTTTATAGTGTTGCTATACTTAAATTTGTAATAGTCATCAAATAAATACTGTTCAAATGGTTTGAAATTTTCTCGGAAATTTTCATATGTTATTTAAATTAATATTCTTTAGATGTGGGCACAAATTTAAGTATTTTTGAACCATTTTTGGGTAAATTCTAAAAATAGAACATTCAATTACTCCGTGGTATTTTATATCCATTGCTTACAAATGTGCTACAAATATTAATAATTTTGACTTTTCAAATTAGTAACCTACTCATTTTGTCTTTCTACGGTTCGCTAAACTTTTTTATAACTCATTTCACAAACATACATTTTGACAAAAATCCATTACTGAGGTTGGGTACTTGAATTATTTATCTGTTATCATTAAAAGCAAAATGAGTTTCAAAAAAGTTCGTCATGATATCAACCAAGATTTCAAACTATAATAATAACACAGTTATAACAAGTAGGTATAAATGCTTCATTAGTCCATCATTAGTCAAATTTCATCAAAATTAGTGACGTAATCTACGATTCTCTGGCAATTGTTTATTTTAAAAATTTTAAATTATCTTTAAATGTTTATGGTAAATAAGAAATTCTAGGAGAAAAAGTGAGTAAAAAAAAAAAAAAAAAGAGCAGTCATAAGTTTTATTATTTTTTCTTTTTCATATTTTATAAATTCAATAAATTACTTCATTATTAAGAATTTACGATCTTATACGATTCTAAAAAATACAATACAATGAACGATTTTTTGTTGGATTCTTAAAAATTTTAAACTCGTTTTACGCGTTAAATAACAAAAAATCTTGAAAAAATATTAAATTATTTGGCACAAAAATAATAGGTACCAAAAATACATACTACACATAACAACATAATCAACTATCAAGAAACGGAAATAACAAAACTTATATTTGTGTTGGGCAATAATGAAAGTGACTAGCGTCAGTGAGTAATTAATAAAATCAATTAATAAAACGCAAAATACGAGTTTGTAAATCTCATGGTGTCATTTCGTTCGAGAAATTCTATTTTTAAAATTTTAAAAGTATTGCAAGAACGTTTAAACGCTATACATAATCGTATAATACCCGTATTATTACACATCATCTGTTCCCATAGATTTTATGGTCTTATTTCTTACAAATTTAACAACAGGATTGCGATGGATGTGGTCATGCCTGTTTAGCACTTCTATAGAAATCAAAGACTCGGTTTTTTTTTTTCCCCCGGTATAAAAGGAATGTCCAGTATAATTTACAATATTAGGGTGTAATTTTACGGGAGAAAAAGGTCTTTTAAACGTGGAAGCCAGGTGATTTGTATTGAAACCCTGCGAGTTCTAAAGAAAGGTCACACATCCCATCGAGTTACCAAAGACACCCCACGGCGTTATATAGTATTGTAGGTCAGAATTTCTGCCGACACAGAAGCAAAATTTTTAACCGATATCCCGATCCCAACAATGTTCGACTACAATGAACAATAATATAATAAACCACCTAATACATGGGTAGCAAAGCCAGAAAATGTAAAGCCTTATTCATAATCACAGCAGATCAAATTAAATGACGATGAGTACCTGTAAGTATTGTAGTTATGTTATTAAAAAAACTGTCAAATTTAATTAAAAACCAATTCATTAGGTAACATATGTACCAAACAACCAAAAATTTTAAAAACATATTTATAATATATTTCATACAGTTTATGAAGGAGTGTAGGTGATTAAAATGTTTATTTTTATGAAACCATACGACATTAAGTTTTTCACAGAGTATCAACTACTTTGTAATATCTACCAAAATAAAAAAAATAAAAAATAGTAGGTTCATGGATGTGAAACGATAAATTGATAATAATGAGATATTATTTTAAGATAAAATACCAACAATATAGGTGTTCCTCTATTTTTGTACTGAATACTTGAAGTAAAGCAATAAAAAGGTGGAAACAAAACTGCATTACAAAATAATAATTAAGATACGAACAAAATTTATGAAAAAAAAACACGACGTTTTTTTAAATAACCACAAATTGCAGAATAAAAATCGAATACACGATAATAAAATGGGTATTTATTTATATGAATCGTTTACCTTATATAAATGACTTCTCCTTTATTATGTACTCGTCTCCATCCCGCTGGTACAGCGATGGAAGATACGAAAGCAATTGGAGTTGAAACGACGCTATTCCTCAACGTAACGACTGCAGTTGAACTAGGACTATGATAAGTGTTATCGCACTCGCCAGTTATGGTTTGATTGTTATTGGTAGAGTGACAGTAACCGTTGGGCACCGAGTTCATGTTAGAGGCAGCCGCCGATCGAACGACGACGCCATGATTGCAGGACAGATCTGCATTAGACGTGCTCTGATATTGAGCGTTTGGATCTGCAGACAAGGGACCAGCAGATTGCGGCGACTGGTCGTTTGATTCGGTCGTCATGCCGTATCAGATGACCGCCATAAAGTGTGTAAAGGCAGAACGCGGCATTGTGCAGATTACTCATGGAGGCTTTTCCTTGTCCGAATATGCTGCCGCAGCTACCATCACTGCGCAGTTGATACGGAAGAATGTGGCCGGCACATAACGGACGTTCTAAACATGCACCTTTGATTTTCTGAAAACACGCGAAAAATAGAAAAAATAGAAACTTTTTCGAAACAAAAACGCGTTAAATTTTGCGATTCTTACAGTAAAATTGCACATCTGGCACCTACATGTTTAAGTATATTGTTAAGGTACTACATAGAGTATTATCTTACTCGGTTATTACAATAACATTCGCTCGAATTGAGAGGGTGGTACGGCGGGAACGGAGTACCCTTTCATACTTACAAAATATTTCATTCGTAGCCCTTTTTACAATATTTACTTTCCCCTTTGACGCGATACGGGGAAATCGGAACGTTTGTAAATATTTTTACTCCGCAACGTCCCCCCCCCCACTTCTGTTATGATTTTTTCAATTCTAGCGGTGCTATGCTACTACCACCGAGTTAGGTACCTATATAACGTAGGAGCTCGCTCATTGTTGTACCTGTGCAACATAAATATTATAACACCCAAGTAGAAAAACGATCGGGCAAAACGATTGTGGGATGTTGAACACCGTTTTAGAAAAATAATGTGAAAACTGCAGAACGTAAAAAATGTATCCACACTACGCTTAACTGAATAATAATAACGGCGATAAAAACTCGTTTCCGCCGAGTTACACTAACCTGCATGACTTTTGAAACTCATCAAAAATGTCGATAAACTTTCGCGGATTTGGTTTACGAATTATCCGACGAACATTCGGTCCGACGCGACATTTAGGCGTGTAGCAGCGCTGTTTGGCAAAATAAAAACTACAATATCGAACGAAACAAATTCACGACACCTTTACGCGGCGGCGACGCAACACGAATCATCGTCGTAAGCCTACCTACCAAATGTTTCGCGGGTAACGACGATGGGTATTATTACGAAAAAATACTCGTTCGTTACCCACCACTACTACAGTGACGATCGCCCGATACGCTTTCGCGGCGAGTAAAAAAACCGCACGTAGAAACACCGAGAAAATGCGAAACGTTTAAAAAATAAAAAAGGGTTGATAAACGTATCGCGTAAAACGGCCGAAAAGCACAAAAAAAAACACACACGAAATCGCAGTGACGCCGGGGAAATAACCGAGCGACGCGCCTGCGACGGGGGGGTAAGACTGGCGGTAACACAGCGGCTGCAGTCGTGTGTACTCGTTGCGTGTACGCCGCCGGGCGACGGGTGTGCGCGCACAAGCGACCTTCGATGCGGCGCGCGATCGGGCCGCTACCGGTGGTGGTCGCGCGTACTTTTTTTTCCTAGGGCGCGTTTCCACCGAGACGCGCGACACCGACACGGCAACCGCAGCAGCAGCAGCTGTGGCCCGCGTAAAATCGTACAACAAAACGTACCCTAATACCTTTTATAGGTGGTTTTATTTTATATATTAATACCTTTATAGGTGTTATATGATTTTAATAAAATTTTGTAACAATATCGTTTTTGCCGGTATACTATTAAAAGGGGAAAAAAGTCTCGTAAACGCTTTTGCAGAGTGGATACGCGACGACGGCGACTGCAGTTTTCTTCGAATTCTCGGCGACGAACGTACCCGCTGTCTATTGTTTTTACAATGTTTTTTTTTTTTCCGTCGACAATCTCTCGTACAGTACAGGGGCGTGCTCGCCGGGGGGGTGATGAGGGTGTCATATCCTCTACCACGGATTTAAAAAAATCGTTAGCCATTCAATTGATTGATATAAATAGTACTAAAGAGACTGTAATAACCATTTGTTTTTATGATAGAAATTTTTCAGTTTTTTCGAAATTATCTCCCCCATTAGAAAAAGCTGTGCACGCCACTGGTACAACGCTCCGATTTTCAAAGTCAGTTACTTTTCTGAAAGATTTGTACGCATACTTTGGTTGAAGTCTTTTTTTTAAATTTCGCTTACTTATTATGGAATTTTACCCCCCGAAAACCAGTAGAGAATTTTACGGCGAAAAAAAGCCGACGTTTTCGTGCTCCAATCGTTACGTTGAATGCCGCATAAAAGTCGGTACTCGGGCTTTAAATTTTATTTTATTTGAAGCATTTCTTTGATAATTATTTTATGTCATTTAGGAAAACAATACCTACAAACTAATAACGTTGTATAAAAAATTGTCGTTTTCAAACTTTTATGTAATTAATTAATTTAATACATTATAAAAAATTGAAAAAGTTTTTGACAGTTTGCCAATTTTCGGAATTTTTAAAACAATACATTTTCGACTAGAATAAAGAAGAAAATAATTTAACGATAGTAATTAATTTTCGTACTTACCGACATTTATTGTTCAACAGTTATCTACTAATACGAATAATAGAGAAATTTTCTATTTTCATTTAAAAAAAAAACAGGATTTAAAATATTAAATCAATACCTTAACACGTAACTGACTGCCGACCCAAATCAGATCATAGCGTACGACGCCACTGAGTTTTGTACCTAGTATAGCTCAACTATTTACTTGCATAAAAATAGCTTCGTTTGTTCGATTTTCGTGTCATTAGTACCTCTAGAACCCGTTTAATGTACATGTGGCTACACTGTTGCCGTTTACGCACCCTACATACACATTATGATTTAAGTATAAAAACCCTTGGGTCCCCGGCTGGCCTACAGATAATGTAATTTTCGATACAGGCTGCCTCGAACTAAATTTAGCTAATACGGTATACTTCCCTTTACAATTATAGTTGTTGCTTGTAAGTTTCTTCTAAAACGCGATTATTATTAAATAATCGCTATGCCAACAGCTTGTATATCAATGACAGTTTTTTCTAGTGTTCTTACGTGAAAATGGACGAAATTTCGACAGAATATCCCAAATAAAAAACAGAAAATATATGGTGTAAAATTTTTTTAAGTACCTACCTATGTGGAAGTAATGCGTACACTTATAAAATTATAATCTATGAGGGGTAACAAACAAAGAATGGAGAGTCTTTAAGTGAAAAAATAGTGATTGCTTTATGTGAAAATTATTTAAATGAGGGATCGTTACAGATAATTTTTATACATCAGTACCTCTCACCATTTGTGTGTCTATAATGTTTTTCAGATCATTTAAAAAAATAAGTACTAGTTTTTAATTTTATATTTTAGAATTATGACTAGTATTTCGACAGTGTTTTTAAGTTTATTATTATTAATATTTTTTTTTATTTAAGTTTGTATTAAAATGATTTTGTCAAACATGTCTAATTTAAAAAGCTGATGAGCAAATTTTTTTTCGAGATTAAATTAGAGTTGTAAATTTTATTTTATTTATTGTGTTTAAATTATACGGTTGATAACGTGTCATTATTATGAAAATACAGTATGCGTTAAAAAGTT
>CM029357.1:52070000-52159642 GCA_017140985.1 Hormaphis cornu
TAAATTCAAAAACTAATAATAATATAAGTCATTATTAGGTACTAAAGTAATTTCTGTGGCTGCACCTTGATGCCAAATATACAATATAGTAATTAAAAAATATTGGGAATTAAAAAATTTAAAATACATAATACAGTTGAAATGGGCCATAATTAAGGTAAATAAAATATTAGGTAGACTATTAAATGATAATTGATAAGTAATAGTTATTATTATTTAATTATTACAAAACAAAGATATATACTAAATAATGATAATATGGTTATATGTTTGTGTGAAAAGTAACACAATAAATTAAAATATGTATACTAGTTTTTTAATACAATTGTGTAACGCATGGTTCACTTTAACAATAAAAAACTTAATATTATGTTATTTGTTTTTTTCTTAACAAGATACAACATTAGTTGAGAAACTAACATAAAAATAAGTAATATTTAATTGGTAGTTAAATATTGATCATACAAGTGTGCTATGTTTAGACATGTTCTTGATTTGAAAAAAATATATACAAGAAAATACTGTTTTACAATAACATAAGCCGTAGAATAATTTATATTAAAGGCAAGGTTTATAATATGAAAAGTTTTGATGTTTTACAAAACAATTTTATTTGAATTTAATACTTATAAAGAATGTGGTAGGTTTAGTATAATTTTTATAGGCACTAATACACTTTGTGGTTGTTTTTGATTAATTACCTGTGACATTGTATCCATGTACATAAAATTCATAACAAATCCTACTCGTAAGAATGTGTTTTCTTTAACATTGTCATATGGTTTTACTTCAAATTTTAATGCAACTTTGTTGCCTTTTCTCCAGTATACATACTTTGGATCATCATTGTCAGTATTTACTTCGTTTGTATCATCATACTCAGCAGTATCGTCTCTAGCTGCAATTTTAATTTCACCTTCAGGAACTATAATATCGCCGTGTAACTCTAACACTATAGGAATAGGTTCGGGCAATTGTTTAGCTATTAAATCCTCTCCTTCTAGCCGCCGTGGCTCTCTTATTTCATTTATTGCTTCCAAATCTAATTTTTCAAAACGTACAGCAGTAGGTGTTTGAGCTGGATTGCATAATTTAAGTATCAAGGAACTGGATTTACCAACTTGCAATTGTTCACACTTGATTATTTTTATTTCAGGAACATGGTAGTATGCTAAATGTTTGATTTTAAATTTTACAGCATTATACTCGGGTTTAACAACATTATGTTCACATACACGACAACGTAATGAATGTTTTACACGCAGATGTTTACGAATTGGAAATAAATCGTCTACATTTTCACTTTGAAATTCAGGAGTAGCAAAACGTTGTTCTAAAGTTGACACTTGTTTCAAATCCAATACTTTTTCAAATATATCTTCAGGTAAATCATTTATATCTTCAACAGCTTCAGCTGGACTTATTTCAGGAGTACAATAACTAGTGCCATCCATTGGAAAATTAGGAAATCCGGCACGTTTCCGTGCCATCATAGCATTTAATCCAAATTTTTCCAAAAAATGCATGTAATTACGTCCATAATTTTTAGTACTTCTTTTTTGCTTGTCAAACACTTCTTTTAAAGAAATCGATTTATAATAATTAATTAGATCTAAGATTCGTCCATCGTTTGGATTCTTATAAAATGGCCAATTACCTGAAGATGTGGGTTGATCAGGCACGTTAGGCTCATGGGATCTCCAGTTACAAAATTGGCACAGTAAATAATACATTTTTTGAGGCGGTTTTTTGGGGTCAGGTATTCGAGAATATGAACGTGTTGAAAGAGTATTGAAACAACGTGGACACTCTAGGCATGAGGCACATCTGTTTTTCTTATGTTTAGCTTCAGTTGGAGACATATTTTCAAAGCAATGAGGACAGTGCATAGAATCGATTTCATGACTTACACAGTAGTTACAACGAAGCGTTAAGCAATGACGACAGAAAAACAAATCTGGAAATAGTTTCTGTAAGCCGCATGTACAAATTGACATAACAGTTTTTTGAAACATGAATGAAGCCATTTCAGTTGTACAAAAATATATCTAGAAAAAAAAAAATTTAATGATTAATAATAAATAATAAATAATGCAAAACATTATACAAATATGGTAACGTTTAAATAAAATATAAATATACTAGATACGTCTAATTAATGGGTACAAAAATGTCTCAATGAATAGATCATAGTGTCACGCACAAATGTATACTTAATAAAAATAATTAAACTAAACAAAATTCCTCATAGGTACTAGTGATTTTACAAACCCTGATTTTCAAAATCAATCCAAACCTGGAACAAACTTTTTCAAGAAATTACGAACCCGGATCAACCCAAACATATACATTTTTCATTTGAACCCAAATCACATAAAACTATTCAAACATTTTATTCAACCCAAACCAAACATAAAAAATTCAACATATTGAATTACATTTTGTAGGTACAGAGTATTTATGAGTTATTTAGACTGTAGAGTGCAGACATCTAATTTCTATTACACATTTTAAGCTTTAACTTCTTATAATTTTCGTAAAAAAATTAAAAAAACTAACATCAAAGTTAAGATTATAGTTTTAATAATATTTAATAACTTAGTACAAGATAATTTGACTATCTAGAGTGCATACAATATATCCTGTGATACAATCCTTGGTTTTCCAAAACGGTGTATGCCTCAGGACATTTAATTTTATTTAGTATTTATATTCACAAATAAAAATAATCCAAAAAAATACGTGGTGCAAAACTAAAAGTATATACATATTATTTATATATTATGTTACACATCATTTGTATTTTAACTCAAATTTAATTTATTCTATGATTTTTCTTTAGTCAAACAAAACTATTTGACGCGCTAATTGATTATTTTAAATTTTCAGTTTGATTACTTAAACAAATTGAAAATCAAAGAGTTTGTAACATCAATAGTAGAGACCCACAATTCATTAAAAATTTAAAAGACAACAAAAATTAAGAAATAAGTACTTCATGTTAAAGGCTTTTTAGTTGTTTATTCAAAATTTCAAATATACTTATGTGCCTACTTAACATACCTATATAAATAATACAAATAGTGGTAGGTAAAACTTATACTTTTCAGTGGCGTATATAACATAATAACCTAACTCCAAAACTGCTTTTTGACCAAATTGTTTGTTCTTAACTTAATAATCCATAACTCCTATTTTAATATTTTTTTCTAAATATTATAAAAATTCAAATCTAATAATAAGAAGGTATTGTTTTTTTTTTTATTTATTTATTGAGTAATTGTGTTTGTATACATTTTAATGTTGACAAGTGTAACTATAATATACTATACTATGACTATTTTCTTGTGCTAACAAACTTTGAAATTAGGAAAAAAATTTGTGAACCTAAGGTCACATTTAAACTCATTTCAAACAATGTACACCACAAACTTCTAATAATAATTGAAAATGGCTGGATAAGGATAAGGAGAAAATTGACCGGCATAAAATGTTTTATTTCCTATTAAAAAACTAAATTAAAGCACTTAAAGTCTGTGGTCGGATACTTTTACTGCTGGTTACATTTTCAATGGACATTGTTTGGGATTTTATAAAAATCAGTTTTTTATACTACAATAAGGTACAAAATACTTACAAACAAGGAAAATATTAAAATTAGAACGTTAATTGATAATACTACCAAGGTATACAATACAATAATAATATTTAAAGATATAGGAATAGTTCACTAACTTTTCAAGGTGCTTATCGGAGAGAACATAAAATTATTATTGTTATCAGTTGATCCTGATCGTCATGGGATTTTAATCTTGGCCATAATATTATGAAAAATTAATATTTTGTACGTATCTAGTAATAAAAAAAAAAATATTACACATTTTATTTGTAAAAGGTGAGTTGCATAAAATACACATACCTAATATGAGGATTGGATCGTCAGTTACTGAACAGTGATCACTGATGTAGGTATAATAAACTTGGTACCTAAATACATACATTTTTAATTACTAAATAAACATCGAATCGAACACAATATTAATTTAATTGAAGCAAACACATATTATTTTGTACTTACACTCCACAGTTTAATAATACCTATAGTGTCATAAGAAATATATATATACTCAATATTGGAAGTGCTATTTGAACGATTCGGCCAGATTTTATAAATCAAAAATTATGAATTATACTGTGGCTTATAGTAACTGCATTTGCTACTATTTATTTAAAAATAATAAAATTGGGAAAGTGCAAGAAGCACGCACATAATAAAATAACAATTATACATCGAATCATTAAATTTCAAGACAAGCAAGCAGATTAATATGTTCATATATAGATAATACTATCAGATAATGAAAATAGTTTATTGATAAACTTTATTGGATCACGATTCACGATAAGAAGACTTTTAAGACCGTGATTATAGATAACTCGCATAACAATTAACAAAATTTGATTTTGACGGACGGCTGTCGTACGTTTTTTTAGTGTTATAGTGAAGAATTATTTTATTTTGCCCCCTAAGAATTCATCACAGATAGGTGACCCCTGAGCCTGAAACATTTAGAAATAAAAGTACGAGTTAATACCCACCTATTTTGGAATTTAAAATCAATCATCAATAATACTAATGTTAAAAATTATGTTTTATTCTGATAAAAAAATAAAATCAATAATAACACAGACAATAATAATAAAAACGACGTACGGTATATTATTAAATCACTAAAATAAATTTGGGGGGCGACTACAATCGCCACAGACAGGGCCGGATCTACAAATGTGACATCCGGGGTGGTGCCCCGGGCAGGGCCGTCCTAAGGCCGGGGCGAGCGGGGCCCACGCCCCGGGCCCCGCGCTTTGGACTCCTCGTATGGGCCCCGCGCTCACGCACTTAAATAATCCTAAGTTTTATTTGAACTAACGATTTACATATATTACAAATGTAGTTTGAATTTTTATTTGACAATAATATGTTATTAAATTTAAATAAATTAAATGAAATACGAAATACAAGTGCAGTATAAACAATAATAATAAAAGTGAATAGATTTTCTACATAGCGTACTGTTCAAATTATATAATATTGTTATCAAACCGTACTAGGATAAGAATTGATAATAGATTATACCATATATCATATTTATAAATAGAAAAAACCCAAAACCGTTAACATCATACTATCATTTATATACATTTTTATAGCTTGTATTGTTGTATATTTTACCATGATATGACGTATTGTGCATTAAATTTACTCTCGTGTGTTCCGTGTATTTATACTGGCTTCATATTAATGAACCTTGTATCATAGCTTATACTAAGTATTTAACGAAATGAACTGATTATCAACATAAGAAAATTGAATTCCATAATTCCTTGTGGAACCAAAATCTTTTTTCGCACTTCAGAAGGTAATTATTATATTATTTTATTTAATTAGTTAGACATATTTCTGTGGTGTAGCTCACACAGTGTGTATTATGTAGTAAAATTTTAGTATATAGTTAATAACTAAATTCAGTTATATTATTTTTATTTTATATTTTACTTGGTAACGTCACTAAGTTAATTATTAAATAGATATATTTATTTAAAGTTTTGGTGCTTAATATTTTTCATTGTAATATTTATGGTTAAATTAGATTGAAGATTAATTTAATTATTTTTATTTTTATAAAATGTAAATCGTATTAGTCGGTTAACTATAAATATAATGAATTATTTTCTCACGAGCCAATTTCATAAAAATGTAATTTTAATACATTTATTTGAAAAAACCAGCGTAATAAGAATTTAGTTACCGTTTATTTTAGGAAAGAAATTTTTAATTTTTTCAATTATTACCTATAAACTATAATGATATGAAATAATGTTGGTTGCAATTTGTGCCCACTGTTTACAGGTAATGTTAAATCTCTATTCTATTGAATTTTAATTATTCCAAAATAGCTTCTATGAAAATAAAATATGTATAATATTTTTTGAAATATTCATTACTAATGACAAAAAATAAATAATTTTTTTTAAATAGGTAACCATTTAAATATTATTGGTAAAACCACAATAATTATTTTGATTAACATATTCTGTTTTAGATGATAAACAATAAATTCTCAAGTGATATTTAATTTACCTGTATTTGAACATTGAATTAGGTACCTATACAGAATGGCCTGCAGGGATAAGTATCGCAAACATATGTCTGGTAATCTTAAAAGAGCAAAAAAACAAAAAAAAGATGATTTTCTTAATAGTCAGCGTGGGTCATTAAATAAATATTTAGACTCCTCAAGTACTAAAATGATTGATATAAATAAAGCAAAGGTTAGTATGTTTTTGGTATTCCTAAATGAAATTATAAAATTAGTATAAAAATTATACTGACACAAGTTAAATATCAAATAATAGGACACACAAAAGATTAATACTCATTAAAGAGTTAAACACATATTATATTACCAAATAATTCAATAAAAAACTATTTTCCTAATTTATACAAAATAAAAAAAAAAACTAATTTAAAAATTAAAATATGTAGCTTAGAGTATTACTTAATAGTGTTTCCCAACATACCAGTCATACCATTTTTTGACAGATATTGTATATTATTTTGTATAACTCTTAAATTTGCATGTTAAATTCATAAGTATAATAGTTCTTAAATTAATATTTTTTTTTCAAAATGTGAATTTTAAATAAAAATGTGCAATCTATTAATTATTATGTATTAATTTTTATTTAAAAATATTTAAGATTGAAATGGATTCAGAAGATGATGCAAACGGTCTTGAAGTTCAAAAAGCTCACAATGAAATACAAATCAAAACTACTGGTATGAGTTCAAATAATGATGAATCAACCTCTTTTTCAAACGCAGGTGCAGAAGAAAAAATTGTCTCTGATTCAACAAAACATGATGGTCTGTGTGTTGAAGTTAATTATTGGAGTGATCTTTCTTTATGGCCTAAGGTATTAACTCATATGATAAAGTACAAATCAATTTTTATTAATGTCTAATTGCATCTTAAATATACTAATGTAGGTACTTACTTGTATTACACTATTATACGATATATAACATATTAAACATAACTTTTCCTTATTATCCACACAATTTGTGTCGTATCTTTTAATTACAACAACAAAGAATACACATTGAAACAATATTTATAAATTGAGGAATTTTTTTATTAAGTTTACTAACATAATTCACAAAATAAATTGTTTTAATAATTTAAAATTTGATTGTTGGTCACTTTTTATTCTCTTTTGTGTAACTTTTTTCTTGTTATTTCAAGTATAAATATAAATATACATTTTTTTGTATGTTTTATTTTTATTAGTCACAACTACAAGACACCAGCAATAATGTATTTGAGTTGGAAGACCCAGCAAATTGGCCATCGGTTATAGACAGGCAATATCGTTCATGTATTGCAAAAAAGGGGGCAATTCAAATAAAAAATTTTAAATTTCCAGTGAATGAAGAACTAAGATCATTTTCCGAAAACTATTATTACAAGACTATGACAAATGGTGAAAAGGTAATAAGACCATGGCTCATATATTCAAAAAAAATGGATGCTGTCTTTTGTTTTTCGTGTCGGTTGTTTCCAAATCCTAAAAACAAAACTAGTTTTACTGATGGCTTCAATGACTGGAAACATTTATCTGAACGAATTAAAAGCCATGATTCTTCAATTTATCATAAAAAATCTAATCAACAATGGTTAGAATTATCATGGCGGATAGATAGTGGTAAAACTTTAGACAGTGAACTTCAAAAAGAAATTCAAACTGAAAAAGATCGCTGGAGAACAGTACTGAAAAGAATAATAGCTTGTATTATTTATCTTGCTCAACAAAATGACGCGTTCAGAGGAAAAAATTGTACAATTTATACAGAATCAAATGGTAAATTCCTTAAACTTATTGAAATGATAGCAAGTTTTGATAATCCTATGGCTGAACACTTGAGAAATATAAAAAATAAAATAATCTATCAACATTATTTGGGACCCAGGATACAAACTGAATTAATACATTTGATTGGAAGTAAAATAAGGACAGAAATTGTAACACGTATTAAAAATGCAAAATATTACACTATTATGCTTGACGGAACTCCTGATGCATCTCACAAGGAACAATTAACGTTAATCATCAGAATTGTACAGATAACTAAAACTTATAATAATGTTAAAGTTTCGGTGGAAGAATATTTTTTAAACTTTTTACACATAACTCTGAAAACTGGATTAGGATTATTTGATGCTTTAAAGCAAGAGTTATCAAATTTAGGTTTATGTTTATCAAATTGTCGTGGCCAAGGCTATGACAATGGTGCGAATATGGTTGGACATAAGCAAGGTGTACAGGCTAGAATTTTAAATGAAAATCCTAGAGCATTGTTCTTGCCGTGTTGTGCTCATTCATTAAATCTTTCATTAGGTAAGATTTTTAGTTGCTTGTACTTTATATTTTTATGTAAACAATATGTCATTAATAACTATTTGAATATTATTATTTTAGGAGATATGGCAAATTGTGTTCCACGAGCTATGACATTTTTTGGAGTGATACAAAGGTTGTACACTTTATTTTCTGCTTCTACAGAGCGTTGGGAAATTTTGAAAAAACATTTAAAATGTTTAACATTGAAGCAGCTGTCTGATACTCGATGGGAGTGCCGATTAGAATCTGTGAAGGCCGTGAAAATGCAACTTAAAGAGATAAATGAAGCGTTAATAGAAGTAAGTGAATCTACATCAATACCGGCAATTAAAAGTGAAGCTATTTCTCTTGCTGAACATGAAATGTCTTACGAATTTGTGCTTAGTTCAATAATATGGTATAATTTATTAAATAATATTAATAATATTAGCAAATCTCTGCAAAATGAAAGCATTTCAATTGATTTTGCTGTAAATAATTTGAAAGGACTCAATCAGTTTTTAAATAAGTATCGAGAAAATGGATATAACGAAGCAAAAGAAGAAGCCATACATATTTGCAAACAAATCAATATAACACCAGAGTTTAAGTCAAAAAGATTAAGTTTAAAGAAACGAATGTTTAATTATGAAAGCTCTCCTGTATTATGTTCAAAAAATGAAGAAGAAACTTTTGTCAATGATTTTTTTTTACCAATTATAGATCAAGGAATTGTGTCTATAAATCAAAGATTCACCCAATTGGATCATTTTCACAATTATTTTGGATTTCTCTTTGATATTGGTAATTTATCTAATGTTGACTCAGATACATTGATAAAGAGTTGCAATGATCTTCAGATTCTTTTACAAACTGGTGAAAACATGGACATAAGTGGAACTGAGTTGTATGATGAGCTTTGTCTTCTTTCAGAAATAATAGAAAAAGGTACTCCTCCTCTTCAAGTTTTACAAAAAATCCTCAGCAACAGTGTTGGTGATGTTTATGCTAATGTTGCTATAGCATTAAGGATTATGCTCACATTACCAGTTTCAACAGCAACAGCCGAGAGATCATTCTCTAAGCTAAAGTTGATAAAAAATTACCTAAGAACCACATTAAATCAGGAAAAAACAACAAACTTAGCTATAATATCAATTGAACGTGATATAGTAGACGAAATGGACTTTGATGATATTATTGACTCATTTGCTGATCACAAATCAAGAAAAATTAATTTTTAAATACTATTATATGTGTACCTACAATAATGAAATTTTATATATATTATTAAAATAAACAACAATTCAATCATAATTTATTTATGTATTAGTGTATGATGAAAATTCCATTTTTAGATGTGTTCATCTAATCAAATTGCCACTATGAAGAGCACAAATGAAGATAAAACAAAAATAACTATAGAATTTTATATTATTTTTAAAATAATACTTAATTTATATTAACATTTGAAATGGTTGTGGTTACGACTTACGTAAGTATAATTTTTTGAGAGTTTTTTGGTAGGCCCCGCAAATATAGTTATGCCCCGGGCCCCGCAAAATGTAGGGACGGCCCTGGCCCCGGGGCCCCCGACCTTAGGGGCCCCCTGGCAGGGAATAAAAAGGGGAAAATATTCAGCCCTTTCTGGACATATTTAACAATGTTATACAAAAACAATACATTTCGTCATTAACAGAAAACTGTCGTTCTTACTTCTTACTCAATATTTATACGATATTATCATTACAAGTGATTTTAATATAAGGGGCCCCAAATAGTCTTTTGCCCCGGGGCCTTTCCAACTCAAGCTCCGGCCCTGACCACAGACCACCCCCATGACTAATTTACATTAAAAATTTATATTTTTTAGTTTGAAAAATAATTTTTTAAATAATACATACACCTTACAAGTATATACACTTTGTCCCTCCTCCCAATAAATTGTACCTAGACACGCATCTGACATTGCCTAGTTACAGTGGCGTGGTGAACGATACACTTCCCAGAAGCATTTGCCAGAGTTATTTGGGTGGGTGGGTGGGTAATTCTTACCAATTAAGAAAAAAAAACAGGATAATACCAATAAGTGTTCTATGACTGAACTTTAATTTTCTCCATAATATAGTAAGTAGGCTGATATAATAGGCTGATAATAGGCTGAAGTTATTTTTTAAAAAAATACAAAAATAAGGAAAATTAAAAATGGATGACGTGCTGCAGTTGGGTGGGTGGGTGTTTGAAATTTGAATTTGATTGCCTCTGAGAATTTTTGAGTTTTCCACGCCACTGCCTAGATTTTGATTGTAAAATATATATAAAATATTATACATCCATAGAAATATAAAACACGTCTTGAACTCACTTGCAGTTGTTTTGTCTATGAATATGCAAACTAACGTTGAAACTATTTACCAAGCTTTATGAGGTAAAACTGCGGATAAAATAACAATCGCAGGTTTTTAATTTATGAACGTACTTATTTCACGGATTTTCCGTGCCTACATTATTATCAGCTATTATTTGTTGTGACATTCACATACCGCGTATAATAAAAACTGGGAAACTATACTGCTGTTGTAATACTTTCGTCTGTCATTGAAAAATATACAATTAAATTTAATAACTTGTAGAACCGTTTGTGTACCTACGTATATACAAATTAAACTTGAAAATTTAACGATTAAACATTAGGTAGTAAGTGTAAACCACTAACTTCAAACGCTATCGCTTTGCCACCTGAGAAATACAATTTTGTATTCAGTATTTTTGTGACGGGTACCTGTAACGGCCATGAACTATAATAAAATATACTATATTGTGTACTAATACTAAAAATAGGTGCCTAGCACAAAAATTTACCGTCAATTGGCAAAAGTGGGCATTAATCAGTTATAAAAAGTTAATTGTTTTTTATTTTTTGAACTTATCTAGTGGGGTTTTTTTTTTCGTTGTTAACTTTAAATTATTTACTGAATGCAATTTAATCGAAGTGACTTAAATTTTTGTGTGTATTATTACTATATTAATTACGGGTTGGAGGTGCGGACACAGATACAATTTTATTTATTCTCATCCTTATTCATATATTGCTCATATAGTAGGGTGACCGATTTGCCGGGACGTGTCCAGTTTAGGAATCTACGTCCCGGCGTCCCGAAAAAATTTCTCGGGACACAGTTTTGTTCCGGATTTGAAGTTTTGTATTACAATGACCCGGATTTCAATACTGATCACATAAATTTGTTTCCTTTCCTCAGTTTTATTTAAAAAATTTAATTACAACTAATCAACTATTATAACGTTAGGTTAGGTATTATAATAATAAAAAATAACGTCAGATTTTAGTAAACAGTTTGTCCGTTCGTAATAATTATCGTTGGTGCGTTGACGTTCGGACAATTATTATTGTCTCTCGTCTTCACTACAAGCAATCAACCGCGTCAGACGCTTTTGTGTCAATTTTTTTTAGCAATTATTAATCATACAAAACTCAACAAATTTAACACGCTATAGCATAAGCGAGTAAAAGTTAGTAGTTATTGTATAAAATTTATTTGGTAACAATAGTTTTAGTGTCCCGGATTTATTAAAATCCGAACTGGCCATCCTATCATATAGGTACATCAAAGTTAAAACATTTGTGTAAATCGATAAAAGCCATAAAAAAGATTTGCTATTTGGTATCTGTTTTGAGTTCTCTTTTTGTAACACGGTTCTTCAATCTTTACTATAATGATTACATAAATCATAAATGTTGGTTGAAATACCTACACACATTATTTTTTGCAAACACTCTGTACTAGTCTGCTGTAATGGCACGGCATGTACATGTTGCATGTGTGATTCTATTTCGTATTCATCAATGACCTCATTATATATTTATATCGTAATATTATTTATGAATATATATTATGCCGCAGTTAGATGTATACTAATCATTGTTGAAGAGTACTTGTTTGGTTGTAATTAATTAGCTTTTGTACTTGTATATAGAAGTCAATTTTTAGCTCGTTCTCAAATTAAAAAAAAATTTGTATTCATTTTAACCAGTAGGTACGAAGATAAATTTTTGAATAGTATAATATTGACAGGTAGCTCAAAAGTAACTGGATATCTTTCTACCCATTACCTGCAATATTTTGGATATTTTTGCAGTTACCTACTTAAATAGATTCAATTATTAAAAATCGCGGGTGTGCTATTCGCATAAGAGTAATTCTAAAACAAAAAGTATTTGGTTGTTATACATGAATATTTAAACTTATTTTTAAAATTTTTATATATTGTGAACCAATTTACGCACTATGCAGCTATTATATTATACTTAATTAATTCTCATATTTTAATTTAACGTATAATACCTATAGGTATTTTCTACCTACATATTCTATGCGGCAGCCTCAATTATTATTCTACGTCATGACATTAGTCATTACGGGTACTTATTACTATACTACTCAGTGGCGTATTTATAGGTTTTTATTTCAGGGAGGAGGGAACCGGACCAGAATTTTTTTTTTTGGAAGGGTCGTCGATTACATTGGCTTATATTTTATTTACGATATTTTGACACAATTGCTAGCCTGGCTCGACGCCGCCACTTTGTTCTACTGACGCAAAAAAAAAAAAAAGTTATATTTTTTACAGTGGCGCACAAATAATTTTTGTTTTCGGGTGTAGCAAAGCATTTTTGACCCCCCCTCCTACATTAAAATTTCTCATCTAAGCTCAACAGTTTTAAATACCTAATAAACTAATTTGCTTAATTTAATAATTACTTAAAATATACAACAGCTATATAATAGCTAAGACAAGATCTTTGTTTTTACGATTTAAATTTGTTAAACACGTCAATTTTAAGTACGAGTGTGTGTATATAATTAATACTAAATTTAGTTAACTCAAAATCACAAATTAATACACTTTTTACTGCGTACCTATAGGTGTTTCAACCAACAACTACTTAGTTGTTGATTCACGCTGAAAATGACAACATACAGTTGTTGAAACACGTAATCTGCGTGTACGCAGAAAAAAGTGTATTATTTCGTGATTTTGGGCTTATTAAATTTAGTATAAACAAGTGCTAAAATTTTAATTTTAGTACATAATTCATAACTACAATATTCATACTTTGAAGTTTGAAGTGTTCATAAATTTATCATACTAATAAACTATACGCATTCATATTTTTTTTGGTTGTTATGTGACTTCAATATTAAGCCTTTCCTTTGATTCGCTCAGAAAACCGAGAACTTTTATTAAAATGTGCTAACCGCAAATAGCAACCAAAATTAAATTTGAATACGTATTTATGAATTGCTCATTTGTCCTGTAGGTAGATGCGAGCGGTCTCATACGGAGACCGTATAATGTCATATAATGTCTATTATGGAGGGTCTAATTATACGGGTCTGAGACCCATCGTTTTCCCATCAAAACGCTTTTAGGGAATCGCCCTTTCTCTTACATTTCCGAAAGGGCGACAAATTGTTTTTATCTTTAGCTCAACTCGTGTATCTGTGTCATGATTGAAAATGTGATGTTTCATCAAACATCACATTTTTCGGGTAGCAGAATTGCTCCGATCTTTTCAGGAGAGTTCGGTGTTAAAAATCGGTCCGTACAGAAACCGGTCAAAATTAGTGTCGGTCAATCGGTTTTAAGAAATTGTTTTCCAACCAAAACGGCGCGCCGTCCGGAAGATAATATTATAATCATATTGTCCATGATTATAATATTGTTTCACCGGGGCCAGTGCGTGCGGATCGCGGGGAATAATAGTACCGTAACGCCCTCGTCCGGCGGCGTGTGCCAAAGAGTATCAACAATATAATATTGTTCAGCGGTTGGCTGCACCGCACGTCATCGCCGCTCGAACGTTCTAGAATAATTTAGCCAATAGGGTACCTACGTGAGAATATTACATACATTCTGTGACCCACGAAACCAGCACTCGGCAGCAGCTGCAGCGCATATTCGATTATACGTCTTTCGCTATCCGCACTCATCGCGGTCAAGGTGTGCGTTGACGGACCCGCGGTTTTTTTTTTTTTTGTGCTCGCGTGCTATCTGTAAATATCATAGAGTAATATAGTAATACGTTGTACCGACGAATCGAGAGAAACTTCAAACCTCGTCCGAAAATCACGTCGAGCCGTTCGACGATCGCAGGTAAGAAAAAACGCACGCTTTTACAGCAGCTGCGATATTATAATATTGTATATACGTAACGTGCGATCGCCATTGTCTCGACGACGACGACGACGGCGGCGCGTGTGTGTGTGTGCGTGCGTGCGGATTTTTTATTTCTTTTCATTTCCTCCGTCCACCGCTGACCCTGAGCGCCCGCGATTTCACGTCGCGTTTATTCCGATTTCCGGCGAGCTATTCATCATATCGTGTATCCTAACCGCTTACGGAAAATCGCGAGAAAAATCGTTTCCGGCGTCGTCCACGTTTTCGGGCGCTCGGGTTGAACGACGACGACGACGACGACGACTGCGACGATGATTTTTCTGTTCTCGTTTCATGTCGGACAAAGGGGGGTGTATTTTTCGTCTCCGGCTTCGCGGACATCAAACGCGTACACACGAGCGGTGTACGCGCTCCTGCGCGTGTGCGCGTTTTACGTAACTTTTTGGCGTGTCCCGTGAGAACGGGTTTGGTTTCATTGAATAGTAAAATAGGTATGGCAAAAATCGTCCGGTCGACGACGGTTTCTGACTACTGTTCCGATAGAATACAGAGAATATTTAAAATATTTTATTGTTTTAAACGTTGTGCGACTTCCCTACTCACTATAAGTAGGCGGTGGGTTCATTATTTATTGTTTCATTACTCACGGTCGACGTTTATTTTATTATATTTTTTGGGGGTTATAAGTGAGGGCCCCCCACCAATGTGCATCAATAATTTATTCGCTATCGGGAGTATTTACAGTGGCCCGAAATGGTGGTTTTTTAAGGTAATTTGAGGAATGTCATATAAAATTCAGATTTCTTCATATCATCGTGAGTTAACGCTTATATGGTTGGGGACTGTGGGGTACTACTTTGCTCCCTCAAAACTTGGAATTTAGAAAAGCTCCCCAATAATATGTTTTAAAACAGGTACATAGCCCAAACCAGTACCTTAATGGCTTGTAACAATTTAAAGACATAGCTAATTTTTAATTAAGGGTATATTTCTAGTTAATGAAAATGTTCGGTTTTATAAGTATGGATTACATGTAGTTTTTGTTGCTGGTAATCGGAATTTGACGGTTGGACGTGGATTCAGAGTTATAAGAATCGTTCAATATGCAGTAGTGGCAATGTGTTGAAGCATCATTAATGCATTATCTACGTATTGCCTGAACAAAAAGTTTTTTTATTTGTGCATTACCGAAGCACATTGAACTTACGTTGTTTGATTTGCACTTTATAAAGCTAGGACGTAATTGTGTTAGCAAAGTGTTGCAACGGCGCCAAACATGTTGAGTACTCTAATTCTTATAAATAGTCAATTTCTATTTGCACAATCATTTTTGAAACGTTGAAATACGAATGTTAAAAAAAAATTTTTTTTTAAATTGCTCATTCCTATTAACTAGAAAAGTTTCTCTCAATGGTTTCTAACCTAACCCTCCTATTTGCATCGATAATTTATTCATTATCAGTAGCATTTACGTTGGTCAAAAATGGTGGTTCGAAATGATTTGAGCAATTCAGATTTCTTCATATTATCATTAGTTAATAAAGACGCATATAGTGTTGGGGTTCTGCAAGGGACTTTGCTCCCCCAAAACCTTGAATGCACAATAGCCCCCGACAATATTATATATAATAGGTATTTAATTAAGTCCATGCCAAAACTAGTGCCTCATAGCAAAAAATTATTTGAAACAATTTTTAAATTATTAACTAATTTGCCAACAATATTGTACAATATTGGGTATTTAATTTAAAAATTAGTAGAGGGATTTCTGAAGACAGTGACAGTCAATACTTATTAATTTACCCTCTAGTTTACTTTTGGTTCGATATTTGTTTTATACTTTTGTGAAGTACTCATTCTGTTAATGCTATAGTATAGATTTAGTAGATGAGTTTAATATTCTAGGTATTACGTAATAACTAGTAATGTGGAATAATATAGTAATATTTCGTAATCTACCGTAAAGTACTCGTAACCTAGGTAGGTAGACTGGATATATATATATATTATAGAAATGTTCGATGTTGTACACCTTACTATGAATATAATAACGTACTACAAACATTTTTATTTTTAATTTCAGATTTCTTTTCAATCGCCTAGTAAAACTTAACTTACTATACAAAATGGTTAAAGAAACAACGTACTATGATATTTTAAATTGTAAACCCAATTGTACCAACGATGAGCTTAAGAAAGCATACAGAAAACTGGCTTTGAAGTATCATCCTGACAAGAACCCAAATGAGGGTGAAAAGGTAAAGTGGTAACTTACAAATTATTGTTTTCCATATTTATCTATAATAATTAACTTGAATGCATACCTATGTTGTTGTTATGGTTATTTCTTAGCAAAATGTTATTTCTAACTAGACCCAGGTAGTACTATAAAGATTTGCTGGCTAATATCTTGATAAGTACATTCTTTATTTCTCCAAATAAATCAGATTTAATTGGCTATATTCTGTATTGTTTACTATCTTTTTCAATTATTATAAGTTATTTACCATTTTTTTTTTTTTTAAATGAACAATGAAAATATTTGAAGACTTAAAATTATAAGTTTGTTTCCTGAGTTTTTGGTGCTTCCATAATTATAGGTATGTGTACTTTGTGGTACATACATAAGTATAAAAGTTGTTGTGTACCTATCGTTAAATGTCTTGTACCTACTATATTTGTTTAAATAAGACTGGTCATTTGTTAGTTACTTTATATCCGATCTAATATACTCTGCTCTTAATTATGTTTGAGTGTAGGTAATCAATATTTTTATGTTAATTAATTAGTATCTAGTAATAATAAAAACTTTTGCCCAGAGGAATGGACAAAAAGTCTACTAACTGATAAGTACTGTATTCTCCCCCTGGCTTTATAACTTTTTGCTGTAATTATGTAGGGCTTTTTTTTTTAATTTTCCATTGGAACTCATATTAACTATAGTTTTAACATTTATTTTAGTTCAAACAAATTTCTCAAGCTTACGAAGTATTATCCACGCCAGAAAAACGTCGATTATATGATCAAGGTGGCGAACAAGCACTTAAAGAGGGTGGAGTTGGTAACTCCTTTTCGTCGCCTATGGACTTGTTTGACATGTTCTTTGGTCAATTTGGTAGTGCTAGTAGCGGCAGAAGTCAACGTCGTCAACAGAAGGGCAAGGACGTTGTTCATCAACTCAGTGTTTCACTTGAGGACTTATATAATGGCTGTGTACGAAAGTTAGCATTAGAAAAAAATGTTGTTTGTGAAAAATGTGAAGGTAGAGGTGGTAAAAAAGGAGCTGTTGAGCAATGTCCAGGTTGTCACGGCAGTGGAGTGACTGTGCAAATTCATCAGTTGGGACCAGGTATGATACAACAATTGCAAAATGTGTGTAACGACTGCCGTGGACAGGGTGAACGCATCAACCCTAAAGATAGATGTAGGAATTGCAACGGAAAGAAAGTAAGTTATTATTTTTGCTTACATATGTTGTTTCAGTTTTACATTTTAATAATTTACTATGAATTATAATATTACTATAAATTTAATATACAATAATTTTAAAGGTTATTCGTGAGAGAAAAATTCTGGAAGTAAATGTAGACAAAGGCATGGTTGATAGCCAAAAAATAACTTTTAGTGGTGAAGGAGATCAAGAACCTGGACTTGAACCAGGCGATATAATTATTGTTTTAGATGAGAGAGAACATCGTACTTATAAGTAAGTTTTGTTTAAATATTTGGTGTTGCAATGTTGTCGAACATGTTTTTGAACTTTTAAATGAATATTAAAAAATTTAAATACTAATTTGTATTGTTTATTTTGTAGGAGAAGTGGAAACGATCTGGTTTTGCGTTTGGAAATCGAATTAGTTGAGGCACTGTGTGGATTTCAAAAAGTTATTAAAACTTTAGATGACCGTTCTTTGGTTATAACTGCTATTCCAGGTAAATTAATTATTTTAAGGCCCCTGGATACCTAACCTACTGATTGTATAAAAATAATTTATTATGATTTTTATTTTGGTTGCGCGTTGGTTAGTAAAAAATGAACATTTATGTAAATAAGTACTGATAAGTTAAGCTTCCGGTATCATTGACTTTGCATACCTACACGCATGCACATGTCAAGCTGTAATAATTGCTCATAAATTTAAACAATATTTTTGTATACAAAATACTGTTTCCAACATACTTTCATTTTAATTAACCTTTTTGAGTTAGAAAACTTTTTAAATATCACTGTTAAATTTTGTAGGAAATGAGATTTGTAAATACAGTCAATTTTTAATCTCTGTGAGTAATTGGATTTGAAATCATTAAAATTGTCTTGTTTTTACGGATTTTTTAGTTGATATCCTTGTATATGAATATAATACAATAAAGTCTGGATTTTAGTGGTGAATCAAAATGCGTTTTTAGATTAAAATGGACCATTTCTGTTGGAGAAATTATAAAATTTGTAAGTCATGTTATTGACTCAAAATTCAGCGTGTGTCCAGGGGCCTTGAATTAAATATTATTAGTGTGAACGTGACCTAACTTAATGTAATTAATTTTAGGTGAAGTTTTGAAACACGGTGATGTCAGATGCATTTTGAATGAAGGCATGCCTCACTATAGGGCCCAATTCGAGAAAGGACGTTTGATCGTTCAGTTCCTGGTTAACTTTCCTGATAAATTGCCAGCAACTAAGATTGCCCAGCTTGAATCGTGTCTTCCTGCTAGGTAAGTTGCATACATTGCTGTTAACATCTTTTTTCCAACAATAATTTTATGTTAACATATTTAACATCTGAAATGCTAAACCCAAATTGTTCAAACACAAGTGGTCTAAAGCTAACTGTAGTATAATTTTTTGTCTATTACCTATAAAATAAAAATACCTCGTATCTATTTTAATGTATGCTATTCATAAATGCAAAACACATGCTGAGCAAGCAGAGCGCTCAATTATACATGTTTTTTATTTATTGAGTTATGTATGTTTATTTATTAACCGTTCTTTGTTTTTATGTTACAGACCAGTTCAAATTATTCCAGAGAATGCTGAAGAAGTGTCGCTTATGGAGATGGATCCAGAATATGAGTCTAGAAGACAACACCGTAGACATGACGCTTATGGTGATGAAGATGGACCAACTCGAAATGTACAATGTGCTTCACACTAAACTCTTTTCTCACTTCTATAAATCCATATTAAACAGTACCAAGTTATAAATTGTATTCATTCCGTTTTAAGGCACCGAGCAAAAATAATTTATAACCTGTGTAAAACTTAAAATATTGACATGCGAGAATACAGTATTTCTTACCTTACGTAATTATTTCTTTTTCAAACAATAGTTAAACTATACGCTCTTTATTTCATTGATTTTTGTTGATAATACATTAGCGCACTCCATTTTTAGTATTGTTTTTTTACTTGGTAAAAAATAATTTTCATTTCTATTTTGTGTTATTTGTTCTTAATTTTTTATCCTCATTACTATTTACAGGCTGTATAGAGTTGATGGGACAACAATTAATCCTTTAAAATGTCTTGTGTTAGCAACCATAGAAAGTCATGCATAATTTATTATGCATGACTCATGCATTATTACATATACTATAAAGTAAAATGTTTTGTTTGATAGTTGGTAGCTAATCTTTGGTTAGGTGAGTAAAGTGTATGGGTGTGAACTAAATTGAATATTAAAACTGGGCAAAGATACTATAAAGAGTCACTTTTTATTTTATTTATTGTTATATATTACATTTTGAAATTATGTTTTTCATGGTGTTCTTTGTGCGTAGGATTGCAATTAGCGAAACTTGATTTTATAATTAACAGATGAGCAATGCTATAGTAATTTTTGGCAAACAATGGAACAATTTTAGTTGTTATTGGCATTCATACTTAAAAACCCCATCTTTTGAACAGTCCGCAAATGTACAATATTGAACAAACAGCAAAATCTCTACCATTGTAAGTGGACACTGATAGCGCTCGACAGTGGCTGAAAGCATTCAAATGGTGTTCAAACGTAAACTGTAGCGTTGTTTTTTTGTTAATTATAAAATCAGTGACAGAACTAAGGATTATTTGTCATCTTAAAACTTCTATGTTATTTATAACTTAACTTTGTTTTTTAGTCTGAAAACACTGAAGTTAATTTACCCATTTAGTCCCCAAGGTCATTTAAATGGCATAGTTAATTCTTATTTTGGTTGTCATGATTTGTGAACTTGATAGTCTTTTTTTCAGAATAGAAAAACCCCTAGTGATCCAGAGTAAGATCCCTAATGATTGAACAGTTTAGAATAGCGCCAATAAATACAATATTTAATCATTGGTTGTCAATCATCAAAAGTACAAATTAGGGCCAGATTTTGACCGCTGTGCATTCTTTTTTTTGAAAATGTAAGATGATGTAGTCAGCACCAAAATACGTGCTTCACAACTATCAAAAGTTGGTGACAAACGTGTAGCTGTAATATTTCTGTAGGAAATCTGAAAAAAAAAATATGTTGCAGATATGCCATAAATATTCTAAGAAAATGGTACAAAAGGGAGCATGTCATGTTATTTTGTAGGCAATTCATTATACATCTATTTTTTGTTTTTCGTGTTTAGAAGTTATAAACAATTGCCAGATCTTTTAGACCAAAATATGTAGAGTATTTCTAAGAAACAGATTAGTCTCTCAAGTCACCATATTTAGGTGAAATAGAAATAGAAATTTTTTTTGTTTCACAATTCTGCGCAACACGTGAAAGATATTTAACGTACTTCTAATGGTCCAATTTTCATTTTGAAAAAAGTATTACCTACATTAACAATACGTTATGCAGGAAAAACAATTGGAGTTCTGTTACTAATTATATAAGAAATAGAAGAAAACAGTAAACACTAAAATTGTTTTTACTGGCTTTGTAAAAAAAATATGTATATGTATTATATTTTTCTTACATCACCTAGTAAATCAGATGAGAAATTTATGTATATTTTCGAAATGAAAATTAAATATTGGAAGTACAATAACTGGTCTTCGACTTATTGATCAAAAATCTTATGAAGTATGACTATGCTCCAACAGCCTTCAGTGTATATTGTGTTCTAAAAATATGTGGTAAAACAATTTTTTCTTCATCTCTTTTAGTATCAAATTTGGAGAGTTCCTTCTTAATGCTAGCTTACATTTTAATAAAACAAAAAAATTTGTAAAATCATGGTTTAAGTTAGGCCCTGGCAAAATAGTGGTGGCCGGAGATATGACCACTAACGGTGTACAATTATTGGTAAAACAATTTTATAACAAAACAATATTACTTTCAATTGTATGAATGTACAAATTTTAATATTTATTAATTCAAATAGGAATATAAGAAAAAAATAAAAGAGGTATTTTAACTTCATCACTATTTCTAAATATTATGTGAAAATTTCAAATTATTTTGAATAGCTAATTTTTGAAGTTGGTAGAAAAAATAAAAGGTTGAAATAATAACAATGAATGAAATAAATATAATAACATTATCATTTTCAAACATCAACATTTTTAACAGCATATGAAAAAAAAATATTTTGAAGCTTGTGTAAAACGTTTTTAGTCTTAAAATAAAAACTATACTCCGTGCAGCCACAGGATTAAAATGACTAATATCTTCTGCCTATTGGCAACCACGTGCCCCTGGCTCAGCGGTTGGCTACCAGACAATCAACCACAGGAATTGGTGTTGGTGAGAGATACGCTATTCGGTCACCGCTGGGTTGAGTTTTCTCGTTGCACGTAGTATATAATGTGAGTTGTTAAAATAAAACAATGAAGTTATTTGAAATTAAAATAATTGTATATTGAGCTAAAAAAATAGTTTAAAATTATTTGAAGTTTTTATGACATGATTCAAACTTCATAATAATAATAATAATAATAATATGTAAAAATTTCAAATTATTAGAACAGTAAAGGGCAAAACACATTTTAACAAATAAAAACCTGTAAAACAGAGAAATGAATCCACTGGATGCACTTCTAGATTCTAGAATAGGTAACTAATTTGAATGTTATTTCTTTCTTATATTTGTGTTGTTATACATTTGTATAACGGCTTCAATTTTCAACAAACAAAATATTCAATCATCGCTTATGTCTTATGATTTATAAAAATAGTATTAACTAAATTAAAAAGGCTTTAAAAAGCGTCCAACAACAATAATAAAATTAATTACATAATATGACATCCCCGATAAAAATAAACTACGTTTTTAAAATGAAACAAAATTGTAACAGGAAAATTAAACTGAGAAAATACACGATAACTTCAAAAATATATATTACAATAGTTGATATATGTTATAATAGCTTTGAATTGTTTAAAAATACATATTTTCATAATGTGCATTTTAATAATTTAAAAATAAATTTGTGATATTTTGACGTGTCACCTTTATAACAGTTTCAACTTAAAAACAAAATATTTTACATTAAAAACATCTGTATTTTTTTTGTTTATTTCATTATTTGTATTATTTGTATGACATGGATCTTATGGAAAAATTGATTTTTAATGCTGGATAACGCTTATAATGGACATAACATGTGTTGAGGCTTTAGCTTTTGGATATTTTTAGTTGGACATTGTTTTAAACAAACTACTAACAAATAATAACAATAAAATATTGGTTTATATCTTTCAGATATGAAATCCTGAACCTTTTAAGTACAATTTTGGCAGTGATCACAGCTACAATATAATATATTATGTTTTGTTACAAAACACATTTCCAGTCCATTTATTTACATTTTAAAAACGCGTATACAAAATATTCACTGTTTTAACAGCTTACAATCAACTAATCAATAATATTTTTATATGTCACGAAACCACTTCAATTTATTTAACATTCATGAACAGCGTCAATCATAGCGCCTAAGTGTTCTGGATTAACATCAGGATATATACCATGACCTAAATTCGCAATGTACCTATGTTTTGTGAATTTGCACACCATGTCTTTGACCATATTTTTTATTTGTTCAGGTGGCCCGTACAACGAGCAAGGGTCTAAATTACCTTGTAGAGTAATATTATCACCTACAATTTTCCTAGATTCAATTGGATCGACGGTCCAATCTAAACCAATGACGTCATAGTCGAACGTAGATAACTGTTGAATTGCATAGTGCCCACCTTTGGCGAACACTACCATCGGTACACTGTCACCTTTCAACTGTGCTTTGACTCGAGAGCAAATTGCCAATAGATAAGGGCCGCTGAAGCTAAAAATAAAAATTTAAATTTATTTTATTGCTAAAAATAATTATAAAAGAGCTGATTGGGCACCTGTTAAAAAGATGTAAATTTAAGTATTCTGCGTTAGACTCAAATACTTGTAACATTTGAGCACCAGCTTTGACTTGCTCTATTAAGTATTCCACAACGACGTCTGTGAGTATTTGTAACAGTTTTTTGCTCTCTTCTGGGTATTTATACAGCCACTTTTTAGCTTTTGACATGGTTTTAGAACCACCGCCTTCAATCATGTAACACATGAGCGTCCACGGGGCACCGGCAAAACCTATTAGAGGTACCTGTACAACAAAACTTTATGTTAGATTACGATAAGGCTGGGAGAGTTGATAATTATTTAAAATTTAAGTTAAATACATTTTTCCAAACGAGTTAATTTAAATTTTGTGTTGATTAGTTAAGTAAAAAAAAAAATAACTCTAATGAATTTGATAATACTTGATTTGAGCATAGCTATTCAGTTATTTAGCTATGGATTTTAGTAAGTACTAAGATTGTTTCTCCTATATCCCATTATGGAAATAAAATCCTTATGAACATGAATTAAAGCGATTTAGAATTAAATTATTAGTTTAGTTGAAGTTAACCAAGCAAAAATCAAGAAGTCAAGGTGACATTTACAACCAGAAGTTTTACAAGACAATCGCTAAACTAAATTCTCAAATACTATTTCCAACGGTTTAAGTCAAACAAACCTATGCCTGTTTGACTATTTCTGTTTGGTCAGAACAATTATAATTTGTAATTTACATCGCGCTTTCAAAACCACTGCAGTTCAGTACTGTTGCCAAGGCTGGACTTGTTAAAAGTTTAAATTAAATTAAAAGTTAGAACTCGTCAACTTATTATTTTTTTTTTGTTTACATTAAGTTTATTTGTAATAGTTAAAAAATTGTTTCTTAAGTTCGTTTTTTAAATAAAAAAAGTATAAGAAAAAGGACAATTTCAAAATACGAAAAAAAAGTGATTGTTTTAAGTAGAATTAATTTTGTTTTCTAACACAAAATAAAAAAATAAACTTCAAACTTAACACGAGTTACAAAACGATGATAGCTTGTCCAGCCTTGAGCCTGTTTTTTTTTTTTTATTTATAATTTACGCCAGACGACATTTATACACAGTAAACAAAATAATATTATAACAAAGATAGAAGTAAAACATAGAAAACATAATTCATAACATAACAGAGACAGTTAAATTAGGGAATTAACAGATCTTAGTATTCTATGTATAGGGCGATTGTGATCATGGGAAGTTGAGTGGCAGGGAATATAAAAGGGATACAGATATCTTGAGCTATGAGAAGGGACTCTGAATAAGATACGGGAGAGAAGGTCTGGAGCATCAAGGGAATTACTTAGAAGAGCGTTGATGAACAGGCAGTCTTAATATATGTTTACGATGATTGGCCAAGGGAGGCAGGTCTAAAAATATTGTTGAATAGGTATCCGAGTAAATTGCGATTAGGAAGTTAGAAGTAGGAGTGTGTAAGCGGCAAAAGAAAGACATTTATGCTGAACACGCTCAATTCGTAATTGATCCCTGGCAAGACAGGGGGGCCAAACAACAACCCCGTACCCCATATAGTAAGGAACGAACAAGAGCTGCGTACAAAGGACAAGGACGGTGATGAGATCTGAATTACGTTCGATGAAGCCTTCATGGTGTCTACCAACGGTAACGTCAACGTGATATTTGTTTGTAATGGAAAAATTTGAACTGTAATGAATGCCAAGATCTCTGATGAGGGACACGCGGGTCGGCGGTCGCTATCATAACGCTCGTGTCACCTTGCCGTCCAGCCGGTGTCTGGTCAACGTTATGGCGGCGAACACGTATCCCAGTTCGCGTTTAACGTTGACGGACCCGTTCAGCCTGTCCAGATCCGACGGCTCCTCGAGCGGATCCGGGATGACCGGCCCGACCCCGGGTTGCATTTCCACGATCATGCCCAGCGCCTGTACGATCACCAGGATGTCGCTGAAAATAATGGACGCGTCCAGGTCGTATCTCCGGATCGGTTGCAGCGTCACCTCGCACGCCAGCTCCGGCGTCCGGCAAATGGTGAAGAAGTCGTGACGCGACCGTAGCTCTCTGAATTCCGGCAGGTACCGGCCGGCCTGACGCATCACCCACACCGGAATGCGGTCGACTTCCTCGCCTCTGGCCGCCCGCAGAATGCGATCGTTCTTCAGCGCGGGGAAATCCATGATTATATTATACTGCGATCGGATACTAACCCCCCCCGGGACGTAGTCGATGAATATTTCGCACGCCACCGAAAAGACAAACAAAAATAATTATTCGGAGCTACTTTTCGGCAAAATTTGGAATCGTTCGAGGCTCGGTAAATTGCAGTTGATAAAACCAGAGATGATAACAACAGCCAATGTTTATAGCACGGCCATATCAGCTGCTATTGCCGTGGCTTACGGATCTATAAACCAGCTGCTGGTGATCAAGGAAAAATTATTCTGCGTTTCAAATAAAAATTATTTATAATTCATTTGTACAAATTTCTGTATTTCCCATATGGCCTTGGCTGGTGATATTTGATAAAATGATAAAAACGTCAAATGATTACAAAAGTGTTAAGGGGGTCGGTGCCGGCTATATATACAGTAGAATCCGCTTATTTGGGACACCGCATAAAGGGGACAACCGCTTAATGGGGACAAATTGTCATAGTCCCGAACGGATGTATAAGTTTAATGCAATTTAACTTCGTTTATCCGGGACAAACCATCGGTTATAAGGGACAAAAATAAAATCGTTTAACTAGATATTTTGGCCTAAATTATCTACGTTCTTATCGAAACTGTAATTATCTAATCTTTACGGCTCTATTATATTTTATATACGCGCGTATATGTACATATAATGTACATAAAGGTAATGTACGTATATCTTACGTCAATTATGTCAATCATTTTTTTCTATTACCACGATAAGAGTCAACTAGCCTACGTACAAAATCAAAAACCTTTAGTTCACGTTCTTTCGTCGACGTGTATTAATGTATGTGCGTTTTTATTAATCCCAGTTGTATAACAAAGTTTTGATAAATTAAATCAAAGAACAATGGACGACTTTCTGCAGCCTAACAAAATATAAATACAATAGGTATGTTAATCAATTAATGTATCATAAATATCTATATGTAATAAAATAATAATCTAATTAATTTACGATATAATAATACTAAATAGTAAATATGTATAATGTATAACTGCTAATAATAATAATAATACATAATATGTAATTTTTAAATAAAGTATGAATTAAGTGTGTATGTATGTGTATTTTTTAAATAAAATTATTATGTATGTACATATATGTATATGCACTTTAATAGTTTCGGTTTATTAGTTATTCGGTTAATCGGGACAGTCGGATAATGGGGACAAATAGGTCACCGCCCGACGTGTCCCAATTAAGCGGATTCTACTGTATATACATTAAGGAGTAAAATTTAGGCAATTTAATTTACTCGTTGTATCGGTCGGTGGTGCGAGTATGTACATCATTATTAGTGTGCGTGAACTTCGCAAAATTACCTCGCCGCGCGTTCCGCTTCTTAGAAATTCTATTAACGATTTTGTTGTTATTATTTATTTTCCGTTGGCGATAGCACGATTTAATAATTATAGTCACCATAGTCGCTCTGGATCAAATTGTACGAGTGTCTAAACATAAATATATAGTGCAGTTTGGTTTTGGTTCCTCTGAGATCTGTTAAAATGAGAAAAGCGAAAGCTGCAAAAACAACGGACATTTCACCAGTCCCCCCACAAGTTAAAAGTTTAATTTTTTTTTTACAAATCGTTTGTACCGGGTTGTGAAAACAAAATTTTCGTTTGTAGAAAAAAATTGCGCAAACAGACCAAAAAAGTTAGTATATTATTTTACACTTATACGCGTTTAGTTTACTCGTGTTAATTGCTCACTGGGTTGTTTGCCCCCCGATAATTGCGACCCTGCTTAGACGGTATATAATACAGAGATTCATTTTCTAAAACCGAGACGCAAATGGACCGTCAAATAATAACAATAATTTTGAATATGTAAAAAGCAACACATTAATTGACTAATATTCTATATGTCGCCTAACAAGCCGAATTTCGTTTTTTTTTTTTTTTTTATTTAAAATTATCTAAAATAATGAAAAATAAAAGAAGTTTCATAGTTTTTAAAAATTAAAATCGCATTATTAATTACATTTGTTCAAAAAATCAAAATTCCCATTTCTACACGACATAAAAGAGTTGTTAGTCTACTGAAATGTTTTTACAGAACTAAAATCGAACAACTTTAAGCATCTTAATTATTGTCTAGCTTATTGGTCTAAATAAGACACAAGCGGGTATCTAACGCCCATAAATAAGAAAATTAATTTTTTGGCATTCATCAAGCAAAAAGTAAAGAGTATATGATTTTCCCAGTTATAATTTTTAGGGCTCAGGGCACTAGTTATACGTCTCCATAGTATCTCATTTAGCAAATGTATAGTTATTATACATTTTATTGTTATTTCATATATGTAATATGTTTTGACTTTTGCAGCATACATTTGTATACATTTCAAAAAATATACATATAGGTACCAATTAAAAACAAATATATAATACAATATGTTACAATAATATTATACTTAAATGACTTATCACAGACTAGTTTGATCGCAGTAATTACTCTGTGGAAATATCATTGCTGGTGGTGCTCTTTTTATCAAACCAGGAAACAGGAAGTGTGACTTCCTCATCTAAAATTCTGAATTGCATTTACTACTCAGATAATATACAACTTGATGTCGTGATAATGCCTCGTGACAATTTTCGATTTACCAATAGACTCGGCGTGAAATTTGCTAAACATTTAACATGAATAACAGGTATAATAACCTACAAAATGTGACAAAATTGATTTGTTGTTCCCTTTACAGTTTTCATGAACTCCGTACAATATTATTGTTAAATACCTACGTGTCATTATAGGTATTTAACATAGTATGTCAATATTGTATGATGGAAGATGTCCGATACACTCGTTTATTCAGTCACTCACTAACTCATCATGACATCATACATCATTATCCCAGACGGCCAGACCGATAGCCAGTAGCGGTGCGTGCATAAAATTTATGGGGAGACTTAATTTTTTATTATTTTCAAATACTTTTTTTTGAAATATTGGAGTTTAATCAATGGTATAATTGGATACATTTTACTTACTAAAATAATACCTTTGGTTAATTTTATTTTTATAAATTTAACTGCAATATTAATTATTTTAAACTACTGAAAATTGTATATATTTTATATTACATTAAAATAAAATGATTCGATTCCATAATTTAAACAATTATTCAGTATAAAACGCAAAAAAGTAAAACGCACAGTACACATGAAAAACGATTATAGCGACGCCCGTTGAAGGAGACTAGTCTCCAGGACTCCGTATAAAACCATTATGGCAATGATTCCCCCCCAACTTTGTAATAACCTCCTACCTATTAGAATTGAGACTGTCGTTCAATCGTCTCTTCTATATTACATCTATTATTACGGGCCGTAATTTACGGCACACCGCAGATTGGTATCGCGTTATCGTCGTTATCGGCAATTCTAAGAATAGCTCAGAACGTATGTACTGAACGTAGTCAACAATAAATGTATAATATTGTATATTTATATTCTAAGATTATTTAAAACATTTGTGAAAACATTTAGACAATTTTTTTGCCCGGCTATAATTATTGGGGAGACGCCGTCTCAAAGTTTACCCTGACGCACCGCCCCTGCCGATAGCTGCAGGACCTAAAAAATTGAAATTTAGCACAGACGTTGTTCCTAATACAACGTAGGGATTTGTCAAAATTCGACTCTTAAAGGGGCTAAAAAGGATGAAAAGGGTATAAGAAAGTAAACGGCCAATAGTGTCGTTTAAAATTTCGGTATAGAGCGGGCCAATCGCCAAAAAAGGTCTAGAATGTCGTAGATGTTACAGAAATGCATTTTTTTTCAACATATTTTAGAGTATTTCATAAGTAATTGATGATTTTAAATTTATTTAAATAGAACAATACTGCAACAATAATCTTTCTTTCAAAATGACGTTCCTGCCTGAAGAAACTATTCAAAGTATTACATTGTAATTAAAACATGTTCTAAGTATAATTATCTATTCTTACACGATTAGGTACCTATTCATAATATCAATTATCACTGCAATTTGGATTACATAAACATAGTTATAATAATTATTAACTATTAATACATCCAACGATCAAAATATTACATTGGATCAGTGGCGCAGTCATAAGAATATTTTGGAAGGTGGGAGAGGTTTAAGTTGATATCCTCATTTTACCTTAAATACCAATTTACAATAAATACCTAATTGTAATAAGCTGAAAAAATATTAAGGCATTTCAAAGAGAGGAGAGTCACAACCCCTTAACGCGTTTCCATATCAAAACTACGTATCACTGCATTGTGTGACTTTACTAAAATAATTAAATTTTATTTTTTTTAGGTTTTAGATTTTTAGGTTTTTTTAGGAACTCAAAAGTTCATAATTATTATCTAACTGTTTTCTTTAGAATTTTGTTGATAGTGACTATATGCGAAAACTTCATTTATTTCATAACTCCATATTGTATTTTCTACTTTTATCACCATGGGAGCTTAGTATCCAAGATACGTAACAAAACCACCCCTTCAAGTTAGTAGGAACTGTAGTACCCGTCGCAGGATATTGACATAACATATTATCGTCAGTAAGTATGTATGTATAACTGTGATCTGGTGGTCAGCTATTGCATTCGGTAAAATTAATGTCATCGACTATATTTTTTTGTAATATCAGACATTTTAATTTGTTATTGTATATTATTGTTTTAGTATACATTCTTAAGTTTGTTTATTGGAACGGATAATCAAGTATATCAGGTTTATTGCTACGTTTGAACACCATGTCTTTCAAACTGCCATTGCTTCCAGGATTTAAAACTTACGATAAAGTAAATAATGCATTTATAAAATCAAACAGACGTAGATGTAATTTAATGGGATTTTTGTTTTACGAGTACATTTTTTTTGTGAAAAGTATAAAATATAGGTACCAACCTTTCATTACTGTTAACCGCTTATATCTTAATAAAATAATTCCTGCATAGGATTGATTTATACATTTGAAAAGTCTCATTTTGACTTAAATTTAACTTAACTGTAAAGTAACTTTATAGGAATATATTACCTTTGAAAACTGTTGATACTCGAGAATACCCTTTAAATTGCATTTAGGTTTTACATCCTAAGCTAGTTTTTTATAGGTACCGAAAAATTAATACTGTTTTTCCATCCAAAGGAAATTAAAATGAGGTATCCGAAAACACCGGATTTTGATATCATGGGTGGTGTACCTATAGTCAGATCATTACATATTAAAAAAGAAGATACGCTTTGTAAACCTATGTTTTGTGAGTCTGCAGAGCACGAAGAACCTAATAAACCGACGTGGCTGGTTTTCGATAAACAGGTAGGTATTTGATTTTTATAAAAAAAAAATAGTGCAAATGATTACGTTATCTATGCTCGTAAAAATGTTTCCAAAAAGAACACAGGAAATCGTAACACATTTTTTACATCGATGCTTCACACCTAGATAGGTAAAAATCTTTTTTGTCCCTAATTATGGGCTGTTTTAAGCAAGGTTGGGCAATTTAAAAACTTTTTTTAACTCGTAAGATTAAATTTATTGAAAAAGTTAAACGAAGTTAAAAGTTAATTTTTAAAATTTATTAAATTAAAAGTTAATTAACAAAAAAAATTAACTTAATTTAAAATAAAAAGAATATATAGTTCATATTTTTAATTAACATGGTTTTGTACCTAATAAGACATTTCTTCCGCATCAAACATATTTTTTCGTAATTTCTTTTGAAATTTTTTTCAGACTACCTAATTTCTTCTTTTTTTTTTTGTTTGAATAGCTTAAAAAATAAATTTTTAATTATTACAGATTAACTTCAAGTTATAACACGTTAAATTTGAAAATAATTAACATATTAAGTTAAAAATTAGCGAGTTAATTATTTTAATTAAAATATTACCTTAACTTTTTAACTAAATTTTAAATTTTGACGTGTTGATGCTCAATCTTGGTCATAAGCTTATTAATATTAAATTATACAATATTGAATTGTGAACAATATTGATCAGCTGTGCTTATGGTGTGCTTTCTATAATTCCAGAATCTTACATTCGACGCATATTTTAAGAGTACTGTGAACGAAAGCTTTGGTTGTAGTTACAACTTGAGAAAATGCAAAATAATTTATTTTCTTGAAGACAATACAATAAAAGTAGTCGAGCCCGTTGTGATCAACAGTGGTTTACCGCAAGGTAGGTAATAGATACCCATAAATATATTATGGTTTTTAGTTAATTAAATTTTTTCCATTCTATTCAAAATGAAAATTAAATAAGTACACAACACGCATTTCGTATTTTATATGAAAATAGTATTAAATATAGAATAGGGGGTATTAAACATGTAAAAATAAAATGAGCAAACTCATTAAAAATGATTTTAGTTAAAAGTTAATTAGAAAACGATTTGATTTATGAAGCTAAAAGATGAATTTAAAATAGATTTATTTTATGAATAATTATTATGTTAACTTGATTTATGATCGTTTTTGTACTTACACAGCACACTATTATTATACTATGATTTATGAATTATATCATGTAGGAATCTATACAAATAAATATTATAAAAATTAACAAGATTGGAATAAAATCTTTAAAAACAAAATGCATGAATCGTTACAATTAATATTTATGGGTAACAAATATACTTACTTAGTATTAACGCATGAATGATGATGCTGAATGCAAACCAACTGCGCACAAAGTTAAACTGTTAATGTACTTACTTAATGCAACAAAAATTTAAAATTCTCAAATAGCATAGGTACTTATAAGTAATTTATTAATTAATAAATAATAATTAGTTAAATGGTAAAAAGCCGGGTTCACTTTAGTGGGTAGTTACTAGTTTGACGGAGTAACGACTACGCTTTGGGTGGGTCACTAATATGGAAGTTGTGGTTTAAACGTATTTTTTAATATCTGAAAGCAATGAGAAATCATCGTCTTTAAAAAAACGATTCTGAGCGAGCTCAGTTGTTTAGTAGGTACCTGGTAAATTTATCGAGAATTTCAAAGTTCTATGTATTCTTAGCTCAAAAATTTTGGAAATCACTTGAAACTTTTATCGAACTTGTATTTTACCTATTTAAATATTATGCAAAGTTTCAGTTTGTTTCGATCATCATTTTGAATGTAATGGCTAAAAAAAAACCAAATCGATGTAGAAAAAGATTTCGGATCACTACGTATACCTACATGGGGGAAAAAAATATTGCATTATACCTCTTATTATCCAAACCATTCCGTTGTTTTAAAACTAAAATCATTATTTTAGCTGCATAAGCTGACGATTAGCAACAATTATTGTTTTAAACTATTTGTTTTAAAATAAACGGACGGTACACCTATACTGCTGCAGCCTGACTGCAATGTATAATAATAACAGTCGTTCATGTTGCACTGGACGCGAACGGTTTAATTGATAATATTTAATATATACTATATGTATAGGTGGTCCCGCCATTTCGAAGGATTAACCGACTGGAGGCCTTCAAATAATTAACTATTCCTTTTATTAGTATCGTTAGCGGCATGCCCACGGGTCACGGGCGAGGCTGGGAGACCATAAATGGCAGCGTGACTTCCAATTTTATAGTGCTTGAAAATTTCGTGAAGTATAACATTTTTAAATATTTCAACGAGATGTTGCATGAAATATTACATAATTTATTAAAAAAAATGAGTCATTCAATATTATGATCGAACTGAGAACACTTACAATGTATACTCATTAAATTATAAATATTAAAGTTTTATACTTAGCTCATAAAAAGATAAAATTTTTTGAGATTTTCATCACGATTGAACTTCGTTCATCCAATAATTTGTATAAATTTAAACTAATTGATTAATTTTAAAAAATAGTTGTTTCCGAAAAATTTCATTGTTTCAAGTTCATAATAATTTTTATGATTTTAAAATTTTTTTTAAAATTATAATAATAAAACATAAAATTCAAATTTCTTTTTAACTGGGGAAAACGAATTTTCTGCATGTAGTGCCATAATTAAAAAACTTTAATACTTCACGATTTTGTGAAATTCCTTGGACATTTTTAAAAATCTCACTCTCCCATTATATTCGACTCCAAAAAAAAACGTCTTCTATAAACTGTAATTATTAGAGTTTAGAAGTCGTTTTTTGTTTTGTTTTTGTGGTACAAAATAAATTTATATTATAGTTCATACAATTACTAATCATGACTTATTTATTATTTTATCATTTTAAAAATAAAATATAAATTAACTTCATAGTTCATAGTAATTAATAATATGATTTTTATATTGAATTATAAGTCAAAAAGTAGGCAAATCCATTATAAAATACATGTAAAACTGTTATCAATGGGCAACCGTTCGAAAATTAATTTATTGTTGTCAATTTTAGTGATTTAAAATTGTTTTAACAACAAAATTCTCCTTATTTCATTATCACTATATCCCCACTCCATTCAGTATCTAAATTCTCCTGTCTTATAGGTACTCAACTGTTTCTTGGTCAAATCGATCGATCTAGTTAGATTTTTTTTTGTACATAAATAAGATAGTACATTTATAAAATTTTATAAATTTGTACGTATCGTGGGTTGACGTTGCAATATATATATAGGATGTTTGATCAAACGACACAAAATCCCGGTGCCGCCAAATCGTGACCGTCAAAATAATAATGATTACTATCAACTGTTGGACTTCAACGTTGGCGCGACCGTTGAATTTTATGGAAAACAATTTAAAATAATCGGCGCTGATAATTTTACGAGGGACTTTTTGAAAAAAGCCGGAGTGGATGTACCCGAAAACTTGCCACATCCAAGTGATCCATGTTTTATTAATGCAGAACAAGTAATGTATACGGCTGTTACATACAGCAATAGATTATAATAATTACTATAATAACATAATATACAGAGTGTGGCAAAAAAACCTCCCCGATTTGTAAAACTTCTGAATACCAAACCAAGTCAAGTATAAAAAAGTATGTTTTATTCATAAGTTTTACATATAATGCCATTTTATTTTAACTAGTCTTAAAAATAACATCACTTAATTGACGGCTCTATTTTTCAATACACTGATCGAGCCTTTTTTTGCGGGATGGCAGCAATTTCCAGGGTTGTTACCTCTTTCAGTGCTTTCACAGTTTGGGGACGACGTTGGTACAGTTTGCTTTTGAGATAGCGCCAGAGAAAAAATCGCATTGACTCAAATCCGTGCAGAATGCTGCGGAGATTGTGAAGCTTTCGCAGCAGCCATATGTTTGTTCGTAACTCAATTTTGAATAGTTTTGGGTGACCAAATCATGTCGACCAAGCGCAAACCGAACGCGAAACGCACGTTGGGTCGATGAACCGCCGTTAAATTCCTCGGCAACAAACGCACAATGTTCTCCCAACCAAGCCATGCTAAATACTAATAATGGCATAGATAAAGTATTCTATCGCTTTTAAGTTCCATTAGTTTATTTTAATCTTTACACAAATTACAACCTAATCAAACTAGGGAGTAACTTTTGCCGCACCTTGTTTTGTACATCGTACACGTATATATATAATATATATTATATTAATATATATTGTCATGCGTTATATAGATACCAAGAAAAAAACGTCAAACAAATAACGCTACTTTATCAAAATATAAACGTGGTATACCGGGATTTGACGGGATATTGAATTTCAAAGGTTACTGGGACGATCGGGACAATGTCGATGGTATCTTGCACGTATTAGAGATCCGGTACTTTTTAGTCGACGACACAATTCAAATCGTCGAACACGATTCGGATGGAGGTTTAAAGACGTTTCTTAAAAGGCAAAAAGTTCCAAACGTAATACGCACAACCATATGATTGTGCGTTGATATAATATATTAACGAGATTTTATTTTAGGATCGTGTGTACGTAAAACCACCGGGATTTAGCGAACGAAACGATTTACTGAACGTTTTAGGCGTAAATAACAATGAGAACCTGCAATGGTACGCTTTCGATCCTTTGTCGTGTTCCAATAACGTAGAAGACTCGTACTACCATTGGTCCGACTTGTACGTGGGAGCTGAGATTGACGTTTATAGTCGAAAAATAATTTTGACTAATTGTGATGAATTTACCAAACAATATTATTCAGATTGCGGTTTGGGTAGGTGCAGTATTCACTACTGTTATGTTATTTACCAAATGAAAAACGTTCTGTGAATCATACACGCTCAGTCTAAACCTAAATGAATGATGACGTAAAAAAGGAGCATGAGTACCGTTTCCAAATTTAAATAGGAACATTCGATGCAGACCATTTGAATTTTTTTTCATCTAGTCACTAAGCTTTTAAATTTGCTTTAAATCTGTCAATATCCCTGAAAATAAAATAAAAACATTCCGTTCTCCGTAAATTTTGCCGTTTTAGCTTTCGACGCAAACTTTTAACCACTTCTAGTGCTGGCACAACTGTAAGTGCCTGCACTAGAACTCGCAAAAAATCAATCTCGAGTTATCATTTTATTTACAAATGAGACTCATACGTAGGTACATGTTACTACTATATTTAGGTACTTGTATACTATATTTACAAATAATAAATAGGTACAAATGTAATTTGATATGAAAGTTTGTCATTTTAATTTGTCGTACACACGTGAAACGATAACCAAAAGTAGATAATAGATATAATAGCCATCATAATAAATCTATTCAAAACTTCATTTTGTACGAATCGATGATAAAGTAATAATTGAAATAATTTACTTTCTCTGTCTGTTACGCGCAAACTATAGGAACTCAAATTGTTTTCATTTCCAGCGAAAAATGATCAATCAATTAATGTGCGATAGGGATTCTAGGTGTAGTGAATTGAATTTTTCAAGACGTCGGATGCTACTTTTGATCTCACTAGCCTGCAGATTTTTGACGTATTTTCTAAATTTTTACAAATAAAATAAAAAACAAAGTGAAAGATTTTTATTATTTTTGGTTCTAAAAAAAAACATAACGAGAAAATTAAACTCGTGGTTTGTAGAACTAAAATACGGAGCTGACGTCTCGGAGAATTCAATCCAGTTTACTGCAGAATCTTTACCGCATTATAATATAGATTGATCGGTGTGTTGAAAATAAAAACCGTCTGAATTCCTGTATGATTTGTGGGTAGGTAACAGACAGAAAATAAATTGACGTTTTGAACTATATTTTAAAGCAGATAGTCTCATCTGTGACGTATCATCTTTATTTTTACGATAACTTAACCCAAAAATGTAATAAAAACGCGTAACTTTTTTAAATGTTTAAACAAATTATTATTAATTTGTAATCTATTCGCTATTGATAATAGCGAAAAATGCAAGATGTTTAGTCATCTCCACTTAAGAGAAAAATTAACATTCTATTATTATTACTTTAAGAATTTTTTTTAAAACAGTTTTTACTCTATTAGATACATGTAAGTATTGTGCACTGATAAATTGTAATATTAATATTATATTAATACTTATTAATACAATATAACATTGGAATTGTTTTAAACTAAGTAGGTACCTACATACCTACTTAAGTAGTTTGAACAAATAAAACGTTCATAATGCGTAATATTTCGTTATATTTGCCAGTATCTCGTAAAAATATATTGTTTATGCATGCATGTATATTATCTGGTATGACATTTAATTTATTACCTACTAATTTAGATAATTTACCATCGATTGACGTTTCACAATTAATGACGAAGGAGGAAGACAAATCGAATGGTACTCATAATGTGCCGGTGTGCAACAATGACAATATTTTGAATAAACTGGTCAGTCGTTCAGAACTAGAAGCTTTAGTTTTCAAAGCAAAGGTCAAACAACCAGATAATCTTAACAGAGAATTTATATTAAAATGTTTTTTAAACGATCAAAGTATTTCGGTTTTTGAGATTAATACACAAACAGCTGGCAAGTTTTGCACTATACACTTATATTTACATCATGATCAGTGTTGAGTAAAAGGTAAATAAATAGTAATTATCTAGATAGGGGAAAAAGAATAATTTAGTAAAAATTTACCTAGATGAAAAAATATTCATATTAAGTGTAAAGATAATTTTGATAATGATGAAAAATAAATAAAATTAACCTGCAGATACAAATAATCACACGTTATTTTGTAACCGAAAATGCGTGTAATTTTAATGTATGGGTTTTTATATCAAAATTTTTTGTCATCACAATGATGAAACAACATTAAGCATGTATAATGACTAACATTATAAAAAATAAAAACTATTACTCATGTATTTCAATATGAACTCGTAAAATTAATGTATTTTTTAAATTTTTATTTAATATAGTGCTATATATAATAGATATTATTAAATATCATTTTAATGCATTTTATGACAATATAATAAAAAATATACAAATAACAATACATAAATATTAAAATGTAAAAGACCAATATTATTTTTAATATTATAAACAATTTAAAAATAATATAATATAATATAATGGTCCAATTAAAATTTCAAGTCTCCAACTCAATTCTGTAAAAAGTTATATTCAAAAACCGCATACATTTTATTAGAAAAACAAGTTGGAAATTCTTTGTGGAGTCATTGAACGCCCCACAATTTTCCCAAACTGAGACGTCTAAGAGAAAATGATCCCATTAACCTCTACTTAACACTGCATTGCGTGTATGAATGATAAACCCTTTTATGTTTAAGTTTTAGGTGTAAAAAAAAAATTATCTGTGATAAAACTATAGTAACATATTATTTTATTTTGTTTGAATTGTCCTTAGTACCTATAATTATATGCATCAAATTTTTGTTTCTTTATATATTCTTTTATATTTAATTTTAATACCTGTAATTTATTTAGATTTGATTTGTTGAATAGATTAAAACGAAATAAGATAAATGCTAAAATCAAATCGCAAGTAAAAAACGGTATGTCTAGATAAGTTTTTATACTATCTAAGATGCAATATAGATGAAGCCTGTTATACTGATTTAGATGAGTTAAAAGACAAAAGATAAATTATATATTTTATCGAAATAAATGATCTAGATATTGCTCAGCACTGATTATTACGTCATACTACTGTACACAATTATTATTCCACTTTTTTTTGTTAAATTGTTTGTTTTTAATATTTGTAGGTGCATTAAGTTGCAGGTTTCTTTCAAAACGGAAAATTCCTAGTGAAACACCCAACGAACCAAACGTTATATTTAAACTGTTCGTTGATACAAAATTGATAGTAGATGGTTTCCAATTTATTTTTGTAGACGTTGATGATAGAACGTTAAGGTTCATGATGAGTTATCCAAAAGAAGTTAGTTCGTTTCATAGTATGCAATACCTATATTATGTTATATTCAAGAATTAACGTTTTTCCAATAATAATTCAACAGTTTCCACACAGTGACGTGAATTCAATAATTAATCAAGTACTTGAACTGATGCCAACCGATGTTGATACATTTCACAAAACATATTTTGAAGGTCAAAACGAAATTTTAAGGAATGCGTTTATTGAAATAATGGCTAATCAGTTTCCAGAGTTGAGTCAACATGGCATTTTTGTTTTGGCATTACAATACAAAAAGCACGAAAAATGTAAAGAAGTTTCTGATAATTTGTTTAGAAGCATTTTGCAGAACGATTTGAGGCGAGAGTTGTTTACAGGTTTTGATGGTCTTGAGGCAAATTTTAAACAACGAGATTTGCAGGATAAAAGGGATGGATTCCTTAAACATAGTTGCGCTTTCAAAGCCTTGAAAAGTGCAAAACTACCATTTTCAACTGAAACAATCAATATGCTTTTAAGCAGGTATGATGAATTATTACGTGTATTGTAATTAGTTTGCTAATTAAAAATTGGTTTGTACAAGTGATGATTTTATCTAAAGTTATAAAAACTAACAGTTAGTGAAATATACTAATACATATACGGTTTGAAAAAATATATTATAACTGTGGAAAATGAGCTAAACAAATTGTGTATAGATCTCGGGAAAAAAGATTCTTTCATCATTAGAATTTATTATTATGAATTAAATAAAAAAAAAAAATAAAAAAATGTAAAATAATTCAAATTTGTAATTTTTGGAAAACTCGAGACAAAAAAAAAAAAATAAGAAATATGGGAAAGTCAATCAAAAGTATAGACGTCATAACGAATTCAAATCTATGTTTACAATCCGTATTATGTCACTAGATAATATTAAATATTGAGTTCACTATGCTTACAATAATTAAGAGCTATTAGAAAGTGATAATGAGTGCAGCAACTGTGAATAATATGGTATATTCTTGGGGATAAAAAAAAACACGTTAAATTAAGACTAACACACTCGTTTTGCTACACTCGAAGTCTAAAAAATCAGAAAAGTTGGATAGTTGTGAAGTCGTTGGCACTTAAGGAGACATATATTAGAGTATTTAAATTGCATCATTATAAAGTAATCGGTATAGCTATGTTAGAAATAAAAAATGAAAACATCGAGACTTATATGGTTTGCGTGTGATGGACGGAGAAAGAAATTTTTTTGCTTCCAACCCCAACATAAATTCGTGTGATTTTACATTACACACTATGTAGTGACTGGTGACGTGCAGTAAGGTACATAATACTTATTATATACCTTACTATACCTTAGTTATTATATAACTAGTGATTTCATGTTTAATCATATTGTGTAATAACTGTATATAATTGTATATTACTCTAATATATTTGGGATATTCAAACGTTCGCCGTATTAAAAAAATACCACGCAAACATAATATTTATGTATAACTGGATACTAGTATACTACTATAATATTTAAACTATTTTTTTCGATTAATATGTAATAGTATAAAGTATACTTTAATATATTATTATACTGTGCAACAATGAAATTAACAGTATATTAACATATAAAAGCGTACTGAAACCAACGGTTTTATTCAACACTAAAATATCAAAGAGTACTGCAGGTAGGTAACCTGCATGATCATCCGCATTTGGCGAAATTATCAAGTACAAATCGAGATAATCAATCTGGAACAACGAGGAATAATATTGAGAGCTAAAATATACGTATTTTTCCGCGTTTCGCAGTGCAGCTACGAATAAAACAAATTTCTTTTGAATAACGAAGATTCAATTTTGTGTTTAGAAAATTTATGATATACATTCAACAGTATGCCTTCTTCTCCTTCTTTCCAATATTATTATTTGAGAGGATCGTCATATTTGTCCTCAATATCCACTATTGTTATCATACGACCTACCTCATCCTCCACGCGCACTGCACCAGCACAGCCCTAATACATTCCTATCGTATTAATGTAACGATGTTCTCATTCATTATGGTACCGTGTGAACCGTTAGAATCACAACTCTAATTTTAGACTGTATTGTTGTTTGTGTTGTGTTTTTGACGATTTGCAGAACTGCAGCAGTTTGTGTGTGATTTCAGATTCACGCATCCAGAGACGAACCGAGTGGCTTACACGGATTTACTGGAGTACTTGGACTACACTAAGGACCCGACTCCGGGGTCGCAGTGCGTCGGTACGGCCGAGGTAACGAAAACAATATACGATAATAACAATATTTCCATTTTATTTGCGTGTGTCCATCTCGGTTTACAAACATATATTATAATTATCTTGATAAAGACTAAAATGCGTGTATCCACTTGGCCATTCATCTAGATCAGCGGACCATTTTCGAATGACGGAACGCTTAACATTTTATAAGGTTTTCTTTTGCAGAACACGGCCGTAAAATAAAACAGTTTTTATACAAGTTTTTTAAGTTACTTGTTCGACTAACATCGAACCAAATTGTTAATAGGTACTGTTTGCATTATTGTAGGGATTATTTTTTTTCGTTATTTATTTTTAATACAATTTTTACGTAATATTTTTACACGGAGTTTAAAAATTTTGTATAAAAATGTTATCAACCCGAGATAGGTACTTAATTTGAAGCATTTTTAAATCGTTTTAATTATTTTTAAAATAATAATCCAAAATCCAAGTGTTCGCAGTGTATATAATTTCATAAAACCTATAATTTTCAATTTAGAATCTCTAAACCTTAATACAATCTAAATGTTATATATTTTTTTTTTACACTACGTTAAAAAGTTTCAAAAATCAAAAAAATTATTACGAACGTTTTTACAATAAGTTTCATTATATTATTTTGTGGACACAACTCTTTTAAAAGTTAATCAATCAATTGAAATTGATGCGCGAAGCATTGGATGATTTAAGTTCGATCGTGGTAAAAATTTCAAAAAACTAAATGTTTTTATGAGTTAAATATAAAACTTTAAAATTTACAATTTCACTCAATTCGATCATAATAGATAATATTGGGTTCGAAATTTCACCAAATATTATTAAGCAACTCCACTGTATGTAGTGGTTGTTGACTCATTTTGTTTTAAATCGTGAAATATTCCATGCAATTTTCAAACACCGCACGTCCATTCTATAGTGATACAGTACAGCTGGTAGGTGTAATAAAAGTGTTGGTCCGTCATTCGCAGGACTATATAATACAGGTTAGAACGGCAGAGTAGCCATAATAAATCTAGATAAGCGATTGAATCAAAAACGTGTGTGGGCAAGTGAATTTTCATACCCAGATAAAATTCGTCTACTTTTATCCGAGCGCGATTCGAAAGGCTGAAATTAAAAATTTTCGGAGCTGCTCGTTTGTGTACATTAAGCCCCCCATTCGGAGATACGCTGTTATTTTTTTTTTTTTTTTATAATGTTGGGGTGTTCGCGAATAACCCTTAGCTTAAGACTCTTCTAGCTCCCACCCCAAATCGTGCAAAACTGATCACGTTTGAAACAAAAAAATGAAAAAATGAAAAAATTCTAACAAATTGTATCCCTGCAGGGCTTCTTGCACGGGAAGTCGGACAGTAAAGTCTCCGTGGTCCGAGTCGGAGAGCTCGTCAACGATTTACGGAAATCATCACGGCGCGAATCGCTTGACGCGGCCGCCACCACTGACGCGATGACGTCGTCGTCTTAATAATAATTGGTTTCCAATATTGTTCGGAGAGAATCGACGAACCGTCGGGACAAACTGGTTCCGTTTGGTAACCACTTGTACGTCCCAACAGACGCATGTGTCACATCCATCCAAGGGCGTACTACAGAAACGGTCCGTTCGAATCAGTGCTGTTGTCGAGCTCGTAGCGAGCGTTCGCCGTAACATTTTACCGCCGAGTTGTTCTGTTTTTAAATAATTATTAAACCCGACGCGCGTGTTACGAATCATATTATTGCTGTTCGTGAGGTGTGCTCGGTATTTTCCGAATTATGACGATGAATGTATTTTAACTACCTACGTTCACATCGTCGTGGTGTATTGTGAACATAATGCTTAGAATTTTTTTCTTTTCAATTTTTTTCGATCGTGTGTTCGTGCGTTACTAAAATATAAATAGTGCGAAAAATAATAACAAAGTCGTTGGGACTCGAGACCACCGAAGTACCACCGGACACGACGCGTAAAAGAGGTACTTACCTATTTTTGTTGTACGAATAAATAAAATTGAAATCGTGGTATCATCCGCAATTGAAACGTTGGAAACGTTGCTGTACACGAGATTTGTTAAAATCTATCGTTTTAACATCTGTCGTGTTTAATATTATTTTTACTATTATTACTACTATTTTCAAAATAAAGTGCGTATATACCAAACTGACATGACGCTATAAGTTAAGGTAATATAACTGGAAAATAGAAATAGTTATGAATTACCACTATATACTACGGTTTTACCGTGAATAAAACTTGGCTACCAGATATCAATTATTAGATATAATACCTATGTCTACTTATGTGTGTAGAAACTTTTTAAAACCACTTCAACTTTGTCGTTCGTCGCAGGGTACAGGTGCGTTTACACTGAGGTTTTTACAACTCTCCACGGTTCGTTTATTTTATATTTACTCTTCGTACTCTGTTTTTAATCCTTTTTTTTCTCGAAAATAACATGTGGTATAATACTAGCCACAATCCGAGCTAATTATTCGATGCGATTATGTACACGATGATGTCAGTCGTCTTCGTTTTTATTCACGCATGAAAAACAGACAAACAGGTATAATAACGGGTATAGTAATTCCGCATAATATATTTAGTGGACACGTCTCGTTTGTTCCTGCCCATCGAGAGTATCGAGAGACAGTATCATAAACATTGTTTTACTTATAAAGTGTTATAAAATAAAACAGTATCCAGCAGTGACAAAACGATTGCTTAACCGCCTCTACAAGTAATTTCTTAACAGTTATACATGATAATTAATAATAAAACACGATACCGGTTACCTGTATACTATAAAAAGGTAAGTCAACTTTACCATCAAGAATGTTAGGTACATTATTATTTTTCCGAATAGCTTGAGTATAGCTCTTTATGATAATAATATGTATAATTAATCCGTCGGTACTCATATTGTAAAAACGGCATTCATACTGTTGAATGTTTCTCTTTTCTGCTGTAACGCTGCGTGTTTCAAAACTAAGTTATATTTGGTTGTAAACATACGTACCTAGTAGTGTTATAATTCCGTTTTTTTCGGCGGCCAACGTTACCTGATATTTGAATATTATTAACTGTAATAGTATTTTGGAAGCAGTTAAAAAAAATACATGTCACATTCTGAAAATTATTTTGAGTAAAATTAAATATAACTTAGGTAAGTACTATTATTGTATTTTGTATAAAGCTCCGAGGTTTTGAATGTTGACGAAAACGCGTGGCCATTCAAGGTCTTTGTAATAATAGTTCTTACACTTAGGTACCTACTTCAGTTCATATACCTGTTATAATTTACATAACTGTATACAATTATTATGATTCGGAGTCTTAATTTTGAATTGATAATACAAGGTATCTAGTAAAAAGTGATTTTACCTGTTTTAAAAGTAAAAAGTATTCAATTTTTAAATTAATCAATTTTTGACGAACGTTAAAACATTTTAAATGAAAATCAAAAGCTTGAATAGTTATTCAAATATTCAAATTTGTAAAGTGTTTTTGTGTCACTTGGTAATACTCGAATTTACTACCTATTGATTAGTATAAATAATTTAGTTTGACCACTATTTCGTGTAATTGAAAATGTGATCTAGGTACATGTGTGTAGGTCTACGTGCTACAAATATAATCGGTTTTTTGTTATATTTTTTTTGCAGGAAAACCGTTCAAATTTTTATTCATGACGCTCTTGTAGAATTTAAAATCTAAAAATCAAGAGCAAAAGTAAAACGTGGCAATCCGTCGACTTATGTAAACCTTATGGTACTTATGTTTGAAACTGCCAATTCAAATCAAAATCCTGGTTAAACATTGTATAGGGTACTGGGTTGTTTCGATAACATTCATCCACCGCTATTTGGTACTTAGTATTAAAACATCCTATAGTTTTTGTTGGTATTTCGCTCAAAGCTTTAAAGAAAATTAAAAATCAATAAACATTTTACTGTCTTTAGTCATAATGATTTAGGTAATTATACCACCTATAGTGACGTTAAAAACAAAATTATAGGTAACGATCGTTTTGGGAACGCTATTGCAGTGTATACAATTTGTTATTTTTTTTGGTTGGCGATCAATTCTTTTCGGTGGAAAATATTCTTCTACCGAGTTTAATCTATACACACATAACACATTCAATACGTTTTAAAGGAATATTGTGTAAGACGTTTAGTACACCTGAACATCCTAAATAATTATCGGGTTAGCTTCACACTTATATATTAGTCATTCTACAATTTGTTAATGTAGTTATTATGATTTTTGTATCTACATAAGGAAAGTGCATTGTAAGGGCTGAAAAAAAAAACTAATTACCTATTGGTAGTATTTTATTTTTTCCAAGTGGTTACAGAACTATTTTTCATTACTCGTTTATGCAATTATACGTACTGTTATTATGTGTGACGCGTGTTGTATAAAAACAAATACCTATCAAAAATTTCTAAGTCGAATGGAGTTGGATCGATTTGTCTATTTTGAAAGGTTTAGTTATAAATTGTATTTTACACTAATTGTAAGCAATTATGAATTGCTTGCAAAAATATCTAACGATTCTAAGTGAGCACAGCTGTTTACCCAATAAAATTTGAGCCGTAAGGCGTGATTTTATTTTAAAACAGGAAACCCATACTTAATAAATTAATAATAAATAAAAAATAATATATTTACATTATAACATTTATAACTTTAGAAAGAATGAGTTAAATGATTGTTTGGGTCCAAAGAAAATTATCTTCTTAGCAATAAAATGTACCTATTATTAGAATCGTATGAGGCACTGTTATTAAAAGTGGTTGATTGATTAAAATTATTGTCAAAATTAAATGCCATTTTAGTTTTAAAAGAATATGAATTTAAACAACACATAAAAATTTCAAATCATTTGGACAATTATTTGAGAAAATATTACGATTTAAGTTTTAACCGTACACAGAACAACAGTTTTTGGGGTTCAACAAGTAGTTTTACTGTATAAATCCGCTCCAGCGTTAGTTTTCACATAAACGCTCGGAACCGTCTTGCCTGATTTAGATATAAAGTTTTCTTTTTATTAAAATTTTACCAAATATAAATGTTTAAACGTCTATATTAACAAAATTTGTGAGATCTAATTTTCAACTATTTTAATTCTATAACAAAAAAATCAAAGTTTTTTTTTAAACAAAAGCTGTCAAATTATTCCAAATTACTACAGTTTTTAATATTAAACTAAAAAAGTGGTCGCAATGATTTGAAAGATAGTCATTCTAGTGTTGTATATACATTCTGAAAATCTGTAAACGTTTTGTGAAGATTTGAAGTATCGTGCACAATCAATTATTCACAATACTCAGATCATGGAAATTATCACTTTTTAAAAAAAGTGTTGTGTGTAAAATGTCATTGAAATTACTACGCTTTGTATCAAAATGAACCATTTTGTTAATATATTTTTTATATGCTTTCAGAATCTATGTGGCTGATTTTTTCACGATTTTAATTACAATTATGACAAATTTTTGCCAATTTTCTAACTTATAAACACCTACTAACAAAAAATAAAAATAGATGTGATGAACAATTTTCGAAACAGTAGTAGTTTGCAGGTAAAAAATTATAAATTTGTATTGGGCTATAAAAGAGCCAACTATACATTTTTAAAATTTATTTCCTGATAAATTGAAGTTTTCATCGAGTATTAAAAAAGTATGCATTTTCAAACTTTTCAAATTTTGATAGGTTCCATATTTTTTAGTTAAAAAAATTTTTGAATTATGTTTAAATTTGTAGCAAAACTGTGTTTTACTTATTTAAGTACCGTGTGAAATGTTTAAGTTTTTCAATCATTATTTTGGAAGTTATACCTACAATAAAATCACTCTTGTATGAGTATCAAGATAAGAGCATTGTTAAAGAATAGTAATGGTAGTTTTATAGAAAAAAAGCAAACTCGTCATGTTAAAAACAAAACATTTTTTGCTACACTCAGAATCTAAAAAAAGGTTTAGAAATGTAAGCATTTTAATTCAAACAGAGGCAGAAAATACAATTTTAATTTGCATTTTTGCATATTTGTGACCGTATAAAATGAGCATCTTATGTTACATTATTTGAACATTATTGTATATATCTACATTTTTTCTAGTTTCTTAAATTTTATAGGTATGATGAACTGTAGTTTGTCAGTATTGTTTTTCAGTTACCTCAGCAGATCTTAACAAATCAACAAATTTTTATAAAACAGTCGTCTCTTAGTTTTGAATAATAAATTTTTATTTTTTGCATTTATCATTTTATAAATTCTTTAAATTTTTAGAGACTCAAAACTGTTAAAAAAAAACTAATAATATACGTGCAGTAGAAACTTTTTTAAAATCAGTCACAAAAATTTTAAATTTTTTTCAGGTTCAAACATATTTATGTACCTACAATTTTTTTTTATTTTTTTTAGAAATCTATAGATCGTTATTTAATTTTGTTTTTTTTTGTTTTTTAGCAGTTATTTCACCAAAACAGGTTTTTAAATTTTTACACATTAGTGGTTCGTTTAAAGTTCAAACATTGTAATGATTTCAAAAATAATTTTTTGCCAACTTGAAAGCTACGTATAGAACTTAACGATTTTCCAGTTTATTTAGTTTTTGACTTGCCGAGCCCATATAGAATCGTATTTTTTTTGGACTAAAGTTTTTCAAATCCACCCAAAACAGTGATTAACTTAAGCTGCGACAGTAGGATTCACAATACTTTTTAGAAAATGTTTTTTGCAGCTTTTTTTGTACTAAAAAACTGTATAAATTAAAGCAGATTTACTGTCCTAAAAATTTTTAGCACAAAACAAAAACATTTATCAATACATTCTTCGATATGATCAGAATAATAAAAAAAAAAAAAAAAATAGATTTTTACATTTATTAAAATAGCTTGTAAAATAGTTTATATTTTACCAATTACCGAATTGAATAATGTTAACAAGTGACAAGTGTAATTTATTTACTCTTTTATCGTATCTAAAAAATTTAACCCTAAATAAGAAGTCTACGTCTTTTTAGGTACTTAAAAATTCAGATTTTTATATAGTTATCGCTTACATTCTTTTAAAACTACATATAATTGTGTGTGATAAAATGAAAATTGTGTTCAAAGTGACAGTTGCTGCTTACCACGTAGTAACATTGGGGTTTGTCAAATTACGGAAGTATTTGAGTATTGTAATATACAAGTAGTCGTGGTCATTTTTATCTTGAATTATTACCTATACATTTTTCATGCATGTAAACTTAACTGTTTTTTCATTTTACGAAACTCTCTTGTTGTATAATATACGTATAATATTACCGCAATAATTATAATATTAATATTAGGTACCTAAACGTAAAAATGTTTAAGATTATTGATTTACACAATGTTATGATAATTTAGTCGCAAATAGTAAAGTAAGTTCTTAACTTTTTTGCGAATTTCATTCATTCGCATAAATTATTTATAAAATAAAATCTGAACAACAGCACAGAAAAATTCAAAAACTCTTAACTAAAGAGTATAATAATAGGTACAACGTTCTTGTTGACCATATTTTGCACATTAGCATCGTTACAAAATAATTGGATATTATTGTTTTTCAATGACTATTTTTTTTTTTTAAGCAATGAGATATTTGTTCAATTTATTCAGTATGTTTGACGATGTAATTATGGTCTCGACTGTCGCTCGTTTTTTTTCATGATACAACTAATGTATTGTACCCTATTGGTACTCTTGGAAATCGTATTGGAATAATGCAGTTTTCTTATGACGGTGGGAACTGAGTTCAGAGAATTACTTATACATATTATACCCAGAAATAATATAATTTAAGCCAGAAATGTTAATGCTGCGTGGTTTCATATGATGTCTGTCTTAATGGTTTTTATGTGAACCTCAGTCACAGTAAAATATAATCGCCGTACAGTATGTTGAACGAAAAACGAAACATCTGTTAATAATTTGAAAATATGACAACAGTCGAAGTGCTCTGCAGTGCGCAACAACCTGCAGACAAGTGCACTTTTTGAAATGTTACTGGGGAGCAGTTTTTATTTTATTTTTTGAATTGCTTCGTATTTAAATATAATAATAAATCAAGTGTACACTCTTATTTGTTATATATTTTTGTTTTATAAATAATGGAATTTGTATGGTCGGGTGATGGTTGTTTCCGCACAAATTCCAAAAAGGTACGATTCCTGTTTCCGCCAAAGTATGATTTTACCTGAGAAGTACAGCTGCCCAAAAATACCATATTATTTATTATATTCATTATTTTATATGACCTATTATTATTTTATAATAATTATTTGAAAATTATAATAATATAATAATAAAATTACTTATATTTCGGTACTTGGATGTAATAAATTAAAGTTCATATAAAATAACCGATTACCGATATACCGATTGTATATTATCATTAAATAATGTTACTGACTTATGATTTGCTCAAAATATTCAGAATGAGGTTTCATAAGGGGCTAAAGACACCACAAACAAATATAATCGGAAAATAATCAATGGTGGATTAAAGTGGCGGTCATTGATTTGGAGATGAATAATCAACTTGATGTTAATTTTATAAAAGTGAAGTTAAGAACACAAAACTTGATAACGATCCAGGGCGTTGTATAAGATAGGTATTCTACTGGATATATTTAGTATTTTGCAGGTAAAAACATACCTACTTTAGCTGAATTAGGGAATCGTACATTTTTAGTTTTTGGCGGAAACGGACATTTTGATTTTGGTGGGAAAGAGCTATGCTCGTCTGGTCTCTAAAACAAAAAAAAAAAAAAAGTCAACTACTTTTTCTCTGAACGTGATTCAATTGATTTATTTAAAATAATATTGTCGTCTTATTGATTTTATACAAGTATTAATGATTTACAAAATAAGACAATAATAATGATGTAAAAATTAGGTAAAATATTCCACATCTATTTTTGAAAATGATTTTTCGAGTCTATTTTCTCAACGTCGCTACATGTATATACATATATAGAAAATAAACTTGTTGTATTTAAGTAGTATTTTTTTTTTAAATTTCTTCTCCCGCGATACAATCTCAAGAAGACGAAACCGCTAAATTATAATTTATAATATTGTGAATAATGCTAATTTCTGGTAATTTCGTCTTGGCCATGTCTACTGTAATTATATGATCGGATGAACCGGTCGCACGATTATTTGACGCACAGATTATTACTAACAGTATATAACTAACACTAATTTTTGGTTAAAAGCATTTACGTTGTAAAATAATTACTTGTAATATAAGTTCGCGTGACAGTATTATAGTTGTAGGTATATAATATGGTTTGCGTGCGTTTTACCGTTTCCGCATGGTTTTTTATACAAACGTCGGAATCCGTTAATATAGGTAACAAACCTGGTATATTATGCAAAATATTACATGATACACCCCTTACAGCAGAATCAAAGAGGACGGCCGTAAAAATAATGATATTGCGTATATTACGTCGCAGCGGGATGTATAATGATTGCGGCAGGACAAATGGAATATATATGCCCTCGAACAACCCCATCAGTCTTTGAAAAAGAATCCTTTCAGAGGGTACAATATATATATATATAATAAAGGTTTTCAATGCGGTTTAGCATATTATAATAATACGTTCAAGTGGGAAAACTCTTTTCATCACCAATACAGGTAAAATAGTTATTAAATCTTGTTCCATTTTGTAACTCTGGAAAATTTTTTTATCGGTATAGAAAGTGGTATGGTATACGTAATAATATTATACTGCACTACGTTCGTATTTTCCCATTAACACGTACTAAAAATTTGTATTCGTATATACGAATTCTTATGAAAAATGTATTTCACGATTAGTTTTCAATGGAACAGTTGCATGTTCGCAGACGTTAAATATGAAATTTTCACAACCGTGTCAGTTATTATGCTGGTATTCGCGAGATCCCGACACACAATCAACGGATTTAAATTTAATTTTTAATTAGGCATATTGTTTGCCACAAAATAAAAAGTATGCGATAAGATACCTATTTAGAAAAATGATAAACCGTTATTTTTCACACCTGCAAAATGCATTGACATTGATTTGCTTTGCAGAATTTAAATTTAAAGATCGTTTTAACTTCGGAACTATAGGAAACATTTTATCAACAAATTTTAAAATACTTTTTTTTCCGTACCGATCTACAATTATTAATATTTTTAAATTTAAACTCTATAATCAATATACTATTCACAAAACAATTTCGTTTTACCATATCAACATTCTGTTACAGGATTTTTCTAACTTTCACAGTTGATTTTTTAAAGATTTTTCAAAAATTGTTGATCATAATATGCAGATGAGTGTGTAATGTAATTTTTTTTCTCTTTTATTTTAATTTCACTATTTGAAAACACACACGCTATATCGAACTAACGATTTATTGTTACTGTTATGAGTTATTCGGTAATTTGTACTTATATACGATGAATATAAATGTTGGGTTTTATACCTAGAGTGGTTTTGAAACGAAATGAACAAAAGAATCTAATTGCAGATTTTTATTTGTTTTCCCATACAAATTTCTGTTGAGAAATAGGTATCGGTACCTACTAACACGCACGTGGATAACGCGAAAAAGTCGTAAATTATCTAATCATTGTCGTTGTCGTAATGCTAATAGAGGTAGGACTGTTGAACTGTTGTTGTGTTTTTTTTTTACCTTGGCATAGTGCATTTTTAATTTGACAATAATTATTACAATCACGCCGTCTCACGTACCGTGTTTATCATACTGTCAACAGTCTGTTATTAGTATAATAGTTTTAATTTTAGATTCTGAGTGTAGCGATAAATGTACCTATTGGTCTTAACATGATGTGGATCGTTATTATTTGTTATTATTTTTTTACAATCACTAGGAAACCGAATGTGACTATAAGCCGTGACACTATGAAACCACGATGACTTCTTCAAAAATGAACGGATCTTTACACCCTGTTTGGGATAGTTTATGTTCGTCATACGGTACTAAAAAGTTACGATAAAAAAACCGAGGAAAAATTTTGATTTTGTTTTTGACATAATCGATTTGGTTTTTTGGACATAACTTCTAAAATAACGATTGAAATTACCTAAAATTTTCACACAATATTAACGTAGGTAATAGGTCTGATATAAATTTCTTATAACATTTTCGAGCTAAATATATATACATATAACGCTTTGAAATTTCCATTTGTTTTGTCGTTTTTGTTTGATAAAAATTTTTATTTTCCAGACCAAGTTTATTGTCATACGTACATAGTACATAACTCTTTAAATTATTTGAATATTTCACGCGTTGTTTAAATTTATATTCATGGTCGTAACAAATTTCGGAACGACTATTTTTTAGGAATATTCTCAAAATAGAAAATTCAATTACCTACTCGGCGGTATCAAATGTATTTTTCGTTGGATTTTTTTGAGTATTAAAATAATAATTTTCTTATGATGATAAACTAATAGGGCTCCATAGGATTTTGACAGTTTCAAACGTAAACATATAAACTCATGGTCTGTGCTTTGATTTGAAATCGAGTAGCCAAAATAAACGCAGGGCAATCATGGACGACAAATAATTTAATTTGATTGTTCCGTTGAATCGTTATATTTTATGGAAAAAAGTGTATAAAGTTTTTTATCCCTCATAAAATAATTATTTATCATGGAAAAAAAAATTATACGAAAATATTTCATTCGGTACTGCACTTACATTATATTGGCGACAAGTACTTGTGTGTTAATAGTGAGATACGCGCAGTCCATAGGTTTATTATTCTATGATTTCAAACCGTTTTCACTTTTTTTAACTATATACTAGTATGCTTAATACGACATAAGTTTCTTATATTATATACCGTTGTCACGGCACAATTTTTGAAGATTTCCACTCAGAACCGTTGTTTTCGTAAGCGTTTTATAACGCTGTTTACAAATTTACCAACTCAAACTATCAACTGACAAACCGCCTGAGCAAAATATGACCGGTTTTTTAAGTTTCTTCTTCGCCGTTCACTATATATTGTAGACTACGGGCAGCAGGTCTAAATCGCAATCGAAACCCGTACGAATTTACCCGTATTTCGAACGTTTTTTAAACTGTATTATTAACACGTTATTGTTTTGGTGCACGGTGATGCGATACGAGCGTGTGGTCCGTTGATAGAGGCCAAGTACCTTTAATTGACTCGTCATAGGAACGACGGCGACCGCAGTTGGTTTGTATTAATACGAAAAATTTATAGCCGACTGGAACAACGAGAACCTCGTCACTCGTTTTTACTACACCCTGTCTGCACCCATTCCGATCGGTTATTACTAATCTAAAATTAAAAAAAAATAACGTGTTCGATTCTTCCATACTTTGTTGCAATTTTATCTCCCGTAGTGGGACGGAATTTCCAAGTCTGGACAAGTTAACGACTTCTTTTAATTCGTTAAGTTAATAAAAACAAGAAGTTTAGTTAAGTTAAAACTAAACATTTTTTTTTTTTAATTTATGAAATGTTGGTAACTATAAAAAAAATTAACTAATTAACTTGATTCAAATGTGATGTTTTTAATTCAATTGGTTTAGTACCTACATAGACGACATTTCTCTGCTTCAAAAAATGTTTTTCCTATTTTCTTTTGAAATTGTCTTCTATCTAATACTTTTTTTTTAAATAAAAAGATTAAAAAGTATTATTTATTACAGATTAACATAAGGTCAACACGTTAAATATCGAAAAAGAACTCACTATTGTTAAGTTAAAAGTAAAAAAAAAAAAAAAAAAATAATTTAACGAGGTAACTAACCAAAATTAACTTAATTTTAGCTTCTAACGAATTAATCCCAGCCCAGCCTTGGGAATTTCATCCGAGTCCGATAAGTCGAATACTACTATATGGCTGATAGACTCGCGCGGTATTTGTAATCGTTGATTTCCGCACTTTAGCAATACCTACTTTAAACTATCATCGTCGTTGTACGATTCTAAATACAAAAACTAAATTGAAACTGTTTTTTTTTTTTTTTTAGTACATTTATGGAATGTTAAAAATGTAAGCACAACAGTTATAATTTTATCGTTTACAGACCGTACAAATACGTCATGGCTATGCGTATAAATAATTGGAATAATTTTATAAAAAACTACACATATTTAAATACAGGCGTTCGGTGTTCACGTCGCCGCACTAAGTCAATGACTACGATGTTTGTATTTTATAAAACTTATGTAATGAAGTCTAAACGGTTTCATTGATCTGTGGACTGAGATATTTGTTTTCATTTATGTTTACAGTATGTATATATAGTAGTGTGTCTCATCTTTGGCTTGTTTGCTGCGATCAGAAAATGTTCACTATCGCATTTTTCTCCTACTTTTAACATCTTCTTTATTTGCTTCCCGTTTGATCTTTGAAAATTTCAATGTCGATTCTGTTTGATTATAATAGTACCTACCTATCACGCTAAAAGTAATAAATGGAATTCGATGATTTGATTGTTGCTAATAACTGTTAAAACAGGCATGCAGTTAGTTTCTTTCGTCCATAGGTATATCTTTCTGAATTAACTATGCAAGAACAAATTTAAAATTCGATTTTTGTTGCTGTTATAAAAACAAGTGAATACTTGAAATTTTAAATTTTCAATAAATATCATAAGTATTAATTGTTAATCTTTCTATAAGATGTCAATGAGCAAGCTCGAAGAGCCAAAAATATGATTATTTAATGCTGGAATAATTTACAAAAGCCATATTACTAAATTATTGAATAACTTATATTATACAGAATAACTATAGCGGTTGTATTGTTATTAAATATATAATTTTAATATTATACGTAATACGCGTGTTGAAACATCTTAATTAAAATATAATTTGTCTGGCCACGAGTAACCGTTAAATCAAACATTGGGTTATTCTTGATGGAACGCGGATGTTATGATAGTCCCAAACATTTTTATAAAATTATCAGAGTTTATTTAATTAATTTAAAAATAATTAAACACTTGAGTTTCACTATCTATTTGATTATTAGTTTTTCAATAGTCAATATAACATTGATTTTGGTTTAAAAACAGCATACCGATTAACATGATATATTTTTGAAATATTTTTCCAAAAATTTGGAAAAACCAAATCATGCAATGTACATTTTAGTCATTGTACAGTAGATTCTGGGTAGCACGCGTAGAAATTATAAAGTCAAATGTCAAAACTATGTTCGTGGATAAGTTTTTCATGTAACGTTTCTAAAACACTAAATAATAAATATATAATACCTATATAGTTAGGTATGAAGTAAGCAACTTGCCGACGACTAGTTATTTTTGTGTGAAATACAAAAAAGAAAAAAAGACTTAACAATAGCTTCACTTTCAACAGTCGTGTTTTATTTTGTGTCTGACTCTGCGTGGGTGCATTGTACCTACTTCAATTGTATAACTCGAACGAGTTTTTTTTAATGAATTCGAGTTTCTACGGACTTATCAGTGCGGGATATTTTCTAATACTATACATCGTCAGCAATGAAATATGCAGACGGAAACGACGGAAAATTTCCGATAAAATAATCGTTTGTAATTTTTTAATATTTTATTCTAAACGATTACTGAGTGTAATAGACGCAATAGCGTGTGGAGTATGCGCAGTGTTGCAGTGTTTATGATCATTTAATACTTGCTATCGCCAATTACTATACTATGTTATTTCCTGTTTGCGTATACAACTCGATTTTATACGAATCGATAGTCCTAACTAAAATTAAAAATTAATAATGATAACGTGAAAAATAAATGGAATTTTTTATTCTACGCGTTTTTATAATAATTAGTATTGAATATAATCGTTTGCAGCTAGACGGGCGCGCTGCACTATAGGTGCAGGAGGTCATTTATACCGGTTGGTTATGTACTCGAGTACTTGATATTTTGCATTTTATTCACGTTGAACATAAAACAACTACGGATTGAACTCAGTTGATTAACTTATAACAAGTTTTTTGTACAATTTTGAGTATTTTTTAGGTGATCGCAGGATCTTAAATTCGTTTACAATGCCATTAATTTGTTTTATGATGAAAGTATTTTAATTTTTAATAATTTCCATTATTATCAGTTGCTTAAAAAAAATTTGTATTTTTGTGTACTTATAGCATACTTACGTTTCACTTTTTTATGTGTTTGAACTTTGCACACCAAAATAACAAAGCGTTTAAGCTTACGGCGTAATATAGGTGTCTAGACACAATAATCCAAAATCGAGGCAATAATAATATTTGTCATTATCATTGTTTGCTAAATAATTGTTAAATACTCTCAAAACTAATCAAGCTGAAAATCTTTGAAAAAAAAAAAAAAATTACAATTAGAGTTGGGTATTAACAAAATTTTATTTTTTTCGGTTCAAGTCGAAATTCGTTTGTGTTTCAATGTATGAATAAAATCCATGTTTTATTTTTTATGAGTGGTCACGCAAACTCTATGTGTTTATGCAGGTCTCATACAGGTCTGAATGAGATCAAAGTATGCGTGCGTTTTCGCTTACAATTTAAAAATATTGATTATACAATATAGGTGCAGAAGTCTTTTGGCTTCCACAGAATACTTCATATTGTAATCATCATTTCGCGGATATTTTTGGCTGTTGTATTTTGATATTAATTTTCCTCGAGATACCAATCAGTCTAACGGTTATTTGACTATTCGTTTGAAAAGTGTTCAATTATATTATATTACATTTGTGGTGGGAACTGTACGTATAAAATAAACGGTGACTAAACGATTTAAAGAAAACGTTAATATAGTTAAATCTCACGCATACCTTTACCAGCGCACTCACCATTGCGTCATAAAAGAACGCGATGTGCCACGCTTAGTGTCTCCGTAGTCCCCATATTTCTTGTATTGTTTTTACAATAATATAGTTTTTTTTTTTTTGTGTACTCTGACAACCAAAGGATGCATCCAATCGGAAAATGTCATAGCACAAAAAGTTTGGAAATCGGACTTAGATTTTACCTTACTTGAAGTTTGTTTTTGAATATTTGTTTAGTTTTTTAGTCACCAAAACATTTTTTGAACATTTTTGGATAACGTCTTGAAATTTTGCAATTTGAAAACACTTTTACGGCTAGTCTCCGATCTTTACGTTGAGTACCACAAAAAAGTTTAGATTTTGGTTTTAAAATATTATTCATTTGAAATATTTTTTGAAGTTTTGATTAGGTATTTTTATTGAGTTATCTGCCGAAAACGACGACAAACGGAACATCACCAAATTCGTTTATTTGTGTTTTCAAATGGAAGGAGTAATCTGATCAACTCGCTTTATAGCGCAAAGAGTTAGGGAATTCGATTTAGGCAGATGTTGTTCGAAAACAATTTTAAAAATTTTACATATTCGCAAGTTTTGATCCAAAAACACACAATCGTAGACTGTCGTAAACCTCGATTGAGGGACGAGTGTTGGACCGATGTGATCAAAACCGATACCGTTATATTTATTTGCGTTCTTATAGGTGGTTTGAAACTGAAAGATTGGAAATAATTGGTCATGTCCCTCTGCACTCGTAATTATTCATATAATATGTGATACATTTTTTCAAAAATATTTCGTAACTCATGAATACGTTAGGTGTACTCCGATATTTTCATGCAGTACCTGGTTTAACATAACATAGTGAACGTAGTATTACATAAAAGAAAGAAAGGGAGTAAATTCGAGGTCGGGTGAGAAGTTTTTTGCCGTAGCGATTATAACCTAAAAAAGTATAGCTGATATTATTAATTGTTGAATTTGTTTTTTACCCAGCACGTATATATAGATAAATATATGACCTGGCTCAAAATCGTTTTTTCGAATGCGATGATTGCTTTCGGATTATAAGTTTGAACCACAACTTCCAAAATATTGGCCTACCCGAAAAAGTGACCCTCACGCCCTACCTCTGATTTACTATATTTCTTTCTTTCTTTCCTTTCTTTTTTTTCCTTACATTAGAGATGTCGTTTGACTACCATACTTGAAATATATCGCGCATCTTCCGCATTGCCGCTGCCAGTGGGTCTGCTTTTCCCGCGTGGCTTGTATTATAATACAATATAATGACCTCGGTCGCATTAATATTCACGACCACGAGCCACCGTCTCACCCGCGTGTGGTGACCACAATATATTGTATAGCCGCATCGCAGGGTGTGATTATAATATTGATCTCGTCCGCACATCTCTTTCCTGCCCACCAACACTTCACCACATAAAGTATACGTCATATAATTTATACAGTCGCACGAAAGGACACTAAATCTTGTCCCTTAATCACGTCTATAGGTATTACACCAGACTCGAATATTAAAACACAATAATAATATTATACGCGCACCGCGTGTTTACTTTTTGTCGTTTCACGCTCGATTTCGTCGTACATAATAATTATTTATAAATGAATATAATATTACATAGTATTATTCTTGGCGCACGCGGATGTGCAGTACCTACCCTGCAACTACTTTACCCCATTGCAATAATGTGCGTAATAGACGAAAACCTACTGCCGTCTGTTGAACTACGAAAAAATACTGCAAGACAAACGTGTATCGTATTATAATATATATATATACAGTTGGGTTGTTTTTGAATAATAACTTTTAGGTTTTGAGCGCATTTTTTTTTTTTTTATTTGTAAAAAGGTAAGTTGTACGTGAGTGTCGTAACACCAACCATGTTGTATGGTTTGTAGTGTTGGGCGGTTGACAGGTAAGTAGATCAGAGTACGTGTGTAGCGGAAACGAGGATGCTTAGATGGATGAGTGGAGTAACAAGAGAAGATAGAACAAGAAACGAATTTGTAAAAGGTAGTGTTGGTGTTGCATCAATAGTGGATAGCACGAGGAAAAATAGACTGAGATGTGATGAGGAGAGAAGAAACTGAAACAGTAAGAGCGGTTATGAAAAAGAACGTTGGAGGAAAAAGAGGTAGAGGAAGACCAAAGAAGAGATGGATGGAAACAATTGAAAACGATATGAGGGTTGGTAATGTGTGTGTAGGGGATGTTAATGATCGTGATAAGTCGATAAATAGGATGAAGGTGGCCGACCCCAAAAAGTTGGGGAAAAGACGAAGAAGAAGAATGTATTGTTTTCATAATGATGTGTTGTTTTTTCTGTGAACAACTTGAAGGGTAGTAAAAATGATCCGATTTTAACTTATGCACATAAGCTATTACAATGATTACGTCCGTCCGTCTGTCCGAGGATTTCAGCGGCTAAACCGAGACCAAAAAACGACCTGTAACGTCCATGTACATCGATAACATTCGTTGTCATGGTTACCAATTGAATATGGTGAAACTTAACTGCAAAGTAAATACATCAACATATGCGAAAGTAAAAAAAATTTTATTTGGACACGCAGGAAAGAATTTGAATTTTCGGTCATCTTCATTTGGTAACCATAACAACCACAGTTGATAACCATGACTACGAATGTTATCGATGTACATAGTATTAATTTACATCGGTAACCATAGCAACAGAGCGTACTATATGACTAGAATCAGTCTTATATAAATGCAAAATAAAATATATACAATGATTCTTATGTTTATAAGGAGTGTTTTCACTACTGACATGGTCTGTCGTATCCAAACCTAACCAAGTCGCGTAGTAGGGGTTGTATCCTTCTTTTTTAAAATCAGTATCTTTTCTGAAAGTTCCATGGACTCTGATGGTACTTTGAGAGTGGTCTCGAATTTGAGAGTACAAAATTGAAAAAGTTACAATCAAAACAATGTGCAAAATTTAAGGAAAAACGTTAAAATTTCGTGTTATTTGACATAATCGGTTTAGTGTTTAGCCATAACTTCCAAAATAATTATTCGAACTAGCTGAAACTTTTACGTAATATGAAAATATATAGGATACAGGTTCGGTACATGTTTTAAATGATTAAAAAAATTATTGAGCAAAGTACTTTAAATACTTTAAAATTTTCGAAAATTTCCATTTATTTTTCTGTAGTTTTTGTTCGATTTACCTTTCCACAAAAAGTTTTGAAATTTTAATACATGATTGACGACATGTAAATACATAATATGCCACTAGAAATTTTTGAAAATCCAGTCATAATTTTTTTTTTAGTACTTTAAAATTGGAAAAAATTTCGTAACTCATACACAAATTCGTTATTTAAGATTCTCGAAAATTAAACACGTTACGTAAAACGACATTTTGAATGGAAATATTTCAAAAAAATTCGCTCAGTTGAAAGCGTATAAAAAAAGAGTTGAAAAACTGCGTAATTTTGATTATAACAACGAAACTATACGCACTGTCGTGCGATTGATATTAGAATCGTAATAACTCCTGAATAATAATGGCCGAAATCGTTTGTTCGCGTTATTGAAATCAACATTCTTTATACGTGGATAATATGACTTTTGCAGTTTTCGGACGGTTCTTATTGTTAAATTTGGTTTTTACCTTAACTAGATGACTGAACTTGCTATGAATCGTTTTTTTTTCTCGAAAGCAATGATTGCTTTCAGATATTAAATAGTTCGTTTGAACCACAACCCCCAAACCAGTTAGTGACCTAACTTAACCCATCCAAAGCCACTTTTTTTTTTTTTCAAATAAATAAACCTACGTCGCGGCTACACAGCGGATGAACGCGCTAGTTCAAACGTCCGGGAGACCGCGTGAGAGTCGCTGTGCTATACGCAAAGCTGTTGCGGGCGCGTTCACGTGTTGCACATGCGACGAGATCGTAACCGGAAACTGCAGCAGGGAGGGTGGTACATAGTATTTTATAAATAATAATAGAAATCATTTTTCCCGCAGTACGCGCGATAAATCGGGGCAGCTGTAGGCCGACCCTAAAAAGTAAAATATGAATATATGAACAGCCCATATTGATCCGGATTTTAACTGCAGCCCTTTGGGATATCGTCTTCCTTCCCGTTTCCTTCCCCCGACCCTTTTTGTTTTCCGCAACACACACACACAGGTTAGGTACAATAAGCTATGTACGTACATCCGCCGCACTCATTTAGCCTACGCGATCCAACCGAACGTCTTGTTACACTCATTTTATGCCGTTGTTTTTGCAGGTGTGTGTGCAACCATGGGAGATAAATCACGCGATAGCGCGCTCCGAAAAACGGCCTCCAAGGATTTCAGCAAGTTGAGATCGTTCAAGATCACCGCAGTCGGTGACGGAATGGTGGGAAAAACTTGCTTGCTCTTCACCTACGTGCACAAACAGTTTCCCACCGAATACGTGCCCACCGTGTAAGTGATTTATATTTATATACGTAAGTATAGCACGAACCGTTACAGTGGGTACGATTTTCTAATAATTTTCGTTTACAAAATTTTCGTCATGTCGACGAGATTGTAAATCGCGATGTTGGGCAAGTTAGTGTGTGTTAACCGCAGTTCGATCGAATTGAATCGACTTCGGTTTAAAAATAACAAAATAACTGGATACGTTAAAAGGGAATTGTAAAATAAACTTGGCTAGCAGTAAAAAAAGTTAATTATTTTCGCTTGAACGTTCACGAGTGTAGTGAAACGCCCAGTCTATAGTATTTTCGACTTGTTTGTAAGGAGGAAAATAATAACGATCAAAAAAATGTTTTTAAAAGATGGTTTTGATTTTCGGTCATCGCTTGATAACCAAAAAAAATTCAACTAAACTTGACTTTGCCACAATGATGATCAACCGTAAAAAATTGAATTAATGCTATAAAATTTTTAACTGAATAAATTAAAAACAACAATAATTAACTAGTCGTTTAGTATATAAGTATAACTATGTGTAGGTATGGAGACAACCAATAATGAAACTGTATAATATATAGTGTTGGCGCGTTGTGGTATTGTATCTGTAGGCAGTTATCATTGATATGATCAAAACTTCAATTATTTTTATACTTTATTAGGTATTTAAAATCAATAATTTGGTCAACATTACAGTGAAATTCGACCACGCAGTTTAAATATACCCACCGGTGATGTCATAATGGTGTTTTATTAGTAAAATACATTACACGATATTTTCGATCACGTGTTTTCGTAGTTTTTTATTATGTTAAAGTCCATTATTATTATTATTATTATTATTTTAGCCAATTTATATTGTATTTTATAGTTTGTTTCATTAAACAATGAAACGATTAATGTAGGTACGTACATATAATAACAAATTGTTTACACGTTCTACGAATATCAGCTGGTACGTATATTTTTAGGTTAGCCTTATGAAACAGAAAAATATTATATTTTATAGTTAATTAAAACGAACGTAGAGTTAAGTCGCGTTCGAATCGATTTCGTATGTGACATTGTTGTTAGAGAATCAAGTTATTTCAGAATACACGCGGAGAAAGTATACAGGTGTGTCAGAAATGAGTCACATTATTATTGTGACTTTGGTGCGATCTTCGCGAGGTGCGCTTTTATTCAAATATCGAACTCGACCTACATTAAAATGTTATGTAAAATATGCGTAACACCTGTTGTGTTTTCGCCGCTTTAAAAAGTAGAAAAATTTCCCCTTGAAACACCCGACTCCAAAGTGTAAAATAATCAATAAACATGGATACGGATGAAAATGTTACTTGAAGATTTATTTATTTCTGAAGCGAGTAGGTATTATGTAGGTATAAGGTCTATTTTTTAAAATACTTTGTTAAATCACCATCACTACACATCTTTATACACATCTAATAGATATGTGATATTACGGTTACGTGTAACGAAAAAAAATTTGACTGCAGTTAATAAACTTGAATAGTTTATTGGTTGTGTCGAAAATCGAGTATAATTAGCATAACTTGTATGCGCTTATATTTATGCTCACGTTTAAAAATTTAATCATTTTTAAAAGTTAAATTACGTACCTACCTACCTATTATTTTTTTTACTCTCCTAACAGTATGTTCCATTTATTTTACGTTCAGTTAATACAAAAATATTGTCTCTTCAGTGTTTTCGTTTTTCATACCATTTGGTTGTCAGTCGAATTGTTGATAATTACACTGGACCGTGGACATTTATAAACAATAACTGTGCCCGAGATTAAACGCTCCGTGGGTGTAAAATTAAAAAAATGGCTCTTAACGGACTCTTGATGCGGTATAACGTACTTTCGAAAAAAACCTTTAGATATTGTTTATACATTTAAATTTTTTTCTATACATTAATTCGTCTGTAGTCTGTGTGCGTGAAAGTGTGTTTTTGAGTTACTTTTTTCACTAAAAGTCAAGGTCTTTGATCTAGCTCACAAAAAAAAAAAAACAAAATAACACTATCGTCGGACATTATGTACATAATTATATGCACGTTGCACGTAGCTTTTTTAACATTATGCATGTATTATGCTTTATAATTTGTCACTTTGATCGGTTTTGTAGAAATTTTCAAAACAAAATATTATTCAAACTGTTTCCACCCCCCGGAAATATAGATATAACATTATTGTACGTGTTTGTAGCAGCGTATCGCGATAAATATTTTAAAAATAAATCGTATTTGATCCGTGCCAAGATTCCATAAATTTAACTAAGTATAGTCAGCATGGAAAAATGTTTTCTTTCGCTACTTTTAGTTTTAAGTGCATACGCATTTAATACCGAAGTAACACAGAATTTAGAAACGTGCACAATTTCAGAACAATTATCATTAAAATTTTGTATTAATTTTTTAAAACTGCAAATATCAGAGCAACGCTATAGAAGTCGATATGCGAATTAAATTGTTTATCTTTAAGAATTAAAATATGAAAGAATAATTGTCCATAATATACTTACTAACGGTAAATACTCGTACAAAAACAAAACAATTAGTGTAAAAAATATTTATTTCGAATCGGTACACCACGTATAGGTTTGCGTGCGGTTCTGAAAAATAATATGCACGTCTATTGAAAAAACATGTGTTAATAATAATCGTATTTTATTTCTATATGTATTTATAAAGGTTCGACAATTATTCGGAGAACATAGTTCTGGAAGGGCTGCAGTACAACATGTGTTTGTGGGATACCGCTGGCCAAGAAGACTACGAAAGACTGAGACCTCTCTCTTATCCCAATGTACGTATGTTACTCTAGTTTTGAGGTACTAGCATACAAATTAAAAATTAATAACTTAATGCTTAACGAGTTCATAGCTCTACAAAAAAAAAAACTCATCGAGTTTCAATATTAAGGTTTTTTTTTTTTTTTACGTAATTTCGCTGTACATTTTAATAAAAATAGTAATATTTTATATTAGTAATTTTTATCACGCGAGACTCTAAGCTAATGGATACCGAATGAACTGAACATTTTGTATATCATTGTGTCAACGTTATGTTACAGACGAATTGTTTTCTTATCTGCTATTCAGTCGGTAACCGGAGTTCATTCGAGAATATCGTCAGTAAATGGAATCCAGAAATTCAACACCACTGTCCGAAAGTACCTGTATTATTGATTGGTAAGGCGTGACGACGGTTATTATCAATATGTGTGTGTCTGTATAAAAGAACAGAATTTGTTGGTTGATATGATTCGAACATATTTGTCTGTTAAATAAATTAAGTATGGACTACACGTATTTTGAAAATCTTAAAAATAGTTTTTCAAATTTAGCGTACAGCGCAAATATTCTCAATAGGATTTTTCGAGCTCATCGAACAATTTTACTGTTATGACGTGGTGCCTGTTGTTGGGATATTGAAAATACGTAAAAATTAAAAAGAAATCTTATCACGTTATACTCATTTAAAAATAAAAAAACGCCTCTATGGGTTTGAAGAGATCGACTAATTTTCATACTACTTCTATGAATTAACTAGTATTCGGAAGGATATTGTACAGGCAAGTTTGACGAAATGTGAAACATCTAAAACTTTTGAAATATTCAAATACGTATTTTATGGAATTGTTCGTATTATAATTTATAAAAATATGTATGAGCTTTTAACGCGATGAAGACGATTTTGCTCGAGCCATTTCCGAAACGATCGTTGCGGAACGATCGGATTTTCGATTTCTTTCAAAGGAGAGCATTATCTTTAGGCGTCTGTAATGTAGGTTTTTTTGTTTTCCGATCGTTTACCTCAAAAAACAATACTACATCACCGATCCTCCTCATAAAAAATAACGAAATGGTTGAATATTATTGGCGGAACGGTTCAGCAAAGTTTTTACAGTGTCTTAAATTACGGCGATGCAGTGCGTCCTCTCGCGAAAGGGAGTGTCATTATACGAGTACTTAATTAGATAATGATTGCTAATTAGAACGTAGAAAAATAAAAGTCCCGAAGGTGTGGTGGTAAAAAATAGATGGATTTTTTTTTTGTACTATTGATCAATGTTGAAAATGCGCGAGTATACTTTTTTTAAATGTTTCACGTGTGTTTTTTCGCAGGTACGAAAACCGATCTGAGACAGACGCAAAACGATTGCGTGACCGCGAAAGAGGGCGAAAAGATGCGGAAAAAGATCGGAGCGGTCAAGTACCTCGAGTGTTCGGCGCTGACCAACGCCGAGGGCTTGGAAAACATATTCGTGGAAGCCATTCGCGCGTCCGTCAAAGGACCGCGTCCGGACGACCTCTGGTTCGCGTGCTTCAAGTGTTACCAGTGAATCCGAAACAAATAATATGAAAATAAAAACCGCGTCGTGTGCATTTTTGTAAAGTTATTATTTTATTTTTTTTTTTTGTCGTTGTTAAGTACTTATACCCGCGACTTTTTGTTCCACATACCTCTGATTATGTTAGAATCAAATTAATAGTGTACCTAGGACGTTAAAGCTATTTCGATCGTTATTGGCGCGGTGTCTTGTTACTATATATAAAAAAAAAAAAACTATTGGGACGTTGCGAATACGTGTGCCATAAAAATCAATAAAAACACCTGGGTACCTACTATAATAATATAATGTAGTGTGTTGTAAAATTATTTATATTTTTAATAATCTTATTGTTACGCGCGGTGTTTGAGCGATTAAAAACATATTATAACGATATTATTATGTGACCTCACGCCGATAATGCATGTGAACAATTTTCCGTGTATGTACATAATAATAATAACAGCCTACCTATCGGCTTGTACGTATGTGTAGGTATTTTATCGTTGTTTTAAAAAAAAAAATGTGTAAAGCTACGATTGTATTTTGGTTTTTTTTTTTATTTGTACACTTTTGCTCGTCAGTTTTGTCATGACGTGGATAAAAATCGTACTCGCGGCATGACGAAAATTTGATCAATCTCAATTTTTCGGTTAAGTCGTTATGTGTTACTCATATTAATTACTAGGAAACGTTATATTTATTCTCTAAATCCATGTATATTATGTTTCAAAAAATATACGGCGTATCCGTTTTTAGTATAATATTCTTGTCATATTACAAATTATTGCTATTGGGATGTAATTTTTTTTTACAAGCGTACCAACACGATTTGCCGAAAAATGTCTTCTTTCATCGAAAATTTTGGTATACTTAAATTTAAGACAAGTTCAAAACTAGACGTCTAGAAACTCTCTTGCCTGTAGCACAATATGCAGGGTCTTCGGGATTTGAAACGTACAGCGATGGGTGCATGACGATTAGTTCACGTCTCTTGCCTAAAACACCTCGAACTTTAATTAATTAACTTGAGGATCGTCAATCAGACAGAAATCGTTCGACGATCCGCGTTAATATGACAGTAATATTGAGAACTTCTGTAAAGTAACGTACGTGAATACGTTTATTACACATAACAAATATAACACAATTTAATTGGAAAGTATACAAATCAGGTGCCTATGTGTCGTTAAACACTTGAAACTCAGTTACGTAGTTGTTAAATTTAATGATTTTGTCAATACGATTCAAACGCGAAAGCTCCATTTGGAAGTTTTTTTTTTATACGGGCATTTTTAATTTAAACAATTTAATATAGTTGATGTGCTATTTACAGTCAAAACTGATTGCATTTACCATTACGTCTGCGAAAAAAGATAAATTTGTTATTTTACCTTTACGATAAAAGAACTGAACATCGTAATTGAATAAGATGTTTCTTGTACATTTTTCAAAATGCTAGCTTTTCACACCGATTTAGGATGGATAAAACATAGTAAAATATAACCTTTTCTAGTCTAAATGATAAATAATGGAATTAAATGATACTATTTTCGGGCACATGATAATGTAATTTATTTTGTTATAGCAAACCAAACACCGTGTGAAGGTCGTTTGCCTATGGAATGTAAATTAATTATCGATTTCAGTTTTAAACACTATACTTATAGACTTATTATAGAGACGTTATGTAAATTAACCTCATAATTGTAGTGGAAATTAAAATTTTATTTGAAATATGAGTTACTACTGAAAGAGAAACTTGTTATTTACTAGTTAGTAGCTAACGTCTTTTTGAAAACACAATGAGTGTTAAGTTTATAATTAATTTTATTCGCATCAATAAAATAAGCACAATATTTAACTGTATTAACCAGCATAAATAATTACGTACATCGCAGTATACTTGGTTACTTTTTTCCTGCGTCAGTGATTCATGATTATATTGTGTATGTACATTACTCTCCGAAAAACTAGAAAGTATAACAAAGTTTTGTATGAAAACTAAATTAATATTTTCCAAATTTAGTATATTTAGGTACGAAAAGACACGTTTTTGAAAATATACAATACAAATACAAGACGTCAAAATATATGACCAAAAACGTCAGATTTGAGAGCAATCGGTGGCTTATTTTTTCCAACTGAATCTATAAAATGTCTTAAACATAAACAGCTCGTTCTAAAACAGTAGGTAGTAATTGAACTACACGAACTCACTTTTTAAGGGTCTTTATTATTGAAAATACAATAATTTAAATTATTTTAAAAGTCCATAAGTAAAATTTATAAGTTTTTTTTTTTTTTTTTTACGGTTTACTGTTTTTTTTTTTTGAGTATTATAAGCTAGTTTATTTATGTATACAAAAAAAAAAAAACCGCGTCAATTGATTAGTGTTTTCTGACCGTGTAGACCGAATAAATGCGTTACAGTAACAAAAGTTGCCTATAATTCACCATTTATGGCGCCTTTTATGTTCCCTGGTGGAAAACCTAGTTTTCTGGGATCTCGGGGAGTGTTATAGATTGTTAAAAATGGCTCCTAACCTAAACTCGATTAAAATAAAAAGTGCGAAATAAAAATAAGTTTAAAAAACTAAAACCGGGCTACGGCAAAAGCAAAAAAAAAAAAAAAATCAAGTTCATATTTTTAACGAAAATACAATAGACTCAGTTGAACGTCATAATATCGCGTACGAAATGAACGTTTTAAATTATACAATAAACATGTTGTTACATACAACAAAGATGACTTGTAAAAATTAAAGTAGGATTTTCATTCAACGAAACCGGTCGTTTTTTCGGTCGAAAAGGCAGAACCTTATAATTTTTTTTTTGCTTTTTTGCTGTCGGGGTTTCAAGCCCATACTACATACTGCAGACGTCGTTCAAACCGTATTTGACCGTCAATAATTTTACGACGCAGGTACACACAGACCCAGTAGCTGTAACAGCGTGTTGTGATACCATCTGCAAAACCACCGGGTCGTACACCTATTGTGTTACGTTACCAGCTATAAAACATAATAACATCATACCGAGTAATTTAATATTACAGGATAACCGCTTCCCTGTGTACCTACGGGGGTACCTACGCCATTTCACGGGCGAGCAGGGTGATGGGGAAACGGGTGGACGGAAGGGTCTGCGGGGGTGGTGCAAGGTGGTGGTGAAGGGGATTCGCACGGAAGAATGGTGGAAAACATGAAGGGAAATACGGCGCACGACCCGTTCGTAAAACTCGTTGCGGCGGCGGGACGGTCGGGACCGGGAAAAGGGACGGCGACGGAGGAGAAGGAAAAACCTTCACGCGGGAATGGATGGAAGGGCGGGAGGGGTATTTAATTAGCACACAATAATAGCGTTTTGCTTGCGGAATTTCAGAAAATTATTACTATTGGCATGTTTAACAAGTATGTATAACGAAACAAAAGATTTTTTCAACACAAAACGGAAAAAAAAATAAAAATCGCGTAATAACAACAGCTAACGAGTGGAAAACAGAGAATGATTTTATACGTTTTGTGACGAGCGTCGTTAAAAAGTATCGCTGTGAGCCAGGGTGGATTATTTGTGCCGGATTGGACAAAGTATGTTCTATTATTTTAAATCCGAGCGCAAAGATCGATCGGTGCGTTTGAAAAACGATTCGGAGCAAAATGCGGTTTATTCGGTGCTTGCAGGAGAACTCTCCTTTTACTAAGTTCGTCTCGTTAAAACGGAATTAATTGAAACAATTTTCACCAAAGCTACTAAATTGAACCGATCGATAATTTTCTTTAGTTATAATTTACAATGGCACTTCTGTATTGTAGTAAAGAGTAAATCTCAATGCTGGCCACTGTCTCTGCGACTGACAGTAAATATTGCAAATGACGACCGAATACAATTCAAGATAAAAATTGAAAAACGTGTTCTACAAATCTATAATTAAAAATTATTAACTCATTTAAATAAGTGTACATAAAAAAGATCGTTCACGTTCCTCAAAAAAAAAACTCGTTTCTTTGAACCCCGTTCCTTCCAAGCACTGAGTTGACTATAACAAAAAATATAAATTTATCAGTTACGGTATAAAACGAGTAAAAACTATATACGTTAAACAAATCTACAGATAATTATTTAAAAACAATTTAAACCCAACTCTTGAATGTGGAAGTATGTTAGTATCCCGTATTTTACCTATACTTATTTCAAAAACTTGTCTAAATTTGAGGTACAAATCACTAAATTTAAATTAGGGGAGGTGCTACGAAGACGCGCGAGTCAAAAAACAAAAATGGATTTCATACGCTAACCAAAAGGGAGTGAACTTAGATAAAGATAGTCGCGTTAACTCGTGCTGATCGCATGTTTTAAATTAGTTGTTTTGACGAAAAGTATCCATGGTATCCATATCTCCATACATATATATATATATATTATAACCCACTAAACATTTTTGGCTTATTCAAGTCTTTTTGGTACTTATAGTCACCTGGAACTTGTGCAAATTTTAAATGTTGTCAAGCTAATTGCATATGTTGTGCTATTGAATTATTTATGCCTTCAAGTTTTTTCTTCATCCCATTTCTCGTCAATTAGAGTAGCAGGTACTTTACCAACCATGGCAATATAACTAATAATTAATTCCAGTTAATAATTAATGTTTTCACGGTACTATCCATAACAAACGTAGAGGATTATTGTTTAATAATGAAAATAAAAGTTTTGAACGACTATCGGGTTAATAAATAATATAAGTAGAAAAGAATCATACATACAAAACGAAAAAATAAATTTTGTACAAGTTTGTTGACGAGATCAATAAGTATCATTGATTATTATTTTTGCGCTTTTTGTATCCATTTGCTTGGTTTTTTTTTTTTAAACAAATAATACAAAATGGTACTAATTATCTGTACAAATTTTAATTCAGACAAATATTTCGACGCACGAATATTTTTAATTAGCTCTTGTTCTATAGCATAATTGTATTGAGTTTTCTTATTGTATTAGTGTTTTTAGCAAATGTTTATAAATATAATATATTGTAACGATAATATTTAATAACTATTGTGTGACTGTGACAATTTTTACCGTTTTATCCTGGTTTCCAATTTTTATTGCAACTTCTAGATTCTGAGCGACGAGCGAGGACTGTATTGTTTTTATAATGGTGTGTTAATTTTTTATTTTTTTGCCAACTACTTTTTGAATAGAAGAACTGCTCCGATTTTCAAGTTTGTAACTTTTCTAAAAGGTTTATGGATTCGGGTGGTACTTTAGTTGAAGATTTTTTCGAAATTTTGTTTACTTTTTGTGTTTTCCCCCAAAACCAAAAAATATTGAGAATATTACGGTGAAAATTTCTGACATTTTCAAGTTTATATAATGAGGTGTTCGGGTAGAAGGAGTGCTCCAAGCGTTACGTTATATACGACATAAAAGTTGAAATTCAGGCTTTAAATTTTATTCGAAGCATTTCTTGATATTTTGATTATTCTCCGAGTTTGTGCCGGAAACGATGAAAATGGCGAAACCGTAAAATCCGGCGTCAGAACGGCTATAACATACCTTATGAAATTGTCGTTATAAAAAAATATTCCACGTCGTTTACAAACTTTTATGTACGAAGTTAATTTAATACGTTTTTAAAGATGGAAAAAAGTTTTCGCTACCTAGGTATAGGATACTCCTTTTTTTTTATTTATGTATGTACCTATAATAGGAGTAATTCTCGATTTTTTTTTACTTTCACCCAGGATTTATTACATTAGGTAACTCGCTCAGAATCGTTTTTATCGGATATTAAACAATACGGATTAGCCGCAACTTTGAAACCAACAACCCAGCCAAAGCGTATTAGTATTCGCTACTACACCTTTACCGATCTTGTTTCACATTTTGATCCCTCAACGTACCTCAACGTCCCTCAATCTACCGCGCGATGAACACGAGCCCTACCCGGGTAGGGTACGAGTGAAAGTTAAGATTCACGAGTTAAGATCGATGGTCAAATAAATTGAAAAAAAAAAAAAATGTATATATAAATTGCATCGTCGATACGCAAGCTCAGAATGCAAATTCCGTACACGATTTGTGGAGTATAGCAATGCTGGGAAAGTTAATGATTTTTTTTAACTCAGTTAAGCGAAAGTTAATAGAAAAAATTAGTAATAGTTAATAGCTATTTTGTTTCTTAACAAAGAAGTTAAGTTAAAAAAAAAAAAAATTAACTTATTAACTTAAGTTAAGTTAATTTTTTTTTTATGAGTCGATATTACATCTGAGATACATAGGAATATTAAGTAGAAATAATATTTTTTTTTAAATTTCGGCATTTTTAAAAATAATCAATACTTAGGCACAGTAAGTCATGAATTATATGATATTACCAATTATAGTTATTATTATTATTATTTTTTTATATATAACTCTCTCATTACTATTGTATATATACTTTACTGCTGTGTTGACAAATAAATAAATATGTTTTGTAATACGAATAACTTCATTTATTTTCAAACATAATTAATATTATTGAAAATTTAACGTTATCAGTGTTAAATATTATCTGCAAATAAGTTCATACAAACGTTTAATTGGTAGGTTACCCTTTTCTTCAAAATTCTAACAAATGAATATCGCTCATTGCAAATCCGTATATCTACCTGAATTAAAAGTTTTAAATTTTCGAATTTCTCAAACACGATCGAAATTACCACCTTCACACATTAGGGGAGTCGAAGGCGGTCCTTGATAGCATAGCTACCAATAGGTTTGGTAATTGTGGCCGGACACTAAGAATAATCTTGTTGGCTACCTCATTTACTGACGAGGAGTCGACCGGCGGTCTTTTATACCAAAACACGTATTTCGACCGCTCGATCGCATCCGACACTACTTAGGGAGTAGTTAAATACCTTACAGTGACATTACCAAATTTTGTTAAAATTTAAAAAAATCGGCTCAATCGAGAAGTGCACAACAACGTTTAAATATTATACGTTTTCGATATTGATAACACACGTTAATTCCAGGATTTTTCGTTGGCATTTTCGTTTTATTTATACTTTCGGGAAATAGTACGATCAATCTCGCCAGTATCCGTTAGAAACGACAAAAACAACCGTTTGCGAATACACACACGGTACGAGATCAAAACGAATTATAGGATAAAATTAACCGAGGTTTAACTGTAAGAGCGACTCGTCGTTTAAAAGGTGAATACAACCGAAAATCAAGTCAAACGTAAAAAGTTAAAATTCACTTTTGACTCGTTTTTAACCCGTCGACACGCCCGTCCAGCATTGGAGGTATGCGCCGCACAGTCGTTTACAATCTTCGCGATAGATCGTGTTGATAACGTATATCGTATTCGCGTGTTGTAAACGATATCACACGAAACGTTTTATCCGTTACTGCGGCGGGTGCACGGCAGGGACGAAATGGAGTCGTACAATACAGGGGGGGGGGGGGGGGGCCCGCGGGGGGTTGCGGAAAAATGATTTTTTTTTTTGTTTTTTTCGCGCGGGAGCGACACCCTCCGGACGCCTGGTCCCGACCCCGACCCACCGCCGGCCGCCACCGAATCAATCAAAACGGGAAGAGTTGTGCTCTCGCGCTGCTGCTGCTGCTGCAGGTGTATACAACACGGGACGCAATGCGGTCCTGCGTACAACCAAAGGGGAAAACACACACAGACAGCAGCAGCGACGTCGCCGAGCGTGTCAGTCGTCGTTAACCGTCGCTCGTGTCGCAACTACGCGCGCAGAGCACCGAGACAGCGGCACCGGACAGCGGCGGCAAAGGTTCTTTTCCCGAGTAAAACCGTTTTTTTCATCTCCGAAATTTTCTCCCGATAACGACGGCGCCGATCTCCCGGTGAACTCCGGGGGCAGCTGTTTTCCGCGGCGCGCGCATGAGACCGGCCGGTCGACGTCACGGTAATATCGTTTTGATGCTCGCTGCAGGACACGCGGAAGTCGGGTAAGCAAGCGAGATCGGTTTTTTTTTCGCTATAAAACATATTGTGTACGGGTCGACGACGACGGGACGGGGATTTTTTTTTCCTGTGTGACCCGCAGACCCCGAAAATGCCTCGCCGCGTTTGCACCATGTCGTATACACACCGCGGCGACGATTTCACAAAGTCGATTTCCGGCGAAACAACGCGACGCATACTTCTCGGCGCAGCGCCGAGTGGTTTATATCGAAATCGGTCGAGTAATTTTTGAGAAGATCGCACGCGTAATTGATTCGTCAGAGCGAAAACGGTTCGATTTCTAAAGAAAAACACGGTCAGTTTTATACCGTTCGAATTCTCCACGCCGGTGGTTTTTACGAGAAAATCTGGTTTGACGCCCGCCGATATTAGTGCCGTGTGGCGGCCGCTATTACGGTTTTCGGATGAATAAAATTTCACGTTTGACGGTGTGCACTTATTTTGAAGAGTATTTTTTTTTAGACGATTTAGTCGAAAATGTTCGTGTTGTGTGCCTTCACTTGTACGCCCTGCCGATGGGTGTTTTTTTTTTTTTTGTGCCCGTTTGTTCGATAGCATCGATACACTCGCTGACGATTATTAAATTTTATAGTTAGCGAGAGTGTTTGCGGAAAGTTCTTTTTGAATAGAAATTTGTACTCGTTAACGATTGTTTTGTTATGAAAAGGAACGTTTTAAGTGTTTTTTTGTCAGTTCCGTCAGAACTGTAAAAAAAGAATAAAGTTTTTTAAAGCTCAATTTCTAACACTTTATTTAAGATTTTTGCCAGCGAGTGACCAAAGAGCACTTTGTTCTGAATCCAAATCTTCATAATTTATTAGTTGTGTTAAGAGTTAGGACGGCTGTATTTTCGGTTTTGATAAAAAATCAAGTGGAACGATTTTTGATACATTATTATGTACCCTTCACATACATTGATCAAAAATTAAAGTTTATTTGTCATAAATTAAAAATAACATAAACTTTTTGTTTCGTATTTTAAAAAATTTCCATTTTCGCGCGTGGTTCAACACATAATACCAGAGACTGTTACTTAAATGCGCTCCACATAATTTCAAAACTGCGCATATTATGGAGTACTTTTGAATGAAAAAAAATAAAAAATAATAATAATTTGTCTTACATGGTTCGATGATAGTCGCATTTTGTAGAAAATATTAAAATTAAAAAAAAAAAATAATATTAACGTCAATTTTTATTCGAATTGATTAAAATACTAATCTTACGGTTTTTGTTAACAGCATCAAAATATGACATGATAACTGATTTCAATTGTTCAATTGTTAACAGTTCAACATATGTTATGACACAAAAAAAAAAAAAGAATGGTAGTACCTATCTAAGAAAATAATTTGGCATACGGTAGGTACATAATAAAAAAGCTGGGATCACTCTAGGACCAAGGTTGCCTGAGTAGTTTGATGTAGTAACGATTACGCTTTGGATGGGTCACTGGCTTGAAAGTTGTGGTTTAAACATATTATTTAATATCTGAAAGCAATGTTAATTCATTGCATTTCTAAAAAATGATTCTGAGCGAGCCCGTTTGTCTAGTATACGTTCTGGTAAATTTGTCGAGACTTTCAAAGTTCTATACTTTGATCAAAAATTTTCGAAATAACTTGAAAAATGTATCAAACATATTTCGATATTGTGTAAAAGTTTCAGCTTGAAACAAATTCGTTTCTTAGCAATCAAAGTATTATTGAAATAGGTAATGCGTTATTTGAAAAAATATACAAACAGACATTTTTACGGAAAAATTATTTTTGAACAAAATTAAATCTCAAAAAGTTTCAATTTAGTTTTTGTGCGTGAACTTTATTGTGCATCATTGCGAGAAGAATAATATTAAACTTGAACATCTCATTAAAATCATAAAACGAATAACCAATTAACAAATTTAGGTCATAAATTACAATTTGAAAACATATTTTTAATTGTTATACATTGTTTATGATAGTAATATTAACTATCATTATTATTATTTTTAGTATTGTGTTTATGTATCATGTGGGGTGAAACGAAATAATTGTATTTCAAAATAAATTTGTGGGTACTAAAAGCTATACGATCAGTATAAAATATTTATTTCTTAAATAATTAAGAAAACTATTGATTTCATATTATTTCAAAATTAAATTGGACACAGGAATGTAACAGTGTAGCATATTTTTTCCTTTAAAACAGTATTTACAATTTGGTTTTGATTTTTAAGCATGACGATATTATAAGTAAGACTTTAAGCTTAGTAACTTAACACTAAAAGTAAACTCAGCCATCAACTATGTCGAGCCAAATTGATACGGATGTGTTTGTTATGTTTATAATAACGGAGAAAACAAAAATTATAATTGATTTTCAAAAATGAACACAATGTATTATTTTCTACCTACATACTACCCGTGTGAACTGTGAAAAAAAAAAAATTAAAAATTTCTGATGCTCCGATTCAAATTTTTCTGAATATAACAAAATTAGATTGAAATCATAGGTAGTAAAATAATAATAAATGAATGGTCTTTAAAGATAGGCAAACTAGTAAAAATTTTAAATTTATTATGAGCTATAAAGTTGTCGTTGCCTGCCATCTACGGACGATAGATCGTCAGAAAGTAAACCCGCAGTTTCGCAGATACTAAACAAACATTGAGTGAATTTGAAAGATAAAATGAAAATATTTTAGATAAAACTGCAGTCAGAATAAAACACTACGTATTAAAATCATCCATTAAAAAATAAAACAAAAACAAGTTTTATTTGTTCCGCTTGATGTGTAAAACTTAAACCAATATTAGTAAAATGAAATTAGTTGTCAGTCCATGCAGACAATGTATGGAATGTAGATTTGAAATGACACCTATGCGCATATTTGATGTTTGCTAAGTATGGTAATCCGAATGTCGTAGAATAACTCAAAATTATGAAACATCAAAACTAAATGATAAACGTTTCGTGTTTGTTGTTTGAATAATTAGATCATATGCTTAATTGCTTATACAAATGATATTATCATAGCTACTGTCGAATGGAATCGGTAAATTTTACTGTTGAATATTGCACGAGAGCTCTTCATGCAAACTATAATGTTTCAGTACCTAATAGGCAAATGTAAATAAATCCATAAATATGTTTTATTATATTTTCATTTGTGAAACACAATTAATCATCAGAATGCTTTGTGTTTGCTTGACGTGCACAGTCAGCCAAGTTAACACACATTATAAAGACGTTTCATAATTCTTACGAGGAAAATAGTTAGGTATGTTGTCGAATTATTATTGTAATTGGAAATAAAAATAATCGGGAAATAGTAATATTAATATTACATTATACGTACATTAGATATATATGTAGGTGTTAAATGTATAAGAATTTCAATTGTGTTTTATGTGCTTTGCCTAAAAAAATCATCATAAATGAATAGTCGAAAAATGTCTAAGCTACGAGTACTTAAAAATAAACAACAAAAAAGTATATGTTTAGTATTTGTTTCGTGAAACAAAAGAGAATATTAAAAGACTGAATTTTGCAAAAAAAAAAAAAAAAAAAATGAAAGCATGGTCGTAAATACTTTCAATCTACATTAAGTATACATTTACCTACTCTTATCTTAAAGCACCAAGGGAATTTCGAACTTTTGGATTTGAGTTTGTCGCATCATCGGTTCGTAAAAAAAATTAAAACGTTCATACGAGAGGAGAAGAGTTATGGAAAAGTTGCGATAGAGGAGGTTATTATTACTTCTAAACAACTAAATTAACTTGTTTTTAATTTTTAAGTCAAATATTTTAATAATTTTTTTTTAATTTTAATTAATTAATAAATTTATGGTTGGATTTTGATTGATGTATAGTATTCTAATAAAACACGCTACACTATTATTCATCTAAAATTCAAAATCCGTTTCTCAAATATTTTACAAAAATGTTTACACTGCATTACGCGTTGAAAAATTGATACATGCCTAGATAATTGGAAAATGTGTTAGTTACAACTTGATTGAACGTTTGTAAGTGCAAAAAAAAGTTATTTACAAATGGATAGTACATCATTCCGATTTCTAACATACTTCCGGTAATTATGACGAGAATTCATTATTTTATAAATATTTTTTTTTTATAGCATCTAGATAGCACTCATTCTATTTGTTTGTTCATTCACTTTGAATAAATATCAGCTAATCAAGTACAAGTATGCTCATTGAAACCAATTAGCAAAAAATTTATAGGGTATTATTGAGTTTTAGAAAAAAAAAAAATATTCAAATTTCTCGACGAGAAAATGTGGGCAAACATTATAAAAAAAAAAAATTCATTCACTTGAAATGCCTAATTTATATGCTTCATTTATAAATTTGGCTTTGTTTAATTATTGTTTATAAACTAAAAACCGTAAAAACTAAATTGCATGGTGCAAATTCAACATTTTAATTAGAAAATTATAGCGAAAGTCGATCAACACCTGATCGTACACTTGTAGAGAAGAATGTAATATTTAAAATTGCTTGTTTTTTTTTTTTCAAATTTTAACAGCAAGGAAACGTTACGCCAAATAGTCAAAAAAAAAAAAAAGAAAATAATTATAATTCAAACACGCGAAAATTTGGCTTTGTTTTACTATTGCAAATTAAGGTTATTGTTTTTTCTTCTTTTTTTTTTCCCCCTTTGGGCACTGAGAAACGCGTAATCGTTGGCTCGGGGGTCTACTCGATAAAGATAATATTATTCAGCTCGTTATAATCCTATCCGGATGTCGAGAATAGGCAAATGCGGAACAAAAGCTGCAATTAAATCGGGGTTTTTTTTTATTTTTTTTTTGGAACGGCCCTCGAGCGACGTCAGCATAGCTTTGTCGGAATGTAACAGTTAGGCCACGATTGTCAGTGCTCTCTTTGTGTTCTTTCAATACGGCAAGAGAGGCCGTTTCAAGAGAGGATATACTTCCAACAAAAACAACGTCTCGAAATGAGCTGCAAGTGGAGGAACGTGCGGGTAATACGATTTAAAATTATGTAGACGCGTGTGCACAACACTAGCGGTACAGAGTTTTTTTTTTTTCACAAAAAACAAAGCGCGTTTTAAAAATAAGTACAACAAAAATAACAAACGATTTGCAGCAGGTTTATAAGATATAAGGTTTTTTTATTTCAATCCTAAGATTGGTTTTTATCATATTTAATCACAACGGTTGCTTTCTGTGCCATGCCTTTTTGCTCGTGACTCCTGCAGCATCTTTTATTATTTGGCTGATGTATTTTGTTCTAAGTCTTCCTCTTGATCGAATTTCTTCTATCACTCTTTCAATTATTACTAGACCGTGAAATTCGTCTCCATGTCTCAGCGTGTGTCTAATCATCAGCCATCTTCTTTTCTTTAGGTCGTCTATTAATGATCGCTTTTCTCCTATTGTCTTTGAGACGTCATCATTCGTTCTTCTTTCAGTCTATTTTGTTCTCTGCATCTCTCTCCAACACCACTTTTCAAAAACTTCTTGCATGTGGTTTTCTTTCTTATTCACTGTCTATGTCTCGATGATTTCTGTGTTTACCAAACTCCAGACGTACGATTTTATAAGTTTTTTTTAGTGGTTGTATGTTCATATTTTTTGATGTTAGTAGTTTCTTCTAAATATAGGATAAAAGATATAGGTACATTAACCAGTACAAATTTTTAACGTTTTATGAAACGCAGAATATTGTTGATGTAACTTTCAAAACTTGCAGTCAAATGTATTATCATTTGATATTTCCAATTCTTCAGTCATTAACAAATTATGTTCAGTGCTCTAGCGTTTTCTGGTTTCGATTTATAGGTTATTTTTCTATGTTAATTTTCTTACTAGCTAATATTTATAGTATGTTCATTATTTGCATTCTATTATGTTAGTAATATTCCATCATAATATTTTTTTATTCTCTACGTACCTACCTATATTTTTGTTTTTTTTATTTAGTTACAAACGAAACTTAATAATAATGTAAAATTTGAAGTTTTATAATCAATTATAAAGCAATATTTAACTAACTTGTCATAAAAACAAAAACTTTGCTTCGTAGATTAATTTTTTCCTATATTCAATAAAATTAAAAAAACATCCTTCTTCTACAATTATACTACTAAGACTAAAACCGTCACTCGTAAAACGTGATTTTACGTTGAATTTTTGAAAGTATGACGTCCTTACTGCGTAAAGTACGACCGGCAATAGAACAGACAAACGAAACAAATACCTTTTTAATGTTATGCCCAAGAAATGTACAAATAAATTTTACACATTTTTGTTTCATTAAATTTACTTACGAGAATTTTTTTTCAAATGTCTAATATATTATTTGTATTTTTGAGTATAGTATTTATACGACGAACACGGATATTTATGGGACTTAAAGTACCTGTGTAAAAAAGTTTGTAAAGTAAAATGTATCAATAGGTTTTTGGCAAATCGGAAGAAACCGAAACCAATATTTGATTTTGGTTCGTATGGTTAAAAACACGACATTGTGTTTGTTATTATTTTTGACCGAGTCACATTTTTAGTTTTACGTTTGTTTTGACGTCTCACGGCAAAAATGCGATTCACGCTTATATTTTTCATCATTTCCATTGTATAAAGGTCAATTATCTAATGCGCCTGAGTACTACGTGCCAGGGCTACAGACGCGTCGGGTGACGACGTTATTATAACGGCGTTCAGTATTGCTTTCGCTGTACACACCACTGTCATCGACGTCGTTGTTATTACTAATGATTTTTAAAGAATTTTCGCGTTTACGGTGCTCTCGACTTTTTGCGTTGCCGTAGAAACGAAAGTGTACTGCTGCAATGCGACGTTGATGGATTTTATCGGGGATTCGAGCTGCACACAATATTTTCGCGATTGGATTATTGTTTTCGAAAATGTCGAACCGCTGCTGTGACACTGCAGTGTTGTCGGCGTATATTAATTACAGGTAGGTACCGCACTGCACACCGGTTAACAGCGCGTCACCGTTTGGTTTTTTCTTTTCGAAAAAATAATGTCGCTCGAATCCCGTTAAACCGAATACGAATAAAAACTGGGGAGAGAAAAAAAAGGATCCCATTATATGTCGGTCACAAAAACGACGGCGAACCTGCTGCAGCGTCGTACGGACGGCTGAAAAACTCGGGACGATAATTAGACCGTCTGAAAACGACTCGCGGTACAGTCGGATAGGGGACGAAAGCGGATAAAGGGACCCTCAACATAATACACGACCGAAAACGAATGTTTTTTTTATCATGTTGAGGTAATATAGGTATGTCGACGAAGGGTCGGCGACTACAGACGCGCTTTGGGATGTCCGCTGCTCAAACGTTCTGTAGAAATTGAATTGTCCGCACCGTCGTAGCATGAAAACACTTAACGTAGGTATATATATATGTATACGTATATATATACATCCACGAGACCCGAGGGGGATTCGCCGTATAATTTCACGTATATTGCTTCGGGATACAGAAAAAGTCCTCGGCGCACCGCGACTTTTGTCTTTGTAAAAAAAAATATTGCCGCTGAACACGTTTTATCCCTACGACGACAACATAGACCAAACGGATCAGAGGTAAAACAGTTAATGATATTGCATCAGGCGGTCGAAAGTGTAGTTTCGGGATCAAGTTTTTATGTTACTCAGCTCGATTCGGAAAAATGTCGTAATATCAGGCGTGTGTTAGACGGTACTCGAAAAAAATCATAGAAGCGGAACGCTGTTGAGCAAACAGTTACAAACGTTCCGGATTTCCTATACCGGACCACAAGGGGTACGATAAAATATTTTGTAAACACGAACCCTCCTCTCGAGCACTGTGTTTAAAAGAGAATCGAAGATGAAATATAAAGACTCACCTCCATTACACACTTAAGCAGAACAATAACTATATATTATACTGTATTTATGACAAGACGCAAAATATTATAATTGTGCGTGATTTCTCAGCATCACTAAGCTATAAGAGACGTGGGTAGATACTGGAATATTAAAAGAGTAAAAATACTTTCTTTCTAACCATCCATCCCATTTGATAAAGGGTCTTCTGGTGTTAATGACGTTACGAAAACATCCTTTATCGCGATGAGACAATAACAGCACGATCCGTCGATAGTCGATGTCTTACTTTATGTGCGTATGGTTTGAACAAAAAAAAAACCGCAAAAATGCAATATGGGGCCGTACACTGACACTTAAAACAGTAGCAACAGTCTGACATAATTTACTTTGGGTAACGGTGGCAAATCCAGTAGATTTGGGAGGTCTGAACAGTGAAGTACCCATTCGGTTCACCCATTTACAGAATTCAGTAGGGAAGAATGGTCTATAAAATTAAGCTTATTTTTTTTGGTTTTGGCTTGAACACGTCCTCTAAAATTTACAGAAATCACCTAATTTCAAAATATTTAATATAGGTACTATAATTATTTCGGCGTATCAAAGCGGAAAAATCTGCAGAACTCCCAACTCGTCATACAAATAAATGTATACAGCTATAACCTGTTCATTAAAAACGGCCAATCGTCTTGAGTGAAATGTGAAACTCTGCGAATAACACAAAAGCGCGCACGTATGTTTTTGTTGATTTATTCGTTAAAACCTAATTTATCGTTGGATGTCGTTATTCGGGGATTTCTTTTTTGCATACATCCCTATAAAGCAGCTGTTGACACACTGTTTTTAATAATTCTGAACGGATATTCCAAAACGAAATTTTCTGAAAAAAAACAAACTTGCGTAATCGGATGACTTTCGACACGTTACAAAGAATATTTGTCGTTCAAAAACAATTGATTTGAGCGATCAGTTTTTTTTTTCTACCGGAGGAAAACTGATTTGATAAAAAAAAAAAAATTTTTTGAATTCGGGAGAGGGCCAGTGCATTAATTTGTTGAAACCAAACATACAGCTGACGTTCTGTAATAATTGACAAATCTGTCCGGATGATTTCTCATCATAACTCGACGTAAGACTTTTGAAATGCGTTCATCAAATATCTTCGATTTTTCTATTTTCTCTCATCTTCATTTTCATCTTCGTCCGAAAGTAAAATGTAAATAAGTTTCTCGTCGGTACAGCACTTTCATGAATACTTTTTTCACGTCAATTCAAATTAAGAGTAGTTTATAAATTATAATTATACCATTAAAAACTGCGCTTATCGTACTTGCAGTAAGTAGGTACTAATAACGATATTCACAAACGAAAATTTGCCAATGTTTACGTTTTCAATCGGTTATGGACATATCCCCCCCCCCCAAAAAAAAATTAAATCCCGAACGGAATATCCGTTATATACATATATTTATAGTGTCATAGTATAGTGTCTAGCTGAAATTTCCGTCGGAAAATTTTGTTTCGAAATGTCCGGTTCTGAATTAAGAATAGCTGCGTGTCACCAGCCATAGCTCCCGGGGGGCGTCATTTCAACATTCGCCGGAGCAGGGCGAAAAATTACCGTTCCAATAGTTGAATTTTTTTATCGGTTACGACGACCGGATCGGCCCGTTTTCATCAGAATCGGCTCGTATTCGGTCCCGGAGACGGTCTGGGGGTTCCGAACAAATCTGATCGAGCCGAATAAGGGTATTTTATAAGCTAGGGATGGGCAAACGTCTCCCGAACGACGCCACCGCAGAACCAGCCCAACACTGTACACCTACACACTACAGCGGCAGCACTTTGTCGTGTTTACGACAAACCGACGGAATCGATAGAACGATCTCGCCGATCCTCGCAGCAATACCAAGTGTACGGGCAAACGACAGCGTTGGCCATACCGTTATAATCGACGGGTCGGAAGGGTTCGTTTACGCGAAATTTCCGTCCGCAATTAAAATATTGTCGTCGCGAGGAGCTTTATAATACTATCGTCGTGATTATTATTATTTTATACGAACACCGTCACACGGCGGCAGTGACCGTACGACGCAGGAGAGGAATGTACAAATTCATATACATACAGTTACGTACGAGCACTGTGCGGGGTGGAAAAGCAGGGAACGCGCGTTAGCGGACGAGTAGTAGTAGTAGTAGTAGTAGTATTAGTAGTAGTGGTAGTAGTAGTAGTAGTAGTAGTAGTAGTAGTAGTAGTAATAGTAGTAGTAGTAGTAGTAGTAGTAGTAGTAGTGAAGCGGGCGCGGAGGAATCGGCGTGGAGAAGTGGGGACGGACGAACGAATGCTGGAAGTATAGGAGAGGTAGGAGATTCCGGGGATGACCGGTAGAGGGAGAAGATATTGATTTTCCCCTCCCCCCTCCACCCCGGATACGAGTGCCGAGTCATTTTGATGAGATTTTTCTTTGCTTCCTCGGACCTCGCGTATATACGTATATATATATGTATGTATTTACTTCTCACGAATGTAAATGCCAGTTTTCACCGTCGGAAAATGCGCGAACAAAACGAATTACGGTCGAGATGACGACGTGCTGCGTAGTCAAACGTTTAAAAAACGCGCCGGAAAAAAGGCCGTATAGTTTGCGCGTTAAAAAGTAGGATTTAATTTTTAATAACTGCACCGCAGCGTAATAGATGGTAATAGGTGCTGATTTAAAAACTTTTATCAATTATAAACACTAGAGAAAAGAAAAATATACAAGAATAATAATCGTGTGTACAGATAAACGTATAATGATAATAATACAAAATACTACGCAATTCTTTTTGTTTTGATTGATTTTTTTTTTCACAATTTTTAGTTCAATATTTTATGCAAACGTGATCGTTACGATAAAACAATCCAATAGTTCAATATTCGTGTATGCTTACATTTTACTCAAATAATATAATGTTGTACGAGATTTGTATGATAACATTGTTACAAAATATAAAATACTGTTATGTCGTGCGTAAAATTAATATATTAGAAATAACATTAATTTCGGTAGGAAATATTCCGAAACAATTTTATCCAAAACCGTTTGGGTTTCGACCTTTTGCGCTATTCGATCACGTCCAAATATAATAATTGTTTTTTTTTTTCATGCTTGTAGTTTTATTTAGATTTAATTTAATTTTGAATTTCAACGCCTCAAGGGCATAAAGTACATAAAAAGTACAGACAATACGCGTGAAAAAAAAAAAAAAACAATGAGTCTCCAAACAAACCTTAATAATACAATTAATTATGAATAACTGTTGATTTTATAAGGTCGAAAAATATAAGATTTTTTGTTTAAGTTGTAAGTTTTCCGCGATTATCATATCACTACCATTTTACAAACCATTATACGGTAAGTGTACGCATAGTTTGTGTTTTCCAAAACACTATTGTACAATCGTTTTGACATTGTTTAATATAACCCCTGTCGTATACAAGTATGCCGCATTCTCCAAGACATCGAAACAATAATAACATTCTCAACATTTCGGTACTCGGCAAAATCAATAGGTACTTACATTCTTGAGCTTCGGTCCTTGTATACTTCTTGTTATTACAGTAATATTATTGTTATCGTGCTCACTTTAAACATTTTATCGCACCACAAACTGTTATTAAATTATTTTGATGTTATAGGTGTAACACTCAAAGTTATAGACGAGTACCCGTGTAATATTACTGGAATTTCAAATAACTACATCTATTTATACGGTTAAATTTACTTGTATGATGGCACAGATAACATTTATATTTTTTATGAATACCGAATTTAACCCGTCGTTAAATTTGTAACACTATTAGTCGACTTGTGAGCGTTTCGCTCACGAATGAAAAAAAATCGGTGTTTTTTTGTAAGTAAAAAAAAAAAAATTAAAATAGCTAAATTTAAAATTTAAAAAGCTAAAATTAAAAAGCGCAAAAGGAAGAACGTGATGAACATGTTTTCTATATTATTTTTCCCATATTGCAGTTGTAGTGGTGCCGCGAATATCATTCTATACCGTGGCTGGCGGTGCCGTAATTCATGCCGCCCAATGACCTAATGCACTACAAAATTCTGCATTGTCACTTTGGGACAAGATAAAAATTGTTTAATTATTTTAAATCATTATTTTGTTCCGTATTTATTTTCGTTAACAAGTCAAAAAAGCACATTTTTAATTTTGACACGATAAAATGACATTTGAATCAGTGGTTCAAAAATGGCAATTGTGTGAGCGTATTTCTCATAGCGTAAACAACGACGGGTTAATATTTATTATACTTGGTTCGTACAAAAAACAAAACGTGACATGAAATTTTTAATTTTTATACTGATACACTCGTACTATATATGTACGATACGAGTGTTCAATTTGTTTGAATGCCGTTGGAATCATCTGCACATTTTATACCCATGATGGATTCCCTACGATAAAATTTGTTTTTTAAAATACGTGTTGCACAAAAATCAAAGGTATAATAATTTGTTTTTATCCTGCTGTTATTATACGTGTAGGCCACAGGCGTAATTCGTGTTTATGGAGGGACTAGTATTTTTTTCATATAACAAACGCCTACTAATATTTGTGAATCTTTAAAGGGAAAAACGAATTGGTAAAATATTATGATCAATATAAGGGTTTTTTTTTTAGATTTGAACATTTTTTTTTCAAGGATTTCACCGTTTCTGGTGTCTTTAACGAATGAATGATTGTATACATTGTAGTTGGACATTCAACGTTTTGGAGGAACTGCTAAAAAATATTTGTGAGCTTAGCTCCTCCTAATCCCGTGCCTAGTCGCGTTTATACGCGAAAACAAATTATGATACAAATTTACGCCCTGTTCGTATTATTTTCTTACATTAACTTCTATTATAGGTGTACTTTTTTTTTTTAACTAAATTGGGTATTTGGAATCGTTCGACAGTTTTAGTTTAATAAAAACTTTGTTTTTCAATAGTTTCACGACTCCAAACTTTGCAACAAACTTGAAAACACGTTATTTTAATGATAGAATATTAAAATTCAAAAAAACTTTTCATAATTTCGCTTTATAGAAATAATGTATTAAACAAAATATACATTATACACGATTTTTTCTTTTTAAGTTTTCAAAACGCCATAATATACGTTATCGAAAATGAGATTTTATTGTAACTGCACATAGTAGTTTGAAGAAAATCAGCGAAATTGGTTTAATACTAACGCCGGACCGGGTTTTATAACAAAGCTATACGCACTATATTGACACTTAAATCTTAATAACTCTTCAAACAGTTTTTGTCCTAATGATTTGAAATTATCACGCGTTGTTTAAATTAATATTCTTTAAACGTGTGTACAAGTATGTATTTTCCTATCCATTTTTAGCCGACTTCTAAAAATAAAAAATTGAATTACTCGTACTATTGGCTTTTGATGCGTTTTATTAAGTTATTTCGGTAGATAATATGTTTTAAACGATTTCGTGTGATTAATACTAAAATATATAACTGATTTTTTATAGAATTTAGTAAAAACTACTAGGTATCTGATACATGGTAATAAATTCTAATGTTTTCCGAGATCTGTAGAATTGTTAAGCACATTATTTCTGCAGTTACATAATTTTAGAAAATTAGTACATATCGTTTTTGTACAGTTATCGTAAGCCTATTTCAACCATCAAAATATATTTTTAGAGTGAATCGAACTCCGCTCAGAATCGTTATTTTCATAAGCAATAATTTATAATCGTAAAATTGTAACAAAAATATCGAAGTAACGATTACCGTCAAAACGAAAATGTTTTCAGAAACACAAAAAACATACCGTAAAACCGGGATGCTTCGCAACAATTTCCATGTTTTTTTAACTTTTAACAAACATTGTGACTTTAATGATTACAATACAAGTGTACAATATTGCTATCATTAGATGGTTAAGAATGAATGGTATTTTAAAGTTTTCAAATTGTTTTATAAATCAATTTTATAAACAATGGTTAGTGCAAAGTTGTACGCGATGTTGGGTAAATGTGCGCCGTTGACAAAAATCCATTAGAATAACATAGATCATGGCGCAAAGTATACTACTATCAATACGTATGCGGTATATCAATTCAGACCATAAAAATGTTGTATTTGAAAAAAAAAACTTAAAAAAAACTAAATAAAGACAACTAATATGTAAGTATGAATTTTACCAATTTTTTTTTTAGCCCATTTCGTTTATAAATTATAATTACTACAAGGCATAATGCAAAACAAAATCATGGTACTATAATGTAAGAAAAGATTAAAACCCTAGTTAGTAGGTATTATTGTCAGGAACGAGACGGTTTAAAACATTTTTACGTGCGATAAAAGGTTTGCGAGTTACATGAGTTGAAAACAAAACAAATTTTCGGTGCAAAGTTATCCCCTAGCTGGGTGCTAAAGTATCCTTATTTCACGGTAACATCATTGTAAAATCAATACATTCTTTGCTATGTTTAGAATCATATATGTATATATATATGTATTATAGGTCACACTCCCTGCTTTTGTACATAAAATATAAAAGATGTTTGTCGATGTCGCTTTACCTGCATTGCGGATGTTTCTATATGTACGCTCGCCGGTGTATCGGACGTATCTAAGTATACACACGCGATCTTTTTTCACTGTAATAATGTACAGTTTGCCACGGCTTCAAATTTTTACCTTGAGTTGTCGGGATTTCGTTGCGTTTTAAATATTTTCATAAAGTTTAAAATTGTATAGAGCTGTTTGGCTGTACGCGTTCTGTGACCTAATTTTCTGTAAACATTTTTATAATACAATATCGTCGTTTTCGAATTGGCACCGATGTTTTGCGCAGTTAACGGTTACTGTTTTCTCGATTGGTTTGAGGATAACGCGGTAGTCGGGACTTGCAGGGCGGATGACACGGAATAAATCTGTGGACCATATGCAGTGCTATAGAAAGTTCTATTTAAAAAGGAATTCGTTTTCATTCACGTTCGTCTTGTTAAAAATGAACTAATTCCAGGCTCGCTGCAACCTTAAAAAAAAACAAACTCGTTCTTTTCTTCGTCCCTAACGTCTTACGTTCCTCAGAAACAAAAACCGTTTTGTAATGATTTTTTATCTATTCTAGACACAATAAAACCTAGGCACCCTAAACAATCTCTGGTATTCCAAAAAAACGATATCCTTTACAGGGGACAGGCATATTAAGGTAGGTTTAAACAAATGTATGAAAAATATTGACTAAAGTTTATAATTTTCGTACGGATCGCCGTAGTCATTTATCATCTTACTTATATTATTAATACATGTTATATTTTTAAGTTGAAAATTATAGTAGGTATACACATATACGGAGAAACAAAACAAAACAATTTTTACTAAAAATATATATAGAGTACTAAATTGAAATGATTAATTATTTTTTTTTTTTTTATAATAAATTACAGTAGT
>CM029357.1:52184244-52210149 GCA_017140985.1 Hormaphis cornu
ACTTCTAAACATATTTTTTTTAATTTCAAGGGCAAAGTAGCTGTAAAAAACATTATTCAAAACTTTTTTCCTTTTTTACCCCTTGCAACGCACGTTTTGTATTTCTCCGTTACTACCGTTACCGATTATTGTTTGCTACTTACAACTACCACTAATTCTAGTAGATACTACTATTTTAGTAAATTACAAAAGTTAGTTTTCGAATTAATACTTTCTAAACTCTCTCATTACGATTAATTTAGCTATAAACTATAACTCTGAAAGCATAACTTCAGTAACTGTCACCAATACAATTTTACAACTTAAAATAATTTAAAAACTTTAATTTTGTTATGTTAGTGTGCAGTTGTAGTGTTATGTTATACACTACCCGGGTCGTATAGACAATCATAACTAATAGGGTTGTACCTAATAAAAAATCTTTTAAAACTATTTGATTGAATCTAAAATATATCCAACCCGAATAGTATAAAATATAAGATACCTATTTTTCAATTTTATTTGTAGATTTATTTTGGACTCAAAATGAACAAATAATAGTATAAAGGGCGTTTCTATTTCCAAAACCAGTCGGTAGGTTAGAGATACCCAGTGCTTGATTTGGTGGTATGGTCTTGGGGGGATGGATTACTCTTTTTTATTTGGAACCCTTATAAGTGATCCACAGTTAGGTACATCTAGACAAAATATATATTAAGAATTCTGAGCGTAGCAAAGAATGTATTATTTTTACAACGATGTTTTTTTTTCTGTGAACACTTTGACGGCTAGATCTTTGCGTCCAATCAAAATCAATGTCATAGCGATAAAAAGTTTGGATAGTGAACTTAAATTGAACTTTACTCGAAGCTTCTGTTGAAACGTTTTGTTTGATTTGTGTTATGGCCCAAAAACCAAAAAAAATAGATTTGACAATTTTCAGAAAAAAAACGCTTGAAATAACGACATTTTAATCACTTAAACTGGTAGCAGGTGGCTCCGATCTTGACGTCGAATACCACAAAAAAGTTTCTATTTCAACTTTAAATTACATTTTGTTTGAATTATTTTTTGATAGTTCGATGATTTTCTGAGTTTTCTGTCGAAAACTACGAAAATTGGAGCATCATCAAATTCGATTACCTATTTGTGTATTCAGGTGGAAAGAGCGATATGATCTATTCGCTTTATAGTATAAAAATTTAAATTAGATATTATTCGAAACCGTTTTTAAAATTTTACATATTTGGCGAGTTACGATCCAAAATCCCAAAAATTTAGACTAAATACGCCGATAGAGAGGCGATGTTGGATTGTACCTACCCTGTATAACATGGCATAGTAAACGTAGTATTGCATAAAAAAAGAAAGAAAGAAAGGAAGAAATGAAAGAAAAGGAGCAACTTTGATATCGGACGAGAAGTTGTAGCAATTACTTAAATAAAATTTTTTTTATTAAATTTGGTTTTTACTCGGACGTACTAACCGCGTTCAGAATCGTTTTTTCGAATGCAACGATATCCATCATTGTTTTCAGGTATTAAATATAGATAAGTTAAAACCACAAGTTTCCAAACATTGGCTTACCCAAAGAAGTGACTCCGAAGCGTAATCACTACGCCGAACGACTTCTTGCCAGACCTCAAATTTACTTCTTTTCTTCCTTCCTTCCTACCGTTCATTCTTTCTTTCCTTTTTTTTTGATATTTAATCGCGTCCTCCTACCATTTTTTTTTCCGAGTCAAGAGGTACCGAAAACGTTACGAACGCAAAATTCCACGTGGAAACGCCGCTCGTCGTCGGGGTCAACGCAGTTTTGCACGCGACCGCCGCCTCTTCTCCTCGCCCGCGCGTTGAATAATCGTTCGCTAAAAGCCCGCCGCGTAATTCCGCGGAAAATATTTAAAAGATAAACGGCGTTCCGGCCAAGCAGACGACGTTGCGGTGCCATTATTATAAAATATTGGGTACCTACTCTGGCGCAGACCCGCTCTCACAAAACAGAATTTTGATTAAAGATAAAACATCGTCTCCATTATAAATAATAATACAATATCTCGTTTCTACGATTTCAATATGGTCGTTATTACGGTCTCGTTTTCTAAAAACAATATTATCGTACATACTATTTTATCTAATACATCGTCAGCACTTGGAAGGAAGTAGATTCTTTGAACGAATGAAAAAACAAACCGTACATTTTCAGCTCGGGTATGGTGGTTTGATGGAATAGCAGCGACTTCGACTTTACAGTGGGAGGAAGGTTCGGTAAAGAGTCGAACATTATACACACATTTACTTGAACAATATAAACACGTATACAAATTCATCGGGTACAAAAATATTGAATGGTCTATTTTTTAAAACACGGCTGAAAATTGTCAGTAAATTATTCTTGGAGATTAACGATTATCTCGTGAAAGTTTCAGTCGGATGATTATTTTAGGAGTTAGTAGACAGTTGTAAACAAAACTATATACAGTTATCAAGCCCCTCTGAATAGAATTTTACGGATTCCATTGATGACTTTTTTTTCGACTCGCCAAACAAGTTGAGTAAAGTGACAACACGTAATTTTGTTTTTTAAACAAAAATTCAACACTCATACGTATAAGTGCGTCCGATTCAATTGAATTCAATTTTGTGTTTAATCATTACACTTCTACACATTATTATCGTGTTCGAATTGTTGTATGATACTATAATAAGTAACAATACACATACTACTGTCGTAGTACTCTCCGGCCTTAAAGGCGTTATGCGCTTATTGTAAATTCAGAAAGACGTCCTTTCTGCCCGAAAAATAATACGAACGAAAGACCAAAATTTCAAAAGTAATACAACGTTCAACGCAATAAAAATTGTCAACACAATTTCAAACGTGCGTCAGACCCATATTGCAAATATTATTATACTTTATAACGATAAATATTAATCGCGAAACTTATAATATTATATTATACACGCGTACGGCGGCCGACGTGGCCGGGCGGTGGAGTGCGTAAGTGTAATAAGGGCGGCGGGCGCGCGTGTGCGAGAGGAAATCGATTCGGCGGCGGTGGCGGCGGCGGCGGCGGCGGCGGCGGCGGTTGATGGTCGTGTGTGTCCCCGCGGACAGACAAGTCCCCCCGTGTATACGCCGTGTCGAACTATAGGGTGACCAGGACGTTATAGCGCCCAAATTCGAGTTCGGGTTTCCTTTTAGTAGGTACATTTCGAATTCCCATTGCAAACCGGGGACGCTAATTTGGATTTGGGTGCAAAGATTCGACGCGGGCAAATGAATTTCAAAAATAAAAAAACTTGCGTAGTTAGGGGGTTCAAAGCTTCTTCAAAACGATTTTCCCGTTTAAGAAAGAAACAAAATCGTTCACTGGTACTTTTTGCTTTAACCCTCCTCGCCAAAATTTTAACCCGATATTTTTGCCATTACAAACCGCGAAATATTTACTTGTATCTCTAGTAGTCGGGCCCGTTTTTCAGTTCTACTTACCACCCTGTTTCACTCGTTTCAATCCTTTATTTTCATAATATTAATAGTTAAATTTAATCTTTAATTTTGGAAAATGCAGCGAAGAATATTTCGTTATTTGTTTTAGAAAATACGTATACAAAGTTAAAAAAAAAAAATCCGACCATAAAAAAAAAAAAAAACAGCTTTTTGTTTTTATCTCCTTCTTTGACCCCTTTTAACGCTCTTATACGGGTCGATATTCGGAAAACCTTTTCTTAGCGAGGCAGTACATCATAAAACGAAAGTTTTGACCAAACTTCATATTGGTTTAGCGGTACTGGACAGACGATTTTTTCTATTATACCTCTTTTGACATCCTTGAATTTAAAAAAATCTTTTCTTGGCTGGTTCTTACATCATAAAACGTAACTTTTGAACTCTTCGACAAAGCACAGTTTGTGTACTGAGCTTTCTTTTGGTACTATAAAACCATATTTCTATGATATGAATGTGTGAAGAGTTTAGTACACACAAAAAAAAAAAAAAAACGTCGTTTTATACGATGAAAACACACACGTTCGACGTCCTCTAAATGCAATGAGGAAGCTGGTAGTTAGCGGCAATACTGCGTCAGCGTGCGTGTAAATGACTAGGGTGCCCATGTGAAACGTGCCACGTGGCCGGCTCCTGAGATACGAGTACTATAATAATGATTTTAAATTTGAATTTTTAAACATATTTGTGTACATTGATTGTGCAATGCATTTTTAATTTTACGTTTACAGCTATAATATTATGTAGTGTATGAAGGCTATACTTATTCTAGTAAGTAGAACTCGACTTTCTATATGTGTGGACGATCAAAAATCAAAAACCACTCAAGTCGGAAACGTCTAGGGAAACGAGACAAAAACAGAATATTGACTTTTTTTGCTTTTGATTTTTTCTTATGGGGACGAAACAGTCTTTTTTTCTATTTCAAGAGCTAGTTGATCGAGTTCAGTGGCATATTTGAGGGGAGACAATAGTGGCATTAGTAGTCCCACCCGAGAATTGTTTTAAACAAACTGATGTTTTTGATTGACTCTGTTGTTTGGTTAAATTTGACAACAATTGATCCAAAAACATAACAATTTCAATTAAATTACTAAAATTGCGTCACTTTAACCCATTAATATCATTTTTTTTATTTTATTTTGCTTTATATTAAAAATCATACATTCACTATGTATTAAAATTTAAAATAATAAAACTTGACTATTATATTCTTTACTTATTTTTTCTATTTAAAATGTAAATTTATATTTTCTATTTTAAATAATGTTATACTTAAACCATATTTCAACACACATTTTACGTGCATTTAATCGTTTGTTTTGTATTTTTTATTTGAAATGAATTTTTTGATCTTTATATAACTAATCGTTTATGAATTATTTACAACGATATCCACTGCGTTAAAAATTTTAATTGTTTTTTAAATATTTTGAAAGGAAAACAATGAAAACTGATTCCGTTTTTTTTTTTGTGAAAGCGTCATGGTGCCGCGATTTGAAGAAAAACACTTTCCACGCGGACTCTCTATCTCTCATTCTAATATAATTTGAGTCCGAAAGGATTTGGTTTTTAATTTTTTATTTAACTGCGCCCCAACTATTTTTTTTTCAAGTCAAGCACTGGTATAATCATACAGACGAATATAATATTAATTAACGTGATGAACAGAACATGGAACCTACACAGTGAATGTATATAATATAGTTTGTTGAATCTACATTTTTTTTATGACTTTTGCAGGTAGTTTTGTTATACCAACTCTTCTTTTCTTTCAGATATTTCACGGAAAACCTATCGAGTTGAAATACTAAAAATTGAAGATTTTTTTCATAACAACTCTATATTAACTTATTATTGTTTAAAAAATAGTTTCAGTATGGTTAAAATTTCAAACTAATCCCTAGAAATTATACGGATATTATCATATTGATTTAATCGATTGAATTGAATTTTATGAAAATTGTTCAATTAGTTTTTTTTTTAGATAGCTTTGACGATACATGAAAAAAGTTTTGCCGTTATACAAAAGTATAATATTATATTATTAATATAATGTTAAGTTATTCCTTCGTTATCGTAAATAACTTTTAACTCATAAAATATGTTTGTTAACCATTATTATTGTTTTAGTTTGTTTAAAATTTAGTGGCACTAATTCTATGATATCATATTGTCTACTAATCCGAAATTATTGTCGTATACGGATTTTAGCTCTACTGGGTTCAGTAAGAACGTTTATTAAATATTTTAGATTTTGTTTTCAAAGGGTAAAAATAAAAATTGTACTTACATTCTATTATAGTTTTGTGTAAATAATAAGAATCAGGCTAACCATTAGACTATATTATAGGCGCGTATTTATACGTTTTGTTTTTTTCGTTTGAACCGAAAACGTTTCAAAATGGTTGTGAGTTTATATAATTATACATAACCGTATTGTTTAAAACTCGCTGTTGTCTTCAAAATTTAATACATTATTATTTGACTTTTGATTAACTTTTACGGAGGGGTATTGTATAGAGCGTTATTAGTTTGCCGTGTAAGTTTCTTATTAGTTTTCCGTATATAGTTATTTGCTGAAGAAACTCGCTTTCATTTTACTCCATGTATTTTTGTACATACATGCACGTAATAAATATTACCTATGTCTGTTTTCGGTTCCCATAAAACATAGATATATTGAATGAATGAAAATGATTTCACAATATTATTCACGTATATGTACATACATAATATCAACAACATCTGATTTACTTGTTTACTCGCACAATTGGTTCAAAACGCAGTACAGAGCGATTAATTTAGCCAGGGACTAAAATCGTGTGTAATACGAAATGAAAATAAGTGTCCTACGGCCTATGGTCCTACTGAAGTATTGTTTTATGTTTCTTAGTTATTTTATTTTTAATTTAAACATTTTTATATCTTATTGCAAAAATATGCATAATATTTGCTTATTAACTATCTAATTTAATGTTATACTCAATCAACTTTTTAATTTAGGAAATATTCGTTGGTTAGCTCATTAAGTTTTTAGGTGCCCAGTCAAAATAGGGGTAAAATTGTATTAAATTGTTATTATAATTTATTGTAAATTACTTGCATATAACGCTGTCGAAAGTTTTGAGTGTTTAACTTGAAACGTATTTAGAGGATTCATTGTAAATAGGTAATATTTAACTGTTGTTGTAAAACAAAACGAATTTTTAACGGTTTTCAAATTTGATTCATTTTTTTTTTTTTAATGAATATTAGGCTTTGGTTATATTTTTTGTACATAAAGTTGAATTTATTTATAGTGTTACTATCGAATTTCACCATAGCGCGTTCTATACTGTATTGCTATAGCACTAACATAACTTGACAAATGAAACATATTAATTAATTAATTTTTGTTTTGAAAAATTATTACAATACAGGATATTAATTATTGTATACTGACATAGAGTTTTTTTTTCTTGGTAATGATTTGATTATTAAAAAAAGTATTTATGAAATTTAATTTACAACAACGAGTTCAATTTTAAACCCTAATAACTTAAAAAATAAAAAAATCGACTTTTAAAAATTGGCTAACAACATTTCATATTAGGACGTATATAGATTCAAAAGTTACGAACTTCTAACTACAAAACTTAGACTAGTGACAAAGAACTTAAAATACAAAATTTCGATTTTTAAACTGTAGGTCGCAACTGACAAAAAAATAAATGACAACTTTTAAAAATATTTTTTAGGGTCCTCGTAAACCTCTACTCAACCAATCCATTATAGCAAAAATAAAAAAAAAATTTGGCTACTCCCCTTAAATCAAAAACTTTTCAACAGTTTATGTTCTCAGCCATCTTTTGATTCTAAAACCACATTTCTAGAATAAAATGTACAGGTAAGTAAAGCGTGATATAAAACAAAACGTGGTGAATACACTGCGTGTTTTACGTCACATCTTAACCCGAAAACGTATACATATCGTTAGAGCGACAATACATTTTGCAGTATAATAATATAGACCAGCGTTTCATAAACTTTTTTATCCTTGGAACGCTTTTTGATGTCCACTTTCATCGTCGAATTTTTCCTAATTTTTTTTAGCTTTTTAGTCTTTTTTAGGATTATTTGCAATAAAAATTATAATCATTTCATTTAGGTAATAATAATGTGTTTATAATGTGTTCAATCCAAAATTGGTATACGTTGAAATAAAAAAAATTGACTGAATTTTAATCTTAACAAGACAAGTGAAATTGCTTCTTAGTTTTTATTGTTAAAAATATTTTTGATATTGGGCTTTGTTGATGAAAGATGTACTGTCATATTAGGTTTGGCGTCCAGTCTGTAAGGGGATTTTGTTTTTGTTGATGCATAGGAAGGGAACTCCGTTTCATACGTCGTATAAGTGGTCGCAAGTGGTAAAAGTGCCAACACGGCCATTTGTGACGATCGAGTGCATTCGTCTTTTGAACTGGACCAAAATTCTACTAGTGGGATTTCGCTTCAAATTTTTCTTGCTACAATCATTCAGATGTCGTTTCAATTAATAATGTATCCAATCGTTTTGAAAATTTTGAAAGAAACACTTGAATTTCGCGGAACCCTAAAGCATCTCCACGGCACCCCAGAGTGAGTTGTAGACCTACTACTTACGTTTTACTATACCTATGAACATTAAAAGACGTGCAAACTCGGTTGAAAGTTGAAACGTATTGGAACTGCACGTTATGTGCGAAAATCTTTTCTGTACTTGAATAATAGTACGTCAAAGTATAAATACTAGGAAAAATTTGTAATAACGTCAACGCGTTTCGAGGACCAGCCGAGGGGAATTTTACGCTCCTCAAACGTCGACTCTATGATATAACGCGCTAGGTAGCTCTTTTTTATAATAATAATATGTTCGTGTGTAAACGCGGTAGCAGCTCGGCGCTCGTAAACTGCGCTCTATTAAATCCACACGATATCCGGTGAAAAATGGATCGGCGCAACCGAGGGGGTAAACGAGCTATACGAAAGATGGAAGTAAAAAAAAAAAAAAAATTAATAAATAAATAAATAAACAGAATACGAGAGAGAGAGAGAGAGAAACGACTGCAGAAAGAAGGAAAATATTACGTCGAGCGTGTATAAAAGAGTTTTGGGTCAAGGTTTTGTTGGTTTATACAATATTCAAAGTGGTTTTCGCGCGACCCCGTAAGACGTGCGTGCAAATGTAGATACTACTATAGGTATGTACGCGTTTTATACGCCTTTATATTATTATATTATTCAACTCGCGGGCGACATTAATCTCGTAATGCGTCTATTTCGTTTTCTCGTCAACGACATTTTTTTTATTTTTTGTTTCTTTACGTTTTATAATGGCGAAAAGTTCGAGACAAAACGTTTACCGCGCGTTATTGTCGTCCGTCGGATTTGTCGAAGCGAGATTAAAAAAAAAAAAAATTTGCGTTAAGGTCGTGCAGTTTTATCGGCGCGAAATACGCTGCCGAGGAAAAATAATAATTATTCGTGTTTTCAATTATTCGCTAAATCCTACGCCATAAAAAACCGGAATAGTTTGGAGCAGAGCTCGACAGTAATCACTGCACAGAAAAACACGTAAATAATTATACCGTTTTTTTTTTTTTTCAAATACCTACGATTAGAAATCAACGAACTGAGTAATGTCAATCTAACCAAACAAATTTCTTTTTTTTTTTTACCCTTTTGTCTACCTATCTCGACCCGTCGTTGTTGACGCTATGAGTAATTCGCTCACACAACTACCATTTTCGGAACCACTGATTCAAATGTCACTTTAACGTGTTAAAATTTAAAATATGCACTTTTGACTTTGTGATTTCAATTGTGGGCTTTACAGTCCATAATTTTTTTTTACCTGCCATCTGTATTGCTTAAAAATCTTTAAACGGCATCAATATTACTGAATAATTAATTTTTTTAAATCGTTTGGTATTTATGAAACCTAACGATGTATTTTGGGTACCTGCTTGTACGTCGTTTAAATCATTATTTCAAAACAATCAACGAAGATTGGAATCTCTTCTAACAGTAAAATTGAGATGTGATTTAAATTTTTTCAATGATGTAGATGAAAATTTAAACGATTTAGATAATTCAGTAGAAACGTTGGAAAGGTGACAGCTGTCACAACTTCATATTTTAATTTTTTTTCACACTATAGTCATCGTCTTGAAAGTAGATTGAAGACAACAGTAAAATATTGAATTCATACATTGGAACTCAATGACATTTCAAGTTTCAGTAATATACATTGTAATACTACTAGGAATTGTGTGAATAACAGTATCTAATATAATATGTGTAAGATATACCTATTACATATGACCATATTATACAGGTGTTTTGTTTTCGAAAATTAAATTTTGGCGTAAAAATTTGTTTATACATTTTAGATGGATAGCTGATGGCCGTACACTCAACTTAAACTGTTCGAAATTTTAATGTTTACAAAAAACAAAAAAAAAAATATTTTTGACATTCAAAAAATCTTATACTTATATTACGATGGTAATTATTGTTAAATGAAAATTTCTCACTTTTGTTATCATCGTTTACTCATAATGTTTAACATAAAATGGATATTTGACTAATGGTGTGTAAAGTGTACTTAGGTATTACGTAATTTGTTGGTAAAAGTATTTAAAATCAATTCTTATCAGATATTTGAGTTTAACAAGTTGAATAAATCATGTTTTTTTTTTTTTTTTTTTTGATTTTGTTCATTTATAATTGTTTCGAATAAATTCCGTATATTACCAACATTTGTTTAATATGCTTGGTGTTTCGGGTTTCAAAATTTTACTCATAAAAAAAAATTTTTGCTTTTGATGTGGTAGGCATTTACTTTTCACATTATGTTACTGCTTATTGAATGTACAACAAATTTTAGCCTAAAGTGTTTGTGATTTTTAATGTCTATACTATGGCGACCAATACGCGTATGTGCCTTTACTTAAAGTTTACACGGTAAAGTATTAATTTTTCAACGTTGTTTATGTTTACTTTATAAAGTGTATTGTTTTCTAAACTGAGTAATAATAACAATCATAATTAAAAATATAAAATATGGAGTATAATAATGCGTGTGCTCGGTATCGGAACAAACTGACATCGCTATACGAACAAAACATTTGCCCGCGCTGCTTTAGCCTTCTAAAGGGAGAAATGTCAATATTTGTGTTCAATTAAAAAGGAATAAACAATATTCGCAAATTCCAATAACGTAGTAATCTATTATCGAACCGAGCAAAGCGCCCCAGAGTCTAAAATTATATTATCGTCGATAATATTTTTTTCTCGCATATTGTTTGAAGTCAATATCCATACATATATATATTGGCTATTTGATCTGTTAAATCGTATTTCTATATTTCATCAAACATATAGAACCTTGAATTCGTGAACGGGATAAAACAGTACAAACAAAGTCTGATTATTTGGAAATGCATTCTAGTTGATTATTTTTACTTTATTATTTTTTACAATGTTACTATATTAAATTTCCCTTTGCCAATTATTATATTCACTGCGAATACTTTTGCAGTGGTAGAGTAAGAGGACTTCCTTGTACCATACTTATTGATAATTCTGTACAAAATTTACAAACTATAATATGGTTAACGGTCGTATAAAAACTGTAAAATAAACGAAGGTACAACTTTTAACTTTTCAGCAATGGATTTATTTCTCTATCGTAAAAAGCGCGGTAAATGTGTACGAATAATATGAATAATAGGTTCATGGGAACCCTTTTTTTTTCTGGTTTTATTGACATTTCTCGGGGTAAAGTTATAAAACATTAGTCGGCACACTCGCATAATATTATATTGAAACTGAAATTTAACCTTTATAAAATTACAATATCCGTCGAAATTACGTTGTTTACGCGTTATTTAATAATTTGTATAAACAATAAAAAATAAAACATCTTTCTGCGCAGAAATTATATAATTGTTCTCAGTATAATTAATCATCATGAACAGATGAACTCGTTTATACACGATTAATATTTTTAAATCGTATAACGTATTACAGCCATGCAGGTAAGTATTAGAAACTAACTGAAACCAAGTCCTGTATTCATTTGTGAATAATCGATTAGGAGGTACTCCGCTACTCGACGGTTCTATGTACAATAAATTGAATTGTTCACATACTTGATGTTTAATTAATTATAATTTCAATCGAGTACATTCTTCTACTTCTTCTCTTTTTCCTTTCTCCCAACTATTTGGCGTTGGAACCCTTGTTCTATCCTTCGACTTATTACGATCATTCAAATTCCCTACACATACATTAACAACCCTCATATCTTCTCAAATTGTTTCCATGTCTTCTTTGGTCTTCCTCTACATCTTTCTGCTTCAACGTTTATTTTCATAACTGCTCATACTGCTTTAGTTTCTTCTCTCCTCATCACACGTCTAATGCATCTCAATCTATTTTCGTTTATCTAATCCACTATTCATGCGACACCAATACTACGTCTTTCGTGATTGTTTCTTATTCTATCTTTTCTCGTTGGTACTCCATCTAAGTATTTTCATTTTTGCTACACTTGTAATCTGTTTTATTTTCCTTTCAAACGCCTGACACTCCGAACCAAACAACATGTCCGGTCACACCACATTCCTATGAAATTTACCTTTTATTGAAATTTTTTTATCACATAAAACTCCTGACGCGTCTCTTTATTTCATCAAACCGCACTTATTCCTATGTTTCACAACTCTCGTAAAGTCTCTGTCTCTTTGTAGGGTCTAAGGACCCTGGTACTTAAAGTTCTCTACCTCTTTTATTACGTCACCACTTACTGCCATTACTCTTCTCGTATCGTCAAGCGCCTGGTCTCTTCCTTCAAAAGTATACTTCCTATTTACATTGTTTTACTTCTACTCATCTTCAATCCTTTCCCTTAAAGTGCTATTCTCCGCGCATCCAGCTTATTATTATTAACTTTTCTCACATTTTCTCCAATCAAAACTATGCCCTATGGTACCTCATCTTGTATATCTTTTGTAACTTCATACATATCCTGTATCAAATAAATGTGTGAAAGTTTTTCTCAAGTGGACGTACAACTGAACACGTGCCCCCCGACTGTTTGCTAGTCGTTTTACACGTGTTTAAAACACGATCGTAAAGATTTCCGTTTGTAATATCAATAATGTTTATGTATAATCTATAATGTTGAATTACGTGTGTTCTAGGCTTTGAAAATGGCCCAGTGGTTTTTATGGTTCGGCTACTTGGTGGCGTTTAGTCATGGACTTTCGTTGCGCCACGCCAGACACCAGAGCGGCGGCACGCCGACAGCGGAAGAAATACTGGAACCGCAGATTTTGATAGAAGACAGTGCGGATCACGTGTTCAGGCAAAGGGCGTCGGACATGTTCGCCCAAGAACCGGAACACGAAGAGAAACGAAACCAAAACCACAGACGGATGAGGTAGATTCCAACGAAATCTATGTGTTGGGACGAGCGTAGACGCGATTTGGAGGGTCTAGAGGGGGCTTAGTACTCCACCTGGTAAGGCTCTCCCCGACTCTTCGAAAAGTACACAGAAATAGGATATCTTAAAGGGTGGTGGATAATAATTTCAGCGCTCTTCAAATTGCGTCTATGGACGAGACGGGGTTGATTTACCTACCGAACGTATAATCTGTTATTATTAATAATAATGGTCAGGTCCGAGTTCGAAGAAGGAAATCGAGACTCTGCTTTTGACTCGTCGGGGGAGACGACGTATGGCGCGTCGGACGATCCTTTAGTGATTCACACGACCAAGGGTAAGATCAGAGGAGTTACACAGAAAGCGACAACCGGGAAATTGGTGGATGCCTGGTTGGGGATACCTTACGCGCAAAAACCGATAGGTAAGTGATAGTGGTGTACTTACGACACGGTTCTCGATTGCAAAACAGAATTCGGATTGCAAATGTTATGTATATGACGACACTATAAATATATTTAAGTTCGATTTTATTAATTATAAATTAAGATATGTAGTAACCAGCTAACAAAAATCATTTTCGCAGAATCCGCGGGCGAGAAATTCAAAATTTGAGTTTGAATGTACCTAATAAATGAAAAAAAAAAAAAACGTCAAATCAGTAGGCACATCTATCTTTTAAAAACTAGGAAATCGTTTAGACAAACTTACTTTTTTTTTTTTTTTTTTTTTTTATTTAAGCTATCAACAAACTTACTTTATACTCGTTATTCGCAAATTCTAAACAATATAATAGCGTCTGCTCGACTATTAAAAAGACACACGGCAACGGTTACATATATATGTATATATTTGTGGATTTTCATACTATTAAAATATCATAGTATTTTTCTTATATTACACATTTTTTCATTTACTTTAACGAATTCGTTACTTATTCCTCGAAAGTATTGAACGTTTGCTTAAAATATCCCACTCAGAACCTCTTGAAAACCTTCGGTATCGCGTCCTTTTTAAGCGTTCAATTTTTTTTTTTTTTAAATTCTTTTCAGGCGACCTCAGGTTTAGACACCCCCGTCCCGTGGACCGCTGGGACAAGGCCGAGCCAGAGACGATCCTCAACTGCACCACTCCTCCGAACACGTGCGTTCAAATATTCGACACGCTTTTCGGCGATTTCTCCGGCGCCACAATGTGGAATCCAAACTCACCCGTGTCGGAAGACTGCCTCTACATAAACGTGGTGGTGCCGAGGCCCAGACCGAAAAACGCCGCGGTGATGGTGTGGATATTCGGCGGCGGGTTTTACTCCGGGTCGGCCACGCTGGACATTTACGATCCGAAAATACTCGTGTCGGAAGAGAACGTGATCCTGGTGTCCATGCAGTACAGGGTCGCGTCGCTGGGATTTTTGTACTTAGACACGGCGGACGTTCCCGGAAACGCCGGGCTTTTCGATCAGCTGATGGCCCTGAAGTGGGTACGCGACAACATCGAACTCTTCGGCGGCAACCCGGACAACGTGACGCTCTTCGGCGAGTCCGCCGGCGCCGTTTCCGTCTCGCTGCACTTACTGTCCCCGTTGAGCAGGAACCTGTTCAACCAGGCCATCATGGAGTCGGGGTCGTCGACGGCGCCCTGGGCGATCCTGTCGCGGGAGGAGAGCTACAGGAGAGGACTGAAGCTGGCCAAAGCGATGGGATGCCCGGACAACAAGAACGCCATAGACGAGACGATCGCGTGTTTGAGGAAGGTGAACAGCACGGAAATCGTCGAGAAAGAATGGGACCACGTGGGCATATGTTTTTTCCCGTTTGTGCCGGTGGTGGACGGCGCCTTTCTCGACGACTATCCGCAAAAGTCGCTGTCGACCAACAATTTCAAAAAGACCAACATACTGATGGGAAGCAACTCCGAGGAAGGGTACTATTCGATATTTTATTATCTGACGGAGCTCTTCAAGAAGGAGGAAAACGTGTTGGTGTCGCGCGCGGATTTCGTGAAGGCCATCGGACAGCTGAACCCGAACGCCGACGAGGCGGTTCGGACGGCTATAGAGTTTGAGTACACGGACTGGCTCAGCCCGAACGATCCGGTGAAAAATCGAAACGCGCTCGACAAAATGGTCGGCGACTATCAATTCACATGCAACGTCAACGAGTTCGCGCACAAGTACGCGGAAACGGGGAACAACGTGTACATGTACTATTTTATGCACCGCTCTGTGAACAATCCGTGGCCCAAATGGACGGGCGTGATGCACGGCGATGAGATAAGCTACGTTTTTGGGGATCCGTTGAATCCGGGAAAGAGATACGAACAAGAAGAGATCGAGCTCAGCAAAAAAATGATGAAATACTGGACGAATTTCGCCAAAACGGGGTACGTATTGATGACGATGAACGGTATGATTTGTATACGGTCCGTTAAAAATCACAAAACGTTGAGAAGTATTCACATTTTCACTACACAGAAGATAGGATAACTACATTCAAGAATAATAATAACTTGTGATTGAAATAATATTTTTTTAATGAAATACTTGCGAGAGGTATTGTAAGCAATTTTTAATAGTTGTGTACGTCTGCACCAGTATAAATCCAAATAAGTGCTTTATTGGCGAGAAGTAGAATCAGTTGGTAATGATAAAATATACAAAGTAAAATAAGAGGCTTAATAAAAAGATACAGTTTGAGAGTGCGTGAAAAAAAAAAAATTGTTTTATTAGGATTTAGTGCTATCGTTACGTACTTTTTATGGAACAATCAAATTAAATCATTTTTCATCCACGCTTGCCCTACGTCTATTTTGGCAGCTCAATTTCATATCTAAGCGCCGTCCATATTATAATATTTCTATGTTCACCTTTATTTTATAGGTTTTGTTATAAAACTCGCAAAAGCTTGTCGAAATAAATAAACAAAAATATAGTTAAATTCTGAACATAATAACATTTCTTTTGATAATATTTACTTTAATAAGTCAAAAAATTAACGATACCTGAATTTTAGAAATTTCAAACATTTTTAAAGACAACGCTGATGCGGGTTCTGGTAGAGTTACTATTAAAATCCTACGACATACCTTTCAGTAAATTTATTATTGATCCGCTTGTTGTTTACGTATGTATAGTTTAAGCGTTGGGCAAAGTATTTTGAACGAAAATCTAAAATGAGCTACTGAGTTTTTAACTATTATATTTATTGCTAATGACACAAAGAATATTATTTATATAATTTTGTTTGTAACTGTGATTTAAATTTTTTATTTACTACAGTAATTTTTGTTTTAATATGACCTCGGAATATTAATTTATTTAGTGATGATACTCCCCGAGTCCATAACAAGCAAAACAATATTTAGAGGCAGAGTTTGATCTAGATGCCAATTAAAATGTCGGTGATTCTTAGGCTAAATACAACGGCGAGACAACACTGTTGCACACATTTTACTATTTAAATTTTATTATTTACAATGGCATTTATTAACAATTTTTTGAAAATATTTTTAAATAGATACCTGACCGTGTTAGGATCCGATGTCAAATTTAGCTTTAAAATTATTATAATGATCTAGAAACGTTTTACAGAACTCTTCCAGACGCTTCGAATCGCCTACATTGTATTATAATTATATTATACCTGCTTTATTTTTCTAGAAATCCGAGCAAAACAATCGAAGGGTCTTGGGTCATGCCCAAATGGCCTTTACACACTGCGTACGGGAAAGAGTTTTTGACGTTGGATACAAATAACACTTCTATCGGCGCTGGGCCAAGACTAGAGCAATGTGCTTTTTGGAAAAACTACGTTCCCGATGTTATGGCCATTTCAAGTAGGATTGACCTCGTTGCTTGATAAAGAAGCGATACTTTGCGCTGCGGTGCAAATGAAAAATAATACGTTCGATTTTGTTTTTCAGAGAGTATGAAGTCTGATAAAAACTGTGTACACAATAACGGTGGGACCAAAAATATTATGATCGAGTTATCACTTTGGATGGTGTTGATGACGACTGCCGTTTCGATGTTATAAGCTTCGATTTGATTCGTTGAAAAAAAATATGATGAATAATAATAATGACGAAAAAAAAAAAAAAAACAAAAAAAAAATAAGTAACATTATAACACACGTATATTTATTTGTAATAATAATTTCAAGCTGTTGGCGAACAAGAGAATCTCAGTCTAGTCAGTATCGTCGTCGGGCTTCCAGCAGAAGAAAAGCGCGCACAGAATATTAAGTTTCTTTTCATTTTCTCTGAAATTTTTAATAAATAAATTATATAATATTATACAATAGGCCTACTAACGGCAACATTGCGCTATAGTTGTTAGCCGATCGGTGTCTTTGCGAGCTGGCAATTTCTCACAGCGTACGTCTTAGGCTTAAACATTTTTTTACCATGTATATAACATTATTATTATTATTATTATTATATACTTATTGATATAAACTATTTTTAAATGAATCTATATACATAATATATATATATAACATATATATATATATATATTGTGTATAATATTTTATTGTACATTGTACAACATATCATCGTGTACCTTGGTAATATTGTAGGTGTAGAATGTTGGTTTGCGAGACCAACAAAAATATTGTTCCACTTAAAAAGACCTTGCTTTTGTCGTGGTTGTTAATAGCAATCTATATATATATATATGTATAACTATTATTTTATAACAGGTAACTTGCCTACGAAGTGTTGTATTGCGATTTCATTCGACCACTTGGAGGAAATTTAGTTCTAAAACACTATACTTTCGCTTCCGGAATATTCAATCATATTGTTGGGCCCGAACCACTATAAATAATATTATACACATAATTACTATAATCGTTTGAACGAAATATAGTTTTTACACTAAAGCGCAAGCGTGGCAAAAAAAAAAAAAAATTAATAATCGAGTGCGAAACTCCCGTTTTCCACGGATTCGTCTCTCTCTCTCTCTATTCGTCTGCGCGCGTTTGTCCATCGTCGTATAGCGATAAGTATTATTATAGTTTTTAAGATGCTTATTATTATTGTACGATTCTCGTATTGTTTTCAATGTTCTGTATATTTTGTTGTTAAGTGTTCATTCTTGTTTTACTTTGAGCTATTAGTAATTATTATTATTATTATTATTATTGAAAAAGAACAGTTGAGAACTGCCATCAATATTTTATCGTTTCTGAGTGTAATAAAACGAAATTCAAGACAAACTATACATTTTCCCTTCTACGTGTTATTTATTCAATATAGCGATACGCATATATTACTATGCAAGGTGTTCAATTTCAAAATCGTTACCTGCAAGATCTATGAGATCATCAGCTTGTCTCGTCGATTTCTTTGGATAAGTAAATCAATTGTAAAGGATCTGCTTTTTTACATACGTTTTGTAGGCGTGATTATTGTAATACAACTGAAATAATTTTAATGATTTTTCGCATCATTTTCGGTAAAATAATAACAGCCATTCTTATTGCACGAGTGACTCAATCAAAAAATAATAAATAAATAGCGAGTAAGTATAAAATACTGAATATTAACTAAACGTATGGTACGGTATTTGCGCTATTTTACTTAGCGTTTTAATCCCAACTCATAATAATTGTATTCACATCAGTTCTATACTAAGGACTATTAATAATCATCATAGTTTAGAAACTGTAAAATTCGTTATCGAAATTGCGCATATCTATGTATAAACCGTAATTTCTTTCGTTCTGGGTTGTTTGTGGATGTAATATGATCCATCGGTCCGTATTCGTATTATCATAAAGGCCGAGCATTAACGTATTATCATAAAGGCCGGGTAATTAAGTTAAGTCAATTTTAATTAAGTTGATTAACTCGTTAACTTTAAATAATTAAACTTTAGTATATTTTTTTTTTAAACTCTCTCTCAAAAAAAAAAAGTATTTGTAGGTAGAAAATTTCAAAAGAAAACACGAAAAAATGTTTTTGATAAAGAGGAAATGTCGTGTGCTAGACACAAAACCATGAGAATTAAAAACATGAACTATAATCTATGTTTTAAGTTATGTTAATTTTTTAAATTTTTTTACTAGTCAACTCTTAATTTAATAAGTTGAAAAAATTAAAGAAATATTAATTTTAAAGAAATATTAAATTTTAACTTAACTTTTTCTTTTTTCAATGAACTTAACGAGTTGAAATAGGTTGTTTGCTTGCCCAGCCTTAATCAAGACAATATTTTGCGTATGTTATTGCGTGGAAATAATTACATGAAAAATACCGGATGACAGCGAAGGCGTCGACGGAGTTTCGAGATCGTGCACAATACATCTCTGCTGAACGGACCGGAATTCACGTCGGCCGTAACCGACCCGCGCGCGGGGATGAAACATTGTTTTTTCTCCGTGTATCTTTTCCGGTGAGCAGCAGTTACAGCGTCGCATGATCGGATTTTGCGATTCACTTGCAAGTCGTTAGAATATTATCAAACAAAAATACAAGTTCACTTGATCATCTTCACTGCAGCATACGATACTAGCAGCGAGATGATTCGAATTTCAAATCGTTCACCTTTTACGTTCTATAATAGCGTCGCGTGAGTTAATGTATTGATTTTACAATCATGTTTTTTTTTCCTGTTAGGTGCCAATTTTTTTTCATAGTATCTATACAATTCTAGCTGTCCTGACCTGGATTTGCCTGGGCTTAGTACGGTTTACTACGTCCCATTTTTTTTCCATTTTCACCTCTTCCCCCATTCATTTCACCCCTTTAAACCCCTTTAGAGGTTCAACTTTGGCAAACGATACGAAAGACTTTTCATTATTCGTATAACAATATGAGTATGCCGTAGAAAAAAAAATCCGACCAAAATTGCCGTTTTTATTTTTACCCCTTTTGACCCCTATATACGGTTTAACTTTGAAAAATGTAGCTATATCAGATTTTCTTTTTGTTGTTTTAAACTGTTAGCCGAATGAACGACTAAATACTGGTTCGATGTAATCCATATTAATAAAAGAAACAAAAATTTTAAAGAAAATCAAAAGCAAAACAAAATTTAATTTATATTAAAAACAAATCAACCCAGTGTTAAGCACAAAATAATTTTTATATGCCCCGTCCCTGTCTTTTTTCAGTCCCGATCCCGTATCTATTCCTACCTCGTAATGCAAATTTCTCCCTAAAAGTAATTAATACCTAATATTCATATCAAATATTTCCATTTTTGCATTTATAGATTGTACCGACATATTTATATAGGTCCGGCTGTCCCGGATCAGACGTCGCCAGCATAGTGTTATTCCTACACGCAGTTTCCGTTACCCGGCGTGTGTTACGATTTGCTCTAAAAATTTGCGTAAAACCTTATTTACCACTTTTTCAACTTCTTAAGAGAGGATTTGGGTGAAATCCTTTCTTATCTCATCCCTACACCATTATTAGGAATATCCCTATCATCAAAATTTCAAGTCCCCGGGTGCAGCAGTTCGGTATTGGATTTGATGAGTGTGTGAGTGGGTGAGATACCAAAAATTGAAAAAAAGGTGACGCTAAAACGACCGGGGAAGTATAATGACTCTACCAAAAAAAAAAAAATCGTTAAAACTACAAATAATAGCGTCCCCAGAAACGTGGAACATAAAAATGGTCTGTTTTTTTATTATATTTTATACGTATAGGGTGATACCTCGAAAGATAGTCTAGGGATTGTACTTTACACAAAACAACAGCCATAGTGTACATTTTTTGAGTTATGATCCGAAGATTGAAAAGTCGAAATTTTCGCAATTCATTTCCGAAATTTGTTGCGAGTAGTTATAGAAAGTGTATAATGAAAATTTGAAATATAAGGTGTGTGAATAAGTTTTTCCCGTTTTTTTTCAAATTTTGAGCCTTTATTGTGAAAAAATGGTTACAAATGAATTATTGAAAGTATTGGCCATCGCTAGCTACAACTTTTCCCCATCTTTCTGGCAACATACGAATCCCGTTGCGAAAAAATTCGACCGGTTTGACCTCTATCCAGTCATCCACCCATTTTTTGGCTTCCTCGTAGGAATGGAAGTGCTGGTCAGCCAGGCCATGCCTCATCGATCTGAAGAGATGGTAATCAGACGGAGCAATGTCTGGACTATACGGCGGGTGGGGTAGGACTTCCCATTTGAGCGTTTCTAAGTATGTTTTCACCGGCTGTGCAACATGTGGGCGAGCATTGTCATGTTGCAAAATAACTTTGTCGTGCCAGTCGGAGTATTGTGGCCGTTTTTCTCGCAGTGCGCGGCTCAAACGCATCAATTGTCGTCGATAGACCTCGCCTGTGATCCTTTCATTCGGTTTCAGAAGCTCATAGTAAACCACACCTAGCTGGTCCCACCATATACAGAGCATGAGCTTGGCGCCATGAATATTTGGCTTGGCCGTCGATGATGATGCATGGCCGGGTAGTCCCCATGATTTTCTTCGCTTCGGATTATCGTAACGGATCCACTTTTCATCGCCAGTCACGATACGATGCAGAAAACCCTTTCTTTTATGTCGCTGAAGCAGCTGTTCGCAAGTGAAAAAACGCCGTTCGACGTCTCTCAGCTTCAGTTCGTACGGCACCCAATTTCCTTGCTTTTGGATCATTTCCATGGCTTTCAAACGCTTGGAAATGGTTGTTCGGTCAACTCCCAATGCTTCAGCAAGTTCTTCTTGCGTTTGACACGAATCTTCCTCAAGCAAAGTCGCCAATTCTTGATCTTCAAAGATTTGCGGCCGCCCGGAACGCTCCTTGTCTTCCACGTCGAAATCGCCACTTTTGAAGCGTCGAAACCATCCGCGAACACTTGAATCATCGACATAACCTTCTCCATAAGCTTCCTGAAGCAACCGATGCGCCTCGGCAGCAGATTTCTTCAAATTGAACCAATAAAGTGAAACTTCCTATATATATATATAAACAACCTCAAAGTTAGTCAACCTCTATAGATAGGTTATTGCAATATTGTTCTTTGTTTGAAGTATTTTCTAAAATATTGTGTTTGTTTATTGAAAACTAAGTACGAAAATGACACAATACAAATATTTAAAAAAACTAAATGCCTTGAAATTTTCATACATCGATGGTAAATAAGGGTTTTGTGAATTTGTTTGTGAAATTGGAATACCTAGGTTTGACCGAATTTGTGCGAGTAACAGTACTTAAAAATTTTTGGCATTTGTCGATTTTCGCAGTTATTGTCTTAGAAAACCTTTAATCATCAGTTTAAAGTTTTGAAATTTGAATGCGAGTTTTAAAATATATTTTTTTACATGTGATAAAAAAATTGTGAATTGTATTGTATTGTATTCTAATTGTAAATATTCGTAAACAAAATGTTGGCTTATAGACGTTTTTACATTATCGAAAAATGTTGAAAATGGAAAAAAATTAAAACGTGATAAACAACTCAAATAATTTGAACGATATTTTAGCTAAATACAGAATTTTAAACTTTTCAATCATCATATAAATATTTATACATACACGTATATGTATATATTATGACTGGTAATTTAATAAAACATGTCGTTTTTATCGACTCGACATTTTAACACAAGTTTCACAACACATTTTAATATATTATTCTACTGAAAAGTTGTAATGCACCGTAGTTATTTTTTGTCTTCGACATTTAACTACTTTATTATTTCCAATTTTTTTTTAGTTTTTTTTTCAAGAACTCATCTGAATATTTTCGAATTAACAGAAAATTGTACACACTTTTAGAATCGATGAAATAAAACCGTTGTGAAAATTTTAAACGATTTTAACCTTTTTCTAACTCATAATTTTGGAACTTTAGAATTCACAGTTTATTGAGTATCTCCACTGTGATCGAATAAAATCACAATTTTCACAAGTAATGGTTTCTTATAAATTAAGTAGAAAAAAAAAAATTATGACACCTTAAAAACCCACTTATAGCGTGTGCGTATCCACTAAAGTTCGTCGTCGCTAAACTATTAAATATTACATTATTAGTTTTGTTACAATGTTCAAACATAATTTGAATTGTAAACTTTAAATTCACACGTTTTCTACAATTTCTATACGTTTAAAAAATAAATATTTTAGTTAAATAATAAAAATAACACCCAAAACGAAACAAGGTTTTTGAAACAATTTGAATGTTCAGTTAGAGTGTACTGCAGCTATAATGTTTTGAACCATTCTGCAAAACCAATATAGAATAAATTAATTACCAGACTCAAATATTATTATTTATAATAATATGATAATATTGCTGTAAAAAAACACCACGTGACTAAAAAAACCCTACAATATTACGCATATATGTAGAATTTACCTACAGTAGAAACAATATAAAATGTGTAATAATGTGTTGTGTGCGTAAAACATGTAAATATAAACATAATAATAATAACGTTCTATACACACATAAAAGTATACTGAAATCCCAAGGAAAATGTCAATATTTGTATTTAATTTAAGTTCTCAAACAAGACCACTGAAACACCAATAACACGACTACCTATACAGTATACAGTACACTATGCACACACCGTTATACTTGTCCGCAAACCTTTGGTTTAAAAATTTAATGAAATGCGCGTTTTTATGTCGTCGTCTTTTAGAAAAATATAATACTTACATTACCCGTAATGTTTGAATAGAATACTATTGTACACAACACAACCACCATAAAATCCAAATCCGAATTCGAATTGTATATAATATATATTTTAAACATCTACACAAAATATGTCTAAATAAAACAGAAACTTCATAAAATATACATTTAAGATTTTCTTATATATATATTCAGTAAAATAGACGACAGATGCGTTGTACGACACAATTTTTGCTTTTAGAACCATTTTAATACATATAAATACTTTCCTGTCTTCGAATACGTCCAACGATTGGAGCGCTCCTTTTAAAAATTTCAAATTTTTTGCCGTTAAATTTTAGATTTGTTTTTTGGTTTTTTGGGTGAAACACGAAAAGTAAGCAAAAATTTGAAAAAACTGCTTCAAACAAAGTACCACTGGAATCCATAAGCCTTTTAGAAAAGTCACTGACTTTGAAAATCGGAGCATTCCTTCTATACAAAAAGTTGTTGACAGAATAAAAAGCATAATTGTAAAAACAATACATTCGATTATCATTCGATACCATTTTGATTCACTACTTGCCGCCAATCCTACAGTTATAATTAATCCAACCTCACTAGGTCAATCACACAAAGATTTGACGAGGTTTTCAGCCCAGTATGTTGGTGATTTGTTTAATTTTTATGTTGAGAAAACATTTTCAGATTCGTGTCTTGTGTTCACAGATGACTGCAGTATCCGGGGATTCCGCTGGTTTGGCAGTTTGTATGCCTAAATACTACCATACTGTTTTTTCGGAGGTTTTACCGAAATTTTCATCATCGTTTTCCGCAGAAGCACACGCTATCATGCAAGCGCTTAATCCGTTGTAAAGTCGCTTCCTGTGCAAAAATTTGCTATCGTATCTGATTCTCAATCACTGCTGTACTCTATTCGCGCTAATCCATTCAAATCTTCCATTTCCTTATTCGTTGTTATTATTCGATCTATTCTAAAGGAGCTGGAGGCCAGTCACAGGAACATACGGTTCTTACGGATTCCCAGTCATACTTAGGAATAAAGGTAAACGAAATGGCGGACACTGCAGTAATGTGATATACAAAAGCTTATAATAATAATAATAATAAAAAAAAAAAAAACAATACATTCCTCGCTCGTCACTCGAAATCTAACATATAGAGATTCTAGCATATTGTTTTAATCTTTGTCAAATCGCAATTATTTTATTAAAAGATCTCTTCGCTATTACAATAATCATATCTTCCATGTAATCACATATACAATATTTTCTATGTATTCATTTTACATTTATATTATTTTCATTTTTTCTTTCATATTTTATTCATGATGATTTTCTTCAAATCAAGACTGGTAGTAAGTGTTAAAAATTAGAAAATTAAATACTCCTAGCTAAGTACATTTTGTTTGGTAAAAAATATGTGTAAAAACATATTATATATAGTTTTTTTTTTTAAATCAATGAGCGACAAATTTCATGTGGCACTCCTATTTAAAACAAATTAATAGGTCTGCAATAAGAAAATTATTAATTAGGAACCAGATGCATAAACTAAATGTATCTCTGTAAGTGGATATAATTGTAAAAATTGAAGCATTTTTATGGAAGTCTAAAAAAAAAAATTACGGGGTTCAGCGAGGTCAGTGAGTCTTTTACTTAACAAGTTGTACATAAGTTGCTATGTTCAGCTAAAAATAAATTGACATTTTCACAATTTTATTGGTGTTTGTGTTACAATTAGTGAAAGTGTATTGAATTTAAATCATTTTTGAAAAAATCATTGTAAAATCAATGTACCACTTCAAATTTTGTTATTTTTTGTGACACTCAGGATCTAAAAAAACGTGTTAAGACTAGTACGGGGTACATTGCACGTATTTTTACTTCACTTGGAAATTCAATTTCTATATGTACAGTTACTTTTCCAACATTTAAAATGGCTGAAAAAAAAAATCAGTTTTAGAAATGGAGTTGAATCGCCCATTTTCTCCCCTCCGCCTTGTAAATAAGCTACTGCTTAAAACTCTCTTGACTTGGTCATTTATTTTATAAACTAATAAACTTTACGAGATTAGTGCAGTAATAAGCTGCATTTACCTCTTTTACAACTTTAAATCTATTAAATTTAAAAAACAACAACTCGATGTATGTTCATCATAAATTATAGTTTTATCAAAGTAAAAATTGTCAACAACAAAAAATTAATTTAAAAAATAATACAATAAACGTCTTATAGTAAGAGAAAGTAAAAAACCAAGACAATGAAAATGGAAACAGCAATTAATATCAAATAAACCAGCGATAGCTAGTGATAAATTGTAGTAAACAATCAAAACATAACT
>CM029357.1:52215149-52302888 GCA_017140985.1 Hormaphis cornu
AGTTTTTTATTTTATTTTTTAAGCTCAACGCATGCCTGATTTAACGTGCAATTAAAATAAGAATTAATCTCACACATGAAATAAAATTTTATTAATCAGAAATTGTAGATCACTAAGATTAGTTTAAATTTCTGATGACAATGGTAGTTGTAATGTAATATACAAGAAGTAAATTTAATAATGTTGTTATTATTAAAGTACGTATTAATTTGTATTGTCTTTTAACATAATATAAGCACTAATACGGTCACATTAAAAAAATAAAGTAATTTTTTTAAAGTGACATCTCATCTTCATGATAAAGGTAAAAATAGCAAACTCAACAGTCTACACGAGATACAATCACATATTTAGTATTATTTTATTTTGTGAATAAATGAAAAAATTTAGTACAACAATCGCACCTAAGTAATTTATGAAATAAACAAAAGTTTTACAATAATATTGTCTACTCAAATAAATAAAAATTGAAATTATATTGATAGGAACAATGGACTAATTAGTTAAATATTTAAGTGCTTCAAAATTTGTTTAAAATTACAAAATTAACTTCCATTTTTTTAATAATAGAACACATTATTGGGAATAACAAATTTTAGTATACGGTAAGTTGTTTAGTACAAATAAAATACAACAAAATAATAATTGCACTCATTCACAATTGATTTTAAAGAACATTAGATTAACAATTAGACAGTTTACTGTTTATTTATGAGTAGTATAATACGACATTGTATGTAATCATATCTCCTTTTGATTAGTGAATTTAGTTGGAATGTTTAAAAAATCTCATACATTTAGCCATAGGCATTTTTAATTCTGTAGTAAAATAATTTAACCATTATTAATTAGCATAAACAGTACTACATTTTAAATGTTAAAATGACGTATAGGTAGTATTTATTGCTGTAAAAAAATATTCTATAATACAGTTATAAGGACTGAAATTGGTAAGAATTTAATAATTTAATAAAAAAAATAATAACAATTTGTTTTTAAGAAACAACTATTACTGATCAAATTAATTACGTATATTTACAAACATATTATAATATTTCAAATTTAATGAAAAATTTAAAATTAAAAAATTCAGGAACTAATGATGACGATTTAACAAAAAAGTTGACAATTTTATGAACATAATTTAACGGGTTTCCTCAAAATTATGTATTCAGTCATAATTCTAAGGTACATAGTTAATTAACTTTTCACAGGTTATAATTGGTAAATTTATGTTACGTACATAATAATTGTGCAAACATACAAATGCTAGGTACATCATATTTAAATAAAAACAAATTTTTTTTCAGTAGAGTGATTATGGATTATTTCATAATAATCAGACCTAAACTATATCGTTTTTGAAAGAAGTGTGACAAATTTTATTCTTCACATTAAACTTATATATATTTTTTTTTTTAAATTTAAATGTATTTACTAAATGAAGAATTTTTGAACTTTGTACACAAATTAAAAAGAAGAAGAAAAAAATATAATATAAAATAAACACATGAAATAAAATTATCACAACCTGACCATTTAACATTTTTTTAGCTATTGAAGTTTTTTTTGTATTTTAAGTTTTATTATTTTTAATACTTTAAATAGAAAATTCTAATACTAATCTGTATTTATAATTATGAAAATTAATTTGATTATTTTGATCAGTGATTTTATGTTATCTGTATGAAATAGAAACATTTTTAAATTTATTTTTTACGTTTATAAAATGTTTGTTTTAGTATCATAAATGTATTATATGACACTTTGTAGTCATATTAAGCACACAACATTGATAAAGCCTAATTTTTTTACTTATTAAAGCATATGGTTTAAACTGCAAAACGATTATTTAAAAATAAAATAAAACAAAATAAAACCTAACAACAAATTTTGTGATTTCCAAATCATTTAAGACAAAACTAAGTAAACTTAATAAATAAATAATGAAGGAAATATTTTTTGTAATTCTAACATCTACTACAGTAACAAAATTCACAAACGCGCAGACAAATGAATCTATAAATATTCAATTAATAGAGGAACAAAACCTTTGATTAAAAAAATAATTGGAACTAAATAAATTAAAGTACATATACGTGCTTTGGTCTAGCTTTTAGGAGACTAGAGTTCACTTGAAATTATTTGTTTTCAACTCAAAATTATTTAGAGCTAGTAACAATAATTTAGTTATGTTTACTATATTACACCCGGGAACATCAAGTACAGATCAAACTGGTTTCTTTACTTTTATTCAGTCATTCAACACGCTGCATTTTGTGTTTTAGTAATGTCTTTATCACCACTGTTTGTTGATGACTGCATATTACTAGTCCCGGCTCCTTCTAAATTAAAAACATAAAAATTACAGATATTTTAACAAATCATACAATAATAATCAATATTAATTAATAATTATTATTTACTTAAAAGTTATACAATTCTTCCTTTAATACTTATCTATACTCATCAATATATAAGAGTATATAAAAAAAGAATATTATGTATGCATTTAAATTTATTTATTATTATGTTGAAAACTTTAATGATTCTGGATTGCTCAAAAAACAATAACTATTGTAAGAACAATTGACTACTGTTACAAAAACAAATGGTATGTTTTGATAATAATTTCTCAGATTTTACAATAAAAAGTTCATCGAAATCACATAGATAACCTATTGACCTGTCTTACTAGTAATGAACATTACAATAATCTTCAATCTACTTTTTATGATCACAATTAATTAAGATATTTAGCAAATCACATTTTTCCAGCTTTCAATTATTTGTTGTTTTCATTCCATACACCATAGAGCTTTGATGATTAACGCACATTAAGTTTGGGAGCCTATGAACTGAAAAATGTACAAATTCGAGTTATTTTACCGTTTGTTGTAAGTGCTTGTAACCGAGCAGGTAAATCAGCTGTTGATGTAAGTTTATGTTCGCCGAGTATGTCCGGCATTGCGTTTCGTCTGCCAGTTCTTCCCGTGGTAAGAAAATCTGGACTGATATCTACGTATTGAATCTGAGAGACATCTTTATCTTGATTGGTTGTCATTTCTGCAGCTACCATCCTCAATGCTACATAATATAAACATTAACACATTAATAAATTACTCATAAAGATCATTGTAAAAATTATTCTTTTGGTACACGGTGGTAAAAAAATAACTACCCAAGCACATACATAACAAACATACAAGTTGGTGTACCTATAATGTTTTTCGTGGCTTGTTGTACACATATTTCTACGCTATTGTGAAAAATAATAAATTACAAAAACCTATAGGTACCAAACCTTAATAAAAAACAATTTCACAGCCTAGCAAACCACCTAATGACAATAAACAGTTAATAAATGGTAGTTTTTTTTTTAATGCAGATTCATACTTGTAAAATTAACAAAACAATAAACATTATGGCATAAATGTCCAGCAATTGCTTATATTATAAACAATGGAACAAGCGTTTACAAAAAATACGTTTCTAGGTACACGTGCATTGACAACTTCAGTCAATGTTTCGGGGACCCTGATCATAAATGTATGCTATAAAACTTAAGTACAAACATTGGGAAAGGTAAATCTTTAGTTTGGCTTTCAATGTAAAAGAAGGGACCTACACACTTTTTCCAAAACTAAATGTGTGGTACAATAATGAGACTGTTTTTAAAATATGAAAATATTGCACGCCCGTAGGTAGTAGGAACGTGCAAAATTCGAGTTACCTATTTTATATGATCTATATGGTAGTTTTGTCCACACGAATTCTTTACAAAAAGGTTTACACTTGATCTACAATATCCGCTTGTTAAGGGGTCTCAGAACACAACAAAACACAACTGAAGGGCCCTGGCGGCGCGAAGCTGCAACTTTGTTAAAAACGCCACCGGTCGGACAACACACGCACACACAACAGTTTGGGCGATAGGTAAGTCTGCACCGTAGATGCCGATCGCTAGGATGTGACGCTAAGAGAGGAATGAGTGAATATCAATAATAATATCGGCACAATCGTTCACCTGTTTTGTTAAACACGCGTTTGCGGTGTTTACAGAGCGTTATGGATTTGTCGCAGAGACCGTTGTTGTCGGCCGGTTCGGACGTCATGGCTCGGCTATCTGCGGCGCCCCGATAAACGACGACCAGACGTATCCGCGCGGTTTATCTCTCATCGCGTGGGCGTTTGGTTCTAGTGACTTTGCGAGTGACGTGCATTACGATTGTGAGTGTGTTTGTTGTTATTTTATATTAATCGTTGTAGGCGGTCTCGGTGGCTTAAAAGGTTAAAAGGCCGCGCGGACTAGAGATAAAAAAAATACACACACGCGTCGTCAATGGGTACCTATACAGTTTTTTAAATGTTTCTAATGGTACGACGACGTTGGTTGGGGGCCGGCAAAATGTGCGGGAAAAACAAAACAAAAGTGTACGAAAAACAATACGACGACGACAAGAAACGATTGTACACAACAACGTTAGAATCAATGGGCTCTCTGTACACGCGCGTCTGGCGGAAAGGCGGCGGCGGGGCTCGCGTGCGGCCGACGCGCCTGTGCACAGCGATAAACGACGATAACAGCAATATTAATAATAACGATGTAAACTATTTCTGTTTAAGACACCTACCTATACGTAAGAAACACGCTTTTTTAAACGGCAAAAAACAAATAAATATTGCTCTCACAACGCTTACCACGACGGACCGCATCGCCAGCGGAATCGGCAAATCTGTTTTGTTAAAATTCGTTTTTCAAACGGATCGGCACCGGCAGCTCCGGTACACGGGAGCAGAGCCCACGTCTCCGGAAAGACGGACGTTTTCGCGACGCTGCCGCGAAACAGACGGAACGGCCCGACGGAATAAAAGAATCTCGCCGCTGGAGCCCCGCGAGAGTTTAAAATATCGTATTGTCTGAACGAACCGCGAAACGACAGAAATACTGTTAATAATATCGAGTACGACCGAACGACGATATTATAACACTGTAGTATAGTTACTGTAATAAATATTATATAGTTATAACACGAGAACGGACCGACGGATGAGCGTACAATTTCGCGTAGTAGGTGGTCCGTGATAATAAATGTTATCAGCGATTATCGACGCGTTTTTTGCCGCGGCGTCGCGCGAGTCTGCCGAAAGGGAGACGCGCGAAATGAATAATATAAGACGGTTCGTTGACCACCGCCGCCGCGTGACTCGCGGGAATTTTTTTTTTTAAAAACGTTTTTAGATGTGGGCGACGTGGGCGATACAGTGAAAATAATTTCCAATTATTATACTGTTTTAATAACAGTATAATGTATATATGGTATAATAGTATACTAGTATAGTATAGTATAGTATAGTATAGTATAGTATAATAGTATATGGTATATATGGTATAATATATATAACAGTATATATGGTATAATTATTATACATATTGTTAATCTACCAAAATTTAACTGTGAAATCCCTTGGTTTTAACACTAATAAAATAACTTAAAAGGTCTTCTTTATTTCTTATTAAGGCAGATGATACACGGATTTCACACGATAGTTTTATCTCCAAATCGTGTACAACAAATCCAGCTAAGTATACAACTGTTTCATTTGCAAACATAGTAAGACTAGCAGCTATTGCCAAATAATCATGATACTTAAGATGATAATCTTTTGGAAATATGAATATTTGTGTTGTTTATTATGTGAATAGGATCTTTAACACTGGACTAATTAAGTATACCTATCCGATCAAATGGAATACAGTTACCCAACCTACCTTTTTTTAATTCTGCACAAATTAATAACTTCTTAAAAGACGATTTGAATTGTCCTGCTGTAAGATTGTTGTTGTGTTCTTCATGGGCCCTAATGGAACCATATATAAACTTATTGAAGAGCGAGAAAAACAAAGCGTTTGATTTATTTGATGTTTTATTTGAATTGATTACACTATAATAAAACACATTAAAAAACCAATAAAACCCTACAAGAAAATTTTAAAGCTTTTACATATTATGAAACGAATTCTTGTACAAAAGAATGAATACTATCGAAATTTGTAATTCTTATAGCTTTTTTTTTTTTTTATTAAAATCATTAAGTTTCTGGAATTTAAAATATCATAACGTCGTTAAACTTAACTATAAATCTAATAGTAGCATCACCAATCATTAAATTCTGTTAATTTTAAACTAGGAAACTTAGTCGTTACACGGTCGTCTAGGAAACCCAGCCGTTATACGGTCGTCTAGGAAATCCAGTCGTTACACGGTCGTCTAGGAAACCAGCCGTTACACGGTCGACTAGGAGACCCAGCCGTTACACGGTCGTCTAGCAGCTTAATATATTTAGGATTATATTTACAAAATTGTAAAACGATAGCCACAGATATGCTAGGATATTGTACTTTGAAGTAGGTACCTATCTAAAAAATTTTTGAAAATTTGGCTTCCACAGTAACCTAGGGAAAATATGATTTATTTTAATCTTCTTACAGATTACTAATCGGTTGATTCTAAGTACGTGTATTTTTATTAGGTTTTCAGGTCTAAATTGGACAAAATAACTAGTTAGATGATTTATATATACGTAAGTATATAATTAAAAATTACGAAATGGTGGACTTGAATACTTTGGGACGGTAGATTGGTTATTTTAAGTTTGATCTGAAGAGTACTGGTGGTTGTTTATGACTTCAAAAAACAAAAATAGACGTTTAATAAGTTGCCTATACTCCCTAGAAATGACACGTTTTACAACCGCCTTAAAAAAAAATTATCGGTCACTATAGTGATTATATTAGCAGTCAACATGCGATAATTAATATTTAACTACCTACCTATCAAAATTAATACTATTTTTTGTTGATGTGAGAAAAGGTACCGCCGAAAACGATCGCCCAAAACTAAAGCCCAAATTCTCAACGCTTATCACCCTGAATCCCGATCGACAAATTTTGGGTGCTTGGGAAGAAAACTGGAACCTGGGCGATCGTTCAACTTTCAGTCTATATATGTACAAAATTGACGCGTTCTCTCACTATAGACAAATAGATATATTACGGGCAAGCTCATTAAAATGTGTACACTGTACATATAATGGAAAATAAATAAAAAAAATCTGATTTTTGTTCTAAATGTTTATTGTTATCACAAATGCTTCGTTTTTTAGCCAAAACTTCAGATTTTTCAACAACAAAAACAAAAAAGTTAAAATATAAATGCGTTGCTTAATCCAAAATATAATTGATTAAGTATATATAGGCAGGTGCCCGTTGCAGTCACTTGTCGAATTCAATCTACTAACAGAGGTACGACCACGAATTGATTTGAAACTGATCAAAAGTTGTAAGTAAAAGGATAATGTGAGTATTTACATACTAAATGGCGTTTAGATGGAGTTATTGCCAAAATCACTTAATGAATAAAACAAAAGAATAACACTGTCTAACTATTTTCGCTAAATTCCAAAAGTTTTTAATCATACTCTTATATAAAAATAGAATATTGATATTCATATATTATATTGTATGTATTAAGGTTTCAAGCCTCTCAACTAAAAATTAACAGTTTTATAAAACTGTAATAACTAATCAATGTGTAAATTCAAAATTATGTAAATCGTTAACAATTTGTCGTAATTGATTCTAATTTCACACAACAATTCATTTGATTCTTCTTAATGGTTTGTGAAAATTTCAAGTCTTTTAAAGCATCTTCGAAAAATTGGATTTTTCCATTTTATTGGATTGTGTCTCAAAAATTTAAAAAAACCTCTAATAAATAGTGATCATAAATGGCTAAAATTCAATCATATGAGTTACGTATGAAAAGATCAAAGCTGTGCTTAGATCTTATAAGTATTGAATATGAATGAACACCCTATATATACAGAACATACATTGTATTTAATGAAGAGTCGCCTAGAACTCTCCAAAATCTTTTGATACAAGAGTCTCCCCTGCAAATTTTTCCCACTTTGAGTTTTGTCTACTACTAAGCTGAAAGTGAAAATCTATTACCTAGATGCTATTATACTACCTAGAACAATATTTTTAATTTACGCGGAAATTCGTTACACGTTGCTACTCGGTAAAATAACATTATTTTGTTATTAAAAGTTAACAGTAATCATAAAATGGCAATTTTATCGTTTTCCAACAACTCTATGATATACAGTTCTTGGCACAACTACACGATGGTTAAATTTATCTGGAACCAATAGACTGATATAAATAAAAAGTATTAACACTAATAAATTGAGTACTTGTGGTTTATAGAAAACTAAACAAATCACCAAGCTACTACAAAACATTTAATAAAAAGTATTGTTAAACATACAAAGTAGACAATAGTTAAACAGTATATCAATATAGGTATATATATGGATAAATGTACACTGTACAGCATAGTATTTTATTGCTTTTGGTTTATATAATATGGGTGTTTTCTAGTCAAACGTAAGTCCCATTTGAGCAGTAAAAAGAACATCATTTGAAACTGATTTTGAATGATCTACAAAAATCATGTTTACCCATTAATAAACTACAAATTTTAATTTTATTGTCCTATGTATCAGCAAGTATAAACAACGATTGTAGGATTTATCAGAAAAAAATAATAACTCGTAGTAAATGTTATGACGTCTAACCCTCAAAATCATTCTTAAACTTATTTGTATTGATATTACTTTTTCGTCTATTCTTGGGAAACAAACAATGCAGCATGTTTTAGATTCTGAGCGAAGCGAGGAAGCTATTGATTTTACAAAGATGTGTGTGTTTTTTTTTATTTTTGTGTGTGACACGTGTAGCTCCTAGGGAATTGCTCCGATTTTCAACAACAGTACCTCTTTCCGGTAGAGAATTTTATATCCTTAGTGCATTATTGATCATGTTTTTTCGAAATTTTCAATTCCAAAAAAGTTTTTCAGGAAAAACAAAAAAAAAAATTTAAGAAAAAACCGAAAAAAGTACGGAAAACGCATTTTTGACAAAATCAATTTTGTTAATTGGTCATAACTCCCAAAATAATGATTGGAAAGACTTGACATTTTCACACAATATTAACATTGGTAATGTGCAGGTGTGAGGTAAATTTCAAAACGTTTCAACAAAGCTGAAACTTTTACACAATAATAAAACAGGAAAGATACAAATTTGACAAGAGTATTTATTGTTAAATTTGTTTTTACCACGACGTATACTAGACAACTGAGCTCGCTCAGAATCGTATTTTCGAAGGCAATGATTTATCATTGCTTTTAGAAATTAAATAATGCATTTAAACCACAACTTCTAAACTAGTGACCCACCCAAAGCGTAGTCACTACCCCGTCAAACTACCCACGCAACCTAGACTGATCCCGGCGCTTACTTTTTTTTTTTAGATTCTGCGAGTTGTGAAGAATGCATATTGTTTTTACAATAATTTTTTTTTTTTTTTTTTTTCCATTAAAATTGATATGTCTGTAAATTAATATACTATACTGTTTATCATGACTAAATTAATTATTTATGTTCTGTATCAATTTTGTCACATATAGGCACTGTACACCATACACTTCTAAACAAACTAAAAATACAAATTACAAATTTTAGAAAAGCATTTTGAATAAAATATAACCTAACCGAAAGTGTTGAATAATCCTAATAATTATACTATGAAGCGTAAATACACCAAAATATCTTGTTAGTTTTTAATCAATATTTATTTAAAAGAGTTATGCAACCATAACTTAAAGCTTATCTATTTAAAATATTTTACTTATATTATTTGGGTACCCACTTAAGTTTTATTCTAGCTAACAAAATAACAAAACAAAAACAATTTAAAAAAAATTATATTTTTCACGGATTTTAAATTTTAAATTGCCTTCGTTCTGTTAATTAATATCGCGTGTTATTCTTAATTTACCTTCGAAAAAAGAAAATATTAACATTAATTTCGTAATAAACACTGTCTTTTTTTGTCTGGCTGCACTTTTTTAAGCACACTATATTTACATTATACACCTTTATATTTGTGTTAAGTACAAAGAAACCATTGAAAATAGTCTGGCACATCGTCGTCATTTTAATTAAAAATGTTTTCTTTGTTTCAATTTTTCTTTCAAAACAAAGAAAACCCTTTGGGCTTTGATATTGTTTTCAAAAAACAACAAAATAGCAAATGATAATATCGCTGCATTAATAATTCAATCTGACGAACAAAATTAATGTTGCCTAAAAATAAAATTGTTTTACTTTACATTAACACTCCTAAAACAAAAGCATTTGTTTTATTTAGTTTTACAATATTATGAATTTAATATTACGTATTAACAACGTTAACCAAACAACTTGGACGCATGATAAATATTTTTGTACTTAGATACCTACTCTTTATTATCTATACAACAGTTGACTATAAGAGTAATCATAGTAACAAAGTTTAAATAAAATATTAATTTTACAAAACAATAAATTACCTAGTTATAAACATAGTATTATAAAACTCCAAATCATCTTGAAAAAAGTTTCACAAACTGTGAAAATAATAATTGACAACAAACATTAAAAGCCAATATCTACAAATACTTTGCAATGTTCTTTTACTTAGGTTCCACATTTTCTATAATACACATCATTTTTTCGAATTACACTTTAAACCATGTATTGATATTTTCAGTTGGTAAATATTCATCTAAAGTGTAGAACGAAATACCATCTCTAATCTAATAACAAAAACCATTATTTGTCTTACAACATATTTGAAAATTCTCCTCGAAAATTGAGAGTAAAAGTCAACTAACCATTTATATCCAAATTTTAAAGCGCTATAAACTTCCACAGTAATCTAATTAAACAAATATTTTACGATTCTACTTAGGCTCCTACGACTGTGCAAACTATACAACATACTAATAATATTCTTGAATATTCTTATATCTTGAATTTATTTATTAAAAATAAAATACTCTAATATCTTATGGGATCTGCAAACTTTTGTATTTTTTGTTCATTTAGACCAATTAACGGATAAGAGTTGATTATACTTATTGTCCGATTTTAATTTTGAAAGTATTTATAAATTTGTCGCATTTTTTTTCTAGATTGTATGGATAACGGATATTGTTAAATTTTTTAAATAAAAATGCCTAAGTATCGAAATTTTAAAAACTACAGTGTTTTAATTTGTATTTATTCTGGGCAAATGACATTTTTAATTGAATAATGCATTAAAAAAAGAAATATTACAGAAAATAACGAGTTTATACATATTTTCAGGATTAAAATCGAACCATAAATGGTAAATTTAATTTTCATTTGTATAACAAATAAGTGCTTATTCAGTTCACTTTATGTACGTGCACTAATAAATTTAAAACTACGAGTATCTCTTTCAGATGGCACGAACACGATTCCAATATTGCCTATATAAAACCTTATATAAAAATTTATCTGTTTGCTGCCTTTTTTTAACTACAATAAATCACATTTTCCGACATTATTCATAGCAACTACGATCGTTTTACACAAATGTGTACCAATTCATCCAAAACAACGGAAAGCATGGACTATTTTCCACTCTTCAATAATCATAGAAACTATATGTACTAACCTAAGGAATAACTAATAAAATAAACGAAAAAATCCAACAAGTCTTGCAAAACCGTTGGGAAAACAATTTTTTTTTCCAACTTTAACAAACTCAAAACATTTTTAAAAAAGTATGCTATCAAAAAATCGTAGCTTCATAAGAATACATCACAAAGAGACACTGCAGTGATTCTTACCAGGTCAAATATCGATCATTCACCACTCCTCGCCCACTTTTTCCTAATGACTATCCATATACCTGCCTCAAAATATGCAATGTTGATATCTTAATCAAACACATTGTTTTGAGGTGCTCTTTTTATGGTACCAACAATCAATCTACCATTTTCCGTCTACCTTGGTTGACAAAAGGAAAGGAGAAGAACTTACCATCAGTATTACAACATTTTTCTAATGGATTTATCTATACAGTTAATTGAAAATAGAAATGTAAACAAATATTATACTTTATTGACGTCTTAGTAATAATTTGTATTGTATATTGTTTAAAAAACTGCTAATAGCCTGATAGTTGAAGTTATAGATTATTGAAAAAAAAAAAACACCATTTATAATTTAATAATCATCCACAAATCACTGCTAAGAAAGTATTTTAAAAGTAAGACTTTTTACATTTCGGGTTAGATATGTTTAATTGTAAAATGTATTATTTTAAATTGATATAAAAAACTCATTTACGGATAAATATGATCTATATAATAATAATTGATTGTATGATATAAATTCATATACATGTGCGTTTAGTTTATAATGTTGTTTATGTCAAAATTCGCAGCACTTTTAGACAGTATTTATCAACCATTAACTCATCGCAACAATATTACGTCGTTTTAAACAAATTAAAGTACAAATCTGTAGTACTACGAGACTTTAATATAAATTTTAATGTGTAAGGTGTACCAACATGTAAAAATAATGACAAGTAATTCGTTCTTAATTTAACTCATTGGCTTATCTACTGAAATCAATCCATTATTTTCCGCATAAACATAAGTTTAAGGTAGCTGTTAAAAGCTGTATTTAAAAAACCCAAACAGTGCTTGATTTTGGGAATTCTAAAAACCTATTTTAGCGTCCTCCTACTATAGTTTGGCGTAATCTCGTTGGTCTATTGTTAGCTGCACATCAATACCTACAAAATTAATTTTTTGTGTCCTCCTACTATTTTTTCCAAATCAAACACTGAAACCAAATAGCACGTTAAAAAGCACTTTTTGAACGGCGAATTTAAAAATTTCGTGACTGAAGTGGCTATAAGTGCTGCTTTCCACGTTTGTATAAGCATATTGAAGGTGGATATAGCTTTAACAAGTTTCAGCTGAGAGGAAAATAGTACAATTGCATACGTGTTGTCGACTTATTTTGCAACAGAACCGATATACAACGCAGCTTTGTCGCGTGTCGTAAGTAAGTTTTTACACTACTTCGCTGCTACATATTTTATTGCTCTATCCATCACAGCCAGCCAGAAGACAAACATGAAATACCTAGCGAGCAGCGAAAGTAAACACCAGTGTGCACTTGGCACATGACGTATTTTGAGTAAATGCAGCGTATACCTAGGGTATTTCACACGAGTTCGCGAAAAAACATGACGGAGTACGCTGTGGCCAGGTAGATATATGCTTATAGTGTGAATAGTGTGTTGAGAGCGTACCTTTCAAAAGAAAAATACAAATTATTTTTGCACGAAAAACGTGAAAATTCAAAAAGACCTCGTAGACACGACACTGCCTGTTGTATTGAACCTACTAGCAACTTTTACTCGTTTAGACTATATATTATATATTATATAATATATTACCATGTAACGCTATATAATGACTTACGCGATATTTTGTTTTAATCGTTGTATAAAGGAGTATAATACGTTTGAATGTATTTTTCGAATTCAAATACTTCTCCAAAAATGCAAAAAAAAAAAACCTAGATCACTCTTAATCGCGTGGGTAGTTTGACGGACTATCGACTAAGCTTGGGGCAGATCACTGGTTTGGTAGTTGTGTTTCAAACGAATTATTTAACATCTGAAAGAAGTAATAAGTTATTGCCTTCGAAAAAACGATTCTGAACGAGCTCAGTTTTCTAGTATACGTTCTGATAACTTCAAAGTTCTATATTTAGGTAAACAATTTTCTAAATCACTTGAAACTCATATCAAACCTGTATCTCACCTATTATAATATTAGGTATGTAAAAGTTTCAGCTTGTTCGGATCATTATTTAGGATGTTATGGTCAAAAAACTAAATCGATATGTCAAAAACACGTTTGCCGTAATTAATGTTTCTCCTTAGTTTCTGCTTAGTTTCATGGCAGTAACTTTTTCAATTTTGAACTTTCAATTTTGGAACTCCTCAAAGTACCAGTTCAGTCCAAAGACCTTTCAGAAGAAGTAACTACTGACTTTAAAAGCCGGAATATTTCTTATACCTACCTCAAAAAGTGTTCACACTAAAAAAAAAAAAAAAAAACATCATTGTAAAAACAATCCATTATTCGCTGCTCTCAGAATGTAAAAAGCCGATATCTTGATACGAAAAATGTACAAAATTTAACATTTCTATATTTACCACCCATATGTTGTATCAGTTAGTAAACCAAAAAACAACTAATATCATCACCTATGATCCTGGTATACGCACTTTATGTTTGAAAGTTTTAGTGTAGTATTTAAATTTCTAGCTATTGTGTGTGATTGTGTGTGTGTTTTTTTTCAAACTCCTAATGAATCTTAATTAGTATGTAAAGTAAAAATTCTAACTAAATATCAAATATACATATTACCTACTGTGCATGGAAACTAAATAAGTATTATTTTAATTTGTATAATTTACTAATAGCTGTTATAACAACTAACTATATTATAAAATAACAACTGTACAATAGGTAAAACGTTCAACATCAAAACTCATTACGTGCACCAGTCACCAATCCAAGTAATCGCAATTATAATGATTTTAGAAAACTATATTAAAATTTTATTATAATTTCATGACATAGGTATTTCTATGTTTTATTTCTATAACGAACGAAATATCCAGTTCACATTAAACAATATAACAATATTATAATTTAATATATTATAATAATTGAACATTATTATTCATCCATGTTTAAATTATAAATGCAAATACTGCAGTGAGGCTTTCGAATGTTTACCCTGAAATCAGTCTTGCATGTTGATTATGAGTATTCAAGCACAAACCGTTTTTAGCCCATGGAACGTTCGTGTTAATTGAAATCATTTTATTAACAAAACAACTCGATATGATGATAGGTAGGTGCCAGGTACCTACATGAAATGTAAGAGAAATTTGCGATAGAAATATCAATGATTTTTAGTTCAAGTGTTTTTTTTTTTTTGCTTCTTCAATACATTTTGACGTTTTATTACAGTCAACGTTAAAACAGTATACAGCTTAAATTCCCAATTAAAATTTAAAAGTTTTAACTTAAACAAATAGCAATTAACATTATAAGCATCAAAATGTATCAAGACCTATTTCTAAAGATATAGCCATAATATAATAGTATATAAATATTATTTTATTTCAACAATATGATATGTTGTTGGTTAACGGTAGGTAATAATTATTATTCAATAAACAATATAGCTACCTAATGTATAATTACATCGTGGCAAAAAGTAATTGTAACTTATACGGAGTTATTTTGAAGGCTTAAAAATGATTTTTTTTTTTTTAATATCGTTAAATAAATATTTTTAAAAACTACAAGAACTACCTACTCATTTATTTCAACAGAATATTATACTATACGTCTGTACGTACTTTAACATTATTTTTGCTTTTGTTAGTAATTTGTTTTTTAATTTGTACGTAAATTTTTTTATGACAGTAGGTACAAATATCTTTTAATAATTAGAAAAATTGATACATTTTTTCAACAATATAAATATCAATATAATTTTTTTAAGAAAATGTCCTATTATAATGTGTTAAATAATATACTAGAATTATTAAAAATACAACAAATATTGATTCTAAATGACTATCATTAGCATCCAAAACCTTGCATCCAGGTATACATTACAAACATTTTCGAATGACCACGTTTCAGTAAAAATGAGTCTTTCTATAACATAATAGGTACTTTTTACAACTCAAAAATTTAACTTTGGAACATATTGATTGACGTAGATATCTAAAAAAAAAAAGCCATCTATAAGTGAGCGATTATAAATACCTAATCGTTTTCCAATTTCATTACACTAGCAAATCAAACAATAAAATAAAAATATAAATTATGTACCTACTATTTATAACTAGCATAAGTATAATTTGTTTATGTTACACAAAATGTTATTAATCAACGCAGATTTTTTGAATACTGAAATTTTAATAAAGGTAAATCATTTTTCTTCCATTTAGAGTTAGTATTCTATTCTATAAATGAATTCAACAGGTAATGAAAATTTTTGTAACAAAATTGTTTCGTTGAGACATAAATTTAAAATGACGCTAATAAATGTAATAAATAAAATGATCTAATATGTATACTGTACATACAAAATACCGGGAAAATACTTCTCTAAAAAGAAATAAAACATAATTTTAAACTTCAAAAGTAATGTATTCTTTGCTCAGAATGTAAAATGTTTTATTTATATTTTTACACACAGATATGAAATATGTTTTGGATCAGAACAAATGTACATGTACAATATGTTAATTTGAGAATTTGAAAGTGAAATATTAAGATAGGTACCAAAAAATAGTAACATTTTTATTATAAATAAAAATAAAGATAAAAGTGATTTTTTTGTTTTTAAAGTAGACAATGCTTTTCTCAGTACGTACATAACGACATTTATTGTTTCGATAACTAATAAATTAGTCTACTAACTTAAAATAAGTCACTAACTTACGCCAGTGTGTTCATGAATATCACTACGGTATAGAATATAGATCATATTATAACGTTTTTCACAAAAACTGTGATACTTACATAAAACTGTAATAGATAAATAACGTAGCAAAAACCCCAATGGTGTCAATATACTCATTACTCATTAGGATCAATGTTTTCAGTAAGGAAATATCACCATTTATTTAACTTTAAGCGAGTTATAAGCAATTTACCCTCTCGTTTTATCATTCAAATATTACTTTCATAGTAAATCCGATTTTACTGCATTGATTTATCTACGTATTTTAAAGTAAGTATGACAAACATTAACAGTGGATACGTGATGACATAATGACATAGCATTGTAGCTGTAATGCAAAAATTTGACTGAGCTATTAGGATAGTACCAGCTTTTACATCAAATTCAAGTAAAAGTGCGAAAGCCCTTAAAATGAACTAAACATTTTACCATCTAAAATGAATTTTTCCTTCTAGATTTTACAGCTATTACAAAATTGTATACAACTGTGTTACTTAAGTATAATTTAAAATATGATTGTTTTTTTATGAAACAAATGCTAATCCGAATCAATTTTACTGTAAGATTTAAAAATAAATTGCTCTTCTCTTTTTCTTCCTCGCCATTCTCCCAAGTCCCAACAATTTGGGGTCGGCCACTTTCGTCCTCTTCTTCCACTTATCACGATCATCCCCTACACACAAATTAACAATCATCATATATTTTTCAATAGTTTCCATCAATCCTTTCTTTTGTCTTTTTCTAACTCTTTTTCTGTCAATGTTTGTTTTCATAACTACTCATACTGCTTCAAAAATAATGTCATAAAATATTGAAATTACATTTTTACTTTTTTGTTCATTTTGTCCTTCATATATCTCTAAGAAATGAATTTTCTCTTTTATCTAAAAAAATATGTAAAATCAACTATTATTTACGTGTTTAAATAAACATATATAAAGTTATATAGGTAGTCTTTTTGAAATACTGCCTACAGTTTTTTTAAATTACAACTAAAAACAATAGAAATCAATAAAAACTAGTAAACAATGACTTTCTGTATTTACTTTTATATCTATTTAATCTGATCAAGTCTTGACACAATAAAAAACAACACCTGCAAATATGTTTATGATACTACATACCTACCTACATAAATTGACATGATAAAAAAATTTATAGTTTTTGTCTATCTATTTTATTTATATTATATGTTTTTGTGTATTGAAATCACCGGCACCGCTTACGCCAAAGTGTTTTAATCTCGTTATCATCAGAATCAAAGGGTAGTAAATACTGGATAAAAATATTCTCGTATTATGATAATAATAATATAAATTATCATTATTTTTAAATTATTAGAAACAAATCATTCAAGTTATTAAGTATATTCATGATATCAGCTATCAAAAAAATAAAACTCGTAACGCATTATTTACGTATTTTTGTAAATTATATAAAATAATTTAGTTATACTTTCAAAACATAAGTATTTAGTAATATATATATAATATGCGTAAACAATTAATTGAATAAATGTACACAATTTTTAGATTTCAAAAAAAGTGTTTCATAAAAATTTACTTAAAGCATCAATTATTTACAACTGGAAATCGTTTTTAAAACGTAATAATAAATTAATTAAAAAAAAAAACATGGGTTGTTGGCATTAATGATTATCGTTTGTTCTACAGCCTCTTTTGTGTGAGCTACAAAAAATGTACGTTGACAAATTCAATGATTAATCTACAGCTGATACAATATTTTTTTAATTTTCAAACAATAGTATCTATCTATTATGAATAATACTGGTTCGAGTAAAAAAAATCAATATTTTAAATATTTATTTTGTATAAACTGCAGAACAATTACAACCGACGATAGGGCGTGAGTATCGATTCATATTGTTTTACAATGTAAAAATATTCTATATTATATAATTTAAAATTGAAAAAGGAAGGGAGCAAATTAAAGTAAGTTAGGAAAGAAATTGAATTAAGTTTAAGAAAGGGAGCGAATTCGAGGTCGGATGAGTTATTTGAAGTAGCATATACGCTTTTGTTACGCCAAAAATAAAAGCGACAAATAGCGTCCGTTTAATGTTTAAAAATTTCAGTCTTCACGTATTGTTCATATTTTTTGTTAAGTTGATGCAAAAAACAGCTTAAACCAAATTATTAGTATTTTTAAAGAAAACCAATATCTTGTTCAAAATTTACCACCTACTAAAACTATGATTAGGTAGATAGTTTACCCCAACTACCTACTGCTTATTTATCGTTTTTCTTTATTTTCTAAATATATTCATTGATTTATTTTGAAAGCAATTTTTTAGAACCCAAATTTAAACATAAGCCACCAAATTTATTCGAGATGAAAAGTTGTTAATTTTTAAACGAAAACCTGCGTTTCGGTCAACTGGAAACCAATTCGGCTACTGCACCATTATAATACACAATGGCCGATACATAACATACAAATACCCAATATTTCTATAATATCGGTATAATTAATATTATAAACTTGAAGTACCCGTTCGGGTACTTACGGTAGTTTTGTAAATGGTTAGCTACCCGAAAACGATCGCTAAGTGTTTCTTTACTAAGATTAGCATAGTTTGCATTCTAAAATGTACCTACCTACATAAATTAAAGGAATAGTTAAGTTATTTATATGTATGATATTCAGAATTTATATTTTTATAAGAAGAGTTTATACATTGACCTTAAGTCTAAACAAGACAAAAACTTCTTATAACTTATCCAAAATTCTGTGAACAATTTGAAACTAATCTCACCTATACACAAAATGTTGACCTAGTCAGACTAGCATAAGTCAGTAAATGCTGCCAAGACCATCAACCTTATCTTGAAAAAATCCGGGATCAATTTAGGTCACGTGGGTAGTTTGACGGAGTAGATACTACGCTTTGGGTGGTTCACTGGTTTGGTAGTTGTGGTTCAAACGTATTATTTAACATCTCAAAGCTATGATAAATTATTGCCTTTGAAAAAACGATTCTGAGCGAGCTCAGTTATATAGTATACGTCCTGGTAAAAACCATATTCAACAAAAAATATATTTAGAAAATTATTAAAAAATTTAAAAATATCAAGCAAAACCATTTTTAAATCTGTTATAACGTACAAAATTTATTTAGTATTTATAAGTTTGAAAACGACATGGAATTATTTCTTATAACAATAGTTTAAAATAGGAATAGCCGTTCTGACACCGGATTTGGCGATGTCGCCATTTTCGCCGTTTTCGGTTCATAACTCAGAAAATTATCAAAATATCAAAAAAATTTGTCAAATAAAATAAATAATTTTGGAACCAAAAATCCCAACTTTAAGGTGGTATTCAACGCAACAATTGGAGCACTCCTTTTACCCGAAAACGTCATAACAAACCTGAGAATTTTAAAATGTTCACCTAAAATTCTTGTTTTTTTTTTTTTTTTTTTTGGAGTTTAACGTGAAACAGAACAACAGTTTATTTTTTAACAATTAAATTTATTATAAGATCTGATAAAATTTATAACTTTTTGCGACTGATCACTATAAATAAGTTAATTCAGTTATTATGTTGTATATTATATGTTTGACTTCTACCGTTCTACATAATATAAACGATTTGAATCCTAATCTAAATAATTGCCTTGGGTGGCAAAGCAGTTAGTAGTTAATTTCTGGTTGTGAATATGAGTACCTATTGTACTTATAGGTATCCTGCATGACATTATGGAATCATATTATCATTGAAATATCTACGAGGGTATATAGGTAAAAATAATTATGACAACTATGTTTCATCAAAATAATATTAATTTGTTTTCAAGAATAACAATAATTAATGGTATATTCAACAAAACCCATACCTACGTTATTATTTTGTTTCAATAGTTGTCATTTGTTTCCTTCTAGCGTTGTTCAACAAAATCTTCATTTATCATCCCTACAGCTGCAATAGGTAACAAACACGCTAAATCGTATTTAAACTTCCAGCCGGAAAAAGTATCAAACGAGTAGGTAACTGCAATAATTTTTTAGAGTCATATTTTTGATTCCGAGTGTGATTTTATACAGACGTTTTTTTTGCCCTTGTCATGCAGTTAGGTATATCTCCTCAAAAAATGCGCCAATTTTTTACCTAAATATTTGAAAGTGTATGGCCAAAAAGTTAAAATATTAATAGGATAATCCACACATCATACTATAAGATTTTTTAACAAAACACATTTTGTTATTTTGTATCTTAACTTGCAAAATAATGAATTAAAATAGCTGAAATGTGCTCACACGATTGAAATAAGACGGAGCCGTATGGGGTATACAGTACAAGTTGATAAAAACTATGTCGATTGAAATTATTATTTTAATCAATTTAGTATTTTAGTATATTATGTTGAAAAATTTCAAAAATGTGTTGCTGACTTTTTCCAATTTAAATATGTATTTTTAATTCACAATATGTGATTTACTAAGTTTTAAAATAAGTACCTACTCGTCCAGTCAGGAATACCATAACTGATCTACACTCTATAAGCGTAGCTAAGTTTACCCTCGCAGTTTAAAAATACTTTTGACAATACCACGAGACAATTTAAGAGTAACATATAACACCTAGCAAAAATGCTCAAGGCTGTACTTGATTAGTAAAGATATTTTTGTGGTGATTGTGGAATTATTTTGGCCCGCGAATTATTTTGGCCAGAAACCAAAACCAATTTCCACGTACTTGGCAGCAAATACCCAAATGTAGGTAATACCTGTATCGTGCATATATATATTATATTATGAGAACGCAGGAAAATTAACCGTTTTAGAAATCACATTATCGCATTCCGCGACGTAGGTACATAAATAATATTTGAGGTACCTACGAGAATAGTTTGAAAACTGTATGAAATTAAGGAAAATTATCGGAGAAGACTATTTATCAAGGAGCAAAAAATAGGCAATATATAGCACTTTACGTGCATTTAAATGGGCAACATTGACTTGACGCGAAAAGAGAACTAACGTAATTGAATAATTTTTTGGTTTTTTAGATGGTAGAGTAAAAATTGTGTAAGTCGGATATTTAAAGACGCTTAATGATTTTATTTAAAAATTTTAATTTAATGAATATAATAAAAATCTTGTGTGAAATTTACGTTAAAAATAATTTTGACTTTATTTACGCAGCTTAGATTTTTTCGTTTGGATCATATTGCCAAAAGGTAAAAATGCGTAAAATGTTTAGATGTACAATTCGTATTATAAACATTATTCTGTATACAATTCTGAAAAACCAAACAAACGTTTTTTTTTTTTATGATTTATTTTTCTGGCGAGATGTTGATCAATGTTTTTTGCACAACGTTATAAATGATATCATAATAGATATCTGGTGTGATGACTGTATCGATAATAAGTTTGGAACGATATTATTTCAATTTTATTAATTACTTACCTTTGTACGAAATATTATAATTTATATAACTTATAAAGTATAAAAGAATATTACACCATAAGTATTTTATTTTGTGACTATTGGAGTAATGATTAATATTATTATTGGTTCAGCAAGAAAAATCATGCTGTCCGGCATACGGATGTTATTAAATAAAATAATGAGATTGATTTTTAACATTTTTTTATTGAATTAAAATGACTATTTTACATTGTTGTTGACGTTTCCATTGTGCATAGCAGTTCTGGAATTCAGTTACTGGAATCGCTTTCAGTTGGTCAGTCACGGACGTTTTCATATTTTCTAAAATATCGTTATTTAATTTGAATTTTTGGAAAGAGAAAAAAATCACAAGGGCTCAGGTCGGGTGAATAGGGAGGTTGAGGGAAGGGCCACAATTCATTTTTGGTTGCAAAAAATTGGTTAATTGAAATGGCTGTGTGGCAAGGTGCACTGTCATGACCCAGGTGTTTTCGAATCTGTTCTCCAATCATTCTGACCGTCAACCGACGATCGGATAAGATCCCGAACTCTGTAGAGGATATATTTATAATTTTTTGCAGTTGACCACTGCGAGGTTCATCTTCAATCAACTCTGTGCCTTCTGCAGAAAACGCCTTAAAGCGCCGAGAACCCCCCCGGGCCCTCGAAAGCACACTTTTTCTATATTATGCTTGTCTCAGCTTTTGAAATGGTTCTGCCGCACCGTGTTCGGGACAAAATCGGATGGCACGCATCGTTGCTCGAAATCGTGGCGGTCGCACACACTATTATTGAAACGTACTACCAAAAAACAAAATCGGTTTACGAAAACGACCGCCACAGACCAACACGCGACATTACGGAGTTAAGACTTGTACTGAAAGCGCATGTAACATAACATTATATCTGCAAAACTTTTCAAACGGAAAGCCATTAGTGCCATAACAAGCTACCCCATCAGTCTCATCTCACTTTATATGATCGCATAGATTTTAAATTAGTTTTTACCACGCGGTTATCGGTCGAGAGCGGGCGATCGCTCCTACGCAGTGGCGTGATTTGGGCTATTTTTTTTGGGTGGTGGTGTTTAACATTTTTTAAGGATCCCATAGGGCTGTGGAAAACGGTGCCCTTTCACATCCCCTTTAGAATTCTCGAAATGATACGTGGGTATTTTTTTTTTTTTTTTGGAAGTCGTGAGGGGGGTGTCCAGACATGGAGGACACCCACCCACCCCCCAAATTACGCCACTGCTCCTGCGTACATGCATCCGACCACAAATTTACGCACCCGTAACGGCGGTGGTATAATAATATATTATTACAATCGTTATTAGCGACGTTTTTCAGTCGTACGTGAACCGCGCTCCCGTCCAGTTCTCCAGGTACCGGCCGATTCTGGCGTGCACCGCGTCCGCGCCGTTGTGCCGGATCGGCGCCGCGCACCAGACAAGGAACGCGCACTTGGCCGCGACGTGGAACGGCACGCGCGCGACGACCGGGGCCGAGTGCCGGTGCACGATTTGCACGGCCGCGAACGTCATCCAGTACGTGAGCCACCTGACGCGGGCGGACGCGCGCGCGACCAGCGACGCCGGTGGCCGCCTGATCAGGGCCAGGGTCCGGCGCGCCGGGTACGCGTACGCGACGACGTTGACGAGGGTGGACAGGCCGTGCGCGAACAGCAGCCAGTACGAGAGGACGGTGACCAGGGCCAGCAGCAGCCGGATCCGGGGCACCTTGGTCCGGTCCTCGGCCCAGCTCAACGGCCCGTGCCACAGCCCGGACGGGTCGTGCAGCGCGCGGTCCATCGCGTACGCCATCGCGCCGATCGCGTAGTCCGGCGCCGCAGCCGCAGCCGAGTGATCGGCCATTGTATATACCGGTGGGGTGTCGACGAGGAAATTCGCCGTCCGATACGGTGATATGATTGATACAGCTGGTGTCCAAACACCAAACAACAACAGTATTGTTGTGATTACGGCTGACGCGTCGTCCAGCGTGTTCGCTTTTTATACGGCCGTTGCCATGGCGGTTTAGTTATCGCGTTATGAAAAAAAAAAAAAAAAAAAACACGCCGGAACTAGTTAAGTCCGCGTGGGGCAAATAATAGACGGAGTTTCGGGTTCGGGCTGGTCGTCACTGGTTTTTGTAAGTTGCGGTATTAACGTGTGCAATCTAATATTCGGAGGCGATGTTGCCTTCGAAAAAACGATTCATTTCAGTAATCGAAGAACGCCTCCAGGAAAAACCGTTCTGTTCACCAACAGAACGGCTTCATTATTCCCGAGAGATTCCTGACTAATTTTATTCGTTAAATTGCACCCCTCAAACATAAGTGTTTCGTCGAAAATCCCCGTTATTTTTTTGTTCATTTATCGTTGCCATGTGTCAAATTTTAGATATTTATTTGTTTATTTTAACGTTTTTTTTTTTTGGTTTTTGGGTAGGTATAACTTTTTTTAAATTGAACGTTTTGAAAAAAACACGTGCATAATGCACCAAGGATGTAGGTTGATCTTTCCGAAAACGTTTCGACCGTCAAGTTCGCAGCGATATACCAGGCTATATGCATGTCCCAGGCAAAAAAAAAATTTCATTCTCCAAAATTTCAAGACTGTGCAAATTGTTCACAAGTTTTCAAAATTGGTTCCGATTTCTCGTGAAAACGCGTTAAACGCATCTTATACCTAGTGATGTGTGAAAATTCATATAAGCTAGATGGTTTATCTGGAGCAATAATTGTCGACATTTCAAACTTTAGTTTTTAATCATAACTCAAATAATAATTAAAGTTAAAGCTTTGATCAAAGAACCATCTAATATGTTCAGGTATTATTATTTTGTGTGGTGTCAAGTGTCAAGAGCATAGCATTTTTACAACTCAAAAAGCTGTACAGAAAAAAAAAAATCACTTTTCAATACATTTCATAATTCTTAGCTTAACATTTATTTGTTTATTTTATCATGACGTGTTGTTAAGTGATAATGTCAACACTAATAATTTAAAACAGTAAAAGATATTGACAGTAAAATTTGATCGTATTCATTAATTGGAACTTAAACACACATGGTATTACTTTAAAATTTAAATAGATGATTTATGTAGGTATACGTTTCCAGTTGATACTTGGTAGGTAAAAAAACGGTTAAAAAGTCAACAATTTAGTAGACTTTTTTTTTTTTTGTGGGGAGTAAAGATTATTTAAACATTATTTAGAATCGATTTCAAATGTAATTACTAATCGTTAGTTTCAAATCAAAAATAACCATAAAACACTTACTCTATGACATTGCAAAGTGGAGATGAAGAAAAAAAAAGACATAAAATACTGATGTAAGAATTATTAATGACCATATTTTATAATCTGGGGGATGATGGAAAAAAGCAATAAGTTTTTAATGGCATTCTTTTTATAGCAGTACAACTTAATTACAGTGTAATTTTATTTGTTATCAAACTTTGTAATCTAGAACAATTTTGGTTTTGTTTTAAAATCGTCTGCAATTTCTAACTGCTATACATTGGATAGTACGAAGTCAGACGAGAAGATTGTTGAAGTAGCAATTACACTTTGAGTGGGCCACTAATTTGGAAATTTTGTTTTGATGTCCATATTAAATCTGTGGACTGTAAACAATGGACTTTGTTTAAAAATTACGTTTCTAAGTAATCTCCGTGATTTAGATCGTAGAATTTTGAAAATTTTTGTTGTTTTTGAATCATAGTTCGAGTTCCAACATTGTTCAACTGTCTTGTGTCAAATGCTAATTTATATTTTTTTTATAGTTTAATCATACGCAAAAATCTTTCTATCCAAAAAATTGATCAAAAAGAAGACAATTTCAAGTCATTCGGAGTACATTTTTCGATAGTAGTTCCAAATATGATACAAAAAAAATGCTTCAAAGTGAGTACTATTTTGTTCCGCTTTCCCATCGTTCTTGTATTATTGAATTCAAAGATTGGACTCCTATATTTACCCAAAAAATTTTCACAGAATAGAAAAATATCTACATATTTAAATCAGTGCACTCTTTGTTCCGTTTGGAGTTTGGTGATGTTAAGTCAAAACTCATCAACGAATAATGGCTTAGGTTAGAAAACGCCAACGGTCGACCTGAGAAAAAAAGATGACCTGTGCCTTAATTACACTTTTAATTTATTCTTAAGTATTTTTAAAACTTTTAAGTATTAGCTCAAAAGTGATCGATAACGTTCAAAATTTGTATTACGTTTAAACTTCATCGGTATCAATAATTAGTGAAAATATCTGCAAATCAAAATTTATTTTGAAAAAGTCATGACCAAAAACACATAGGTACCAGTAAAAACAAGAAATTAACAATAAAAACTCTTAATAAATCAAAATTTTAATAATCGACATTAATCAATTTTCAACTACCTAAGTAAATAGGTACTTATGTTGTTTGAAGTGTATTATAGTTTCAAGACTTAAAGTTAAAAAAATCCCAAAAAGCTGTTTCTGGAAAACCAAAAGTAGAAGAAAAAAAATATTAAACAAACATAAATTATTAACAATTACTTGCCAACGTATAAAAATCAAGGAAAATAAATATTGCCTTGAAATAATTTTATAACATAGAACCGTTTAAAGTAAACACGTCGTTTTCCAATTTGGAACACATAAAAATTTGTATAAATTATTAAAAAATATATCAAATATATATTGAATATAATGGCTTATTTTAATACTGTAAAAGTACCAAAAAATTAAAAAAAGCTACCTACCTACCGATATTAATGTTTGATTTGTTTATGGCGAGCATTAATAATTTTTTTCATTCTTAAAACTTATTGATAAGGTTCTATTTCAATAAATATTGATGGAATTTACTTTGTATTTTGTACTGCGATGTAACACTACCAAGATTTTCATGTTATCAGCTGTGGTACTACACAAACTTGTTCGTTTTTTACCAAGATAAAAATGTAATCTAATAAAGTAAATATAAACTGTAGAGCGAATTGAATTTAAATATAACACATTGATTTGAGTGACTTTTTTTTTATAGTAACTAACTAGTGTTCAATACTTCAATACTAGTAGAATTGTGATTGGATTAGAGAAAACAGTATAGATACACGTGTTATATTTGAAAGTGGTGAAAATTTTGGATACAACATAATACAAATTCAATAAACGTTAATTGCATTAAAATTGTCCGTTGACAATAACTGTCGGACTATTACGTTCAAACTTAAGATATTTGTTTCAAATTCAAAATATTATAGCGTTTATTGCGTAAAATACGATGAAAAATTCGATAAATGAAAAAAAGAAACTGAAAAGATCTGTGTACAAAAACACACACTTGACATTTCATCAAGACCTCATTTTAAGTGCTGATGTTATCAAAAATGTTATAAGTATATAGGCGTTGAATTTCTACAAAATGAGTCTTATAATTTATATATATACATATTTTATGTTTTGGCGCATTGTTTCACTAAATTACTTTTCTGCGCTGGTATGTATGATAAATGAAACACTAACAACTACATGCAATAACAAGTTTTTTCTTATTTGTTTGAATATAGGTTTTTCTTAATTGTAGATAATAATTTTTTTTGTCTATAGTTTTAGTTTCATTACCATTGAATCTTAAAATAATACCTTTTAATCCGATATAAATAAAGCATATACAAATAGGTACAAGAGTTATACCTACATTTTATTGAATATAATGTTTACTTTGAATATTCACTTTCTGTGAACGTATCAGTGTTCAGTTTATTTATGTAAATAGTTTATTTTTTTTTCGTCATTTATGAATCTTTATTTTACTATGGCCACACAGCATTTAATCAAACAAATCATCCTGATATAAAAAATATTTTTATTTTTAATAAATAGGTATATAATATTTTGATAATAATGTTACTATCATCAGAACAAAACACAAACTCACATATTTCTTTGAAGTAAAAGTGAATTTTGGTGTCTTGTTAAATTAACTATAAAAACAATTACTTTATTAGTATTTATGAAAGAAATTTTTTAATTTTTCAAATATTATCTTTTCTAACAATCTCTAAAGATTGTTAGAAAAAAAAAGTTTTTTATGCTTACTGTACCATTAAAAAATGCTAAAAAAAATATTACAGTTTTATTTAATAATGAAACTTATACATTATTGTATGAAACTCTTTCATTTTTTTTTTTTTTTAGAGTTGGAATTTAATCAAATAATTTTCATAGAAATAATACACGTCAACATTATATTTTAAGATGAGGAGTAAATAAAACAAAATATATTGTACATAATTCTTTTTACGGTATTTAAAACAATAATAGTATAAATTATAATGGATTTTTTCTGAAATTTAAGGCAGGTTGAAAATGTATAATTACAGTACATAATTAGTTCATATTTAGTTCAAGATTAATCGTTACGTTACCATATAAGATTAAATATATAGTATTAATTATATATATTTTTTGATTTACCCAAACATATTTTCAGCTTTTTTGAGTCTCAAAATAAAAATAAAAAAGGAAAAAATTAATTGATTTTCCTGAAATAGATGATAATAATTCAAGTAATAACTATCATGGCTCTTTAAATTTACATCATAACATATTATTATTAGTATTAACATATTATTATAATGGTTCATTGCATCGATGAATGCATTTTGGTTAAACATTTTTGAAAAACTTATCTCCTGGCTTTCCTATTCACTTTGTCGTAAACTTCTGGAAAGTGTGATTCGCATTGAAGGGACCGTCTCATTTGATCATACAAATAATGGTCGAACATCTTTTTGAAATAATTAGTATCCAAATATGTACCAACATACATCATTTTAAAACTTAAAAAAAGAATAAAGAAAAATTATTGTAAGGCGTTTGATTCTTTCTTAATCGTTATTTTTCATCATCTTACCCATTCGATCCAAGAATAAATAATTCTAAATCCTTTACTAATGTCGAATCATAGTTGGATATTTTAGGTTCACCGTACAGACCAATATCAACGTACATCATACTGTCTGTTGCTGATTTTGAATGTATTAGGCCTTTTCCTGGACGAAGAGAAACTGGACATACCCAAATCGGATAGATCTAAAATCATAGTAATTAATATCTTGAGAACAAACGTTATCAATACAATATACATGAAATATAATTGAACACGTTTATTTTAAAATTAAGTTGGTTACATTTAGGGCGTGTTGGAATTTTTCAAGAGAACTTTTCAGAGTTGATATAGGCATAATGTAGTCGTCAATGAAGTGATGTCGATCGTATAGTTGTTTAATAGTTTCAGTTTGTGTCAATTTTAATAAAGCCACTTTTGCTGGCATCGACCATCCTAGTAGATAGCGAAAAATAGGATGATTTCCAAAAGGTATTATGTCCTAAAAACATATAGTTGTCAAACATATTTATTAATGTGTCATATTTATTAATGTTTTGTGAATTTTTTTTTGTTACTTGGATTTCCCAAAACAAAGAGTTATTATGTCTAAAATAGTAGTCCTGTAAAGGAATGTATTCTTCACCACCATTCCGTAATGTAAGAAACGATTCAACGTGCTTAAAAAACCACGGTTTGTAGAATCTTCCGATTTCATTTACACATTTCTAAAACAAAATAATGTAGCACGTAGGTACTTTAACGGCAAAATAATATCATCAATTCAACTATAATATTAACTTCATTATTTTCACAGTCATCCGTCCTTTTTCCGGTCATCAATACTCCCTCTTTTTTGCTAAACATCAATAACTCGACAAAATCATTATTCTCTAGATTTTGCGTTTCCGCGACAAGCCGTGACTCGATTTTATCTAAAGAATGGATTGGGTGATATTTGAGTTTCACATATCTAAAAAAATTTTCCATAATTATTTAGATTTGTAAAATTTTTCCACCTCCAATATTTACTTCGTGGCGGGTATTATTTGGATGTCAACAGCTACCAAAAACCCTAGAGTTCCGTGTGAAAATGGAATACATTCAAAAATATCTGCATTCTCTGACTGTAAAAGTCATCATTACTTTATAAATACGTTTCAAATACTCCTATACGTTATAAAATATTAAAAGCTATAGAACCTTTGAGCATATCATTACATCACCATTGGCTGTAATAAGTTCATAGCGGGTGCACGTGTCATGAAACAATCCGTACTTGTAAGACGACGACTCTAGTCCAATTCCCATGACAACACCGCCTCAAAGAAAAAAAAAATTATAATTTCTAAGTTATTATAATAAACATGATGATAGATGATCATTTACCGATACTTAAATCTTTCATATCTAAGGCCACAGGTATGGTCCAACCGGATTGAATCAAGATCGGAATCAATCGGCCCATAGTTATACCAGGTTCCACTCTAACTATCTGAATAAGAATTTTTACATTTTGAATTTTATATAATATTCGGTATAAAATACAATATTTTTGATAAAACAAACACATTTTTCAAACGACTATGAACAATAATATTATGAATCATCGCACAAATTGTCAATAATATACCAAATACTTTATAATGACAATACCGGAAGTCAGACCATGTTTTGGGCGACAAATTCTCAAATCGAACCCATGTTAGTTCTACACCCCAGAAGGGACCAAGAATTATTGTATCGAAATTGCAGGCCTGGATAGGTCCCCTATGTTAATATTGTAAATGTTATGGTCACACTGAAATTAGGCGCAGAATTCTCCATTTTATTTTGACATTCCGGTATTGTCATTTATGACAAAGTTTAGTGTAATATATTTCGTTATCATTTGTACTTGAGTTTCTCTGTCAATTGAAATTATCCCGTCTAAATGGACATTTACGTTAAACATGGTTTTTTTGTAAGTCATATCAGCTATAGTCATGCTCCTCCAACTGGGTCTAGCCGTACACATCACTTGATTCGGTGCGATTTTGTTTCTCTTTCGTATCTATACAAAAAAAAAAAAAAAAAAACATTTAACAAATGTTCGACGGTGCTGAATTTTGCATCCTCTTACACAATTATGGCTATCATCACCTGTTGTTGAATAATTTTAAGATTTTTTTCATGGTTCGATCCGGAACTCGGTACCCATAAGCTGTTTTCAAACACCGACCATATTTTTCCCAAAACAGTGCACGGCAACAGAAAAAAAACTACGAACATCCATCGGTAGTTCACAATTACGTGTTCTAATATCGATTCAGTCTGCATACTGTGGTGATAACTGTTAAGACGAAAGTATTAAATTTTTTTGGCGTATTAACAAACAATTATTGTTTTTTTTTTATAAATTAAAGAAAAAGATTTAATTTTTAAAATTTTATTTCTGAGCTGATAGAAATCAATTATATCGCAAAAGTTCGATGAAATCGCCTCATAGACTTATGTTGATACTCGATGACTATTATATACTTACAATAACGCCGAACTGAACGTTTCATTCGGTTCAGCAGTCGATCACTTGTCCTTTATCAATCTTTAAAACATATTAACTATACCTCTTAAAGTAATTTGTGAGATTAAAATATAAACATAACTATACATGTATATGCGGTGTGTGTACAATTGTACAAATGTATAAACAAGACACTGATAATGTATAGATAGCTTTAATTTAGACATTCAAGTACTTAGTGGGCAACAAACAATTTACTAGGTAAAGATTAACTTTTTATTGTTCATTAAAAACATTGATTATTTAAAATGTTAAATTTCGGTATTTATATTTAAGCGAAACAACTTTCAAACAAAATGTTCGATCATTAATATAATATACATGACATATATTAACGGACTATGTTCAACTAAAACTGTACTTGTATAGTCTCTTTTAGTCGCAAAGGATTGCATATTCTTTTCAAATATAATTATAAATAATACAAAATTTTTGTTATAATATAATTTTTATTCAAAATATTTTAAAAATGTTAAATTTTTTTACGTTTTTTAAAAATGTTTACAGAAATAAATTTATCTTACGAACAGCAAAAAAAACTAATATAATAGCGGTTTTCAGGATTTTTTTCCTATATACCTGCAAGAATAAGTCATATTTTTCTTCATTATTTTTATTATTATCGAAGCATTTACAACACCTTAAAAAGGGTTTTCAAAGCGTTTTTACATCATTTTTAAAACAATACATGCACCCGGAGTCTAAAATGTGTTATCTTAATTTTATTTTTATTTCAAAACAGCAAGTTTAAGAAAATAACTCAAAGAGTTTATGTTTAAAAGCTGTTAAATGAAGTACTTTCTAATGTATGCAGTTTATGTAACGGATTAAGTTAAGTTTAAATTTTTCGTTTAGAAAATTGTAGATAAAAAAATCTCAATAAAATATTTACGATTTTTCATGTACCCAGGTACATAATATTCATTTTGTGTATTATATTCGGGTAAATAATTATTACTTTGAACTTTCCACTTCATAAATAATACTGCTTTACAGTTAATAAAATATAGGTGAACAATTGATGTTAATTATTATTACAGGCAAAGTTTACATTATTGACTGCACGTAACATTAAAGTCAATCAATTATATTATAATTAATAATCATACGATAATATATTAAATTATTATTCTAATTAATTTCGTGTTGTCGCTAAAAACATAATAGGTGTACGAAACGTAAACACATGCATAATTAATAGGTAAACTCGAGACTCGAAATAAAACATTAAATTATATTATACAACCAGTGTGTTTTGGTTTGGGAGTGTTTTGTATTCGGCGCACGTTTGCTTGCGTGATTTGTGATGCGGCGCATAAAAAATACACAAAAAGCAAAATTTTGATACTGATAAAAAGTCGCCAGTAAGTATGACTTTAAGACGTTATAGATATACTCATGCACATTTTATAAGTTTTTTTAACCGTCAATATTTTATACAGCACTAATAACCGTTAGGTGATCGCGCAAGGCATTCAATTTTGTTTGAAAAAATTAATAATATAATATATTATACTTAATTAAAGTGAACTCAACCAAATTTTTAACACATTTGGTTTTTATTAATTTTTATCGTAACGAAATAAAAATAAATAATTTTTACAGCCGATTTACTAACAATGATCAATTTAACCAGGTTAGGTTATCCGTGATTCTACTTATATTCAAATTAAAATAATAATAATCTATTTGAAAACGTTATTTATTTATCGTTACGACGAAAAAAATTGTAAGACGAAAACAACATACTAACAAATTCAATACCTAGAAACAAATTAATGTGCCGTAAGTAAACATATTACAATATAATTTATCAATAACGATTAACAATAAACGTAAACATGTTCAAAACGTCCAAAGATTTATTATTTTTCCGCCGAAAAGTTTCAGTTAGTTAGATATCAAAATTTTTCGATTGTTTTGTTATACGACAATGATAGATACAGAATGAAAAATAATAAACAGTTACACTACCTTCTACAAAAGCATTTTAACGATTCCGCTACGACCATGTCGTTTTGCGAGGCAATTTTTCCCAGGCATTTGATTGTTGCTCAGTGTAGGTTGTGACTCGGGAGTTGAGCATATCCTGCTACCAAACATATTTTCTTTTTACAAGGCTCTTAACTCGTTATTTCTATGTAGGTTCGTTACATTAAAACGAATAGCCACTTGCGATTTTCAGCATACTCTGTTTGTCTCTCTCCAAGTAGAAAACTACTTTTTTGTGTTCTTGCAGGTTACTTTTCTCCTGGTATCCATATTCTTCTTCTCTTATTGTTATTTTCAATATCGTTACCTTTATTTATAAATGTTGGCTTCCTCCTAATTAAGCATGTTGTAATTATAAACGGTTACGTTTTCCACCTTGCTTATACATGGTTAAAGTTGTAGAAAAAAAGGCATGTCGGTGTATAAATAATTATTTTAAAACGTTTAAATGATAAATGAATAAATCAATAAACGTTTTTTTACCAACGAATGATTTACATAAAAAATCATTAATACGTTTTGTGAAATCATCAATTTGATAAGTGTTAAAATTTCAAACTCGAGTATCTAACGTTAAAAACTAAAAACTCTTAAAAAGTATTTATTCATATTTAAGGTAATAATCAAGTTCTCGAATCCATAAATTACAAAACACGTGGAGCATTAAAATTTGGAAATCCCCCACGTTTTGTACACAATTTTTAGCTATAAAATAAGTACAAATATACAGGATTTTCTATGGATAAAAATATACTAAAATTTTTCCTTAACCGCGATCGACTTAAAATGGTCATTTATTTTCAGCTCTGATCTTAAGTCAAACAAATTTAGTTAACTTATTCATATTATGCGAACGCGTCATATATTATCCGTTATTCGAGCGTAAACCATATTTTGCGCGGAACACATCCATTTTATACTAATTGATAGTGTAGCAACAATTAAAATATGATGATATGATTTTTTAAAAATTAACATTCAAACAGAACAATAATTTTTACTTATTGAGAATGGTTCTGTACCACATAGAACAGTTTTAATTAAAACTTAGAAGACGTATGATATAAATTAGTAATATTATTATTTTATGAAAGTGCGCTGATAAGATTTTGTTGCCTACTAATACGGTGCTGCAATTTTAAATGATTACCTATAAAACATATGTTTAAATATTTTGTGTAGGGGACAATTAACCACGTAAAAAAAAAAAAAAAAAAAATGAGTATGGTACAAATCAATTAAATGATTTTGATTATTCCTGAACAGTCTAGGGACTAAAATCGTGTGTAGTACGACACACTTTAGTACAGTACAAAATCAAAAAGTGTGTGACGGCCTGTGTTACTGATACGTACCTACTATTTAGTGTTTTATGTACTATATTGAAATATTTTAATAACTTTAGTGTTGGATTCGTGGTAAAAAGCAAAACTTAACAAATAAAATTTTTATCGGTTACTGGTTTTCAAATTTTAGTTTTTAGTTCTAACCAAAGAAAGTAAGCGAAATTTTGAAAAGAAATTTGTCATCAAGTACCTACTTACTATACATGCCCTTTTTTCGGTCTTTTGGCACCTGTTTTGTGAAAAAATGAAACGTTTTTACTACCCTACTGGCCGATCACATAAAACAAATTTTAATTTTTCATCCATAAGAGTCAAAAGAGAGAGACCGTCGATTCAATGGCGTTTCGTAAATTTTTGCACGGATTGAACGGGGATCCGAGGTAGGAAAATGCTCCCGTGTCAAATAAATTTTATTACATAGAGCGTGTCGTATGAAAAAATGAACGTTTTTGTGTCTGCCGAACACTGCGCGTGTTACTGAAAATAATTTTTCCTGATTTTGATAGTTCCTGAAACAATTTTTGCCGATGAAAAATTCCCCGTTTTTGTTTCGTCCGTACATAAAATTAATTAATATTTATTCGTGTATACTTTTAATTCATTTACCGATTGCAATCCGATATTTTCCACGTTTCATGCTCTCGGACTCCTTTGATGCCCATTGGTACGTTTCGGGGGTGAAGGGAGGACGCCGAAGCTGTGCGGATAATTTAACGTATCGCGATAACATTACAGTCCACGCGACTGTATGGAGGTCGGTGTCGGGGGTCAGATGAGGGGCGGTCGCCCTTGACGACCTCGACAACTTTCCAGCGCTGACCATAAAATATCACGGATCCATTGTTATACGGTCCGCGATAGAATGCGATCGATTTGGTCGTGTCCGTCCGATCATCTTTGACACGGAGAGGCGGTCGTCCGCGGTAGGTACCCTACACTCGGTGGTCATTAAAAGCGTCGTCACAATTGTCGCCAAAAATCGCGAGCCACATCGTATTGTTACAGAACAGTCTGAACCATGTACAGAAGAAAACGTCTAACATCCAATAATTTCAGATTCCGAGCTACAAGTTCTTGCAATGATGTTTGTTTTATTAATTTTTTTCTGACGAAAATTGTTCGAATCGAAAGAACGCTTCGAATTTCAGAGTCAGTAGGTAACTTTTCTGATTGGTTTACGGACTCCGGTGATACTTTGGTTGAAGCTATTTTTTTTAAATTATGCTTGAGTTTGACCCCCCCCCCAAAAAAAAGTCGAGAATTTTACGGTAAAAATGTTGAAATTTTCAGGTTTGTAATGAACGTTTTTGGGTAAAAAAGCGTGATGCAATCGTTACGGTGAATGCCACATAAAAGTTTTGGGCTTTTAATTTTATCTTATTTGAAGCATTTCTCGATATTTTGACGCGATTATAATAATTTGGTGAAAATAAAATTAAAAATGGTTTAGTAATGGTTTTGTGTTTTACATAGTCAATATCGACGTTGTTTTAAACTAATATGTATATTAAATAGTAACACATTTTTTTATAATTATAATGGAATAGGTACTATTTGAAAATCAATCGCTTTTAACGATAGTTTTAAAAATATTTACGATTAATCTTATTATAATTTTTGTTAAAGGTCAGCTGTGTGACACTTTGTATGACACTATTTTGATTAGTTTTCACAGTTGTATTACACGTGAATCTTATTAGTTGTTGCCTAAAACCGCATTGCATGTTTATCGACTATCGGTGTCATCTTTTTGATTTGAATAACAGATCGAAAACTTCGTTTTAGACTAAAGTTTCTTTAAAAAACTTCATTTTGACAAATCAATAATATGCGTTACTCACCTATTGTACTTTTGCAATAAAATTAATTAATATTTTTCATTACGTGGTATAGATGTTTATAGTTGAAACCCAATACTTCCGGTGTTGATAGCGTTTTAGAATTGTCGAGTTAAGTTTCGTTTACTTTATGCAAATCAACGCTTTCCCGCTTCATCAGTATTCATTGAAATTCTGTTCCTCAAACCAAATGGCGTGCTGCAAAAGACTTAAACAAAAGGAAATTAATGTGTTACCGTCACCTGTAACTACATACATTTATAGACGTGCGCAGACTTAAGGTTCAGTCGCTTTCAGTGAATTCGGCTATTTAATTCTTATTTATTGTATGGCCAAATTGAAGAAAATAGTGACTTTCAGCGCATAGATGGTTTTTTTTATAGCCAATTCTCATGGTAGAAAATTATAGTGTGTATTTAGTGATTTTATTTGCTATATAAAAAATACTAACAACGCTATAATAGTAAAATGATAAGCTGAAAAAAGAACGGTGCCTCGGTAACGGTGCAAAAGCGACTACGCTTTTGGTGATTGGTCATTGGTATCAAAGTTGCGGTTTATCCGTATTATTTAATATCTGAAAGAAACGATAAATCATTGCATTCGAAAAAAACAATCCTGAGTAAGCTCCAAGTGAATATAAAAAAAAATCGCAAATTACTCCTATTATACAAAAGTTATGAAAAAAAAAAAAAAAAATAGTAAAAAAAATCTAGGTAAAACCACCTATTACATAAGGTAATTCGTGAAAAATCGCGGATATTTACGTAAACATTCCATGGAGGGAAAAAAATAGTGTATTATATCTAGCAAAAACTTTTTTCAATCTTTTAAAACGTACCTTATAATTTAGTACATAGAAGTTGGCTAAACGACATGAAATAATTGTTTACAACTATAGTTTAATAGGTATTCTTTTAATAGCCGTTCTGATGCCAGAATTGGCGATTTCACCATTTTTGTCGTTATCGGAGCATAACTTAAAAATAATCAAAATATACAAAAAAAACTAAAATTCCAGCTCTTATGTGGTATTTAACGTAAAGATTGAAGTACTTCTTTTATCCGAAAACATCATTACAAACCTAAAAATTTAAAAATTTTCGCCGTAAATTTTTGGATTTTGTTTTTTGTTTTTGAGGTAAAACACAAAAAGTAAGCAAAATTTCAAAAAAAACTTCAAGCAAAAGTAGCATCGGAGTCCGTAAATTCTTTAGAAAAGTTACTGACTTTGAAAATCGAAGCAATCATTATGTAAGAAAAGTATTTGACAGAAAAAATAAAGATGAAAAAAATACATTCCTAGCTCTTCGCTCAGAATCTAAAACAACATTTTCCCTGCAATAATATTAAATCATGGATTTGCATACAACCAAGTTTTCATTGAATGACCCAAAGTCTATATAACATTAGCAGGTAAAAAAAGTTTTAAGTATATTTCATATATTCTATCCATAAGCACGAAAAAACATTATTTTGCAAGTCTAGTTTACGCACTGCATTCTAACTACACTTCTCTCTAAAGTCGTAAGTCTGTATAACGACAATTAAGTAGGTATCTAATTTGTGTACATTTTTAAAAGTGTTGTATAAAAAGCAGATAGCTTTTCATCCAATAAACTCGTTTTAATTTTATAAACGGATATACCTATTAAACTAACGTTACAAAAAAATTATTCTATGTCGTTTTCAAACTTTTATGTACTAAATATATTTGATATGTTATTATAAAAGATTGAAAAAAGTTTTTGCTAGGTTTAATACATCATAATTTTTTTTTTTTTTTTACCTACTTATGTATAAGCTATAATAGGAGTGGTTGGCGATCTTTTTATTTTTACTCAGGATTTATTTTATTAGATAGCTCGCTCAGAATCGTTTTTTTCGAATGCAATGATTTATCGTTGCTTTCAGACATATTAAACAATACGAATAAAACGAAAATTTGAAACCAATGACCAAGTACCAATGAGTGGTACCGTTTTTTTTTTTTAAAAATGAGTATTCAACATTTGAAGAACTTATATCATCACGAAATTCAGATTTGTGTACGGAAAAACATTTTTTGAAAAAAATAAAAAAACAACTGTACCAGATATAGCCTTTTTTGACCTTACGTTTTTCGTAGTGCTTTTTAAGATGAAACTAGTGTGCACACTTGTATACCGGAATAGATCTTTACATATAGTACGTCCATCATTTTAAAATGGGACCGGATTTGTAGAAAACATATACACGATAACAGTCCCGAAGAGTGATAAATATTGACATTTCTGATACGCATAATACATTCTAGATATATTATGTTCATTGAACAATGTTCGAGGTACCTGGCGCAGACCGCTGTCATCGACGTTCACGCTTTTTAGTGATAAAACCGACCACAAAGTATACTTAAATTACAGTGCTCTTCTAATAATTCCTTGACGCTTGTCATTCCATCTTTTCCACGGTCTTCCTCTTGGTCTCTGTCCCCTCGCCATATGTCAATTCCACTTTCAACAAACTTCTATCAGCCCGCCATACATGGACTGCCCATTCTATCCTTGTCCCTCTAGTGAATTGGATTACATGTTCTCTTTTGTAAAGCTGGTATAGTTGTTGAGCGTTCGTTCTTACTTCTCATTTCTGTTCCGTAATGTTGAATACGGGCCCGTAAATTTTTCTAAACTTTTCTCTCAAATGAACGTAGTTTTTCATCATCTGATCAAATGATGTAGTATTACATAAAAGAAATAGGGAAAAAGTTAGTAAATTTGAGTTAGGGTGAGTAGTTGTTTGGCGTGGTGATTATACGCTTTGGAGTGGGTCGCAATTCTATGTACTTAGCACCAATTAATAACTATTAGCTCATCTATCAGTGTTTGCATTAATTAAAATGATAAAACAAATTAATTAAACCTAAATAATGTTTGAAAGTTTGAAGAATCGACAATTTTTGCGTGTTTCGTTTCACATATAGATCAAAAACATATCATGTTTTAAATTTGAACCTACAAATGTCGTTTTTCAGGTTAACTATAGGTAGGCACTTTAATATCGCTAATATTTTCTGTTAAATTATTGTTTTTTTTATCAGGATAACGGAGGTCTCTCAGACTCGTTTTTTTGAATGCGATGATTTATCATTGCTTTCAAATACCAAATAATAAGTTTGAACCACAATTTCCAAATCATCACCTAAAGAAGTGACCGGCCACTCCAAAGCGTACTCCTCGCTACGCCAAACAAATACCTTCTCACCCGACCTCGAATTCACTCCTGCTTTCTTCGTTCTTTAATTGTTTACGTTTTATGTAAACATTTTTGTTTGATGGTTTTTTTAATTTTAATAGATTCAAACGTTTGATGCTTTTACGCATACTTTTATACATGTTATAATATATGATTTTTATATGGATCTGGGCATTTTTTGTATAATAATTTGTTTTAACACCATTATTTGTAACTGTAATCGTACCAGAAGCACTAGAATAATTAGTATCTACTCAATATTTTTTTGCAGAGGTCCAAGGAAAAATAAAACGTGCCGTGATCAGTGTTCCGGTGTTGTACGTGTACCTTTCGAAATTCTAACACGTGAAGTGACAACGCGTCGCTGCCATAATATAATGAATCAAAACAACATAATATTACACTCGAAATTCTGTGCGTACAATTCACTTTTTGTTTTTTATTTACAGCGTCAAACTAGTTGCGATTGGCTTGTGGTACGACAACAAAATAGGGTGAGCTCACTCAGTTTTGAATTTCTCAAAACACAACAAATGATGAATGTCGATAACAAATAACTACATTAGTATTTTTGCTTCATTGACGTTTTTAGTTCTAGTGCAAGTGATGTAAAAAATAGAATAAAAATATGTTAATTTAATTATTTATAGTACACAATATTTGGTGTGTACACTAGACCTTTGAATACACGAGTACATATTTTATCAATGATATGTACACGTTACTAACGTTTAAAATATTCTCTGATTCGTAAAAAAGGTCAGTGGCACTTGTGAGAGAAGGATTTAATCTGAAATTTAAAAAACAATACATTTACAAAAAGGATTCAACAGGTCGAGCTTAAAACAGTATACAAAATTCTTTAGAAAACACGTACGTGATTGCTATATCTAATGTGGCCGGCAGTTTTTATATCGTTTACTTATTTGTTGTTAAAATTTAAACCATGTTTGGTTTAGTGAGTATCCGTGTTTCATGAAGAGCAAAATATTATCTTTTGAAGAAATTATAGTACTTTCACATTTTAGTACTTTACCTTGATTATTATGGATGATCAACAATAACAACGTTTATTTTAAAAAAATATTTTGAACGTTTTTGAACGAATAAACCGAAAAATTAACTTCTCTTGATTAATAAAATTCAATAATAAGAGATAATTGAGATAACCGTTTAGATGGACAACTGTATTCGGTGGAGCAGTAATAAAGTTTGATACGAGTATTAAATAAAAACCTTTAAAAAGTCGTTCTTAAAAATTAATACATTTTGACTTAGCTCAATTTGTCTCAATGCACGTGTAATTTAAAAGTTGTACGTACAATCAGCTAGTAATGCATGATGATTTTAAAACAATTATAATAATTAGCTCATAAAACTAATAATAATTAACGGCTATCGTCAAAATAAATTTCAGTTATTAGAATCCAACATTTATTATTTACTAGACATTATAAAAAAATATAAACTAAAGGACTGCTAGTAAAATGTTTTTTCACGTTTACGGTTTTAGTGTTTTAAGTCAATTAATTGTTGATATTTAACTTTAAGTAATTAATGATAAATAATTATGATATTAATTATAAAGTGGCGATGTGTAATAGGTAAGTACTGTCAGAGAAAAATCGTTAAGTTTAAAAATTATCAAAAACGTTGTAGTTACATACTATTTTTTAATTTAATATCAATTTTAGTCCCGGAAATTGTAGTCACAAAATGAACTATTGCAAAATGGTTAATGAATGAATTTCTCAAAAATAATCCATAGTATAGATTTAGCGTGGTTCAGACAATTGAATTTATGGTTGTCATATATTCTAATACTCACAATGATCATTTGGCAATGCTTATTTAATCAATGGTACCTATATCAATTTGTATGTGATGAATTATTGTATAGGAATTTTGTTACAGTGGATTTCTTTTTGGAAACAGTTTTGATAACATTAGTTAAATTTATTCATGTACAAATATAATAACTTAAGTATAATTTTTGACTTAACTACAAATATATATGCACTAACTACTAAACTCCATTATTGATTTGCTTTTTAGAAACATTTAGAATTGAGCGCCGTTTTGCAAGTTTTATATTATAATAAATTTGTAAATGTAACACAAAACCTTTTTCTAATAATATGTAAACTTCTTTTACGGCAAGTTTACATATTATTACATGAACATATTGAACAACGTAAAAAACACTTCTCTTCACGAATATAAAAGACATTTCTACTATGATAACATTTAAATGACGTAGAATTTATGCTGTTTGTATTCTTATGGTATATGTTTGACAATCATTTTATAATTTTTGAATAATATTAAAAAAAATTTGTACCTATGATAAAGTAGATAAAATGAACACCTTTACTCTATAAATTATACGAGTCGAAGAAATTAGAAACAAAAATCTATTACCGTTTTGTCATATCAAGTGTATTATAATAAAAGATCGGTTGACCATGGAAATATTAATCAATGTATAACAATCATTTTTATTTCAAATTCGTTGACATTTTAAATTAAGACGAAAAATTGCCGGAAATCATTCACAGAAGGATTTTTTCAAATATATTAAACAAGACGCAAATATTACTCATAGGTATTCTGTCAAATCCCACTGGTTGGTTACACAGAACTGTAAAATTGTTACATATTTTTAAGCTAAAAAAAAAAAAAATTCAATAGTTACTGCAAATGGCGCTAAATTGTTAGTTTTATATTAATATTAGTTGATAAATAAATATGGAGATCAATGGATTTTTATGTGTTTCATCGGTTGTGGGATTTTGGTTTATAATATATACTATGCACTTAACTATTATATCGTGTACGAAAAATTAATAAATGGCGTATCCGTTTGTTCACCGAGGTTTTAACAAAGTTTTACGAGCACAATAATTAACAGTCAAACAAAAGCATCGGAAAAAAGTAAAATTTAGGATTCTATCGGATAAAACGGTTCGGTGATGGTTTATATTTTACCTAAGACTGGTAAATTAATTGTCTGTAAATACAACCGCTACTGTGGTCGTATCGAATTAGATTTAGCTGGTTTTTTGCGTTTCACCGACGCGAAACCGTTCGCCAAACACGATAAAAAGCGGTCACTGTCGTTTTGAAGTGTGCATTAGGTGTGAAAAAAAAACTACGAAATAATGACTTGACGTGTTCAAAACTTCTTTTTTCCCGAAAATACCAATAGGTACGTGACGAATTTGAACATTTTGTGAACACGCGTATTACTTTTCAAAACGAAACAGCACGGACGTAATATGAAAGTAAAATAGTCTAAAAAAGATTCTGTGTGAACGCTTTGATGCAAGGTCAAATACCTTTAAAAATAAAATCGTCAGACAAAGTTATCTAAATGCATTACAGACTACAAATTTTAAGCTCTTATAAATAAAATATTTTTCAACGTTGATTTTAGTCGAGACATTTATTCGATATATTATATTAATAAATAGTAGGTACCTGCATATCATAGAATATAATTGTTTATGTTAAACGTTGCGCAGAGGGATAATTTAGTGAGTAGTTGAGATTTTGGAGGTTTTGTACCTCGATCGTGTTGGATAAATGTACATATAAAAAAAAAAAAAAAAATCCTAGAAAAAAGAATCCATCCACCTCAAATTAATTGATTGTGATACCAATGTAAATATTATCGAAAAATCTATCAAACAATTACAGTATTGACGTATTAGGAATATATTTTTTCAGTAACTTATAAATCATTACAAGCAATGAAAAAAAAAAAAAAAACATTCTTTATATGTTGACGACAATATATTATTATGTCATTGTTTGGAAGCTAACGATTTGTCGAACAAAAATTACGGAAAAATATTACATACAATTGCTGGGGTTTACGCAAGGGAGTGGCTAAGGGGCTCAAGCCCCAATGACCACGTCAATAACTTATGTTTTTTGAGACTAAAAAAAGATTGTTTTACTAAGTATAATGTATTGTACAATTTGGAATTTAAGTTGTCCGTAATTATTATTGGCCAAATTGTAACACGTGTTTAAATGTACAAAATTGACTTTGGGGGGGACGTGTTGTCTTAGGCGTGGTTGGTTCTTTTATTAAAGGTAAGTAATTTAATTTAATGACTTTTGTTGAGACTTTAGCTTACACTCGTAATACGTATAATGGTATACAATAGTAATTTTGTAAAGGTCAGATTTATACATTCAACCAATGATTTTATTCAAAAAATGTATACCTACATACGATTTAAATGAAAAATTCAACTTAATATTATCTAACAATTAAAAAAAAAGAATTTCAATTCAAATACATTGTTTAAAATTAAATTGTTAAAAGACGATGTAAGATGTGACATTTTTGCGACCAGGTCTTACTTTTAAAAAAAAATTCTACCTTTTATTTCTTAAGCAGCACTTTTCCCAAGTATGATAATCAAGTAAAAAATAGCACCATCACCGAGTTCCTTAATTATCTAAATTGTGTTTAATGTTTTCTGTTACTGTCACCCCAAATTAGAGTCGCTGATGTTTTAATGGCGGGTCTCGTAAAAACATGAATTAGGTACATCAAATTACATGAAAACCACAATATTGTTACCTATTTATAAGTTGTTTTATTTCAAGGGTTATACGAAAAAGTGTAATTTGTAGAGTTAGTTTCTCTTATAAAAGGTTGTAGACTCTTGCGTCTATTTGTTAAAACTGTATAGGCTATATTATGTTTCAATATTGTTGTTTAATTAATGAAAACATAATTATATTGTAATAAATGTAAATTAAATAGATAACGATTACGCCACAGCATAATAATTATAATATAGGTACCTACCTACAGTGGCGCACGTTTTGCTCCGCTCGAAATCTAAAAAAAATAATTCTCTTTTAAATTACGCGTTGGATTTTATTGTAAAAATTAAGTCCAAAATAATTTTAATTCTAAAGAAGAAAAGATCTGAGAATCTTACGATTTTCTTAGTCAGTTTCTTAAAAGGGTTATAGGCTTCGGTGGTGCTTTGGTTGAAACTTTTTTTGAATTTTGCCTACATTGTAAGTTAACCCCCAAAAAACCAAAAAAAAAAAATCCGAGAAAAGTTTGAAAATTTAAGATTTGCGATAAAGTTTTCGAGCAGAAGGAACGTTCCGATTTCCAAAGTCAGTACCTTTAACGATAGGTCTATGGATTCCGGTGGTACTTGAAGCTTTTTTTTGAAATTTCGCTTACTTTTTGAGTTTTACACAAAAAAACCAAAAAATCCAGAACTTAACGGCGAAAAATTTGAAATTTTCAGGTTTTTAATGACGTTTTCGAGTAGTAGGAGTGCTCCAATCTTTACGTTTGAATACCACGTAATAAAAGTCGGGATTTCGGCTTTAAATTTTGTTTTATTCGAAGAGTTCTTTGATGAGTTCTTTGATTTTCTGAGCAATGTAAAAAAAAAAAACGACAAAAATCGTCTGCAACTCCGGCTACACCTATATTAAATTTACGCTGTATGAAACATTGTTCCTCGTCGTTTTCAAACTTTTACGTACTGAATTAATATATAAATACGTTATAAAAGATCGATAAAAGTATTTGTTAGGTACACTATTATTTTTTGTATAATAGGAGTGATCCGTTTAATTTTCACTCGTTGAATTAGATAGAGGTAGCTCTCTTAAAATGCAACGATTTCGCCGCTTTCGGGTGTCAAAAAACACGGATGATAAACCGCATTTTCGAAACCCGCCTAGAGCGTGGTCGCCAGATACTTTACACCTTTACCGTGGTTCTTCTTCTTGTTTTTTTTTTTTTGTAAAATTTTTATTTCGTTCCGGTGAAATTACGTTGAAAACGACGACGACGTCTTACAAGACGGTGCGAATAAGGCAGAAAACTACGCTCGAAACCGCGTACGTATGCATCGTGTCGCGCTCGCCGTGTATTATTCTGTAACGCCGCCGTCGCCGCGCGTGCAGGGCGTTTACGCAGGTGCGGCGGCCAGACGTGTTTTTTTTTTTTTTGGACAAGCCGCGCCACCGCCACCGACCCGGTACGGTTTTTCAGTGGTAAAACGAGCGCCACGCCGACCGCAACCGTCAGCCCGACAGCGTTTTGTTTTGTTTTTTTTCTTCGTCGGTCATTTTTTCAAACTAAAAATAAAAATTTTTTTTTTTTTCTCGAAAAATACGAACGCGACGTTTTTCCCGTCTCGTTCGACCGCCGTAAAACGCGGAGGGTGCGACGTTATAGACACCGTCGTTTCTCGCGAAACCGTTTTCCACCCTCGGTTTCGATTTTTTTTTTTCGTGTTTGACGTAAAAACAATTTTGTTATGTTTACGAAGCGTGCCGGCCGGTCTCAGTGAGCACGCGAGTACTGCCGCAGTATCGCGGCGGTTCGCGAATAATGGAGCTGCAGCAGCTCGCGGAGAACTTGTGAGTTTGTACACCATAATATAGTTTAATGTCGATTCGTTTTGACGCAATACAGTTATTTTGGAAACAGAACAAATCCACGATTGTGTTGTTATTAAATTCTAACGTCTTTTTTTTCTATCGACTTTAAAAACGTACGTTTTAAAACGGACGCATCGTTGTTTCCGGCGTATTTACTGACACGACTTTATAAAACAATCATCGTCGATGGTGTTCTAAAAGGTACAAAAAACGTAAAGTTTTTGAGTAGGTTAAATCGTTTTTGACAGTGCAGTGCGTACACCGCGCATCCGGTATACATGAAATTTGAAAGTAACCTCCGTTGTGATGTTTGGCTCCAAAGTGTTCAAAGTTGTCAAATTCGTCACTTTTAGATTTCAATTACCTCACGCGTTTCAACGCGTTTGATCAGTTTTTAAGGAGATGTTGCGAGAAAAAAAGAATGCAAATAACGAAATACTAGCGTTTCGCCAATTTTCAAACGCACGAACGTCTAAAAAGATAACAAAAATTTGTAAACTATCAAAAACTATTTGAATCAGTCATAAGAATATACCTAATACGCCGTTATATTTGGATTTAAGTTTCAGCCATTTGAACCGAAAATCAAAGGTTTTTCGTAAAAAGCTGCAAACATTATACCTAACAATGATAAAAATAATTTTGATTTTGATATTTAGACAAAAACTAGACAAAAACCCATTGAAATTTGTAAAATTTTTATCTTTATTGTATAAAATGTTAACTAAACAAGATAATCGAACCATTTCCAGAAGAAAATTTCACATTTCAATTTTGGATTGTTAAAAATATGCTACATACAAAGTACCATCAATGTCCATCAATATATAGGTACCACTTGGATTCATTCATTTTTCTAAACGTTGTTCACAAAAAAAAAAAAAACTTCTTTTATGCAATATATTTTTGTACTTCTCAGAATTTAATAAAAATTAAATCATTAATATACGCTACGTAACTGGAATCAAACAAATTTTCAGGGATTTTTTTTTTTTTTGACTTGTCACATTACATTTTTATTTGGGTTGGGAGAGTAGAGTGTTCATAAACAGTATAAGTTACGCTTATGGTCATCAAGAATTAAAAATATTTTTATTAATAATCTCTCGATAAATTTTAGGTATTCTGTTTGTATGTGTTTAATATTTGTAGGTATAGTATCTTCCCGGAAAACGTAATATTTTTTAAATGGCCGTTATCTTAAGCGTAACAAGAAAATATGACAATGATAATAAAAATAACGCTTTTATTTTTATTACTTAAAAAGTCCAGGCTTAATGAGCTGTACGAAATTTCTCAGAAAATACAAATAGTTTTGAATAATTATTATTTAGCGAAGAATTTAAATAAATTAGGTTACCGTTGTTTTTCAAACTGGTTAAAGTGACGCAATAGTATAATAAAAGTTACATTTAAGTTTTGTGTACCAAAAGTCTGTATAAGTACCTAGTGTAGGTTATACTTAACTAAAATACTAGTAGTGTATTTTTGAAACCTGTAAGAAGTTTTTATGGAAAGTAGTAATAACCGTTCAGTTTTATGCAAATTTACAACCTACGAGCGTCATAGATATTTTCATCTGTACAAATTTTATTTAAATTTCTGGATTCTCTATTACGTATGAAATATACATAGGAAGGTAGTTAGAAGTAGCTAGTTAACGGTTATAAATTTCATCGATATTTATAATTTTGTTAAGATTATTAGTTATTTTTTTTACACTAAATGATTTATTCTTTATAGCAGAAACCAGATAGCTGATAGAAAATAGTGAAGATGCAGTGTTTCAAAAATGAAATATAATTGACGTATAGTGATCGATATTTTTTTTATTACATAAACTTACCGTACGTTTAAATAGTTGAAAGGGAAAAATAGTTGTAACTCGTAGATGACAAAATAAATCTTTTAAAGATTATTTGGGTCTTACGTATCATTAAAATTATTTTTAACATTTACAACTACTGACATTGGAAATTGGTAATTTTATTTAATCGATATTGAAATATTAAATTAATATATAGCTGGAAACAAAAATATAGTTAAAATAAATAATATCGTATACGATGATTGACTATGAACAATACTTTTAAGTTATCGCGTACACATATATTAGGTATATAATTGAATAAACAGATCAATAATAATAATTTATAAATTCTAACTATAAAAATATATAGTATAATATAATCAACAATTATAACATTTTTATTTTAATTATCTTATTGTTTTCTGATTTCTAACAATATATTGCAACAATGTAACAAAATTTATTTGAAAGTTTTTTGGCAGAACTGTTGAAACACATAGCTTTGTTTAGAATAATAATGCAATATGTCAAAGTTAAAAAAACAATCAGGGGCTCCAAGGAGTTGAAAGGGAGTTGAAAGGGAAAGTGGTTTAGTTTTGTTAATCAATTAAACCACTACCCCTTTCACTTCGTTGGCCTATCAAGCTGAATTTTGTTCGGTGGTAGCTTTTTTAAGGAAAAAAATAAAATTAGGCAAAGTCTAAATTAAAATCAGGTGCTCTAAGGAGCTTGAAGAGACTATTACCACTTATTAAAATAGCCTACTTTTTGTTGTCCTATAAAATTGATATTTTTCTCAGAATTGTTTTTTTCGAAAGCAATGATTTATCATTGTTTCAGACATTAAATAACACGTTTAAACCACAATTTCCAAACCAGTGACCCACCCAAAGCGTAGTAACTACTCCGTCAAACTACTCATACGACCTAGAGTGAAAAAAAATAGCTTCCTTGCTAACGCTCAGAATCTAATAAACAATTTAAAACAAATTGTAGTCATAAAAGTACATTTTCCAATTTCTCAAAAGTTTAAAAGTTACCATATAATGCATAATAGAATATGAAACAAATACAAAATATCTTTTCTCAAATCTATCTTTTATAGTGCTACACATAAATGTTACATTTAAGAGAAACGAATGAATAATACTTTATAGCCTAGGGGAAACTATAAAAAAATTGATTGTTCAATGAATTATGTTTGTCTTAATTTGTTTATTTTATTTGTTTTAAATTCATATACATATATATATATATATACAAATTGTAAAACTTTGAGGGCTAATTTTCAAAGCAAAAATCTATAGTAATATTAATAATTAATTATTGCAGTATTAATGTCTTTGAAACAAATAGTTCTAAAGAAAAAAAAATTATAATTATGATCGCAACATTTGCATACAATACAAATTAAATCAACACGAAGACACGAAGTTTCATGTTATTTTATGATTCATTGTTTTACTCATCTCCATAACATAATTTTATCATCTGCAGAAATAATAGATAGTATTAAAAATGATAGTTTCTAGATTTGTTGTTACAAATATCTAGTAGTTTGGTATGACAACCTGTTTCAAAACCATATATTTGTTAATTAATTTTTCACTAACGCGGTGAAAATCATAAATTTTTTTTAAAAATGAACTGCACATTCCTCTAAACGGCTATGTTTTAATAAAGTTACTTTTCTCGGTTTTATTTTAATAAACGTTAAATACACTATGATTTTTTTTATCATATTATCTCGCATTTTATTAATTACAATTGAAAATGTCTTCGCTTATGAAGTGTGTATTGTATATTGTCTTGTCCGTTCCGCCTAGTTATTACTTATAATAAGACCATAAGATTACCTTTGAGTTTTTATAACCCTCAGAATTTTTTATTTTATACGACTTATAACGTGAGTTTTTTAAGTACCTAGTTTTTTTTTATGATTTTTAAAGGTGTGGTTATTCGTACATACATAATTATACTTTTACACATAAACTGCAGATTTAGTACTCAGTTTCAGTGCGTAGATCATGTTTCAACCATAACAGATAGAATGAATCTTTAACCATCAAAGTTTATTAGGTGCTTGGTATATGTATTTAATAGAGAAACTTAAGTTTGTATTTTAATTTATTACATATAAAATCCCTAACGAAGTATAGAAAATCGGAACTGCAGTAGGTATTGTAATAAAGTATTTTATTTATATTTAGTGGGTACCTACCACTCTTTATAAATGGGTAATTATTACTATTTATTAATAAAATCTTTACAATTTTGTCAATTCGATCCACTAGACTACGTTTGATAAAAAAAAAAAAAAAAAAAAAAAAAAAAATGTAGTTTCTTAGTTGTGATTTATTAAACGATTAAAAAAATTGCAAACTGAAATTTTTCAATCTATGGTTGTGTAATGTCTTTAAATACAATAATAGGACGTATTGTATTGTTTTAAATTTCTATAAAACTATAATCGGACAATTTAAACGTATTGATTGACCTATATAATCGTGTTATGTACCTTTTAAGTATTCATATTTGATTTTAGACACGACGAATTTGTTTTCAGTTTAAAATATTTACTGCTATAAATAATGATAATTATTTTAGACTCTAAACGACAAACGCTACAAGGAATTTGTTGGTTTCAACATACCTGAAATTCTTTCTTGTCTTGACGCATACTTAAACAATGAATGTTTGCTCTAGTCAAAATTCTTTGTGTACGCTTGTTTATTATCAGCTGTTAGAGACAAATTTTCAATATTAAAAAATACAGGATAGGTATAGATTTTAAATTTATTTATTGTCTACTGGTTTTAAAAGTGTTTCACCCATAGGCTGATGAAAACACAGAAATACACGAGAACGCGTGAAGATAATGTTATGAGTATAGATGTGAGTTTGGTAAATTTACTAGGTAAATTTTACGGGTAAAAATAAATAAACAAAAAAATTTTACAGATGATTGTTTTTCCAATGTTAAAATTGAGTAATTCATAATTTTGAAGGTTTTTAAGTTATTCTTTAATTTTTGTAAAACATTTTCTTTAAAACAATTCAACAATCGTAATACACATACGTTGGACATTTTACCTGTAAATTTACCGAAACATTTTTATCGGTAAATTCCACTTCACTAAATATGAACCAAAATTTTGTCAAAAAGCGAATGTTAAACTCCGCTGATACATTTTTTGTGGGACAGTATTATTCTAAGAAATCTTTTAAAAAGATAGAAATACAATTATTTTACCCTTTATATGTAGGTTATCAATTTTTCATTTAAAAAACTTAAAAATTTACCTATCATACAAATTTAAAAATTCATTCACAGTGGTAATATAAAAACTCTACATTACAGATAAGTTTTTTTTCTAAAAATTAAAAAAAGTTATTATCCTATTGAAATATCTAATATTATATGAATATTTATAGAATAATTTGGTTCCTCGTAAACCAGTTTTTACTCTACCCTGAAAAAATACTATTCACGATTGCATTAAATGTAATATTAGCATGAAAATAATTTTGGATTATATTTAAAATGTATATATCTATATAGTACTTCAAAAGTATTATATGGTCAAAATTTAAAACATTTTCATTAATTTGTCTATAAAAAACCCTTTAAAAACGGTTTCCAGCACGTATGAAAAACTCTCTGTTTATATAATACGCCTTACAGCAAACTCAATACACTTTATTACATTATCTTTGCTTCATATTTACTAACGTCTACGAAGTAAGTTATTTCTAAAAGAAACTCTTTAATTAACAACACTCAAGGTTTTAATTTGTTCTCAATAATAATAATTGATCAATTCACTTAAAGTATCGTCAGGTTGTTAAAATAATAATTAAAACAAAAGTTGAACAAAAACTTAAAAACTTTTTGTATACTTTTGACAATTTATAATGTAGAATTTATAATATTATTTATTTTAATGTAGTTTTAGTTTAAAAATTAGAATTCAAAATGTTTTTTAAAAAATAAATATTTCAATAGTACAGGTACTCATAACTTTTTCACATAGTTAAAACTTAAAAAGTAACCGTTCATACCATTGCATGTGATTACAAGTATGTATATAGAAACACATTTTTTCTGTAAATTACATCCTTCCTCTTAAAACTTATTTGTATATTATGTTATGAAAAAAATAATTTACTCACAGCAATAAAAAAAAAAAAAAAATCCATCCTTTGATAAATATAATATATACGTAGCGTTGAAAAAAAAAAAAAAAATTGTAATTACTTACTTTTAAAATCATTGACCGAAAATCATGGAACTTTTACAAATTATTTCAAATCATTGTTTTTTTTTTGATAAGGTTTGTTTTAGAAGTATAACTTTAGTTGTTTGTAAGTTTATTGTTTTCCATGTTATTTCATCCATTTTATAGATAGTTAATACATGGCTAATGTAAATTTTCAAATTTATTTGTAAGTTTATTTTTGTTTATGTGTCAATATTTAACAATTTTAATTTTATTTTCTAGATATTAAAATTTTTTACAATAACAGAAATTAGTATAGGAAAAATTAGATATAATTATCGAGCTTCAAGTAATAAAAATCAAATGTATTCATTACGCTGCTCACATAAACTTTGTGATATACCTAGATCAAGATATTGTTTTTTTAACGGCGACTATTTTTGTTGCTTTATGATTTAATATTTTTTTAAAATTTTTATACCAAGTTTGTGCTGCCTTGACCCGATTTTTTATCTTTGGTATTATTTATTAAAATAAATATTATTTTACTGATAATTGTAAGCATAAATTAATTTGGAGCCAGTTGGTGTATAAAATACACACATCACATGTACCTAATATTTTATATCCATACATTTTATAAGTTTTTTCAAGTGATACTTGAATATAAGTTATATTGCAACTTTACAATTTTATTTTGAAAGGTGCACATTTTAAAGATGAGTCGTAGTCAGAAAAGATTCGATTTAAAGTATTAAAAGGGACAAAATAGCTGCATTATCTAAGTAATGAATTTTGTATTTTTCAGTCACTTACTTTTAATTTTGAATATTTACAAAGTACACAAAACACAACGTGCTCGCTAAAATTTCTATGATGTAATTGTACATTTTTACGGATTAGTGCATTTAAAGAGTTTTTATTATATCATATGTTTGTTTTCGCATGACCGAAACGTATTAAAAAACTATTAATAAATTAGGTATACACTCCTAATATTCATCATCATATTTAACGTTATTACATCCTAAAGGCTAGTATTATGTTTTTTTAAAAAAAAGTTACTATTGACATTTACGATTTACGACATTTTAATTTTATAATTGATTAAAATTACTTGGGCATATTATGAGTGATGTTCAATTCAATATTTAAGCGTAATTAACGATATTAGTATATGTATTATTTTAAAGGGGGGAAATTTTAGGTAGTTTTACAGAACTCTGTTTTTGGTAGACAATAGATGGATTAGAGGAAATTCCCCCAGTTTTTTACTGTAAAATTATGTTAAATAATTGAACGTATTATGAGTGAACAAGCGAATAAAAACGATATATATTTGTTTACAAATGTTTTCTTTTATTTTAAAATTCATTTTTGTGTTAGACTTTTTAAAAATGTATAAAATATAATAGCAATGAACTGTTTTGCGATATTTTTAGTATTCGAATGCTTTTACCCTATAACCAAGAGGGTATTTAAGAGATATATTACAAAAATAGGTATCATATCACACTTCATGGTAAATATGTTGATTGAAAGATTAATCGATTAATTAGGTAATTAAAGTAATTAATGTTCTGTAGAATTTTTTCTATAGAATGAACATGTGATTTTACACATTTTTGAATACAAATTGTAAATAATGGTCAAATTCAAACTTTTGTCATGATAATTTCTAAAATGAGTCCATTGTCTTTAATAATTTTAAGCCCTTAGCAAAAATGATTTTTAGCATACTTGTTTATATGATTCTTACCTACTTAAATTGATAAGGTTATGGGTTATAGTTTTAATTGCTCAATAAAAAGTTTGTTGAATTCAAATTTAAATGAATTAAATAGTGGAAAAACTATTCAAATTTTAAACCAAAATAATGTGATCTGTGTACAAAGATAATATGAATAAAGAACCAATGAATAGTTAACTTTCTCTTTCTCTTAGTGAAATAATAATGTTAGAAAGAATAAAAATCTTTATACTTTTATGCTAGAAGTGTTTAAGTGTAAAACTTTCGATTATTAGAAAATATAATCTTCAATTTTTCAAATATTTCTTGTCGAATTCTGAGATCAAACAATAGACTACTTCGTACTCAATATAGTGTAACTGTGATTATCAGTTTTTTTATGGCAATGATTTCTCGTTATTATTAAATACTATGATCCATCCTTACTTTAGACTTAGTTGAAATTTGATTTCCTTATTGTTTTCTCATTCTTTTATAAAAAAATTAGTAATTTTTTCCTAAATGTACATGTATAATATTTATACTATCAAAATAAAGAATATCACTTTTATGAGTATGATTTTACACCCAAATTTAAAACAACTTATGTTCTAATAGTATTCAATTGATATTTCACAATGAAACGAATTTCGATGTGTGGATCGTCAAACAAAAATAGCGATTTGATTTACAGCTATGTAAATAACAATCACAGTTTTATTGGAACGATGTCGGAACAAAAATGTAAAAAATAAATTGATGGTTAATGAAACCATTAATTTACTTTCCACATTTTTTTTAGACGATAAAAAACTTAATAGTTTTCATAATTTTGTTTTTTTTTTTTTTTAAATTCATGTGTCTATTGTCAATGATCGATTTTTATACTCATACAAATATACTTTATTAATTAGGTAACGAAAACTTATTCCAGTAGATATCGGTATCTATATGACCTATATTTTATTGAGTTAAATTAGTGATTTAAAGTTTGGAGATGGTACAAATAAAATAACAAAATATGTAGTTCAAAATAATCAATATAATGTACGTGTTCACATTTTGCAATAGAATCATCAAATTCTCCAAACATTTGATACACCTATGTCGTAAGTCTTATATGTACCTGTAACTTGATTTGTTTAAATAAATTTTATCGATAAAATATTTTAGTGTGTCCAACAGAAATATTAATTCGAATTTATCGAATCACTTACTTTTCTGGGAATATTAAATTTACACAACTTATAAAAATATATATTTGAAACATCAGTGTTGTAAAAGCGCTGTTCATATAACCAAATAGTCATTTGTTCATATATATATATATGTATATAAATTAGACCGTTCTATTCATGGCTTGTTTGCGTTTCAAACAAAATTATTTAATTATTTGGAAATGTATACAGCATATATAGATGTATTGTATTTTAATCATTTTGAACTTTTCTAATGTTTGAACCATAACATTTAGTGCTACAAATGCCATTAACGTTTTAAAACTTTTTTATTTTGTTCTAATTTAATGTAAATAAAGTTTGTTTTGTGAGGACTCTATATTAAATATTAGTCAAATAATAAATGTATTGGGTTTTCAATATTTTCCACTTACATATTTTCATTTTTGTTTTTTTTTTTTAAATCTATATATTTAGTATCAAATTTCACACAATATTCACCATAAACACTTGAAATTTACTGAGAAAAAATACTTTTAATTTTGAGTTTTACGTTCATGTGCATAATTTAATGTAGGTATTGTTTAATATTTTTAGTTTAGACTGAGATATTTCTATTAATACATTATTAATTATTAATTTTAATTTGTAATTTGAATGCAATATTAAAAATTTTATCTGAAATTCAGCTGAGATTAATAAAAAAACATAGTACATTTATTGGAACATCTATAAAATTAAAAACTGATTTCACAGGTTTTTATCTTATGAACTTGCCTTCTTATAAAGGAAAATTTTTTGGCTAGAGTTCCCCCGTTTATAATAGTGTAAATGCAAAATTATCACAAGCCAACGAGGAACAGTAAAAGTTAGCTATCATCCCAAATAGTGTTTCTAAATAAAATGTTTGACATTTTCTAGGTACATTAATAAGTTCAATTAAAATTTTATTTACTTGATATAATATATAGTAGAAATTCACAGTTGGACAAATTACTTAAAATCTGTATTAAACCTGACATAAGTTACAAAATTTAGTAATTTGATCGATATTATATCGTTGTTTTTTAACATATATATTAATATGATGCGATAAAGTTATTTGTAAAAATTAATACGTATAGGTACAAAAGGTAATATATGGGTACGGGCCATAGTGTGTTAAAGATTAGATGTGACAAACAATGTATTTTTGAAATTGAAATGGCACTCTAAATACTTATTAGTTTTTATTTATGCGTCGTGTACTTTTAAGCTTTATTTTAATGAATAAAATATAATGATTCGAAAAAAATCAGTAAAAATTTTTTCTTTGGTTTTTGGCAATAAGCTCATCACTGATATATTTTTAAATTATTTGGGAATTTCACACATGTCTGAAACAAAAAACTAAAAATTAACTATACTTCAATTTTTTATACTGAATATATTTTAAAGAGTATTGACATTATAAACATTTGTAAAAATTGTCGTTTTCATAAAACCTTTAATTCATAGTGAATAGAAGTTGAAATTTTAATACAAACTTTGGCCTATAATCGTTTATTTGAAATGGATGATTCATTATTTAGTTTTTGGTTTATGAATGTTGAACATTCAAAATATTTATAGCCGTTTTTACTCCTTACGGCCATACACCACGTGTTCTTTACCTATTTTCGTTCTAAAAAGCTGTATTAAATATGTGACATCACGTTGTTTTTGTTTTAATACGTTGTAAGTTTGAAATTTATAGATAGTTTGATATATACTCACTAGCTAAATACTGCCAAGTCAGCCAATCGTACACGTTTACTGTAGTTTATAATCTATATAGTTTCGACCGATATTTTTAAAAGTTTTTTAGAATCGCATAATATTTTTTTAGTGCTTGGACACTGTTACACGATTATTTATTCGTGGAACAATTTTTTTTTTTTATTTAAAAGAATTTTAGTAAGTAGACCTTTAGGTATTTATTGTTACCTACCTATTTTCAGCACAGTTGTAATTTTATTATGAAACACTTAAAATTTAACTCGTTTCCGTAATCCTTTACGCGTATCATAATAATAATATTCTCCTTTCGTTACATGACTTTTTGGCGCTTCGTATATTTTATTAATATTTATACTCGTTGTCCATGCAGTTTATCTCCGGTCTCTCCATAAAGCGCAGCTCTAATTGCTGGCAATTAAAATGCAAAGTTAATACATACCGCATAATATTATTATTATTATTATTATAATCTTTTCAAATGTTTAATTTTTTTTTTATTTTAGATTCAATGAGCGACAAACGATGATATTGTTTCTACAACAATGTTTGAAGGTTTATCGACTCTGGTGATACTTTGGTCGAAGCTTTTTTCGAAATTTAGATTACTTTTTGAGTTTTACCCAAAAACCAAAAAAAAAAAAAATCAAAAATTTTACGGCAAAAATTTTGAAATTTTTCTGTTTGTAATGACGTTTTCGGGTATAAGGAGTGTTGTAATCGGTTACATCGAATACATTAAAGTCGGGATTTCGGCGTATTTTATTTAAAGTGATTTTTAATGTTTTAATTGTTTTTTGAGTTGTGTGCCGAAAACTACAAAAATGGTGAAATCGCCGAATAGGAGTAATTCACAATATTTTTCATTTTCTCTCAGCATTTGTTTTAGGTTGTATACGTTATTTGATTATATTATATATATATATATAGCTCAATGAGAACGGTTTTTTTAATGCAACGATATAATATAACGATATTATCGTTGCTTTCAGACGTTAAATAATACGAATTAAAACCAATTTAACTAAAAATACAACTTAGAAACCAATGACCCATTCAAAGCGTAGACGCTACTGCACCGTTCTTTATTTCATCTTCAGCGTATACGTATTATACTTATTCTGGATATTTATTAGAATAATAATGTTTTTTCGAATCATCAGGCGTTGGAAAAATGCATTTAATCTTTTGGCGATTACACGCACTCGTGTAAACAGCGTTCGCTTCGCCAACGTCGTCCGACATTATATAGGTACTAACAAGCTCCGGTATAGGTACTGCTTACTAACCTGTCACGGTGTTAACCGCGGTATCCTCGAGCGGAAAAAAGCGATTTTCTGCACGTTATTTATACGGCAAACGCGACGGATGTACACTGCAGTCAGTGTGTATAGGTCATATTCAAATGGGCCGAATTCCATAACCGCCTTTGGCACGCGGTCGCATCGAAAAGGCTGGAAAAAAAAAAAAATGATAGAAAGGGGTAAAGGTACACTTCATAGACACCGTGTCGATATATATATATATAAAATATTAGAGCCAAGAGTGGCTGACACACAAAAACACAAAAAACAAAAATTTCGTGCTCGTGAAACTGCCTTGACGGGGGGATAGGGACGGTACATTAATATGTGTAATAAATCAAAATATAATCTGCCGATGTGGAAGGCTTAATGTTTTCCACGCTTTTATGTATATATATATATATATTTATGATAATAAATCCGTGAACCGTTTTGCGAACGGTGGCGAGGAGGAAATGAGCGTTAATAAGTCAACTGTTGTGAAAAGAAAATAATAATAATACATTAAACCACGCTTCCGCGGTTGGCACGCGATCGGGCGCAACAATGTATACAACGTATTCTTGTCGAGTTTTTATTTTTTTTTTTTATTTACCTAAACTCGGTTTTTAACGAACGATTCAATCAATAGTGTTATAGAGACAGTTTTCAAGTTAAACGCACCTATACAGCGATTGTTTTTACGCGATAGTACATAATAAAAAAATGGCTATGAAAGATTTTACTCAGATAGAATAACACGATTTTTGTTTGTTCGAGATTGTTTTATGACTTTGACGTTTGAAATATTAAGAATATAATATTATAGTGCAATGTATAAGCTTGCTATTTGTGGTTAAAATTTTAACTATACCCGGTTTAGGTAAACATGATATGCACGCACACCAGCTGTAAATTTGTTCTATTTTCATCTGCAGGTCGAAATTTTAAAAATGGATTACCGAAGTAAAATTGTTTTCTTTTTTGTTGTATACAGTTTAAATCAGCACATGTCAAACAATTTATGTTATTTATTTATCAGATTAATGGAAGGCCATAGGGTTATTTTAACTGTACATAGGTGTTTGGCACCTTTATTTTTTTTTTTTTATAAAAATATCATTTACCTTCTCGATTCGTCAATTATTCTTGGACACAAACTAATTATAGGATGTATGTTTTTAAAATATGATCATCGGTGTTTGTATTGTCTGGTCGGTAACATCGATATAAATATCTTGAACGCTGGAAGCTCTAAAGTAATTGATACACAAGTTTGATATACGATTTATTTACTGTATTGATAACGATTTATTATTATTATCCCTCATATATTTTGTGATTTATAATAATCATTGTTCTCTCGTATGTTTAGAATGTACTATAGTATGTTTTAGACGCAGACAAAAATATCATTTTTTTTATTATACTAAACGAGATTTAAAATATGATTTATTTTCAATCTGATTTATTTCTGGCGGTAAACATCCGTCTAAATTGTTTTTTGTTTGTAACTTTACCATTTACGAATGGCAATAAGAATTATTGAGAAACCGAAACAAACGATATTAAATTTTGTTTTTAAATATTCAATAATAGTATTCGTATAAACTTTGTCAGATTAAACTTTTGGAATCCTTTAAGCAATTCAAGTTTCGGGGCCCTTTCACTGTTTTTCTAATAGTTATTCTATTTTGAATCAAATATTGAAATATGAATTTCACTATTCAAACAACAAGGAATCTAACCATGGAACGAATATAGTATATTATATGATTTATATATTGCTTTTAAACGACCAGAAAACTCAGCACATAAATATGCATATGATTATATACGCTTAGAATATTCAGAATATTTGTACAAAAAATCTTTTTTATTTATTGGCCTTGAATTTTTTTGATTTTTCCATTGTCACGGAGCTCATAGGCGATTGTAGCCTATTTTGCTCAATGGGTATTTTAAATATGTATAAGTTATATATTATATATATATTATATAAATTTATATATATTATATGAATTGTAAACAAACATACTAGCCGTAAGAGCGGTGATAAGTGTTTTGTTATTATTATTTTGCTTTTTTTAAATTTTTTGTAATCCGTTCAGACTGCCAACCTTCTATGAACCACGTTGAATGCAATTCTATAAAATACCTATAACTAATGTTGTAAAGTATTATACACAATGTACAATTGGTACTTTGCTTATAGGGCTAAAAATAAACATGTAGAATTTTGCAATTTGGATGTTCCGGACACGAATTTCGCAGGTGGCACTGTCGTTTTATAACTGGCGACATAATTTTGTAGTTGTAGTAAACAATATAACGCTACATGTATACGTATAATAATACGAATAATACAAAAAAAAAGAACGATACCACAGTAAAGATGCAGGAGCAACTACGCTTTGGGTGGGTCATTGTTTCAAAGTTGCGGTTTATCCGTATTATTTAATATCTGAAAGCAATGATAAATCATTGCATTCAAAAAAACGATTCTGAGCGATCTATCTGGTCTAATACGTCCTAGATGAATGTATTTAAGATCGCAAATTACTATCATTTTTATCAGTTTTGGCACATAACTTAGAAAACAATCAAAATATCAAAAAATATTTCAAATAAAATAAAATTTTAAGCCTAGATCCAAATTTTTATGTAGTATTTAACGTAACGATTGGAGTACTTCTTCTGCCCTAAACATCATTACAAACTAGAAAATTTCAAATTTTTTGCCGTAAATTTTTCGATTTTTTATTGGTTTTTGGGGTAAAATTCAAAAAACCAAGCAAAATTAAAAAAAAAACTTCTCTCAAAGTACCGCCGCAGTCCATATAACTTTTAGAAAAGTTACTGACTTTGAAAATCGGAGCATTCCTTCTGTATAAAAAGGTTTTGATAGAAATAAAAAAACAATATTGTAAAAATAATACGTTCCTCGCTCGTATCTCAGAATCTAATAATATAACTATGAGTAATCGATATATTAAAAAGCGTTATAATACGATTCAACAATGAAACTAAATTTTATTGTCCTCAATAAGTCGCTAAAATTTAAATGCTTACATAACATCTTAGGTCCCTGCAGTTACTACATGTCTCAAATTTCAAGGAGTTGAAAATTATCATACGGTTGACTATAGTCTTAAACGTTAAAATAAAACATGTATATTTCATTTTATTGTTTGTTTGAGTAAGTAACAGATACGCATTTAGTAATAACTATTGTTTTTCCAGTTCAAACCGTACCAATGATGATTTATATGTATATATATATATATAATAAGGCATTTCACGCGTAAAAACGATCACATGAATTAATATTCGTCGTATATTATTAAATGAATATTATATAATACATAGGGTTTCATCTATTTGTGGTTATGTTTGCACAAGTGTTTAATCCATTTTTCCCGGCACAACACATTTTTGTGATATTACAAAAATTCGGCCTAAACTTCCCGTCACTGATTGCTGCACGTGATTCTTTTCATACGTTTCACTGGCCAACTATTAGTACAGTATTATGTGTCTATATAATGTATATTTATAATAATAATTTACAGACATAATGGATTTTATTTAAATGACTTGACGTTTGACAAACAAAGGAACAAATTGAAAATCGGTGGTAATTGTTAAAAAAAAAAAAAAATAAAAATTTGGCGATAGCTTCCAAAGAAGTCCAACAGAAAATAATTAAAAAGTAATAAATAAAAAAAATTCAAATTTAGATATCATTTCCATATGAAAAATTATTGTTTTAAATTGAACCGTTGTGTACACGTTTTACTTGTATAGATTCTGAGTAATTAGAAAGGCGTGTAACTTAAGTCTAAATTGTATATGTACATATATACACCTGTAATTTTAAGTGATACAAAATCAATAAGCGTGAAATAAAATATGGAAAAAAATGAATATATTGTTGGTTTTAATTATAATGTGATTTTTAAAATATTATAACTGACGAGTGAAATTGATAATCTAGAATTTCAAGCACAAATATATTTAAATAATTTATTTTGATTTGAAAGTTTTCTATTTCGATTGTAAAATTATTGATTTAAAAGTTGAAAATAATGAATCAATTTTTTGTTTTTTTTTTTTGGCTTATTCCGGGCCTTCGCCGAAATCTTTTGAAAGTTCCCCGTTAAACTTAACTTTATATTTTGAGTGTTGCACACATGCCTTTACCAATCTCATCAGTTTTGCAGGGATTCCAAGTTCGGTCATTGCTTTCCATAGCCTACATCGATTTATGGAGTTATGGAGTTATGGAGCTTGTCTGAAATCCACAAATAATAGGTATATATCCATGTCAAACTCGTGACTTTTCTCTACTATTTGCTTTATCGTATGTATGTATTTTATCAACTGTCAATCTCCCTGGTACAAATCCTGACTGATACTGTCCTATTGTTTCCCTTGAATATAATTTGATTCAGTTTAATATTATGTTTGATATTATTTTGTAAGATGTGTTTAGAAGGGAAATTCATCTGTAATTTTGGCAAACCGTAGTGTCTTTTTTTTTTGTGAATCGGGCACAACCCTGACACGTGCCATCTATTTAGTATTTTTTTGTTTCTATATGATATCTACTAGCTGTGTCATTAGATCTTTTCCTCCTTTTTTCAGGAATTCTGCAATAATTGCATCTTTCCCTGGCGCCTTCCCATTTTTCAACATATCTATCCCGTTCCATTTTTCTATCATTGGTTTGTCTAACTATTGTTCAACTGTACTAAGATTTTCTTTCTTTTTTTGGTTCAGCATTTTCTCAAACATCTCCTTGAACTCGTTTGCGGCCTTTTTCTTTTCTGTTATTAGAGATCCCTCTCCATATTTTACAATTGTTCATTTTTCCTTAAACCCAATTTTAATTTCATTCACTTTTTCAAAAAAGAGTATTACATTGTTTTTGTAACTATTCTCTATTACTTCAAGTCTAGAGTACTCCCAGGCCCTTTTTTTCCTTCTAAATATATGTTTTGTTTCTTGTTGCTTGATTGCTAATAATCTTTTATTCTTTCTGTGGTGCAACTTACTATCATATTTCTAGTCATAACAAAATTAATTAATCTTGTGCCATTATCGTTTGAGACTCTCCTTCTCAATTGTCAGTCTGCATATTATTTGCTGTTCTATTTTTGCATTAAAATCCCCCTGTAGGACTTTCACTTTATTAGTCGGTATCAAATCACACACATTATCCAAACCTTCCTAAAATAAAATTTTGACCTCCTCTCTTTTGTTTTCAGTTAGAGCGTACCCATTAATTAATATCACGTTAAACCATCGACATTCTAGTTCAATATAGCAAATTCTGTCGTTCACTGCCTTAAATTTCTTTACTTTAGGTAATAATGGTTTCTTGTAGGGCTAACCACCCTACAATGTTAAAAAACCTGATTGCGAAGCACCAAAATCATACGCCACGGATGAAGAAGTGAATCAATTAACTGTTGTAAAATAGTGAAACATTTATATATATATATATATATATATATATTTTTTTTAACTAGTCATTCACACGCTCGATAAATGCTATTTCAAAAACATATTTTACTAAGCGTTGGTTTTTTAAAAATATTATTTTTAAATTTAAAACTAAACTAAATGCCAAAAAACGAAAGTAAGTTTATATAGCAACTAAAGTAGCACAATTTCTATAATTATTATACAAAATAAAGTTCCATGTAATGAAGAAACGAATTAAATCAATACAAATAACTGAATTTGAAATTCAAATTGTTGATGTTCTTTCTCTGTCTGTCATACGTAAATCATAGAAATTTAGAAGGTTTTTGATTCCAACATACTTTTATCAATCTATTAACGCGATTATGATTGGCCGTAAACTGATTTAAATTCTTCGAGACGTCTACTTTTAATTCTACGTGTGACGTTATTTTATTTGTGTACTTTTTTTTAGAACCATAGATTAAAAACTTTCATATCATTTTGAAATTTTAATTTTTAAAGATTTAGAAGATGAAATCAAAAATATGACAAGTAGGGTTAAAAGAAGTTGTTTTAAAAAATAAAATTAGTTTATAAAATCTTCATTGGATATTTTAGATGATTGGATATTGGTACGTTGGAATCATAGATTTCATTTTCATTTAAATTCCTATAGTTAACAGACAGAGGAAGAAAATTGACGTTTTGATCAACAAAATACAATTTGACACCAGGTTTCCAAAAACAATTATTTTGTTAAGTAAAATACAAATCAATCATCTTATGATTAAAAATAGAAAATAAAGTTTCGTTGTAAAGTTTATACACTAAACTTGTGTATACTCGTATTTTAGCTCTTAGCTATTACTATTTTGTTTTGAATGTTTTGGAGTCTGTAAATATGTTTTTAAAAGTTTTACGTGATCGTATAAAATATATAGATATTGCACTTGGAATTCAGATAGTAGTGATAGTAGTTGAAAAAAGTTATTACGCCTTTTTTTTTATATCATGAGGTAGCGTGAGTGATAATAGTATACTTTGAAAAACGATTAAACTTACGGTCGATTTCAACAAAGTTTTTACCATTTTTGTTCACACCTCCGAACTTTTCGCAGAATCAGTTTGAAAATCAAATGTTCCCTCACTATTTTAAAAATGGTAAAAATCATACCAGTTATAAAAGTGTTACAGTTGACATAAGGTCAATCTACATTATTAATTGTTATCGACGCATGCTACTATACAATAGCAGTTATAAAAAAACTTGGGTTTGTGTAATGTATGAGATTCTGAGCGAAGCGAGGAAACTATTAATTATACAAAGATGTGTATTTTTTTATTTTTTTATTTTTTTTACTTTTGTGTCTGTGGCAAGTGTTCCGTGCACAGCTCCTAGGGAATTGCTCCGATCTTCAACAACAGTACCTCTTTCCAGTAGAGAATTTTATATCCTTGGTGCATTATTGATAGTGTTTTTTTTCGAAATTTTCAATTCCAAAAAAGTTTTTCAGGAAAAACAAAAAAAAAAATTTAAGAAAAAACGGAAAAAAGTACGGAAAATGCATTTTTGACAAAATCAATTTTGTTAATTAATCATAACTCCCAAAATAATGATTGGAAAGACTTGATATTTTCACACAATGCTAACATTGATAATGTACAGGTGTATTTTTGAGCTAAATATAGAACTTCGAAATTTTCAAAAATTTCCAATTTTATTATCATTTAATTTCAATAAAAACTTAAATTTTCCAGAAAAAGTTTTGAAAATTTAATACAATGTTAACAACATATAAACTGTTCGTAATTAAAAAATTTTAAAAATCGTTAGTCGCAATTTTTTTTTATAGTCGTTTTAATTCTGAAAATTGGCGTGTAGCCTGTGTTAGCTGAAATTTTGCATACAGCTTTGTTTAGGATGACAATACGTTATGGAAAAGTCAGTAAAGGGAGACTAGGGGCTAGGATTGATATTTTTTTTATTTTTGTGATCACTTTTTCTAGTAGAAAAAATGTTCCAATTTTAACGTACATTACCTCAAAAGATCGATAGTTGATCCGAGATGGTAGTTTATTTGGAACGTTGATTATTTTTTTGTTCTGTGGAAAAAACGAAAACGGACAAATTCCCAAAAGTACTCCGTTTGACTTGAAATTTATATGTGTTATTAAAAAGGATTTAACGAGTTATCTGCTTAGTTTTCAAACTATTTTGAACATTTTTAAGGGAGTAATGGAACTTGGGGGAAACAAATTACGGAAAACGTGTTTTTCACATCGTTTTAGATGTTTTTGATCATAATATCCAAATTAAAGATTAGACGAAGCTGAAACTTTTACACAATACCAAAATAGGAAAGATACAGATTTGACAAGAGTATTTATTGTTAAATTTGTTTTTACCACGACGTATACTAGACATCTGATCTCGCTCAGAATCGTATTTTCGAAGGCAATGATTTATCATTGCTTCCAGAAATTAAATAATGCGTTTAAACCACAAATTCTAAACTAGTGACCCACCCAAAGCGTAGTCGCTACCCCGTCAAACTACCCACGCAGCCTAGACTGATCCCAGCACTTACTTCTTTTTTAAATGAATTTTCCAATACATAAAAAACAATACTCAAATGCAGTGTTTTGAATCCAACAAAAATATTCCAGTTATTTAAAAACTATTTAAATATGACGTACTAAACCAACATATGTCATATATTATAATCAATACTTTATGTAAAAATGTTTTATTATAAAAATCAAGCGAGACGTTTGGCTTTCACAATTCCCTCTGCCGCCATTATAATAAACAATGGTGATTATTATTCTTTGAAAATTCGCCTATGAAATAATTATAACGGTTGTTTTGACTCAATCAAAAACTACTTATTTAGTTAAAGAAAACATAAAAAGATGTGTTGTTTTCAAAAGGAACTTTAAATTGAGCTTTAGAACGAGATTTCTATGAAAAAATCGACAAGTTATACTTGACACAGCCGTCTGTTATCGTTTTAACAAATTTTTTTTCAGGAGGGATTAATTTTTCAAAAAAACTGACTATTATGAAAATTTCAATCCGCATTTGTTTTATTGTCACTTCGAAAGAGATCGAAGTATAATTAATTGCCTCTTGGTCTTTTGGGTGCCTAATATTTCGAAAAAAATAATTTTTATTTGTATAAAATTAAAATCTTTGTACTTAACTGTGTGAAGATACCTACACACATTATGAAATTGGTAGAAATTTGGATAGCATTTGCTGGGTTCTGTGTACATTTTTGAAGTTTTGAAATTATCGAAATTTTTGTCAACTTTGAACATGAATGTGAAAAATCAGTAATGTATTGAAAAACAGATCATTTAAACTTATCCAAAACATGTTTAATAGATTTACAGACACAATTTCAAATAACTTAAAGCCCTGTTGCCCTATACAATGAATGAGACAGGTTTTACTTCTATATTGTATACTCATTATTATACAACATTACGTAGATATACTTGAATTTTGAATTTCTACAACAATCACACATTTACAGTCTATTAATTATTTTTGATTGTAATAGATTTAAAAACTTGATGTGCAAATTTTCAGGAAATTTTCAAATAATTTAACTGAAATTCAAATCTTATCATGTTTTAATACATAAATAAAGAATTCATAATACCGTAATTTTGCAAACATAGAAACTGTACACTAGGTATTAAAATAGAAGAAGAAAATGTAGAAAATAATTGCCATAAAACAGGACATAAAAAACGTACATCAGTTCTTTACTGTAATATTGTAGCGTTTTGTCAACTTGAAAGGAAAATTGCACCGTGAATGGCACGACGTTTCACGTGCATTTATCTACTCCATCTTTTTTCTTAAATGTTAAAATGTCGCCTTTATAATTAATTTGTATCGTAATACGCGTACGCGCGCCTATTCATGTACGAGTATAATGTTCAATATACACTTTTCTCCTATTTTTAATTTATAATCTCCTGTTTTATTTCAAGACATGATTTGTAAATCTCTTTGATTAAACAATTTTAATATTACAGCTATTATATGTTAGGATAATACATGTTGTATCCATTTTGTCGTATAATAATAGTAAAAAATAAAATGTTTTTTATCCTGAATAATAATACCGCGTGGTCATAACGGTATGTCCCGTCCACTAGAAAAAAAAATGCTTTTGTTCAAAGTTTTCAATCACGAACACTGTAAAAGGTCATTTTTGTTCAAAAAAACGGCTTTATACTGCAAACTTTTAGTTTTTAACTAGACTCGTCACACATTGTAAAAACTGTATGTGTTAGTAATCACGGTAAAAATATACTATAAAAACGTCACTAAGACCGTATAAAATATTTTGTCATAAAAAAAAATTATGCATGGAGTTTCAAACAAAACTGTTTTAAAACGTTTTACATCACAAACGAAACTTGTCGTTGAACTAAAACAATTACGTATTTTTGAGGTAGGTTACGTCAATCAGTACTGATTTCGTCATTCAAATAAAAACCAAATACTTTTACGGCTGTTATATTGTTAAATTATATATATTTAACAAGTAAAAAGTAGTTATATATATATATATTGTTAATAGGAATATTAAATAAAATTAGAAACACATAACGCATACAAATTATGTTGTTATTATTATTATTATTATTATTATATTATATTTTATTAATAGAGAAACCTTCAACAATAATGTTTATTTAATGGCAAATTCCGGTGGCAAAGATTTTAATTACAGTTAACAAGGAACAAACATGTTTATAAAATTTTTTAAACACAGTACGACGTTTCATGTTCGTGATGTATTTCGTCGATGCTCACAATAAAATCAACATCAGTAATTTTAGCTTTGTCAGAAACCGAATTGATTGTGTTGATATTGTCACTATAAAGGTTGGCGCATTTTATGGTAATAATAAAATAAATATTTTACGCGCTGTTAAAGACGATGGTGATCGAAACAATAATTTATTTTGGAAAATGCATATTGCAAATTCATTATTTTTAAATTCGCATTATTGTTACAGTTGAAATCAATTATTGTTTTTACTGTACCTACCTATCGTAATCGCGAATCGGAAAAAAAAACATTCTTATTTCTCGTAATATTAATGAGTAAAACATATAACGATAATTATTAATTCAAAACAACCGAAGTATCGTATAAAACACCTAAATATAGGTTCACCGCGTTCTCGGCGGTTTCATAAATCATTGAAATTAATCTCTTGTCGCGGCTGCATTCGACGTGCACTTTTTAAAACTTTACCTAATTTTTTTTTCTTCAAAAGGATCAACACGGAAACTATCAATCCACCCTAATTGTCTTCGCGTATCAACGTGCTAATATAATATAATATTATTATCATATCATAATGCACTGGGACGATTCGCCATTGTTTTGCGATCGGAATATTGTGACCACGTTAAGAAACTTTTCGATAACCTATTTCATCCTGCTATAACATAAGCTTCCGAGTTGTGTCGAGGACATTTATCATTTCAACAATTCTCACCACACGTGGTCATTTACACATGAAGGAAACAGGTTATATTATACGTATATAATAATATAATATACAGGTACCACTACTGCAGATATTACATTCTTTCCAGCGATTCTTTTGCTCATATTTTACTCTTGCTGGCGTTATATTGTGTGCTTGACCGGGTTCAGTTCTCGAAACCTCTCGGAAAAATTCACGTGAATTTCCATATTTTTATTTATTTTTTATTTGTTACAAAATGTTATACTATATATATATATATATTTGAGAAAAACGTCGTGAGTATTCTCACTACTAGTACTGAAATATTTGAGAACATAATATTATCGTATAGTTTGAACCATACACATAATAATATGATTAACCTATTGACTGCACGTATCTCACTATTAACACTCAAGTACTCGTCGCCAATATAATGTAAGAGCGGTCATAAATGAAATATTTTTTTATACTTTTTTTTCCATGTAAAATAATGATTTTTATCAAGATTTAGGCTTATCTTTACGTACTTTTCATGAAACAATCAAATTAAATCATTATTCATCAATGATTGTCCTACGTTTATTTCGGCGACTCGATTCCGTATATCAGAGCGCAGTCCATAGGTTTATATGTTTATGATTTAAACAATAAGACAAAACATTATATTTGTGCAGTTTTTCAATTAATGCGAATTTGGTTGATCCGGCGCGTAAAAACGCGATTTTGATTGTTATTAAGCGAATTTAGCAAATTTATTGTTTCGTTCGATTCGTCAAATCAAATTACGCCGGGATTAAGAAATACATTTAAATCCGCAACCAAATCAACTCGATTCGCATCAAGTAAGTATGCAAACGTGGTAAATATTTGTGCATACTATATCTAAGTAGATAATAATTCGAATTTGATACCATCTATGACCATTGTTTTCGAAAAAAAAACCCAGAATTTTTGATGATATTTATATTTTCAAAACGATGTTTGAATATTGTTTCGGTATTTAAATCCAATCAGCGTTCACTCATATATTATTATAAAATAACTTTATGATTTGTAATTCTGTAGATAAGTAATTAATCGTGAATTAACATTCTTATAACTCTAGTAGATATATTATTCTATGTATTCTATAGTATAATGCATTTGCATGGGGAATTTATATTTTATAAAGCTAAAAATATATTACACTTACCTATATAATATATATTCAGTAGACCGCATATTAATATTGTTTTGATATGAAAAGTGTTTATCATTTTATTGGTGTGAATTTTTATCACGAGCAACATTTTGCGTAGGAGGTAAAGCACGGATATAGTAGCTTTTTTCACCATTTTCGTTATTACTTTTCATCAGAATATTGAACAAAGTATTATTATCTAACACAAGTACGAATCACCTCGAAAAACAACAAATATTTCATATTTTATTTACTATTTTAATATTAATATTGAATTAACTATTAGATAATCAAAATAAAAATAACAATAATTACTTTATGTATTAATCAGTGTTATTGTAAGACCAAATAATTTATGTTGCTTTAGTTCAAAATATATATGTTGTGTATAACGATTTGTTATTATTTTATTAACGTGAATTGTTTTATATTGCACAAAAATAGTTCTCTGTTTATCAACTATCAAAAATAAGGTAAATTAATACATTTACCCTGGTAAATATGACACACTCTATTAGTTGATTGAAAGTTAAGTCGATAAAGAAAATGTTTGGTACTTTTAGTTCACAATTTATGTCTTTAGTGAAATGGACAGTGTGCGTCATTTTGGCACTAATAATGACAATATATGGACAGTAACTATTCTCGTCTTTGCGGATGATGGTGCGTCGGGCTGAACATTTTACCATTATTACGAGTACATTGCATTTTGCTTTTCTCATAAAATGAAACCGAAGTTAAACGTTACGTGATTTCCTCACGATTCGTTAAAAAGGTAAAGTTGGATTTAAAAAGAAGGCTTGTTGTGACTGTGTATTTTTTTGGTGTGTAGCATTCCTTGAAATTGAATGCAGAATCCTAATTTTTATACTTAAATCAAAATAAATAAACCGGAATGAACGTTAGATGCGTGAAATCAACTCGTTTTTTTGTAAAAAAAAAAAAAAAAACAACAACAACAACAATTGAAACTCGGAAAGAATTCAAAATGCTAGAATAATATGTAAGATAAGTTTTTTTGAAAATAATAGATAACTCGATTGTTCAAATAATATACCTCTGTTGAAGCACAAGTTAAGTAAAAATTTATTTTCTTCATTGAGACATTTGTCTAGCCATATTTCAGGTTCCTTTACTCGTGCGTTTTATGTTCTGTGAGTAAACGGGCAAACTAAAAATTTTTCTTAGAAAGAAGTGAGTCTGTTAAATAAATATCATAATGATTCTAAGAACATCACTAATGTATTTAAGTAGTTAAGCATCAGTTTTATAAATATTATATTTGTGAAAACTGCAGAATATTTAGGATTTCTTCAGAAATCTTGCGCGTAGGATTCAGTTGTTCAACTTTTATTTCTCACTACCGTATTTTACTGTACATATATTATACTAGTTATCGAGAAATGTTTTTTCTAATTTTATACGGTTTTTTTTTTTTCGTTTAAATGTATATTTTTTTTATCATACCTGGTGGTTGATTGGTCAATTGTGGTTCATTACAATAATTTTGTAGTGAATAATCGAAATAAAATTTTTATGTTTCTTTCACCGAATCGTACAATTACCTAATGTAATTATGTTACGATATACACTACTCTTGGCAAAATATTTTTGAAAACTAACCCTACAGGTACTGCGCTTTTGTTCAAAACGTTCATAACGAGTAAAATAATTTTCAGCGAACCATAGAAATATAAACCTATGGCTTAGATAATAAACTGAGTCACCAAAATCAACATTTGACAATCATGGACGATTTAAATCTTGATAAAATCATTATTTTTCATAGAAAAAAGTATGACAATAATTTCATCCCGGTTAAAATCATTATTTTTCATGGGAAAAAGAGTATAAAAATTATTTCATCTAGGATAAAACTTATTTCATCCATAAACGCGCCCTAAAATTGTATTGGCGACAAGTACCCGTGTGTTAAAAGTGAGATAAGTGCAGTCCATAGGTTTATATATCTACGGGGCAAACCGTTATATACCGATATAAACCATTTGTTTTTTTCTCATTCGATACGGTCCACGGAAACACATTTTACCCGAGGTTATATTATACGACCGACAGGAAACCTGTACTTGCTCGGCTCCGGGCTAAAGGGACGATTTGCTTAGCGCTAATCCTTCCTGCTGACCGGACGAGAGATTCTACGGTTCTCTCCTGCGCGTGTCCGTAACGCAGGTTAGGTTACGACCCCGTTGCCCGAAAGTAACTCGATCCACGGCGGTTTAATAATAATATGATTTACTCGTGTGTGTACGTCGTATTAGACGACCAGTGTAGGCTACCGCATTTCAAAAGGTCGTAATATATACATTCTGAGCCAAAAATGTGTGCTTTAAAACATACGAATAATATAGATTCAAGGCGGTATCAGATTTACACTTTTCCTGCATTTCGACCGTATCCAGTCGTTAATTACGTATTATGTTTACCGTGTAATGTACCTATACATACATCATGTCCAGGGCGTCCAGTTCTTGAAAATATTTATTTCACTAAGTGAATGCGACATAATGTATAATATTTTTAGGTTTATTGTTAGCGCGTGTGCGATTAATATTTCAATGCTCGCAACGTTTGATCAGCAACATTTGATCCGTTCTCCGTTATTACTCCGTTTTCCCTATTTAAACCAATTATGAATTTTAGAAAAACCCATCACATTAGTTTGGATGTATTGTACTACTTAAACAAAACGACTGACTTTTATACATACAGCTACGAAATTACCAAAAAGACCGACCGAAAAATAACGTTATCCATTTGTACACCCCCTTAGGAGTTGAATTTTCAAAAACGCGTTAGTAATTATTTATATTTCAGAGTACCTATATCTGTGTATGAAAATTTCCCGAAAAATCCGACCAATAAGTAATGAGTTCAATTTTAAAGCCCTCCATTCAACCATTTAAGGAGTTGAATTTTTAAGTGTCGTTTTTCACTTTTATTGTTACGAAAAAATCCGACCAAAAAAAAAAATAACATTCGGCGAGAAACTCGTGGGCGTTTAGAAATGATCCATAACGACTGATATAAAAAATTGTAACCATATGGGTTTTTGAACTTTTTTAATGTGTAAATACACGTTGCCAACATTGTATTAAAGTTTCAAATGTTTTTGTCGAAAATTAAATTTTTTTTGAATAAAAACTACAAAAAAAATTGAAACCGTCGAAAATTTTAAAGCTGTATACTTGGATCGATATTTTTCAAAAAACATGAAATTTGTTTCAATTCTGTGGCTAGTTCCGATTATTATTTTGGAGATGATGGCCAAACAACAAAAATCGATTGTGTTAAACAGCACGTCAGCCGTAATTTTTAACGTTTTTCCTTTGTTGCGTAGCGCATATTCGCATCGCATATGTGTTTTGTGTTATTTATATACGAACAATTATAATGTCTGTAATGATTGTTACTATCATTTATTACGATACTGCGATAAAATATTGGCCGGCCGAAGCCAGCTGAAAGCGAGTCGTGTCCGAGTAGTCGTTCGCGATTCGACGTGCTGCAACGAACACACGACGCGCACCGATGAGACCGAATCCTGTGGTCGAAACGCGGAATAATCGACATCAATGTTAAAATTATTTTATATAAAATACACGTTTGTTACAAATAGTTTTCTTGTTGTTTGTTCGATTGTTTCGAAAACGAGACTTTTTAGTTATTCACACACCCAGCCATTCATACGCGTCCCGCGAGAGACGACGCCGTCGTACATAGATTATTATACAGTCCACTACTAAAATTGCCAGTGTATCACGGCAACATCCTTAAATTTCGCTTAATTTTTTTAGTGTAACTTTTTTGAGGTCCGTAGACATTTTACAAAACGTATAGTGACTTTAAAAATTTGTGAATTTTTTTATACCTTGAAAAAAAATTTACAGAAAATCAAAAAAAAAAAAAAAAAGCAATATACATCATTGTAAAAACAATACATTCTTCGCTGCACTCGGAATCTATAAACGTGCGATATCATTGTTATAATAGAACGCATTTTTATTTTCAGTTTGAGTCGGACGCGTTGAACCGAAAAAAATGTGATGGGCAGCGGCCACGATGACGGGGCCGGTAGGAAGGTGTGGTTGGCGCAGATCATCTGCCGCCTGGTGTACAGCGTGTATCACGACAACGGGACGGCGTCCACGGTGGCCACCGCCACCGGCACCACCGAGATGGTGATGACCACCACCACCGACGTGAACTGGCTGCTGGTGACCGAGGCCCGGGTGGATCGGCTCGACTGCGGCGGCACGTGGACGCTGGACTGCCGACGGACGGCGTCCGCGGATCCCCCGTGGACGGCGGACGGCGCGCTGACGTGCACGGACGCGGCGTCCGAGGTCGCGGACGCTGTCGTCCGGTTGTACCTGCCTGCCCGGCTGTCCGTCCACTTTGACGGGCAGCCGACCGTGTCCGTGAGCATGCCCGAGGCGGCCCGACAAAGACGCCGAGGTCGCGGCGACGCCGTCACCGTGGTCCGATGCGACGGCGGTGACGACAACCACGCGACGTGTTCGATGGACGCGGCGGACGCTTCGACTGAGTCAAACGCCGTCGACCAGGACGCCGCTGTTCCGGTCGAACACGACCGACGCTCGTACAACTGGAAGTATCTGTTCGTCATAGTGTTCATCGCGTCTGGCGGCGTGGGAAACATACTCGTCTGTCTGGCCATATGTCTGGACAGGCAGCTGCAGAACGTCACCAACTACTTCCTGCTGTCCCTGGCCATCGCCGACCTGCTCGTGTGTCTGTTTGTGATGCCGCTCGGAGCCATACCGGGATTCTACGGTAAGCTACACGCTGCAGTTATTTATTATTTGTGTGAAATTGAGCTATCGAGTTGTAGACAAAATATGTTTGGATGCAGCTTATAAATACGTATATGGTTCCGATTCTTTGCTGCAACCTTTTTGTGTTTTGTTTTAACAGTGTAATACACATATATGCAAGGCTGGGCAAGTTCTAACTTTTTTTTAACTCGTTCAGTTAGGTAAATTAGAAAGTTAAGTTGATTTTTTCATTTTTGAAACTTAACATAAAAAAATTAGTTTAACATAATTAAAAGTTAATATTTGTATTTCAAATGATTTTGTACTTGGTGTGCTATTTCATCCGCTTCAAAAACCTTTGTTGTATTTTCTTTTGAAATTCACTTCTTACTAATACTTTATTTTTTTGAAAGGAGTTCGATAAAATTTTTTAAGCTATTACAGAATATATTAAAACTAACACGTTAAAATTCAAAAAATTAACCTAATAAGTATTAATAGTTCACAAAAAAAATTAAACTAACTTAATTGTTTTAATTTTTAACGAGTTAATTCCCAGCCTTAGTTGTATGTAACCTAAGTAAAAGTTTGCCTAAACGAAATATAAGTACATCCTCTTACTGAGATTTTTAATTTGACTGTCAAAATTTTTTAAAAATTTTAAATTTTAACAAGAAGAAAAAATTTTAAAAAAATTTACTATAATAGCACGATACAAAACATTAAGAATCGAAAAATAACTGAGTGATTTAGCTTTATAACTTGTCAGACAATTTTAAAACAATTACGAAAATCACACACACATACACACACGTTTAAATAATATTAATTTAAACTACACGTGAAAATTTCAATAGATTTTATTTGATAAGTTATTACGAATGAAGTGTCAATTGGGCACACACTACCTATTTTATTGTGTTCCAGCGTATTTAGTTTTATATTGGCTTCAATCTGTACCAATTTGCCTTATTTTTCCAAAATATTTTGTTCAAATATTATAGAGAATTTTGATCTTGACATAATGCGGGATTTATTTAGAAGACATTGAAAATATCCAATATACTGATAATACAATAAATATACTGAAATAAAAATATAGCCTCTAATAGATTTAACTGCTTTAGGTAAAAACGTGTTGGATATAGTATTCATTCGAAGCATTTTTAGAAATTTTTTTTATTTTATATGATTATATACTTAAATCGAGATTTAAAGTTTAAAATTGAAATTTCCAAAAGAGTTTCAAAGTACCTAGTTGAAATTTGTTCACGGAACAAAATACAAAGTTTTGAAATTTTCGTTATGTTGATTATCACATGGAGTGCGAGACTGTTTCAGAATTCATTATCGATATTTTTGTTAGCAATTGAATCAAAATTGACTACAAATCAAAAATAAAACTAACTATTTTGTTTTCAAATTCCACCCGAAAGCCATTCTCTTGTCTTTTTATTCATACTTTTGTCAAAAACTGTTTAAAAAAAAAAAAAAAATGTTTTTACTGGGAAGGAAATTTATGTTTTTCATTTAAATTTTATTTTAACCTACATTTATGATGGCAGTATGATTCGTCGTTTGCATCAATTTGTAGCTCAAACATCGTTTTAAACAATTCACTAGCTATTGATTGATATACCTAAAACAATTTTTTGTTATTTCTTTAGTATCATGGTTTTATCAATTGAACGCAAAATAGAATTATCTATTTTTTGTCCTTAAATGAAGAACTATGACGGCTCGATAGCTCCATAGTATCATACTATGTAGACATATTTTTTTTGAAATATCACAAAACACGTACGAAAATATTCGTTTAGCATGTACGTAATGTATATTCGGTATATTTACATAATATCATTTCTGGAATTATTTATGTTCCTCGTGAATTCAAATGGTACTTTATAAAAACGTTGAAGTTTTGTATTGTAATGGTAGAAGGAAATAAACGGTAACTTTTCCTAACTCAACGAGTTGATTTTCATAAAAATAAGTCCGTCCATACGTATAGGTTTCTTCTCTTTTCAGATGCTGAGCACAGCGAAGAATGTATAGTTTATACAATGGTGTTTTTTTATTTTTTTGTAAACACTTTTTATGGTACAAGAAGTATTCCGTTTTTTTAAATCAGTACCTTTTCTAAAAGGTCTTTGGAATGAGCTGGTACTTTGGAGGGGTCTTAAAATTTAAAAAGTTACAAAAAAAAAACCAAGTGAAATTTAAGGGAAAACGTTAAAAATTACGGCTATTGTGTTCTTGACATAATCTATTTAGTTTTTTGGCCATAAATTTTAAAAAAATTATTGGAACTAGCTGAAACTTCTATACGATATTAAAATAAGTAAAATATAAGTTTGGTATATGTTTCAAGTGATTTTAAATTTTTTTGAGCTAAGTATATAACTTTACAATTTTCGAGAGTTTCCATTTTCTTAGTAGTTTTTGTACAGTAAAAATGTAATTTTTTACAAAAAAGATTTGAACTTCAATACAAGGTTAAAAACAAATAAATACATATGGTACTAAAAACATTCAAAAATCCGTAGTCACAATTTTTATATATAGTTGTTTATTGTTGGAAAATTGATCATACCTTTCACTTATTTTTCGAAAAAAATTCGTAACTCACACTTATTTGTTATTTAAAATTTGAAAATTCAATATTTTAATTGAAACAAAACTTGCTATCTGAATAAAAATATTTTAAAATAATTCGCTCAGTAGATTCTGAAAGCGTATAATAAAGTATTGAAAATCGGTGTTATTTTGATTATAACAATGAAATTACGCGCTGTTGTGCAAATGATACTTGAATCGTAATAACTCCTCAAATAGTGGTTCAAATGTTTTAAAATTTTCACAGGTTTTTTATATATTTTTCAAATAATATTAAATATTTTTATACGGAGGTACGACTTCCGAATTTTCGGACCATTTTTATTGATAAACTAAACTTCTATCAGGGCTTTTACTAAATAACTGAGCTTGCTTAAAATCGTTTTTTTTTTTTTTAAGGTAAAGAATTATCATCGTTCCAAATACTAAATATTACCAAAATGTAGTCGCTATTCCATCAAACTACCCACGCATCCTAGAGTGATTCCGCTGCTTTTTATTTATTTATTTTTTTTTTTTATAAATTTTGATCAATCTTAGTGGTTGAACGTAATCTATTATTTCTTTTTGATATTCATCCAATGTTATGGCAATGTTATCAAATATAAATTTGTGCCGAAATTTATTGAAATTAATTAGAACGCTAAGAATGTATATTGATCAGCGTCAATGTTTGCGACAAGCAACATGTTTTGACAATATTGTGATTAACGGTCACATTTATGTTTTACTATACATATCCATTTAATCATAGATGTGGAATCGTTCGAGAATATCTCCTATATTTTACATTTTATACGTTGGATAAATAATAAATCAAAATTATTTAAGACAACGCATATGAACATTGAGTTCAGTTTGCAACCGTTAAACCGATTGCTTTCAGTGGATACGAATCACAACTGAGGTTCTGTAGCTTCATGTTGTCAAGACCATGAAAAATAGCTTTTAGAAACAGAAACTTTATTCTATTTTTCCCATGTTCACAGAAAACAAGTTATTATTCGTTAATTTCAGTTGTGCCTATTAGGAGAGATGTAGAGTTGGAAAGAGAGAGAAAAAGAGTATACTATTCTTACAAGTTTGATTTCGGTTCTTCAATAGTGGTTATTACACTTTTATAACAATTGTGTTTTGAAACTGTGTGTTTTTAAATAACGGTTATTGTTCTCATTCTCTTATTAAAATTTTGTGGACATACAAATAAAATTTTTTACGAACAAAAAATGTTGCTGGTATAGAAATTAAAATCATACTTAATTTTGTTATGTGTTGCATTTATTCAACAAGCAATTTAAACACACCAATAACCCTAAACATTTTAGTCGATCAATACATTGATATATATGTATCGATTTTATTTTAGAATTTTACATATTACCCCTAGACAACCGTGTCTGTCATCGTTCTTCTTTACATAAAATACACCAAAACTATCAAACTATTAAAAGTAAAAAAAAAACCCTATGAAAAGTTGATGTTTTTAGTATAAAAAAAAAAAACAAAAATTTCTTTGCACTTTGTGACCAATTAATTTTAGTGAATTATTATTAAAGATCAAGTAGGTAGATCCTATCACGTTTATAAAGCGAAAAAATTATAAAATAGAAGTATTATGTATTATTTGTATAGTATAATAAATGCAACATTAAGATTACAAATCGTATAGTTACTATGGTTTTTTTGAACTGTTTTTCGCAATGAAAATTCTCACTTTGAATTATATTAGGGTAGTACTACAAAAATGAAATATCTATAAAAAAAAAAATGTATTTAAATTAAAATATATTGAGGCGCTTATAAGTCGTGTAATGGTAGTTATAAAATGGTTTTGGTGTAATTGATTTTACTGACAAATATGATGTCGTTGGGTACTTCTATGTCTCTTTAACAATTGATGATGAATTAAATTGAATTTTGATAATAGATTGATCAATATGACTGTAAGAACACATTTGATATATGTTTAAGTAAACGCTTTTCAACGTGAAATGCAATTTTCGTGTTGAGCGGTAAGTTAGTAGGTATAGGTATTACCAGTATACCTATAGTATAGTAGTTTATATAATGTGTTAAAATGTAATGTGATGACGTTATTTCTATTGTGCATATGTATAAAGTGAGAGATACTTATACTAAGAAATTATTTACATTGTATGCCTATCTTCGAGTACTTAGGGTAAATGTCGACCCAAGTCAAGTATTTACGTGTACATAATATAAGCTATACGTTTTCTACCTTCAATCGAAAATCGTTTTGAATATAGGTAGTAAATGTACTTACGTCTCGCTGTATCTGTTTTAAACTATTTACCTGTACGCATCGGAGCATACAAACGTTGGAAATTTGTTTACTGAAAATGAAAAATCAATAAACACCAATATAGTTAAAGAGTTTCAAGAAGAATCGGTTACGTTGTTTAATGCATGATAAATAAATTAAAAAAAAAAATTATTACCATGATAAAGACTAAGTAATTGCTAAAAAAAAATTGTATTTTAATTTATTTTTATTGATTGTTAGAATAAACTTTTATAAACATATTTGATATTTATACCTTTTACTTGTTACATGTTAGAGTAATTTAATGTTTTCGCTCATTAATCATTACTTGTTTACGTATAATTTAAGTAATGTATCACAATTTGTTTAATAGAGGTACATTTTTAAGTGTAAAAAAATATATTAAGTGATGTAACATCTTATTAATATATTTCATAGGATTTGTTTTATACGTTGTTTTCGTTTGATTTTGTTCAATACATTCTCCAAACTTAATAACCACCGAACTGTAAAAAATGAGTCAAGGCATTTTTAAACAGCTGATTACCTAGTTAATGAATAATTCACTAAAAAATATCAAACAAGAACAAACAAGTTTATTTTATATCCTGCACCATATCTATATTGTAATATTATTGAATGGTTCAAAATAATATAAAGAATTATGTAAGAATCTTTCTAAAAAACAAAATTGGTTGGCGGCTACAATTAAAATACAATTTAAAAAAAAATATTTTGATACTGATTCATTTAAAATTTGAATTTTAGAATACTTGTTTTAATTTATTATTATTTAATGAAATATAAATGATTCATACAATTAATTTAAAATTTAAATTTAACAATTAAATAATATTTTTTTATACCACTAAATTAGTTTAAATTTTTTATTTGTACAAAATATCATGAACAGTTTTTCTTCTAATTTAGTTTGATTTATATAAACAGAAAATAATAATTAATACTCAAAAGTCAATCAATAGTTTGTTCTAAATTCTAAAAGGTGTTTGTTAGGTAAGTTGGTATTTAAAAAAAAATACGTGAAACACCACTATTAACAAAATCCGGAATCACACTAGGTCGCATGAGTAGTTTAACAGAGTAGCGACTACGCCTTGGATAGACCATTGGTTTGGATGTTGTGGTTTAAATGTATAATTTAATGTTTGAAAGTAATGATAAAATAATGCCTTCGAAAAAACGATTCTGAGCAAAATATTACCTCGATAGGACGGGAACGGGATCCGGGTTAAATGTTAATTATAAGATTTTTGAATGATAAAAATAAACAGAAAAAAACTCAAAAGTTTTAAAATAGTGAACCCGTAAGTACGATTAATATAATATTATGACGCTTTATATCAAACTAATTCCGTTTTATTGATACTTGTTTCAAAGGTTAGGTTAGTTCTATAATTCATTAAAAAAATTATTAACATACATTTAAATTGGTTTAAAACTTGTATATTATCCATATAAACATTGTGTAAAAGTTTTAGGTCTGTAAAATCATTATTACGAGAGGTTTGACCGTAAAATTAAATCGATATCTTGTTTGTCGGTTTTTTCGAAGTCTTTTTTTGGTGTTTTGGGCATACAATTTTGGAATAAAAAACTTTAAGAAAACAATAAATACGAAGCATCAACGATATAAGTTGGATTCTCAAAAAATGTATCGATCGTTAAGATCTGAGCAGTACCCAAGACGCTATGCATGTCACAGTCACAAAAAAAAAAAAAAACACACGCATCTTTGTGAAACAAAAATGCTCAGAATCTAAAATTCCATAATATAATAATCTACCTAGGCATTTAATTTTTTAATTAATTTTAAGAATAAATTTTTCAGCTGTACAATAGTGTTTCATTTTTATATGATGTTATTTGTTCTTTTTTATGTTGCTAGAAATAGCAGAGTAGCTACTCATCTATATTTTTGATGATTTTAATAATATTCACACAAGACGTGTCGCTTTTTCTTATTCTTATAAAAATCAGTTATTATTTATGTTTACATTTATTTTATCATACACTTTTATAAATTATAAAATAAATGATATGACTCAAAAACAGTTGTAGAACAATACGAAGGAAAAAAAATTGCATGATATAACTTTAATTGAAATTTCTAGTTTCTAAGAACCCTTCGGTAAACTATCAGTTACATGCACGCACAACTCTAGATGGTCCGCCCTCGTTTAATAAGACCTTGACGATTCCAGTCACCTGTCATGTGCATTCTAAAACCCTTTTCGTCCCGACGTGTGGAGTAATATGAATAAAAAGAAAAAAAAAAAAAAAAAAAAAAAAAATACTTTTTTTTATAATATCATTTTAAACGTATTTTGCTCACAATATGGGGATGTTGGTAATATCAACATTGAACAAACTTTCACATAAGAAATGTAATTTTTGTAAAAAATCTCTACAAAATTTTGTTTATCCAACTATATGGCGTATAGGGCACACGTTCATTAGAACGTTATAATTTAATTTGATAAATTGATTTTACAAAGATGTGTGTTTTTGTTCTATTTTATTTTATTATTTTACTTTTGTGTACGTCTTTTAACGGTAGAAACAGTTTCTGATCTTACAGTTTATATCTTTGGTGCATTTAATACCACCTCTTTCATCAAAGTTGACTTAAATCTGTAGACGTTTGTCGTCAGTCCTGTGGTTGTCTTACATTTTCGGAAAAAAAAAAAAATAATAATCAGGTTCATGTGTGATAAAAATCGTTGTAAAGATTTATTAGGTGTTAATAGAAAGTAAAGTATTGGTTATTTTCATTTAATCAAATAGTTTATGACTTATGTTACTCAAATTATTTTTAAAGTTAGAAATATTATTCTGTATTTTGAATTTGAATCGACCTAATATAAAATTGGCACAAGGTTTAACAAAAGAATTATTTTATTAAAAATAAAATAGTCACAAGTTCTCAAATATAATTAAGTAATGAATTGTTTGTTTAAATTATTCAAACGTCTTAATAATTTTTATCAAAACACATTTATACATCAGTTTTGTGGTTAACAAACAACCATCGATTATTACAAATTACAAAATATATACTGTACCTATGTCAGTTTTAAAATACAAAATCTAATTCAAATTAGTTTTAATTGATTATTGAACATTTTTATAACCATAGATTTTTCAGATTTGGCAACAATGTATATTGAATAGGTTGAATAAACACTTAAAGCTTTTAGGTCAAAATGATTCATCGGGTTACCTGTTTATGTAGTAAGAAACTAGGTTAACTGTGTAAAGTGTCATTGTGAATGAGAAAAAAAAAGTAATATGCACGCCAAAGTTACTGGGGTTCATGAGCGCAAATTAAAGTATTAATATGTGATCTAGATGTGTGGGTGCTAGTAATGACAATTAAAAACCCGACTTTGTCATACATCCTTTGGAGGAAGCAACTGCAACCGTCTGACGTGTTCAAACTTCTAACTTATTATAGGGAAACTTGAAGAAGAAAGAAACATGAGCCATCTCTAATATCTTTTTTAAATTTTGCGTATTGAGACGATAGTCGCATTTAACGTGCTCTACCACGCCATATTAAATTCATTTAAGTAAAAAAACTGCATTCCGATATCACGTTTGGTTTCTATTAACAACATTGTGTTTTGATGTTATTACAATAAAAAAAAAAAGATGGGATCAGTCTAGGTCGCGTAATTGCGTGGGTAGTTTGACGAAGTAGCGACTACGCTTTGGTGGATCACTGGTTTGGAAATTGTTATTCAAACGTACTTTTCAGTATCTGAAAGCTATGATTAATCATCGTCTTAAAAAAACAATTCTAAGCGAGTTCAGTTTGTATAGTATACGTCCTGGTAAAAAATAAATTTAACAATAAAAATGAACCGAAAATGTCAAAAGACATGTCCACGTTTATGATTTTCTATACACGCCTAGGCAATTCTGGGGCAAAAAAATATCACCGAAGTTAATTAACCTATCAAAAAAGTTACAGATTTTCATAATTGGATACTTTTACTAATCATTCCTTTCAAACGAATTCTTCATCACAAATTATAAAATTTTAAACTTTTCGCCGTAAAATTCAACAAAATTCCAAATTTTTATTTTTTGTATATGAGGTTCAAATCAAAAAGTAGTGCCACATCACCGGAGTCCATATACCTATCATTAAAGATACTGAGTTCAAAAATCTGAACATTCTTTCTACCCGAAAAGTTGTTGACAGAAAAAAGACACCATTGTTAAAAAATACATTTTTGGCTGACGCTTGAAATCTAAAATACTTTAGGTGTTCGCTAGCAGTTAATTCATATTTTTAAGGGATGTATACTGTGTATTTTTTCATAAATTAAGTATTTTGTGTACTTTTACGCTATATCAATAGTTTTATTTTAATTAATTAAAATTTTTTTCTTATAATTTATCAGACTCGAAGAGGGTGGGATCCATGTTCTAAATGGGAGAGTTGAACAATGGTTAGGTTTAGTTTAAAAAAAGTATTTATCATATATTTGCATTAATTATAAACTGCAGCGATTGTTCCTAACGTTAGAAAATACGAGTCTTAATAAATAAAATATTGAAACTTTGATTTTTATTACATGTATATTTCTAAATTCTTTTGTAGGTTCACCTGATTCGAATCTCTCACTCAGTAGGGAGATTTGAGCCACTTTTCCACGTTGAGAAAAACATAAATTTAAGTTACCAATCTAGAAAAATACAAAGTTAACATTATTTTGTAACTAAGTGGCCATGGTTCCTTTAGACTCCTTTCTATTTTTCTATAATATATTGATTAAAAAATAAATTATTATTAGTTTTGTGAAAAGTAGTGGCTCAATCGTCTCTCTACCGTCCGGGATTAACGTTAAAAATTACTACACGTACTGTTTCAATACGAAAAAAAATGAAATGCTACACGTGTAATGACGCGATAATAATCATAACACAAATAGACGATAATCATAATAACAACAATCTTCTTGAAACCCAGGTCGTAAACAGGGCTTTGCCGTCCCCTCCGAGGTCGGACGTATATAATATAATAGCGTGCCATAAAGACCGCCGTTAACGTTCAAAAACCACGGTGATATTTGGCAAGTATTCGGGGAAAAAACCGTCCTTTTTTTCCCTCAGGCTTGATTAATCTGAAACGTCTTTTGGGAGCGTTTCACCTATCCCGATAAAAGATGGTCGCATAGCGAATTCCGAGAGTACGCGAGCATTTAGACGCGACCATCGCGGGACTTGTCAGCTATACAAAAGCCCAATTTATAAAGTATACTTATAAATCAAAATGTAATAGAACGTTCGTGTCCGGTAAGTTTTTCGGTTTTTTTTTTTGTTCTACAAAAACAGTACTAGGGATCACTACATGAAATAAGTCGATTTTTAAAATATATATTTATACAATAGATTGTAAACTGACAAAACATTATTATTGCTGTTTTATTACGACTTACACGAGTACAGAATCGTTTTTATGCCAAAATCGATTGATAGCATCTAATTACACAATTTAATTATGCTAATATTATGTATTTATTTTTTTTACTTTTTCTTATAATTTTGTAGTAATATTGTAGTATTACAAATCCCATTGAAAATCTGTTACACAAAAATTCTACTTAAACAACTTGTATTGAGGTTTGTTTCAATTTAAAATGTCGTTTAACAGTATGTTAATAGGTTTATTCGATTTTGTTATTTGCTGATTGATGGTATTGCCATTGGTGACGGATGTAATATGACTATAATGATCTATACGATATTTTTTACCCGATACTTTCAATCGCGGTGTATAATTATTTATATGGTTAATACAGAAATAATAAAACGGCTGTAAATAACGAGAATTGATTTTAGATCTTTCCTCAAAATATGTGAATCAATGATTCAGCTTTGAATGTATCAAACCTTTACAACGATTAAAGGTACTGCTACAAAATTATATTGTATTGTAATAATTACTGTTCTCAGAAGCGGTTGAACTGGATGTAATTTTTTTTTTTTTTGTGCCGTTTTTGTAGAGAAAAATAATATAAGGTTATGTACACAATATAAAGTGAAGACTGTAGTTTAAAGTGCGTCATACATTAATTTAAACGCTATGTTTTCTGTGAATATTAATATTTCTCGCTCTTTTCTTCTCGTCCTATAATAATCGTTGCGTAATTTTGTCATCGAACATTCATATATTTTACAGTTCCTTTTCTTTTGTTTTCACTACCTATAGTTATAATTATAATAATTTTCGTTGTTTAAAGACAAGGATATTAGTTCTAAAATTCTATATTAAAAATTTTATTATGAACATTTTATTGTTGAATTTGTACCTATATCACCATGAATTATTGTAATGTCGAATCGATTAAGGCGTTGTTTTGATGTATTAAGTTTTTGAAATATTATTTTTATATATAATATGTACATGCACATAACAATAAAAATTATTATATTATACTATAATGTATTTAAAACGTTCAAAGTATATCATTTGTCTACAACATTCAGATGTAAAAAGTAATTTTTATAAATAGTTTATTTATATAGCTCGATTAAGTAAAACTTCTCATTTTATCCTCGTTTGTTTTATTTAAGATAATATTATGAAATCATACTTTACAAAAGGATTATATGCAATTATAATATTTGTATTCAGTGAGGGCATCAAAGAGTGATTTTCTTTTTCTTTCAACGTATTCTTTGCGTTTATCTGTGGACTTAACGAAACTTTTGTGAATTCACGGATTTGCTTTTTTCTCTGTTGGTACACCGAACTTGAGTTGCAGAGTCAACTGTACTACTATGTGATTTATTTCCTTCTCGAGCTTTTTTTTTTTTTTTTTTAAATCTCTATTTAAAAACATTACAGAAATTTTGTTTGAATATTTATTTCTCCTTAAAAAATTATAAAAAAGATTTTAATCTTTAATTCAAACGCAAAAAACAAAAAAAAAAAAAAAACAAACTATAGTATAATTCAATACTACTGAGTAAAATTAAAAAAAAATCTGAAATTTAGTTTAGTAAAAGATAATAATTCGACGAGATTTTTTTTATATGATACGTTTTTTTTTTTTTTTTTTTTTTTTGATATATTGACTAACACAGAGTTTAGTGTTTAGGATTTAAGTAAAATAAAATGAAAACACTATTTACTGAATTACGAAAAATGAAAGTTTATGTTTTACGGATATATTTACATACGCGTTGGTCACACTACGTGTACGGCGGTGTATCTGTTACTGGCGATGCGGCATTATCACGCTGCTATGTATACAATTGATACTGGAGAGGTCTAGAATGTTTAAGATCTTCGTGCGTGTATGCATTTTGTGTTGCCTACCCGCTACGAAGATTCTAGACCATTCCGTGATCGCTACACAAAGTAAGCACATACAACAGCATACTATATTATATTTTTAAAACGACTAAAAAGTTTATTCTATTATGTTTCAAAATAATAATAATATGCATTTGGATTTGTATGTTTAATAAACGACAAACGAATTTTAAAAAAAACAACATTCTTTTGAGATAGTGCAGAAACAATAATATTTTATAAGAAGAATTTTTGTGACGTTCGTATTTTTTAAAAGTGCAATTTTTCACCGAGACATATTTAATTACCGTTTGAATAAAGGTTTGCGATGTTATTGAGGTTAAAATAATTTTTTTTT
>CM029357.1:52314475-52367166 GCA_017140985.1 Hormaphis cornu
TACCGTTCAATTGATTTTACTCCGTGCTAAGTACTTTAGAGAATTCGAGTAGGTGGGCATGAAGATGGTTTAGAACCATTAATATTGGAATTTATTTTACACACCAAATACATTGTACGATAGGTGTTTTTTGTTTTTACATTGTTTACCACCAGTTCCTACACATTCATGTTTTATATCTTTGAAATCACACGTAAACATAAACTACAATCAATATTTTTGTGTCAGTCGGCAAACACCGAACCAGATAATTATAATAATATTATGTAAGTTCGCCAAACAAAATGAGAACGTAATGTAACTATCACCTCTCACGTCTCTACATCTTCTTGCAGCGTACGCCGTTGTGTCGGATCGCAAATCTGCAGTATACTTGTTGTGTTTCCGTATCGAAATCATCAAATATTCGTCGGACAACATTGGAACGATGTAGAAGCTGTCGGAATAGAGAGAGAAGTGAAATAATAAAAAAAAAAAGTCAATATTATACACCAAAAATTCGTAATGGTGGGTAGAGAAATTTAACAAAAAAATATTCGCGTGATATTTCGTTTTTGGCATAATTTTTTGTTGTTACGCTAACCAATAACAGGATGTTATCGATAACCGATAACGATGAAAAATAATTGAAAATGTATAACATGTATGCGTACGTAGGTACCTACTGTATGTGATTGTCACATTTTGTTTGATTCCCCTAGGAACTGTGTTGGAAAAAAAAATCAGTCACGCAACGCTCAACACTTGCCAATCACACGCGAATAAAAAACATGAAAAAAACCCAAAACTCAGCCGTTCCCCGTATCCAATCAACGTTTTTCGAAAGTGATTCTTTTGGTTATATTTTAGTTTCGCATCGTTATTGTTACGGACGTTTTTTTGTTTTTGAATGTGTTTTTTTTTTTTTTTTATAAAATAATCACGTTCTGTGTTATTATTTTCGTGATGGGTACATACCGTTCTCTTTTACCCGACAAGTTCGTAAAAATTAAAACACGGCAGAAGACCAGAACGGCCGCACGTCGCAAAAACAGTGCTTGTATTTAGAGCGTTTTTATAATTTACAGTACGAGCTCGTCATTTGCGTGGCTTAAACGTTGTTGTAAAAATTATTTTTTTTTCAGTTTCACATAAAACAATAATACAATATGATATGTTGTGCAGTGCACTGTTTTTTTGTACAATACATACGCAATATAAGTGCACGAGTGAAAAACAAAAAAAAAAAAACAATATTTTAGTCAAATGTATACTGTTTGTTTGAACGCGATGTCCGTCCTAGTATCGCGGTGATGACCAACGTCCGATTCCCACCGCACACCCCCAGCGCGTTTCTCCACCGGCGTAGTTCATCGTCGTGTTGTCGTTGCCGAACCGCCGATCGTACGACTTTTGCCTCCGTGCGCACGTACGTTTTTATCTGTTGTTGTGCTGAATAATATAACTAGTATAGTGTGTAGCTAAACAATTTTCGTTCGGATCTATTTGAATCGTTCGGTCCCTAACCCTTTTTTTGTGCGCAAGTTGCGACAGGTACCAGCCGCCAAAATTGCACTACCTGAAGCGGTGCGACATTATCATAATTTGATTAAATTAAATTTGTAACGACATATTCGATGTTAAACCCTGCAAGTATCTCCCGTTTCTCTTCCGAAAACGTGCTTCACGCCAAAAAAACACTCTCACGCCTTGTGTAGAACGGTATGATTTCAATAATTTTATTTTTCATCGACAATAAGACGATTATTACTACAACCGTTCGGATTGGACTTTTTAAATTCTAGTTTGCCAATTTATACTAATAAAGTTTGAATCAGGCCTGTTTTTAAAAGTTTTATGAACAAATGTTTTGGGAATTTTTTCGCAATAAAATAAAAAACACGAGGAGTCTAATATTACGCGGACTTGGTAGGTAGGTAGGTACGTGTAAAATCTTCTTCTATTCGTTAAAAACATATGTAATACTCAATTACCCGTTTGGATTCTACGAGACGAGAGAATAATGTGTCAAAAATTATATTTTGTCCATTTAAACGCGTCCCGAAACAATTGGTATAGAAATCACCTACATTTTGCCGCTTAAAATAACTGTAAAATCAATACTATTATATTTTAACGATTCGCGTCAGTGTTTCCGATGAAAAACGTCCGGAATTCTCCTCGGGGCTTTTGTCGAGACTCCTTAAATATGTATATATATATATATAGGTGCAGACAGGACGTATTTTAAAGGGATTTATAATAACGCACGTTCGGCTTTTGGGTCGTATATCGCGGTATTAAAGCATCAAGTTCGTTTACGATCCAGCAGTAGTAATAACAAACGAGTTCCCGGAGTCGACTCTGTGCTCACGTTCTTTCACAGCTGCACCAGTGTCATTTAGCACGCTCCGTAAATTTCAACGAACCTCCTCACTTGGGCGGTACGTTTCACGTTGGTTTATTTCGTTATTATACGCACTGGCTTTGGTCTATTTATTATTATTTTTTCTCTCTTTATAATATTATATACAAACGCCACCTCAGTAATAACAATGATAATAATAATAATAATAATAATTTCCGCATACGTACCTACCCCTAAACACCGTCTCGTCCGTCCGCCCGTTTCGCGTTACCGTATGCAGGCGAATGTTTACGACTGCTGCACTTTTCTTTTATGTCACAGTGTTTCCCAACCTGGTGTGCTTTGCCGGGGTTCGCAAAAGCAGTAATCACGGAGTGAAATTTGTATTTGTTAAATTATTTTTATTTTAAAATGTAAAGAGAATACGCGTCGGAAACTAAATCGCATTAAAAATTAGGACTCTCAGTTTTACGGAGTGCAAAGCGGCCATCGGCACCCAACCTAAATAAATACACTGAAAAATTCACAATCAATTATATAATGTCGGTAGGTAACAAAAAAAAAAAAAAAAATAGGAACAAAGACGATGCGTGTCCTTTTAAACAAATAATCATAAAATAAAAATAAGAAAAAATACAGCGGTGCTCGGCTATTAGAACCATTTAACGGTTTACACTATTAACTACAAAAATTAATGCCATGTGAAATGTACAATCAATCAATAAATGTGAGTATAGCAAAACACGTTTTTCATTACAAAATGTGTTTACAACAAAATACGTTTTCCACAAGCCTTTAGGCCTTTAGTCGCCAACAATATGGAACTATTTTAAATGTTATGGATTGATGTTTTATGAATGAATATGTGTGAGAATTGTATTTATAATTTTTATTTTTATTCATTATATTATGTCATTCAAATTAGACATCTTCAGTTATGAAATTTTTTCTATTTTCTTTTAATATGAAAATTTAAATAACATACCTAACGAGTTCATATCTATATGGAGTAACAACCAATAGAAATAGGTAACTATTTTATAGTAGGTATAACTAAATTACAATGTGTTTTTCTTACCAGTTGGTTAATGAAATTATTTTTTTATATTGTTTTCAAAATCATTAGCTACATTAAATTTTTTATACCGTACAAATATTTTTACATTTTTTATCTTAATATTAAAATGAGCCGAAATCAATATAGGCCGCGTGGGTTATTGATGCTATGGATGACTATTTTGAATGGTTTTACTACACGTTGAATATATTATAATTGTAAACAATAAATTGTAGATTTCTTACGAAAATTATGATTCTGACTGAACTCAGTTTACCTAGAAAAATTGTGCCGTAACGATATAATATATTATTAGAATCTAAATTTACGTATTAGGCACAGCAATTAAAAATAGTGAACACAATTTAAAACCATTATAGTTGTTAAGAATCATAATTTTATCATGAAAAAATAATTATTTTAAAACTAATTACACATCAAAAAAATCAAATACCATGCAGTAATTCAATGATCTAATTTTATAATTTTCCTAAAAATGGTTATAAAATTCCAAAAGTTGTACTCACAAATAAAAAAAAAAAAAAATTCAAATAATATGTAAGAATGTCAATTCATTTAGGTCATTAATTGAGGAGTTATTACGATTTAAGTATTAATTGCACAACAGTGCATAATTTCATTCTTATTATACCTATTCAAAATAACTCCGCTATATCAATGAATTTTTTATACGCTTTCATAATTTACTGCGCGAACTTTGTTAAAATGTTTTGATTCAGATAGAAAATTTTGTTTTGCTTTACAAATTTAATTTTCAAATAATATTAAAAATATTGCTTTATTTTTATAACAATTAAAGCTTCAAAATTTAATTTTTACCCATAGTTAAAATATTGTAAGTATACTTGATCTTATAAAGAAATGTCCTGTTTCAATTATTGTGTTGGCATGTAATTTGTAAATAACATGTAAAAAATTTGGTTTTTATGTCTTTGTTTTGTGTAAATTGTTGGTATCGATTAATGTTTAAGAATAATTTTGCAAGCTTTTAGATTGATTTTAAAAACTTTACGCGTACATTACTATATTGCTTGTTTTTCTGAGTTAATTCGAGGTTTTTGTTTTTAATACATTTCTATAGCTATTATTAATACACAATATTTCACTTGAAATTGCAGATCCAAACAAATTAAAAATACAATTTACAAAATGTCAAGCCAAAACAGTATTTTTTTTCAAAACCAACATAACGAAAGAAAAAAAAACAACAGTCACAAAATAATAATTATACTTTAAATTGAATAAACGATTTTGTCAAAAAGAAAAAAATTATTATCAGTCGTTTGGTTTGAAATTGTGATCTATTAATTTTAAACATGTATTCAACATTATACTCTAATAATTTTTATAACAACGATACAAATTGCACCACCTTTTTTTATTCACGTTATGAGATCTTGTTGAGTTTCGAAATCCAATAAACTGTTGGTAAATTAATCTACATCACAGTAAGATTTAATCTTTCATCAGGGAAACGTTGTATAATGTAAGGTAGGTACGCAAAATTCGGATTAATGTTGGTGCTCACCAATTTCCATTTTAATGCGTAAACCATAATATTGTTTAAGGGGCGGGCTTAAAATAACACTATTTACTTGAAATAAAAATGACAAAATTAGCATAATATTATACAGGTATATGTAACTATGAACGCCCAAATACCTTGGCTAATTTTTACAAACCTACAAATAACCTGTATTTTTTTTTAAAAGTCAATAATAACGATGTTGCCATCCAATTTTGTTTGTTACTTACCCGTTTATAAACACTATTTTGAACACAATATTATAATATTGGTTTTGTTTGTCGTCGAAACGGGTTATACTAATTATTAACCGCAGTAGTTATTTACCGGGGAAAATTAATAAAATTATAGTTAACGCTGCTTCTGTGAAGATTCGAACCTTGGGCAGTTAGAATTCCAATCATTAGTGTAATTGGAAATCGTGTTTGTTATGCGTTTCGAGTTTCAATATTAGTCCAATGTTTGTTGTACATTTACCGGAAACATCTTAACAAAAAGTATAGAAGACACCCTGATTCAAATTTAAGTAATTATTTTCTTGGAATTTTGACGTTACACAGATTACATTTAAATACTATATACAAACATGGTCATAACCAAACGTGTGCGTGTTTAATTGTATTAAGTCCAGCCAAGTGGAATAAATGAATAACTGTTAATTTTATTTATTATAATTGAACCGATTACATATTATTAGGATTCATTTTGGAATTAAATAGTTGAACATGTAGTTTTTAAAATTTGAAAGGCGGTTGCAGGTCGGTAAAAGTTATCTACTCATTCACCTGTACGTTTAGTAAAAATTTATACTTATCTAAGCAAACAATTAAATCAACAACAAACAACATTTGATTTATATTTTACTCATTTATCTAGAATTTAGGACCAAAATCTTTCAACTTGTATTATTACAGTTGAGTTAGGGAAACTATGTAAACATCTACAAAGTCCAATTAGCCGAGTATGGCACGTATTACGTTTTATCGTTACCGTTGAACGATAAACTGTATTCTGTTTTTTGTAAAATATATTATTTGTAATGTGTGAGGGATTTTTAATTTTGTTACTTCGCGCAAATTTGAAAGTTTTTCAAACTATTGAAAAAGTGTGCAACTTTTGAAGATTTATATGTTAACAATTTTACGCAGACGACTGCAGGTTCTAAGCCAAAGTTAAAATATGTTTGAAACTTTTATACAAACTGGTATTATTATTTATTCAAGCAATTTGATAAATAATAAGTGAAATTGCTCTTATTTTGCAAATCTTATTGTCACTAAACCATTGTGTTTGGGGTAAAGTTGTTTATATAAATCGTTTCCATCAACAAAATTAACAACGTTCACTCACAATATTATTGTCATTATTTTTATACGTCAATAAATATTTTAGTTTGCATGAAAAAGAATATTGTAATTTAAAACATTGTGAAAATAAATAATACGTGTTAGAAGTGTTAGAAATATAAGCTAATTTGTGTTTTCTTTTATTTAATTTTGTGAACCTAAAAAAAAAAGAAAAATACTAAGTAGTTTTTACTTAACAATTTATTCTATAAGTTTTGATAAAAACTAAAATGATGATTTTAATTAATATTAATTTGACGTAAGAGCACTTTTACTCCCTTTTTAATTTTAATTATTTCTGCTTTATTTTTAAATCTTTGGCAGTCCAAAAATAATTGTACTTAATGTGGAATTCCATAAGTATAATAATATTATTTTCTAAACCGCAGACAATATATTTTCGTTGAATGATTATTTATTGGTTTTATATACTTTAGCGTTAAAATAATTTTTAAATACGAATAGAATTTTTCAAATTTGTTTATGAATAACTTCGTAATTATGTTTTGAAATATTGAAGATTAATGCGTAAAATTTGTATTCAATTTTTTAATTTATTGTTTTTACGATAGTAGTTTTTATATACAAGCGTACTAGAATAATGATCTCTTTAGAAAACTTCGTTGAAATCTACGTTGTATAAGGGATTTTTTGTGTATATTGTTGTCCTCTTTGTTCTGAATTGAAAGTAAATATTTTTTTATAATTGATTCATAAATATAATTATTTGCCGTTTCGAAACAGAAGAAAAATGTACAACAAAGACGGTCGACGGACTAAAAGTCATCAGATCAGACTAAAAACCACTAATAAAAAAAGTTTATAAATAATTTTATATTTATATTATAAATAATTGCCCTTGTAATATTCCTTGTCATTGTGCATGATTTATATAAAACACACCACCAAAAATAAAAAATTTTGGTGAAATTTGAATATATGCTCCAAAATACAATCTCACTATTTAAGTAAAAAAATGTCTATTTTTGAAATAGAATCTGATTAAAGTTACCTACTCAATATTGTCTGTATTATAATATGTTACCTTTGTTACGAGCTAATTCTAGATTATTAAATATGAAAAAAACACATTTGGTAGCACTTAAAAATTACTAGAATTTTGAAATCTCCTAGATTAATGCTGCGGTAGCACATTGACAATTTTTGGCCTCTAATGGTTATTTTCCTGGGGTCTTTAAATCATTATGCAGGGTCCATAAATACCAAAAACATACGAATTGGGAGCCTAACAAATATAATTTCAAGCGTAAAACATAAATACGGATAACTACTTGAACTTTTTTTTGGCACTCTTATTTAGACTGACCGTCTACTTTTGGTTTAATGAAGGATCCTGAATACTAACTATTTTTCAGAAAAATATATTTCCCCCATATTATTTTGTTTTTACGGTTAATAAAATGTAACAAAATAAAAAATTATGCTATAGTTATTGCGTTTTACATAAAACATATTTTGAAGTACAAGATATTCCACTAGGGTGGTACAGATTTGTTTTTATTTTATAAATTAAAATATTTGTTTTTAATTTTTTTTTTTTACCCACAACAGTTATTTGACCGGTGATAAATCACAGAATTTTAATATGGGCGCTCTAGTTGAAAGTATAGAATTATTTCAATTCATAGTGTAGGATCAATCCAAAATTTTGTCACATAGATATTATTAATGTTTCAAAAATTTCCGTGTTATGGTTTCATCACTTTTCATTAATTTGATAATTATAAATGTTTTAAAAATTATTCGTTGGTTTTTCGGTGTTCTTTAAGAACGGTAATCAATGTCACTATTATCTTATAACATTTTAAATAATTTTAATACTTGTCTGGTAAATTTGAAGGAAGAACAATTATTTAAAACATTTGCAAATTGTTTTAGTGTAAGCTAAAATGCGCTCAGGTGCCAAATAAAATAACATTACACATTGCTACTTGTATGAATGAACAAAATAAATCATTTTGTGTAATTGTATCCATTTATTCTAAAACACGTAATCCGAAAATTTCACAAATCTGAGTAATCATCTAATTATTTATAATATTATTGAAGTTCAATTATAATAATTGGATGTTAGGGCATAACTCGAGAAATGTGTAATAATAAATTATAATATTGAAAAAGACAATGCGTATTTCAAACTCACGTCATGTTGTAAGTACGTTTTACAAAACACGGTTAAAACTTACCGACGCAAATCACATTGTTAATTGATTAACCATCAAGTTACCTGAAATAAAATGAATCTGTTCGGAAAACATAAGTGATATAAATGTGTTCTTTATGGAATAGTTATATAACCATAAATATTAAGTACAAATTAAACATTCAGAATGAATTAAAAATGGCTAAATTATTGGCAAATTTTGTTTCAGTTTATTATAACAGAGTTTTAAATATTATCATAAACTAAAAAGGAAATAACAAAATATATTTCATTTTCTAACAGAGAGTAAGTTTTTGATTTGATAGGAAATGTCCTGTATTTCTTTATTGCAATATAAGTAGATTGTGTACTTTTTTTTTTTTAAGTCGTAACTAAAGTGAGTTTTTCAAATAAATAGAAAGTTTTTGACGAAACTTATTATCGTATATATTCAGTGGTGAGTTCGGCAGTGATAAAACACGTAGTAAATGTGGTGAATTTCGAGTATCTAATATAAACTTTTCTCCTTTAACGCTAAACCAAATGCCTGTAAGAATTAAAGACTTCATAATAATATTATCGTATCGTATTAGTAATATTTTTAGTAAATGGTTCGCATTTCTTCTTAAAATCATCTGACTCGATACATACTGTAACCATAATTAATACTGTAATACATAATTATATGTTCATGACTGTTACTATTAAGAAAATGTTCTAAAACTAACAAATAAAACTTATTCTATTTCAAAGAGCTTAATGATGTTCTGAACGAAAAAAGTTTTAAGTCGGGAGCATCGATAAAATAATAAGTTTGATTCACTTCAATAAGTTGATTTTGACATGTTGATTCGTTAAATTTGATATTGCATTACCGTGGAATCATGTGTGGCGTGTGCTATGCTGAATAAACTTGTGGCTACTTGAAGTACCATATGTTTTGAGTCCTAATCTCTAAGGTGATTTATATTTGATAAAAAGTATAACAATAATATTGATGACTTCAGAATTTTGAACACGTTATGTTACCATTAAAGTCAAACCGTCAGTCACTATTTGTCTTTAAGTTTTTATACTTAGGGCAAGGTATTTTGAAAATAATATACGAGTATATACTGGCTGACCACGTCGGTCCCTCGGGAGTATAGTGGACAAACACGAGTTTATTGGCAGGTGCCGATATTTTTAACTGTACCTAAAAAAAGCGTCATAAATAACTTAAAAAAAAAATAAAAAAATAATTGTATATGTTACACAGTGTAGGACTATAAATTTTATTAATGTAACAAAGCCAAAAGTGTGTTTCTATGCGATAAATTTTCATTACTCACTCAAATGATTTCTATGATATAATATTCTAAATATTATTTTAAAACCATACACATTTTTTTTTCACCAGTAACATCAAGGTCACAAAATAGTTTTTTATGTTCACATTACATAAAACCAAAGATTTTTAAGAATTAAAAGAAAAAAGCTGGCAAACACGATTAACTCGAGCTCAAAAGTATCAATATCATATTGAAATCGCGTGAAATAGACGAATTTGATCAATAATGTTAGTTATGATTGTAAACCAAAACGGTTTTGTCAAAAAACCATAGACATTTAAGTGCTACAAGCTTAAAAATCTAAATTTCTAATATCTTTGTAAATCAATCGGAAATTATGTGTCAGCTTCTGCTACCGGCGATGAGTAATTCCAAAAAATTAAACCGTCTGATTGGCTTTACAGGGTTGTGGCACACGGACATCCTAAGGCGTTTTGTGCAGTGCATTTTAAACACTATAAAAGAGAACTATGTTATTTGTGTTATAAACATATGATCATTATGATTACAAGTTTTAAATAGAATAATATTAAAATTTTATTTAAGCTTCGTCCCACCTTCAAATGAGTTTTTTTTTTACCTTTAATTATGGACGATAACGAATGAACTGATGCAGATGAAAATTATAATTATGGTTGTAGACAAGTAATATGTATAACATAATTATTAGAGACAAAATAAAAACATTAAACTTTAAACCGACTCTGGTGCGACCGTTTATATTGTTTACATACAAAATAGAAGTTTTGTTTGTACGATGGGTTCATGATTCGTTTGACCGTGACATCTTCTATTACAATATGTTCGTCAAAGCTAATGGAAGATTACTATAGCAAACACGTATTTAAAATAATTTATTCTAAAGTGGTGAAATAGGGGTAAACGTGTATATCCACTGTTTTCAGAGTCAAAGTCGCTGATCCTAAGAGTATGGAATATCAGTAGTTTCGTTTTATGACGTAGAAAGACCAACTAAGAAGGGATTTTCCAAAATTTAACTTCTTAGAGGGTTAAAGGGGGGAGGGTTACAAATAGAAAACGTTATTTCTCCGTCGGATTTTTTCTAACTTATTACACATACTCTGAAATAAAAATAATAAATTATCGATTACCTTGCATTACTGTATTTTTGAAAGTACGGTTCCTATAAGAGGGTTATAAATGTAAGCTTAAAAATAAGATTTGCAAAGCAGGCACCGTTGCACCTATGAGTATGAGATTTGGACAGAAATTTGGTTTAGTGATCTAAACTAAGAAAGGGTTCACCAAATGTCTATCCCTAAGAGAATTAAAAATTAAGTAAAGAGAGTAAAACGCCAGGTCACGAAAACTATACTAGATATATTAGTAACAATAATATTACTATAATAAGATATATTTGGAATAAATTATACTTGAATACTTGCAAAAAATTGTATTTTGAACAAGTATTTGAATACTATTAAAACAATTGTATTTGAATATACGCAAAATATTTGGAATAGTATAAAATAATTGAAAAATTTAAAAAAAAATATTGAACTAAAGTGTATCACATATTATTTCAATAATAAAATCTTATGTTAAAATTTTTAATAATTGACAATAAAAATATATTTAAATTGATGTTAGGAAAAACAGTATTCAAATAGTATTTTAAGCAATTTCAAATAAACGTATTTTAATAGTATTCAAATGGGTAGAATGTCATACATGTTTGTGAAAATTGCCAATTAAAATTATAATAATTTTTTAGGAGTTGTTACGTGCCGACTGCGTAATAGAGAGTCATTTAATTTTTGTAATAAAAAAAACATTATTTTGTCATTACCAGTTTTACATGCATTTGGAAACTATTGGTCGGAATTTTTTCGAAGTTTTTTTCTACCAAGAGCAAATTTTGTTTTACATATATTTTATCAGGTTTTCAAGTCTTAAAAAATACATTTGAGTTATCTTTAAACTTTGCCCCAAAAATAAATCACAGAAATGTTTAATTTTTGCAGATTTCCCTACAACTGAAAAAGTTTTCAGTGTTCTAATTGTCTTCTAATTTTTGAAATGATTTGGTCACGCACTTAAGTATCAAACTGTATATGTCATTAGCCTTGTATTAAAATTTTAAAGATTTTAATTAAAAATTGAACTTTTTATTGAACAAAGACTACAAAAAATTAAAATTTTTATTTTAATATTTTCTTGAGGGGCACAATTTAATGTTGTGACTCTCTCGGAGCGCACAGGGAAACCTCCCGGTGTCTTGGTGGGCCAGTGAGGGCCAACCCAAGTCTGGATCATATGGCAAACAATACCCGGGCAACGACCGGGTCAGGACAGTTAGTTACATGTAAAAAATAAATCAATTAGTCACTGGTTTACATGAGTGAAGACGAGGAGGGGAATTGCATTGCTTAACTTCTCCATTAAAGTATTTATAACCAATTAAAATCGTAGAATATAATCTTTACACACACGAACCTCTTCTCTTATACAAGAAATCTGTTCAAAATTGTTGTCAAAGTGTATTATTACACTTTTTTCTTTATTGTTCTTGCGTATCAGCTACACCGTCATGGACAGAACACTTTTATTCCAATCATAGTTAATAAGCAATTCCCTAGTAATATAGTGCATAATATGAAGCTATATTATATAAAAACACTTAACTTTAATCTTGTGAACGTTAAAATTCGTTATAAATAAATAATCCAGTCGATGCTTTGAACGAGTAATAAACTAGAGGTCGTCCGTTCAACCGTTAAACTTTGTGCTTATATACTTACTTCCGACCGTATACAAAATATAATTTAGAGAGAGAGAAAAAAAAAGAAAACACTTAAGCAAACAATGTATCATATTTTATTTGTCGTACCCGATTGTAAAGAGCTAACATCAAAAAATAATTTCGCGAACCAATATTATAATAGAGTATGCAGATTTCGGTATTGAGTAGTGTCTCGGGCCGTGTAAAACCTGTATAGAAAATTACTGGATCGGAATGATATTAGAAATGGAAATAAAAGGACAGGAAAAAATCATTAAGGAAATAATATATCAAGAACTATTAAATAATCACGAAAGTTTATTTTAAGAAAACGATTTTTTATGAATAATCCAAATATAATTTGGTTCCTAATTTACCGGTAGATTTCAACTATATCCCCATTGTTCATGTTAAATTTATTGTATAGAGTCTTTCAATTCGCACTAAAAAACTAGTAGAATATTTTCGTGTAAATGGATTGCGAAGCGACACAACACACAGTAACGATATGCCATTTCAGTTTACAGACAGGTTAAAATTACCTTCTCTTTTTTGCGCAACATATTTAGCAGTTGTTCCGAATAAAACAAAAAATACCGATTTTAAGGATGCAAAAAATAAATATTATTCTTAAATATAAGTTTCCCGATGAAAATCATTCCAGTTTAAATAGTTATTTATCTGACGTTTAATTGTCTATAAATATTTACCATGGGTGAATACTATATAATGTATATGTTACTGATAATTAGGAAATGATGACATTTCCTAGAATACGATGACAATTCCTAATACTAATTCTTAAAATCAGCCTATTTATAGAATATCGCTAATATGGATCACACTTTTTTTTTTTTATTGATTACTCGAGTTAATATATTCATGTATATCGTTGTGTTAAATTTGTTGTTGTACTTTTGGTCACGGGCCTGTTTTGCAATAAAAAAATAAAAATGTAAGAAAAAACAATTTTTATCTTCCATCATTCCGAAAAAATTTTTCTCGAATTTTACTCTCCAGCCGATTTTCGTGGCTGTTTCATACGCGGACGATACGACGAGTATATTATTCGTCTAAATTAGACGTGACAGGCGATAGCATTTGGCATTACCATAAATTTTATCCGGACAAATTTATTCATACAGCCGTTGTGTAAATCATATCGCGAAACGTATTCTCCACGGCGTCCGCCCCCATGCCGTTTGGCGTTTATTGAAAAACGCGCGTGCGATTTGTGCTCACGAAATAATAGTATGCTAATAATGTTAATAATATTATAGGACGTAACATCTCCCCGGCCGGCCGGTTCTCCGAATGTAAATATATTCAATTCTATAGGCTCGAACCCACCCCCCCCAAACCGTCCATTAAGGGGGAATATCTCATTATTTTTTTTTTTTTTTTTTGGTCAAACGGTTCGGTCGAGTATAGAATGACCCTAAAAAATATTTAAAAATTTTTCTATATATTTTTTAGTCAGTTAAATCAAAATTTTGCATTTTAAGTTTTTTCCCACTCGTTTAAGTTAGAAGTCTGCAACTTTCAAATGTACGTCATATTGCTTGATGTACTGTTGTTGGCAAATTTTTAAAAATAAATTTTTTTTACTCAATTTATTAGGGTTAAATACATTCCTCCTCAAGAATATATACGTACGCTGCTGTGTTGTGCGTTATCTATAGGTGATGTTTATATCTATTTAAAACACAATATAATATGTTATATAGATTAAACGGGCGCACTTTTTAAGGGGGGGGGTCGTAGGATTATATTTTGGGGACCCAATTTTTTCTATACTTAAATATTGGACCGACTGCTAGAAATAAAAGTGAATTATACTGGCACGACTTGAGTTGAAAGTTTGTGGCGGATGGTTATCTAAAGTAAAAGATATTGCAGAAAAGAATGATTTTTTTTTAAAAGTTGAAAGATATTAATAGATTTAGAGGTGACAAACCCTTAAATTGCTCGAATTTACGTCTTTTTACTATTTTTGACTTACATTTTTTTTATTTTAATTTTTAACTAATTAGCCTGCATCAAATTTTTGCAATCCTAATTTAAAATCTTACATGACACTCCTATACCTATATTATATTATAATACAAATAGATATTGTAAATTTATAGTTATTAACATTAAACATACACTCGAGTTTTGTAAATTATTGATACAATAATTATATTACGTGTATTTTTTTTTTACGGAAAAAAGAAATGATTATTTTTTTAAAATATAATGTGCAGAAAAAAATTCAGTACAACGCGTTTTTTGTCGTTTTTCTAGGCGAATGGCCCCTCGGTGTAGCTTGGTGCAACGTCTACGTTACGTGCGACGTGTTGGCGTGTAGTTCTAGCATTATGCACATGTGTTGCATATCGCTAGGAAGATACCTGGGAATCCGACATCCACTCAGAACTCGACACCACTATTCAACGATGAAGTTGGTGTGTTTCAAAATCGCCATCGTTTGGTTTCTATCGTTTTTGGTGTCATTTTCCGTTACGCTTCTCGGTAAGTACCTATACAGTGTGTATTGCAACAAAGCAATAATTGCTTGGTGTCACGTTTTACAGCACTTGTTTTCAGGAATTTCTTTTATGTCATTCAGGGAATTCGTGCAATACAAATGCCCAGAACCGGTTACAAAAGTTATAAAAGTATTTTACTTATACTTGTTACTATTATTGTCCTACAGTACGTTGCCTTAAAAATGTATTAGTTTTAATATAGATAGGAACGAGATTGAATCGACCGTTACTTTTTTGAAGACTTCCTAAGCGAACAATTACAAAAGATTTTTTGTATAAAACGTCGATTTAAATTTTTTCGAATGAGTTGTGCAGACTATAAATAAGAAAATACCATGTAAACTCACGCGATCGGCTTGGCATACCACAATAAGTTATTTGTCGAGGAACTAAATCATAAAACATTGGTTTAGATTTTCAAATTGTTCTTTCTTCGATAGAATGCGTGTTCAATACGCGTAAACATATTATGCTTTTAAGACTAAAACGTTTTTGGTAAATTAACAAACTGTGTATTATACAGGTAATAAAATATTGACTTTTTGTCCAAACCACACAGTTCGTGTCACCTGACTTTGTCCGTTCCGTCGTAATGTAATATTAAATAAAACATACCTGGTGTTTCAGTAATTTTCTATCGTATTGCGTGACTGTTCCTATTTCAAAGTAAACCTAAACCTAAAGCTCGTACCTCGTGTCCATTATTAAAAGACATAGTATTGTATAATTTGACTGATAATAAAAATAATTATACGGATTTAGGTGCTCTTTTTAAATGAAACACAAACAACAGTTGAACTTTGCTATGAAAAGGGTGTGATATCGCGTTTTTTTTAATATAAACTTAAGTTCATTGATTATTTTAAAAAAAATCAAGTCCGAAGTATCACAGTCCCCTCAAATTTTTACCCATTGTTTTTTTGAAAGAAATATTTATTATTATTCTATATTATGTTCCTTTTAGTTTGAATTTTAGCTATGCGATTTTGTAAAGTATTCTGCATAATGTATACGGTTTTTCTGATTTATTGTTTTAGATTCTACGAGTAAGCTGAGAGTTTCTGAACTTTTTCAAATAATGTATTGATTTTATGATAATTTTTTTTTTTTAGTGCGCACACTATTTTTGGACAGTAGAACCATTCCGATATTTATAAAAAATTTCTCTGGAGACCGGTCATTGAACGAAGATGGTATTTGAATCGAATTATTTTTTGATTAACCTTTAAATGATAATACCAGCAACAGAAAACCGAACATATTTTTCTCATATCATTTCTATTGATAATCACACTGTTTAATGATATAGCGATAGACAAGTGAAACCTTTTAGTAGCATGACTTAATTACGTGATTTACATGATAATAATTCTAAAAAAATCGTTTAAAAACTCGCCAGTTTAGATCTGTGTTTTAAAATTGCACATATTATGAAGAAATTTGTGGCGTGGAAAATAATCGGTTCCCAATTTATTCCTCGATAACGTTTTAACGCTTTCAGTACCGTTTAACAGTGTCTCGTTTATGTTTGTGATTAAATTTTCATTTAAAAATTTAATTAACACTTCAAATACATCTTAAGCATAATATTATTACATGCAAATCATGTTCTTTCCGTTGTCTTCCCACTTTTCTAATTTTTAATTATTTCGTAGATAAAATAACACGTAAGAAAAAGAAGTTTTGTACTACTACTAACTAGAAAGTAGCATAAATTTCAAATGGAACGGTTTAAAGGCAACCGCATTTTTACCTAACATTTACGGTTAACTAAATTTAGCCCGTACTTAAATGTGTGTAAAATTTACCGTTTTAGAATATTTTATTATAGATTAATGATTTATTGACGTGCCATTTTACGGGGACATTTTATCAACGTCAGATTGATAGTTTTCACACAAATAGTATACACAAAATTGCAAATATATTATACTATGATAATATCAGTGGCGTATCTGTTTATTTAAAGGCAGAAGTGCATCTGATACTAAATGGGGCCCCTAATAATAGGTGCATGCTATAAAACCTAAAACAAAATTTAGGAAAGGTTAATCTTTAGTTTGGATTTCGATAAAAAAGGACCTACACAAATGTTTTCCAAAACTAAATGAGTGATACAATAACGAGACGAAGGAGTTTTACTTCCTCATATTTCCCAAGAATTACACCTAAATGAGTATAGAAGGTAACCTGAATTTGAAATTTGAGAACGAAGAATTTTCCTATTTTATACATATTAGGTATTATTGTAAACATTTTTATGAAACCCATACAAAGACAACCATATAATTCTAAAGTTATATTTTGTTCCAAAAAATTTACCCAGTCACAAATGTTTTCTGGTTTTGGGCTTCTGGGGCCTCTTTTATTATAAAACATAGTTGAATGGCCTCGGTGCAATGCACCCCCTACATCTCCATTGAATAGTACGCGTGTCATCCAATAATCGAGAAAACAAATTTCAGAACTAAATAGTGATATAGGCATTAATCAGTGTTCGGGTAATTTTAAATGATTCGATTTCTATTTCAACGCCCAGGTTTACCTGTTATGGCATAGAAAAACAATGATAATATAAATATTGTAACGGACGACCTCATAATTTTTTTTTTTTTTTTCAAATAAGCATGAAAAATAATATTAAAACAAATTAAACTATTTGTAATTTTGGGACGTACTGACCCAAAATTGTACTTGTGAGAGAATTTTCCAAGGATCGGATCCTATGTGATGCATTACTCATCCGTATTGTACGGTTCGTACACATCTTACGTCAAATACGAAAACTTTCGGCTGACACATGCGCAGCTGGTTAATTAGCCGCGCAACGATAATGATAATTTTTCTCGAGAGGCGAAATGTCTGTGTGAAAATAAAAACGAACGCTTATACGCTGTAAATAGTCAACATTGTATACTACGGTATACGATCATATCAGCGGCCGAATATCACAAAGAATTAAATCTAAAAAAAGCCGAAATCATTCTTGATAACGTGGGTTGTTTGATGCTGTGGTTCACTGTTTTGAAATGTTCGAATAGAGGCTGTTGTATATTAAAATCTGTAAGTAATTAAAAATTAAATTTGAAAATAACGTGAGCTCTGTGACTCAAATTGAGAAATATAGAGAGAATAGAGGAATAAAGAAATTAGTCACAAACAAATTTATGTTTTAAATCTTGTAAGAAATTTTCAAAACTTTTCCCAGTAAAAAATAGTTTTTATTGAAAACAATGGGTTTAATTTTCAAATTTCAAATAACAAATTTGTGTGAGTTACGAATTTTTGTCCAAAAACAGTAAAATAAGTAAGACCGATTTTAGGAAATTTTCCAATTTTAAACAACTAAATATAAAAATAATGTCTACGGATTTTCAAATTTTTTTACTTACATAATATGTATTTATACGCTGAATACAATATATTCAATTTTTAAAACTTTTTGTGGAAAATTAAATTTTTATTGAACAAAAATTACAACGAATATAAAATTTTAAAGTTTTATACTTAGCTCAAAAATCTGATTGAAATCTCTTGAAATTTGTATCTGGACTGTATCTCACCAATTTCAATGCTATGTGAAAGTTTTCGTTTATTCCGATAGTTATTGTAGAGGTTATGGCTAAATATCTAAATGGATATTGTCAAAAATATGTTTGCCTTTATTTTTTAATGTGTTTTTTTTAATTTTTGCTTAGTTTTTTAACTGTAACATTTTAACTTTTTACGCTTACACCAATGACCCTTCAAAGTACCATCTGTGTCCTTATACCTATCAATAGACTTTAAAAAGCGGAGCATTATTGATGAAGTTATCGTAATTACATAGTGGTAAAAAAAAATAAATAATAAATAAAAAACACACATCATGTAAAAATCAATACATTCTTTGCTACACTCAGAATCTAAAACTGGTTGAACGCAATTATTCTATTTGATCCATCGATGCATACAAATTTTTTCGTTAAAATCAACAAATTTTTATAATTAAATAGAGCGAATCTTGTTTTTCGATCAATATCGTGTTAACATCGTTTCCCCCGTCCATTTCAATAAAATTTTTTAATATTTATAAACAAAACAGTAATAATTATTTTATAAATTTAATTTAAACTGGCTTGGATTTTGCATTTGACTCATTACAGGGTCTGTTTGTTATTTCACTCATCATTCTTTATACAGCTTAGACGGGGCCGCTTATTATAAGGCAACAAAATAACATCTGTCTGGTTTCTCACGGTCAGCTTTGAATAATATATTAATAATATTGCTAGTAAGGACTTGTTTGTACGGAGATAAATAAAGATAAATAAAGGGATTTTTAAGGGTTTTTGAAAGTCGTGTGATAGTAATTTGGTTTTAATTAAATGATGTGATAATTTTTTTATTTCTAAATTATATTTATACATTTATGAGAAAGCTATAGTTGTGTAACGTGTCTTTTAGTTTCAAAAAATAACTTCCCAATCATTTTATAACTAGAACCATTTAAATGCCATTGTCGTCATACATGTATTTAATACGTGAAAACATACATAGTGCAAAGAAACCGAAATGAATCGTTATTTTAGATTTAGAGCGTAGGGATGTATTTTTTATATTATGAAGATGATAGAAAATTATTCGGAAAAATGATACGAGTACAGTTCGATAGAAGTCCTTAACCGCATTCTTGACACACGTATAACTCTTACACAATAGGTTAATTTTCTTAAGCTTTAAACATTACACTTATAATATAATAATAGTGATATCTTATAAAAACTATAAAGTATGTACCTATGAAGTACAACGTATTATGGAACATAATATTATAATAAAAAAATGTTATACATAACATATACGCATCGTTAAATAATTGTTCTTTTCTAAATAGTACGCAGGTTTTCGTACACTAAAACAATTACCGTTTCATATAAGAGTACAAAGAAAATACATTTTCTTTATTTGATTAATTAATTATTGTTGAAACAGTGAAAGTTACACGTCATATTGTTGTGTTTTACATAATCACAGCACACAATGGTATAGCAAATTGTTTTGTACATGAATTATATTCTTAATTGGCTTTATTCATTTTTAGGTATAAGATGTATATATACGAGTATAATGTAATAATCCATTATAATTTATTATTTAAATAATTTTTTTTCTTTAGTTACATGCTCTCAGAAAAATTAAAGATTGTTTAAAATTTATTTCATTTCTTAAATAGGTACATCATAGATAATGAAATCTGTATAGCTAATGTTATTCCAAATTTTTGCCAAAATACATTTTATGATGTATTACAAAAAATGTAAGTATCAACCGGAAAGCTCACCTTCAATATTTTGTAACATACCCGTATGGAGGAGGGAAAGAAAAGAAAATATGCTTACCTATATGAGATCGTCACGGCTTTTTTTGTTTTTTTCGCTTTTTTCTCTGATAAGTGTCTAATCGTAAATCTAGTAACGTTTTTGCGTTCCTTGCAATTTTTCGCATATGTAATACGTTTTTTTACGAGTATCATATTGCTTTTTTGGTATGGTGAAAAAAAAGGTTCTTATTGTGAGGTATTTTTCTCTAAAAAATTTAAAAATGAAAATTCAGCATTGTACATGATTTTTTGTTGAACTTTAACGTGCTGTTATGAATATTTTATCAAAATGTGCATGTGTCATTAAAATAAATAAATTTCAAATGATTTCAATTATTTTTGTGCTTATTACCTATAGAACATCTTCTATAGGTTCTTGTTTTATAAAACACTTAGTTTTCTGTTTTGACAACTAATACTCAAAACATAACATATACTTTTACGGTTAAGCTTCAAAACATTTTTTCTACATACTGGAGCAAATTTCAATAATTGTTTACTTGATATGTTTTTTTTTTCTTTACATCTTAATCATCATTATTACTTTGTTTTTTTTGTTCTGGTTTCAGTATTAACTATTTTGAAAATTCTTCAAATTGAAACAAATAAATTTTTTTTTTTTATTTATTTTACAAAAAGGTATTATTAGCTTTCTCTATCTATACCTAGAGATGTAGGAAAGGCAATACATTTTGGCGTGTTTAAGACAATAAGTAAATTATTACAATTTTAAGTTAAGTGATAAAAATAGTTAGAGGCTTAAGTTAGAATGTTCCTTGAGAAATTAGGTCATGCGGGCGTCCTTGTTGGAAGTGGCGTTGTGGAGGTGATCTGATGTTGATGTGGTAGTGCATTGAGCCTGTTGACTTGTGGATGGATTCGAAGAAGCTCACAGCCAAGAGTTTGATATGGTTTTGAAGAGTTGGAATTTTGAAGTCTTTGTGTATATTTGAGTTCCTCACAAACCATGGAGCGTTTGTTATCGTTTTTAAAACTTTGTTTTGAAATGTTTGCGGTTTTTTAGATGAGTTTGTGCACATTTAACCCAAATAGGGCAAGCGTTTGTGATTAATGGACGTAGTACTTGCTTATATATTAAAAGGGAAAATTTTTTTTGTAGCAAAGACTTCTAGTTTAAGATAGGGAAGAGTTTATATGAGAGGTGTGGCTACCAGGTTAGTTTTTTTTCCAACGTTACGCCAAGGTACTTGACGGACGGTTTCCATGCGATTGGTTCGTTGTTAAAAATACACTTACGCTTTTTGATAATGATGACGTTAATTGATATTTTTCAGTTCTTGCACCAGACTGATAATGTGTTTAAGTGGTTTTGTGGATGTACAAATATTGCTTCTGGGTTGCGAGATTCAGAGTAAATGGTATCGTCCGCGAAGAGGGTTGTATTTGTGTGCGGTGACTGCGGGACGTCGGATGTTTAGATGTTAAATAGTGATGGGCCAAGTATTGATCCTTGTGGGACGCCAGCTAAGATTAGTTGAAAAGAAGAAAAGTCATTATTTATTTAAACATAAAATTGCCTGTTAGATAGAAATGAAGTTAAGGAGTCGAGTAGATAATTTGGTGTGTTGATAATTTTGAGCTTGTACAACAACCCATCGATACCTTATCGAAGGCCTTAAAGATGTCAATGAAATCAGCACCCGTGTAGCAGTGTTTTTCAAATGAGTTACTTATATGTTCTGTTATACGCATGAGTTGTTGTGTAATGGAATGATGTGCTTTGAAGCCAAACTGGAATTTTGGAATTATGTCTGTACAGTTTAGATAATTTTGCAGTCTCGAGAGGATGAATTTTTTCAAAATTTATAGATACCGATGTTAGTAGACTTTTACAGACAATTGGTCTGTAGATATCAGACCAATTATATAATATTTTTTCCAGTTTTCCGGGAAGTGACCAAGATGAAGAAGTGAGTTAAATAGTGAAGTCATGAATATAATTGCTTTAGTAGGTAGTTTTTTGTACATGAAATTCGTGATATTGTCGTGACCAGGGGATTTTTTATTTGGTATTTTTTTATTATTGTTTTGATTTCTCCTGGAGTAACGAACTTGATTGTATTTTGTACAGAGAAGTTAGGTGATCTCAGAACTTTTTCAACCCTATTAGTTTATTAGAGTACTATTAGTTTAACCCTATTAGGTCATTAGAGTTGTATGCATATTGGTTTGGGCAGAAAGTGTTCAAAAGGTTTTCCGAGTAAACTAAACAAATAAAGTTAAAACATCATAAAGTAAAAAAAAAAAAGTCTTTGATCATATTCAAGTCAAACATAGCTATACATTTCGTTGATTATTTGACTTGAGAAGCTCAATCGGATTTGTTTGTAATTTTCGTAAGTAATTCCACTGCCTACGATTTTAATATAAAAACATAAAATTGTACTTTGCGAACCAAGGACTCACGGATGCTCAAACTTACTCCAAAGTCTCTTTAATTTTATATCTAAGAATGAGAAATTTTGTTCCGGCCAATTACAAGCTACGAACACTGAGTACCATAATACACTATATGAAGCATAATTATACGCGGTTAAGCTTAATTTTCAATAAGAACTTAAATTCAATTACATTATTATTATAAACGAATTTAAGATGTTAACAAACTTGTTTTTTATTCTGTTTTTCTGTAAATTACAGGTCTTTATAACCCAAAAAATATCATGCCAGATCCAGGAGTGTGCGTGATCAATAACCGAGCATTCTTCGTCTTTGGTTCTCTAGTTGCCTTCTACATACCAATGATCATAATGGTCGTCACGTATGCCCTAACCGTTCAGGTGAGTTCTACAAAGTTTTTTTTTTTTTTTAATTTGGGTTTGCTCGCTTTAGAAAATATGTTTTTTTTTATTTTTTTTTTTCTAACTACGTTTCATCGCAAATGATGATACGAAAATCGCGTAAACTTTTTGAATTACATGGTCAAGCGTAGTGATGATGTGAAACCATTTTTTTTTCTCTCCAAGCGATAAATGTTGGCGTGCAAAATGATAAATGAACGTTTGAAAGAAGCCGGAGAGCTTCGCTTCAATATATTTCATTACGTCTCCCGAATTGTACACGTTGACGCGTTCATATATGTATACTGTATGTAATATGTGAAAAACATTTATCGTCTATACACGCCATACAATAGAACACGCGTATTTATATGAAATTAGATGGGTTCGAATTAATTAGGGTAATTTTTTCGTTTTATTTTTGAAATAGTTTAGAATTTTTGAGATTTTTTTTGTTCAAAAACTTGTCTTTTAAATCAATCAGAACAATGTCGTTTTGGCGTGTGTTATAAAAATATATGGACGCACATGTGCACAAGAGAATTTTACGATGCCAAGCTACTGCTATGCTTAGAAAAACAATGTTTGATCAAAATTATATTTACATATTTTGTCGCACTATAATATTATAAGAGTACCTATTTACTAAATATAAATAAAATAACTCTTTAATAAATGAAAACAGTGAAAATACGTAAAAGGTATTCATAGATTTGATCAATTCCACGCTGGTTGTTTAGCTCAAAAAATTTTTCTTGAGTTACAAATATCATTGCGACCGAAAATCGTGAATTAATCTTTTTACGTCGGTTCCGCAGATTCTTCATGGGTTATAAATGCATACAACTATAGTGTGAAAATACAAAAAAAAAAAAAATTAAATGTGCGGTTTTCAGCGTTAGATTTATGTTAAATTTCCAATTCAATAAATTGAATTTATTTTCATATTATTTGAATGAGATAAGTCATCGTGGCATTCAAAAATTTGAATTTCAATTCTAGAACGTCGTGACGGTTTTCCTATTACACTTTAAGTTCTGGAAAATGGTCCTATCAGCTCTGGACTGATTTTAATTTTTTTTTTTTTTTTTATGCAATCAAAACTTTGTAACTGATGTTTATATTGTGTTTTTTTTTTCAATCACATTGATTTATTTAACTGTGAAGTCACAAATGTGTTCCTTAGCTACATATGACAATTTACAATTTACAATTTTCTTTTACGTATATTATGTGTACGTTTGTTCACTGTGGTTTCTCGAATCAAATTATTTATAGCGTAAAAATTATATGTTAACGATTTTTATTTATCAGTTATAAAAGGTGTTTCCTCAAAACAAAACAAAATACAGTCAAAATGTTTTTGGGTTCTACTCTGTAATTATCTAAAAATGAAGTTTGTTCAGATGTTGAATGTTTTTAATAATGTAATATGTACACTTTTATATTTATTGCAAACGTAACGAATTATGAATGATTATTTCTCATTATATAAAATGTGACATGATTTTCTGAAATTACAGGTTTAGTAAAGGACTTCTATTCATTTTTTTTTTACACCACAAACTACAAAATCGAGTTGTTCTATTATTTTGCATTCATAATAATTCATTATAATTTTTGTAATAGAATTCAGGCTGATATTATTATTATTATTATTATTATTATTATAACTTTTGTGGTTTCTTGGTTTGTAATTATTTAATTTTTTTTATTATTTGTAAGTATGCTTATCATTTCACAATGAACTTACACTAAGGAACATTGTAACAGCTAATGTGGCTAATTAGCAGTTAGCTAACTGGCTAGTTTAACATAACTTAAATCAAATAAACCGAGTTGAAATTTTAAATATTACCTACTGTATACGAACAATATTTTGGTACCTATCATAATATTGAACTGTATTTAATTTAGCGATTGTTTATTATAATTTTTAAAATAATTATTACTATATATCGATAGTAAATATATGACGATATTATTAAAATTGTTACTTTATCTAAGTACAAAAAAAAAATTTGTTATAAATCATAACTACTAAATTTTCTTCTCTTTTAAGTTTCAAAATAACAAACAAATATATATATATATATATATATATATATACAAAATATTATATAAAATAATATTCCATAATTGGTAGGTGCTACGTATAAAAATTTTACAAAACTTATATTTTTCTTCAGACTTTCCACGTAAATTTACTTTTCAATTTTTGCTTTAAAACTATTATTTTTAAATTGAAAAATTGTATGTTGAAATTTACCTGGAAAATGCATTTGAAGATAAAAGTTAAAATAAATACATTTTGGGCGAATTTTAAAGTTGAACATTTTAAATTACTTGTTTATTGATATCAGTATTATAATATCGATCTACAAAGAACCGGGATACTTGCAATTAGTTCGATAAACTTAAAATTAAATTAAACTAACACAATAAATTATGATTATAGTTGAGAATTTGTGATACCCTAATAATTAAGATAGGTACATAGAAATGACGATCAGTGTGAATCCTTCAAATAATTGCGATACGAAATTATAGAAAAATTAAAAAAAAAAAAACATTTTTTATCATTTCGTTTTTGCGGATATATTTTTGGATATCCTGTTAATTGTACAAATACAAGTTAAAATCGTTTTGTATTTTATCCGAATAAGAACTACGCAGGATGTCAAAAAAAAAAAAAAAACTTGGTGATTCAATTAAATTATTGCTATCGTTATTTATTTTGTGTTATTTGTACAGAAAATATCATTTCTATTATTGATATAAAAAAAAAAAAAAAAAAACACGACAACCAGAAAATCGGTACAACGGATGAGCCGTAAAAACGGTTGTTATATTGTACAGTGCACCCGTATTTTTAAAATATATTATATCTGCAGTATAGTATTCATAATTTATCGATTTCATAACATAATTTGTAGACTGTAGCACTAACCGTAAATTGTTGAAAGTATATTACGTCATGTATAACATTTTCAAAAAGTTTTCAAAAGAGGTATTGAATTTATATTATACACTTTTCCTTTTTTCTTTTTTGCAAACATGCTAAAACCAAAATATAATGCAACGTTATTCTTCAGTCATAAATATATCTGCCAAAATACGTACCTATACGCTCTCATTTGTAAAAGCGTACCAGGAACCCGTAGGTGTGAACTGTATTTTTGAGGATATTTTTGAGGATATTATTTCTTAGATTTTCTAGTCGTTTTAGAACCATTTAAAACTGTAAACATTTCGGGAATAGTTGTTTTAGCATGACCCTCAGTATTGGTATTGGATATTTTACACCCAAAATGTTTGATAATTAATTATTATTTATTTAATTATTGCTAGTTGATATGCCGATTTCTAAAATTGTTGAACCTCATTTTACTATATTTTCAAACCTTGTAAAATACTCAAAGAACAATTTAAATTTTTTTGTTAAATAGCATACACTCAGAATAGTTTTTACAGTAGGTCTATAATATGATATATCATACACACACCTTTATTTTTTCTTCTTTATATTTTTGACGTTATTCATTCGATATTTGACATTATTTCACCAGAAATCGGATTGGTATATGATAAAATGTATATTTTATAATAATTTATTATGTATACATAATGAAAACGAAAAAATAAATTTGAAAGATTTATTTATAAACAGTATTATATTCATTTTCATCCAAATCATCAGTCTACATCTTGTTATGAGTGTGAGTTTTGGATTTTTTCTATATTAACATTAAATCAAATTTTTTGCGTTTACAGATTTCTAGTTTGTTATAAATTTAAGTTTTGTCTCATTTTGTATTATCTTATACTTGTTTTCCACGGAAAAATAAGATTGTATCGATACACGGTCAAGCTCAAATTTCAAACCATGTGCACCGGCTGCTACCATGTGCTACCTGTAAAAAGAAAAATAACTATTATGTTTTTCAAAATACGAGTTATTTTTATTTTTACGAATTATATTTATTTTACGTATACTTTTTATAAATTTTGAGAACTCCACAATTTGTTGAATTGAACCATTCATTGTGCACTATAATAACGTCACGACTCACAAGTCCGATCAAAATCGATTCCAAACGAATTTTATTGATGTACAAATAACTGAATAATATATAGTGCGTTTTTGATTACTTAAATACAACCTTCAATGTACTCATTTTATAGGCGATTATTTTTTTGCAAAAATATGATTTTAATTTCTTTGAAAATGTTCATGTGCATTTCAAAATTTCGTAAATCTCAAAACAAAGTGAACATTTTATTGAGGACATAATAGAATACTACTTAATGTGAAAAAAAACGTATTCGTATAATTTAGAAACAAATGTTATTTTAACTCATTATTATTGCGGTAGTTTTTTTGCTGTAAGATTTTAAAGTTTCAAAAACGAACGTATAAAGTAACATGTAGTAAGCTAGAACTACTTGGAACTAGGTACGAATGTAAAGATCGGAGTATTTTTGAAGAACTTATCATAGTTTTAGGATTTATAAAAAATAAAAATAAACACACATCATGTTGAAACCAACACATTTTTTACTTTATTTGGAATCTATAAGTTAAAACGTTTTCAACAGTGTTTGGACGGGTCATTGAAAAAAAAAAAATTAATCCCCTGTTTAATTATTTACAATTTCAAACGTGTAAACTCATTCATAGTGAAAACGATTATCTAAATTGTTTACGTAGTAGACTCGTAGGAAAATATGTGTGGTTAACATATTTTAAAGTTTCAATACATTATACAACAATAAATTGTTCATATACCACAGTTGAAAGTTGGCGTTAGAATGCAAATTAATATCTAAATATTAATATTAAAAAGTAATAGCTATAATTTTAGGCTTTGTGATAAAAATCGAATAATTTTAAAAATATAGATACCAAAAGTCTTTATTGTATTATTTTCAAACTACAATGAATACTCTATTTTTAAAACAAACTATATAATAGTCATAGACATAAAACCTATGTACTTAACTTTAATATGAAATTGTGTCACCTAATGAATATAGGGTAATTATGGATGAAAAATTATTTAGTTTGATTATTCCATGAAATATACATAATGATAAGCCTAAATCTTGATAAAATCATAATTTTTCATCGAAAAAAGTACAAAAATTATTTCGTTCATGACTGCCCTTCAATTGTATTGTCGACAAATACTTCTATGTTAATAATGAGATACACGCAGTCCAAAGATTTATATGTCTATGATAATTGTATGATTTTACCTATTAAGTTGATGTACTTTTTAAACTCTATAAGTAATCGTTATTTTCTAAATAATATCCTAAAATTATAAAAAGGGTAAATATTAATAAAATACTTAAAAATCAGTAATTGACTTCCGGCCAAGATCACCGAGAAGGGTTTAGGATCTTCAAGCTTGTATATATTGAGTGTACTAAGATAACTAATACAATTACGGGACTTACAATAATAATTTAATTAAGTTGTAGCTTCGTGTATAAAGGGACTTAAAAACTTTCTCCGAAGCAACGCGATGGGCCAACGACTAATTTGAATTATAAAACAACTTAAAAAAGTTTTATATGACCTCGAGGGCATTAATATTATAAGGAGAAAATCGATAGGGTGCAGTTTATTTTATTTTTTTTTTCCTACGTAAAAACCTTGATTCGTGTGGTGTTCGTCGTGTGTTATTAGCTCACATAAACAGTTGGTAAGTAAATAGTAGCAAGTCGACATTTTATATCATGATGTTCAAATGACAGTCAAGCGTTAGCTACTGTGTGTTTTCATCCGATTGTCAGCGCTTGATTTGGCAAAAAATAGCAGGTAGGCACAATTAAATAAAAAATATATTTTGTATTGATGTGTCTATGCAATAGACCGTTAAAGGGACGAAATTGGAACGGGTACGGTGAAATATTTTTTTAAAAAAATGGAGAATTGATTGTTATAGTTGTATAATGTTGTGACGCAGTGTGTGAACGAATGCGTTTCGTTTACAGTTGTTGCGGAAAAAAGCAAGATTTCTGCTGGATGACAGTTTTGTGGACGGCCGGCGGAACGGGACGAACGCAGAACCGCATCTGTTCAGACGACTGGGCGGTCGGTTTTCAGCAAACAAAAACCAGAACAACGCGACCGGGTGAGTGTTTGATTTGAGTTTCGACGTCTTCGAATGCATTTTGACAAATTTACAAACGTAACAGTAACCACTTAGATTTTAAACGCAATTTGCTTGACCCATAAATTTGATATGGCTTGCACCTTTGGTACCGATTAGATTCCCACGCAGGAGTTCCCCGGGAGATTTCGCTATAGGAGTCCGTATTAGAATCCCATCCTGGAATGCTTTGGGAGAATTCAATAGGATTTCCTATTGGAATCCCATCAAGGATTACTCATTGGGATCTAAATAGGGATCCTCATTGATTTCCCGGGAACAACGGTACTGCAGTGAAGGAGTTAGTCCGTACCTAACGTAGATAATCGAAAAATTGTCTTTACTAAGTATATGAAATAGAAAAAAAAAACGTATACATAGATACCACATAATATGATGTAGTAAAGTAAATCAAAGAAACGTAAAATTACAAACACAGTTAGTATACTGCTTATACTGCCCAAAGAACCTATTAAAATTTCAATTTGAGTACCTATATTTTTAAAATATAAGTTACTTTAGTCGTGGAAATTAACTGAAAATTATTATACGTTGATTAAAGTTCCGTGAATTCAAATATTATTTATAAGTTGTTGGATAGTATATCGTTGACGTTTGAAAATAATATATCCGAACACTATTCATCTACAGATACAACTGAAAATATGAGTTTATTCGGGTAATAAACAAATAATAATTATTGTGATGTGTTTGTTTTTTATGTTTCTTATATAATTTAAATTTAGCGTGTCGTGTTGTTGAAATTCTTGAAAATTCTTTCGATTCTTGAAATTCACTTGAAATACCGTGCGTTTAGTCTAGCACTTAATGTTTTTTGGTCTTGATGTTAGAAAGTTCACGCTCGAGTCGCGTTGATAACTGTTGGTCTTGTACTGTTGGTAACTTATACTTGAAGAAGGATGGATGTCACTGAAAACCGAAAAAAAAGCTCTTAAGAAATATCAACTTTTTGTCGGGCTCTCGTCGTTGATGGCTGCAAATATTCATTTGGATAATTTTTCGTGGACTTTTTTCTGAGCCACTGACGGGTGGTCGACCATTAAGTTTCCGTTGTCGTCGTTCACCGCGAAGCAGATAAAACAGCCTGCAGCCCATCAGAGCTTTTATCACACCCCCGTTGTGACAGGCAGTGGTTCTACAAGTCGGATAGAGACTTACGTTACGAGATGCTTATATTAAACCGTTCTATTTTGAGACGAGCAACCTCAAGAATTAGTGACTTTCCGAGAAATTTAGAAATAGTGGGGATGAAAATAAGAAAAAATAACTCATTTGAATACACCTCCTTAATATTTTACCGAATTTGCATTCGGTAATTGCACAGTTACGGAGACTTAAAAATACTCAACCATCGCAAAACCGATAAAAGTTTTCAATGATCTTTTTCTTCCCAAATATAGTTTCATTTCGTAAAATATTTTGCCTTCAGACTCTCCGACACTAAATGTATGACTCAAGGTGGGCCGATAGCCCACAGACGTATTTTAAGGATGTTCAATAGCTATATGCAGAGAGAAAATACTAAAAAAACTGAAAATTTGGGATGTTGTATATGTTGCATATTATCTGGTACGCTAAAATTTTAATAAAATAATCATTTTACCTTAATATAGAAATATGATAGGAAGCATTTTATGTATATTATTTATTATTTTATTTTATATTTTATGAGGCGAAAGCTACCATCGTGTAACTATGATCCGTTTGCTAGGAATCACACCGGGCAACCATCACATATGTTTTATACGATTGCTCGATTTTCACCCCACGGTGAAACCTTTGGAAATCCAAGTTAAATCAGTCTAATAACGAACCTAACAGTGTAAATACTGTAACTTAAGAAAAAATCGGAAAATTCTTGGAACCACTCCGTAATCAATGTGTGTGTGTGAGTGTGTGTGCATGAAGTATAATGTCCATCAACACGTGAAATAAATGTCGAAAATTTTTATTGTTGTAAACGTTTGGATTTCGGTTCATTGTACGAGATTTGTCGTAAATGTGATAAGTTATTGTGTCAAATTTCACTTTGGTCGTTTGGCTCAGTATAAAGCCAATGGTGCTCTACAAGGGTTGTTGGGTCACAAATAAAATATTAAACTACCAGGCAAACGCACGTTATAATTATTATTGTTACGCGTTTGTTTGTAACAAATTTAACGTGGATTGTCTATTAATATTTTTTCGAGAAAGTAAAATTCATTCGAATGTCACGCACGAAAATGTATTGGATAATCTACTGAACACAAACCATACAAAATGTGTGAATTGTACACAGAAAGTACACTAAAAACTTATAAAATATGACATTTTTTCCTCTTCCACTAAACTTGAAACGTTTTAACGGATGATTTTATTTAGTATCAGACAGATGTGATAGTAAAAATTAATTTAAGTATATAAAAATGTACCAGTTATATGATTAAACTAGTTTTATAAAATAACTTCTCTGTGTGGACTATTGGGTGAAGAAATATAATAATTACTATTAAACTGATCTACTCAATATTAATCAAACAATATCATTTACCGACCACGTGAAGAACGTTTGATGTTACATTATGAGTGTTTGAAATTAAATGTGTTGCCGTATTAATTTTACATATTATGTAGTGTACCGTGTGAGAAGTAGACATTACTTTGCAGGTATTTTATACGTACTCGAGGTTTAACTAAATAAGTTGGAAATACATAAAGAAATCTAATTTTAAACAAATAATAGAACTAACGGCTTTAATTTCGATTGGAACCCCCTACGAAAATGTGCTGGTCAATGGTTCTGTCGCATTAGGTTTTATGTTATTTTCAAGTTTTAACCGACAAGAGGAAAAAATCGAGACAAAACTTTCTTGTTTAGGGAAACGTGCTATATATAAGCTGGTGGTTCGTTTTTCACTATCTGTTTATTGCTATAACCTGTTTTTTCTTTTAGAACACCGGTCATAAACATGGTGTATCATGTATTACCGTATTTTAATGTTGGACTTCTCGTATAAAATACCAAGCTGAACTCGTCCTATTTTTCTTTTTACGCATGCATAGTGGCAATATTATCGGCCAAATTATCAAATAATACGATTACAATAAACTTATATAAAATTTATATACAACAACAAAAACAATTAAAACAATTAAATTGAAGTGAAAGCAACAACAATAATAACAATAACCGGTAAACCCAAAGCAATAAGTAAAAAACAATACATTTAGGTAGAAAAGAAGATTGGAGTGGTAAGGTGTCCCAGATGGTAACAGAATTTATAAACGAACAGATCAGTTTCCGGATCCACGGGATACGCATTTTTTGTTTCGATACGCCGGCAATGTTTTCGATCCGTCCTTCGATTTTGATTTTAGGACACTCCAGTACTACGTGTTTTGCTGTTCGTTTTACTTCACACGTGGACGCAGATGAGAAAACTCTGAGAAATCCAATTTTTGTAGCGTATGATTACATGTTGGTCGATTTGGATCTTGTTAGTCTTAATCGGTCGATGAAAGTCGAACCCTTCGGGGGGTGTTTGATGTTTGAAGGGTCAGCTGATCAGAGAACTGTTGTTTTAACGCAAGACTTTTTCCAACAGTTTGCGATGGTTTTTATGGACAACTGGGTGATCAAAATCAAATCATTATGAACTGGTGGGTGTACAAAATTTTGTTTTTATTTTGATTTAGTTTCCTACGGAGTTCTGGTAAAACTATTTTGACGAGAACAGATTTTTGACCTTACCAGTTATATCCAAACTGGAGTGCTAAAATCTGCTTCTCGTTATACAGCTCTGATATACTAAAGCTAAGGTCAAGGCTTTTAAAACATTTGCGTTGTAATTTGTAGGCCCTGATTGTCCAAGATAGTTGGACAATGATGTTGTTATTGCTCACTTATTCGAAATGGCGTCGGTATGTTGTCAACAGACATTGTAAAAGAGAGTTCTATGACGTATGATACTGTAATATAACAAGAACGTATTTATAATACCCAGGGCCAGCTCATAAAATAAATGACACCTAGGCAAACTGTTATTTTTCCGCCCCATGTTTACTTAACATAAAACTGGTTAGGTCATGTAGAACTGGTATTCTAAAAAATCTGCGACTTAAAACAGAATTCGTCAAAACTCGTACGTCATTTCATCGTGTATAAACGTAATCGAATCATTTGCATATCAAATTAATTATGGATTGGTCTACGTTACTGCTATCTAAACATGATTGGAACTTCTAATAGTTTGGCACCATTACTAGGATATTTAAGGCATTTGAATCAACTGCGATATAATTTTTAGATCTCTTTTTTATCACTTGAACTAGTCTAGTTTAGGTGTTTGGAGATTTGGGAAAATCAAACGAAAAAAATAAACTGTAATTTAAATTCCTATTTATACAATAGATTACAGTTATTTACAAAACGGATTTTATTTTTTGTTTAAAATAAAAATCATCGTTTATATCAAAAAAATAAATTATGTATAATTATAATAGCTGTGTAAAGAATTTTTTTGTTTAAATATTTTTTGTTAGAATTTTTTTTTTTATACGGCAAACAAAATAAAGATGGTTAATTAGTGTTCAAATGTCTTTGTTTGTGTAGCCAGTACTAATAATGTATTGTTTTTCTGTAAAATGAATTGATATAAAGTTCCTAAAAAATGGTAACATTTTAAGATGCAATAAATTCATCACGACAAGTCGAAAGAGGAATTGGTTGATTCTCGGTATTTTAAGTATTTTATAATTTATCATTAACTTTTACTGATTTTGAAACCGTCGTAGATCATATAAATGATAAATGATAAATATAAATTATTTCTGAGAAAAACACAATTATCAGGTAACAAATGTATTGTTGTTACGCGTGTACCTCCAATTTGTTTTTCAAGTTTGTTTATAAATAATATTTATATAATAGTTAGTTTTAATAATATTTATTTAATAGTTTGTTTATTAATAATATTTCTCTTTAGAAATCATGATCGTAAAAATGATTATTGATTTGTCAACAATTTTATTCTTTTTGAAATTTTAACTGTAAAATATTAAACATAAAATATACAGCACTTTCAACGAAATTATGACCGTAGTCAATTAAATTTTAGTTAATAAAATAAGGCGCTTTTTGCAGTTAAGCTATATTCTTTAGAAAAAAATTGTATTTTAGTTTGGTAGTAAACTCAAACGACAATTGTGTATCAACGAATAAAATTACCACCACAGCTATAAATACCATAAAACGTAAATATACGTAATAACACACTGGTATAACGGGCAAGGGGTAACTAGTTTTTTGTAGTCCATGTGCAAAACAATTGCGAATATTCTTCATAAATGTATGCCAATATTGTTGTAACATGTATACATATTATGCAATGCATAATAGCGAAGATAATGTTTTTTTATTTTTTTCATAAATCTGTGATGAGCTTGGTATAATAATTTAACCGATATTCTGTAATATTGACGATGAAATTATATATAAGTTACAAAACTGTAACCACAGCATTTATACGAGTGAAAAAAAGAGAAAGAAAATTGCTGTGTAAATTCAATGTATTACATATTTTGTTAGTGTTCATCATTGTGCACAAAATATTTTAGATTCTGAGTGTTAGCGAAGAATGTATTGTTTTTACAATACAATTATTGTTTTTTTTTAAAAACAAGTTTTTGGGTAGAAGAAATGTTCAGAATTTTAAAGTCAGTATCTTTAATGATAGATATATGGACTCCAAAGGTACTTTGAATGAAGTTTGTTTTTGGTCGAAGTTGTTTTAAATTTTTCGTACTTTTTGAGTTATGCCCCAAAAACAAAAATGAGAATTTTAGAGAAATTTATGGCAAGAAATTTTAAGACTTGTGATGAAGTTTTCGTTTGAAAGGAATGCTTCTGTTTTTTAAATCAGTAATTTTTCTAGTAGTTTTATTGACCGTGGAGATATTTTATGTCCAAGAATTTTTTTAATATTCCTTACTTTTTGAGCAATACCGTAAAAACCGAAAACAAATTAAGAATTTTACTGCAAAAATTAGAAATTTTCAGGTTTGTGATGACGTTTTAGTCTAGAAAGGTCCCTACCGATCTGAACTTTGAATACAACCTAAAAGTTGAAACTTTGGCTTCAATTATAATTTATTACAAAAAAAATTTTAAATTTAACCCATTTTGTGAGTTACAATACGAAAACACAAATCTATACTAAAAAGCCCGCTGGAGCGGCGAGTATTGTCCGATCGAGTTATAAAAACTATACCATTATAATCGGTAGGCTATTAGCATTACGTATTATAATTTTTACATGTTATTTAAATTAATATTTTTTCTATATGCAGATACGACCTAAGGAGTTGTTGGATCATTTTTATTGTTAAATTTAGTTCTTAACAGGACGTATATATTAGATGACTGAGCTCGCTCAGAAATGTTGTTTTAAAAGGCAATGATTTTTCATTGTTTTTAGATATTAAACAGTACATTTGAACTACAATTTCCAAACCAGTGATCCGTCCAAAGCGTAGTCACTTCTCTATCAAACTATTCACGTGACCTAGACTGATTCCTGCTTTTTTTCGGGTTATTATTACTTAAATAATAATAGTAAATATGTCACGGCTTATACTCGTATTTTGATGCAAATTAATTAATAAAAGGCACGGGAACTATTATAACTATTAAAATACTGATTTAACTAAACTCTATATCACACTTTCCCCCACCTTTTTTTGAATTTGGCGATAGATTCTGATTGTAGAGAAAAATTTATTGATTATAACACATGCATCATTTTTTTGTTTTACCACAATAACATTTTTTAAAAATTTTCCGATTTTCACACTCATACTCGTATACCAAACATAAAGTTTACAAATTGGGAAAAATTAGTATAACGTGTGATTTATTGAAAAAAAAATTTTTTTCTAAGACAATTTTATCATTCAAGACTCGAAATTTTGTTATTTTGTGCCAAAACATTTTTTCTATTTGCCCATGTTATTATATCTAAAGGCGTATAAAAAAAAAAATTTGACAAAACTATAGTATTTCAATGCAAAATAATTTCGATGACATTTATTTATAATCGAGTGATTATTATTACACTTATATGTTTTCATATGAAAATTATTATGATTGAAATCATTACGCGTCTTTCGTAAGTTTTCAGCATGTGTATACAACAACACTAGAATGAGTATTTCTCAAATCAATTTGAGAATTTTTTTTTAGCTAAATATAAAACTTTGGTAATTTATACTATTTGTAATAATTTGACAGTTTTTGTTAAGTTAAAACATTTTCAGTTTTAAGACACTGACACATACTTGATAACTTATTTGTGGATAAATATAATTTTAAAATCAGATTTCAGAAATTTTTAACTGTACAATCTTAATAGAATATAATTTGAAATATTTATTAAATAACGATTTTCCATTGACAACAGTATTATGTATGTTATATTTTAATATTTTGTTTGTTCTTCATAGTGTTTGACAGAACTTTTTGAACAAACTTGCAACCTTTATAAATTATTTCTTCTGACTTCAAAGTAAAAAATATTCAGACCAAAATGAACCTTATTAAATTTGAAATTATTTAAAAGCGCTTAAAATAAAAAAATTTTAGGTATTTTTTAAAAGTTTATACATATTATATTGCGTTTTTATTCACGTCACTAATCAAAATTATTTTACTATACACAAAACACAAAATAACCGCCTTATGCTCTAAATGCTAAGTTTTTAATGTCATTATAAAGTATAAGGTCTGTATAAATATATAATCTGAAGAACGAACTTTTACATAATTTGAAGCCTCAACAAAATGCTAAAAAAGTTTTTTTACAATAATTTTTGAGTATTTCTTTTTTACGTGTTGCTAAAGAAAACGGAAAAATATAATTTTCCTAGAAATATGTTAAACGAATTGTGTGTTTGGTAATATATTTTATGGTACAAATATTTCTTTTTACACAATTATAATACTAAATCACGTATTTTGTTTATTAAGATACTTGAATATTTAGGATTTTCTCTAGAACCTAAGAATTAATATGTACAAATTAAATGATCAAAAAAATTACTAGAAACTGCATTAACATACACTTAAACTTAAATTAATTATGTCAATATACAGTATGATATTTTATTAGAAATCTTGTGAGTTCAAGATTGACGTAATTATAATTATTGAAATGAAACATAATAAAAATAATTAAAATAAAAATTCGAGATAAAATCCATAGTTTATATTAAAGAGGATACAGAGTCATACAATAGCTACAAGTTAAACTCTGGTAGATAAATAAATATAATATAGTATCGTTATAATAATATTATTGAATCATGAAAAAAGAAGACGACTCAATCAATGAAAAATATGTTTATTCTGTCGTTCCACACTCATGTGTAAAATGAAAATTTTGTGCTGAATAAAAGTGTTTTCCATTTTTAGTGCAAACCAAATAACATTTCAATTTTAAAAAGTACACAAGAGCAAATTAATCTGCGTCTTACGCTTCAGTAAATGCATTGTATGTTGAACAGAATAATATAATTTCATCGATGACATTGCGTGCGCAGTAATGTTCGCCACATTCGAATTTAGTAGTTTTTTTTTTTTTTATTATAATATTTTGTACAAACGTGTGAATGCGTATTGGTTATTGAAATATATTCTCAGTATGACGCTTAAATTGCATGTTGTATGAGATGTATTTTTTGTTATTTGGTTGTTTTTAAAAAATAAATTGTCTTACTAAAGTCTGTCGTGAACTACATACAATAATAATTATTTGAGCAGTATTTACGAATTTATACAACCCAGCTAGTTAATAATTATGAGTTATGACTAATATAGCATTTACTTGAAAAAAAAAAAAAAAAACATTTTTTTTGTAAGTTAATTTAATGTTTTGAAAACGAGAGCTTATGTAATTATATAACTTCAAATACCAATGTAGGTATTAGTTGATCAATAAAATAATATAACATATATAAAAGCATTAATATTATGCGATTTATGTGATAAAATAACATTAATATAAGTTATAGGACAATAAAAAAATAAAAATATTAAAATATTTAGTAAATTAGTAACGCAAATGATTTCGAAATGAATGTACGTGTCATACGATTAAGCTACTAAGCCGAAAAAAAACATCTCATGAGACTTCGTTTGATTTTAACTCCCAGTATTTAAAGTCAATTGTCAATAATTTCTCATAGTACGTTATATAATACGATACTAATAATTAATCGACCAGTTGGCCAATGTCATCATATTATAATTATTATGATAGTGATTAGTGATATTGATAATAGTTGTAATATTTGTTAAGAACAATATTAGTTTTACATGTTGACTGAAGTTTTAAAAAACCGTTATTCGGAACTCGATAATAGTTGTATGTGTATTTTTTTTGTTTCAAAACTGTTTGCCGTGGGTGATAAATGTTATCTAATTCTTTCACGTAGTAATACCATTAATCGAAAATCGGATGTAAATTGTGCTACACGGGGTTGGTAAAAATTACGAAGCTCCCATTATTTTTCAAAGCGACCGACAGTTTTATCGGTTGGAATTTCCGGCCCTTTCGGCGAACCACGTGTGCACTGATTTAGTAAACAGGATACTCTTCATGCAAACACAGAAACTTTCAAACGCTACTGGAAACAAGTAAAGTAGGAAAAAAGCGGCAGATAAGTATACAGAAATTTATTTATGTTTAATGTTACAAAAGAAGTCATGTTATCCGTTAAACGTATCTTTTTTTTTTTATGAATTTTGTCGATCTCAGCAACTGATATCTGACGTACATTGGATAACATAAGTACATTGGTTTATACGTCGCATGATAAAAATTGAGATATTTCTGTGGTTTGATTGATAAGGCAGTGGCCGGTGTTTTTTCATAATCAGACAACGAATAATGGGTAGTTTAAAAATGCAGTTTATTTCATCAACGTTTATAATTTATTTAAGTTATTCTGTTTATAAAACAAATAATTATAAATTGCGTTACTATCATATTGATATTAACTTACAATACCAATCAGTGCTAATCTACACTTTAGAAGCACTCAAAAATTACTGTTTTCAAATGAATATTTATTATTGATACCTACTTGAAACATTTGATATGAGATTAGAGCATCAACAAAATAGGGAATTACAGTTTAGTTATTAGGGTTTTTTTTTCTTTTCATATAGTTAAAAGTTTTACTATGAATTACAAAATAATATTTAGTCGATTTTTTAATAAAACTATACGAATGCCATGAAGAGTTTGAAATAGTTTACACTCAATGAAATACAAGCCGATTTCAACTGTATTAAAATAAGTTAGCATAATGTTTGCAATACTCAATTTGTACGAAAATGTGCACATTTTTCATTTCGATGTTTTATAAAATCTTGTTTTTTTTTTAGATTTATATTTCCAATTATTATTATTTTAAGTGTTTGCTTATTGCGCCTTTATTGAGAATTAAAGAAAACATTATAAATTTTCTTTTAAGCAAATTAAAATTGTAGTAGTAATAAAAATCTTTATATGCATTTATCATATTTGTTACTTATCGTAAAAGATATAGAGTTTTCTGCGTTTTGAAAAGGAATGTTTGAATTCTTTTTTTTGATAATTTTGTTACGGGTAAAATCTTCAAGAATACTATATATTCTAACAATGGTCGTCCCGCTGGGAACATGATGGAATAATGACGGTTTGATATCCCAAAACTTGTACTTGTCTACACGAAAATTTTTCATCGTTAATCAAAAAGTTTTGCTCCTTTTCTCCATGTTGTTTGTTTTAAAATCTACGATTTCACTTTCAACCGGTAAAACGCTACACGTGATGTTTCCTTGGTAATATAGGTACGTCAGTTATATTATTTGTAAGCGTAAACTCATAAATATTCAAGCGTCATGGCTATGCTTTTAAGCTCGGTGTATAGATAAGAAAATGTTTAAGAAAATTTTCGTGAAATTGCTTATACCTAGTTTTAAAATAATAAAAATGCATTTTTAATAAAAAAAGAATAACATATTTGTAGTTTTAAGAGATACTCGAATTATTTATGATACTTAATATATTATTTTGAGTATGATTGTAGTATGTTTATGAAATATATATATAAATATTGATTTATTTACTTTTTTTAAAACCCTGACATCTTAATTATTACAAGTAAAATTTACAATGATCAAAACGATATATTTTGTACGTAAATTGATTATGTTTCTCCGTAATATATTGTTTGACATAAAATAAATTGAGTGCTTTGGCTAAATTTAACTGACATTTAATCGTAGCTCTATCAATATTGTAAATCACAATAGTAAAATTAATTATATCGAAAATACATGCATGCATAGTATTAATATTAAATTACTTTTGTTTAATTATAGTCATTCCACGGAATTAGTATTCGATGCATTTGCATGAGTTATCTTAAGTATATTTTATTATACTGTACATAATGTTGAATAAAGATTATTATAATTGTAAACACGTCTATTAGATAACAACGTTGGAACTGTAGTTTATTTTAAATCCAAAAAAATTATTAAATGTACTGTTTTCAATGTGAAATTATATTACTTTCATGGTTTCTTGTATGAAATAGCACAACAAAAAACCAATACATTTTAAATATTTCAAAATGCCAAAAACTCAGCTAAAAATAAAAAGAAAATACAGTTGTATATTGTTTGTATGTATTTTAAGAAAAATGTTTTTTTTTTTTTTTTTTAATTTTATGAAGTCATTTGATCAAATAATATTAAAGAAATTTAAAATAACTATTATAAAAAAATGTTTTTATCAATATGTGTTCTGTACGAGAAACCTCTTTGTGGAGATGATATTCGTTTTACATTTATACAAGTAAAATTTAAATATTTTTCATGATAATAAACAGCCAGAATAATGGATAACCAAATAATAATATTTTAATTGGATTTAGACATGAAAGTATAAAAAATATTACAGCATACAAAAAGCAGAAAAAAAAATTATTTGAAACAATCGATATAATATACAATGACATTGGACGAGTCCTCTTTATTTTTTTTATAAAACTTAATATGATGCTTTTTATTAACGCCTATGCAGATCATTGTCCCTTATATAATATTCGTCCTGAGTTCTTTTACATTTGTATTATATATTTTTTTTTTATTTCAACAATCTTAATAAATACATTGGAAATTTTTTTCTTTTATTATTTCGTTCATTATATCATTTTTAATGTTGCGTCCGAGTCACTGGATTACTATGTATTTCCGGTTTTAAGTGCTAACTGAAATATATTTCTATTATTTACAATTTTTTAGTCTTATTTATGTTGATATTATTTTTTGGAATTCAATATTTCCTGAATAATAAGGTTCTGGATTTTTCCAATTACGTTGATAAACTTTCTGTATTTCAACAATCTCGATGAAAACATTTGAGACCTTTTTTTCCGAGAAAATTTATTATGTTTCATACATTCGACCACTATAACGAACGAACGTTTTTACTAAATTAAGTTTATACATCTATCATTTATGTATTTAAATATTATGTTTTTAATTTATTATACTTTCAGTTTATACGACTTAAATCTTTTTATTTTTATTTTAAATAATAAAAAGAAAATATCTTTGGAGTGAATTAACTAAAAACAATACATTTATCAATAAAGAATAATTATCTTTACAAAGACTGCACATGTAATTATTTTGAAATAAAAAAAAATAAAAAATGTATTTATATTTAATTTTGCTTGGTAAAATTTTTAATTATCATAAAACTTGCATGGTCAAATATTATTTCTTTAAAACTTTATTAATATTTTTGGTATAAATTCAAATGTGTAATTGAAAATCGTCTTTATAAATTATTTGACTGTTTAATTTCGCCACGTAACAACGAATCATTAATGGCTACATACACATTTGAAATTTGTAATAAATCAACTTTTGTTCAATTAACAATTTAATTATATTTCGCTTGCGCTAGTCTTTTGATAAATGACAAAAAATATGAACAACTTTTGATAAAATTAAAACGGCTTAGCGAATTTGAAATAAAAGAAATAAAATAACTATGTAGTAAAGTAATACGCGAAACAAAAAATATATATATATATATATATACACACACATTATTATAGAGCAATGTGGGCCAAAACACACATAAATCATAAACGATTCATTTTTGGATTCTGTACACAGGTAGGTCATAAAATATTTTATTTCAAATTGGTGTGGTGCATATTTAAGCAAATACAAAAAAATGACAATAAAAAAAAAAAATTAAAAATCATATCAACAATGCGACGTCGGTGATTTGTTTTGAAATATCTAATTGGCAACATATTCTACAAAGCCTGATGAGCACACACAATTGTTTTTTTATTTTTCATGAGTTTGACCAGTACAGTTTATATTTTTGTGACAGTTATTAAAACTTCTCACTGTTAATATTTTTACTGAACTATATACACCGTATAATATTTATGTTATACATGGTAATCAAGTTCTCGGAAGAAAGAATTTCAATCGTCAACTAGACATTTATACTTCTGTATGACGGTGGTGAAGAATGATCAAAGAAACATTGCATGAAAAATATATTTTACCTGAATTACGCACTCTTCGTTCAAATTTCGCTTTAAATACGAATTTGCATGAAGCTCGATTGAATGAAATCATTGTAGATCCATACGTCAAACAGTAGTAGTACTTGATGTGTTATATAAAAGTGCAGTGAAGTACTTGTAAAATTATTTAAGGCTCTTAGTTTTCGCATGGTAATTGCACGTTTGTAAGACGTTATCAATGCGTCAGTGGATCGGACGAAATTAAATTGTATCGAACCGACAATATTATTTTGTTGTTTTAGACGGTCGCAGCCGGCCAAAAAGAATAAAAAGTGCGATCAACAAACAGAGATTTCCGATTCTGCAGCAGTATCTGCCTCCAACAGCGATTCGAGAAATTTCCGTTTGAAGACGCTTAGACTTCAGTTGAACGTGAATCCGTCGACTTTGAATCTGAGGTACATAAGGTAGTCAAAACAGCTGTCAAACGGTGAATTTCAGTATTTTACGTTTATTGTGTGGTGGGGGGGGGGGGGGGGGGGGTGAAAAGGTGCACGTCCAATCACACGCAAGTTTTGATTACATTTCTTTTACGAGCCAATCGATATTTTTAATTTTTATGTATATAGGTACGTATAAACGGTAATTATGCTATATATATGCTGCATATTGGACGATACGGTTCGTTCATAAAAAATTAGTGAAAAAGGACTACTAATATTACTCGAATTGAAAGAAAAAATAAAACTTATGCTTACAATTTCATCAGCGTTATCAAATAATATCATTTTAAACATGCGATGGTTATCATTTAAGATTCGCGATTGTATTTCACATTTACAATTATACAATATTACAAACTATAATGTTTCAATCTCATAAGTTTGTGATTATAATAAAATCGGGTGTAAACAATCTGCAAGTTATTGGTATCTCAACTTATTCTTGGAATGAACTGTAAACGTTTGTCTTGTTGAATCGGTTAAGACGCCCATTATTATTAATAAATATTAAAAATTATAACGTGTGTACAATAATTGTACGATTATGTACTTCATGTTTAGACGTTTATATATTTCATCAAATTTTCACAACTGCTTACAAAAATTCATCAGAAGTTGAACGATCGTTATTGGATGTGTATAGGACAACTTAGATACGGAAGTCATCGTATATGTTGTAACCGTAATTGTTTTGTATTTTTATTTTTATTACTTATATGCGGGACTCGTACTATTGACTGACCTAATTTATTATTATTAAAACTATGAAACACGTTTTTATATTTTATGTGATATATAGTAATTTAGACGAAATGTTTTATGTGGTACACCTTCCGAGTATGCGTATAAAGTACTTCTTTTATTGAGTTTCTATTGTCTAGTCTGTTTACTGAAATATATAAGGTAAATATTGATTAGCTTTATTCTTAAAAAGCCTCAAAAAACAATTTATCCGGTGTTTTCTCTTAGTTTGGTCCCAAATAGTTAAAAAAATGTCCTCAGAGTTTCCTCGCTTAATTCACAATATGAGCACGTGCCTCAGAGCACTATTGCTTTTTCTCGTTTAAACAACAAAGGATTAGACATAAAGTTTGTTCAATAGTTCATGACTCTGTCAACTTTAATGATACAAATCTGAAATCAAAACGAATCAAAAGCTTATGAAAAAAATCTACAAATTTGCCATATGAACAATATTCATTTGACGTTATTTTTACAGTCATTTAATACAGTCAGTTATATGATTTGAATGGATTTTTTTATACTTTGAATCTCACTATACAAATTACTCATAATTAAAATCATTTTTCTAATAGACTCTTGATAATAACAACAATATAGGGAGGCAAAAACTGTTCTATAGTAAGTTTCAATAAATTATTTAGAGATATGGGGCATTTCACGTCAAATCGGCCGAGGGTCTGAGAGGGTCGGAGTTTTGGCCGGCTATATAATATATATATATGTACAATATTATACGACATAATAGTCGTAGAAACGATTGTCGTTAACCAAACGAAGTATTAATTACGTGAAAGTAAAAAAAGCACAATTTAATCAAGTATTTACTGTACGTTTAATCGACCATTTTGACAGAGAAAATCATCCGACTTCAAATGATTAAAAAAAATTAAAGTTTTCAAGTTTCTATAAGTAATTTTGAATGATTATATAAAATAAAATTATTTTGTGTACAAAAACGATGCATTCATCATCAATTTTGAGGGTGATTCTGTAATCGTGTCTATTATAACATAACGTTGAGTCCACAGATCGTTCAAGTATAATATTGTGAAATTTTCACTTTTCAATTGAAGTCAACGTCGTAAATAATAGACTTCAACGGGCACGCATATGATGTAATATGTATTGTGTACTATATATATATATATATATATATATATATATACGGTATAAACGCTCTTTTGTGTTCCGAAAATATTTACAGAGAATCTTGACCTAACAAACGGACGGTCTATTTTCTGTTTTATTCTGCATGCCAGATGTATATAGTATAAAGCGTCTTTTGTCGGGAGGATTGATAAAATGAATGTATATACCCAAAAGGTCTCTCCAAAAAGCCTCGCATTAAGCTAGCTGCTGCTTGCCTTTAGCGCGCACGAACGAATAAAACTGATTTCGCTACCTCTCGACGTCGTGGTGAAACTCTTGTTGGTCCGAACACGTTGGATCAATCATCCGAGCCGTGGAGGAGAAAAATTTTGGGCGAAAAACTCGGACGATGAACGACCACAACAGGCAATAATACATTCCGACCGATATATTATGCAGCAGGAAAGTCAACAGATTTTTACGTTATTATGTCATTATCGTGATTACTATTATAGTTTGATGATGTTCGGTAGACTGCATCACGTTTTTACCCTTTTTTTTTAAAGTTATTTTTACGTTTACCCTCGTATTTTTCACCATTCACTCACGGCTCTTCCGTACTTTGGCGTGGATGGAAGACAAACACGCCGATAAAAGTAAACAAATATCATCCATAAAAAAATAATCGATTACCTACGTACTTAAGAATATATGATTCTAGAGAGAAAAAAATTGAAAATAAACACCAAAGTAAACAGCTATATTCCGACTAAATTTTGTTTCCACACGACACAATAAAATAACATGCGCACATGGACATCTTTTTCGATGGACTGATTACATACGTAAAATTTGGTTTCATTTTTATAACTATCGAGAAACATTATTATTGTCTTATATATAGTTGTGTTTGTTTTCTCACTCAAACATCGATGAAAGTGAATCAAACAAATTAAAATCAACAAATAATATTGTAGTGTAGAAAGAAATATCGGTGAATGTATACATCGGTACCGTGATATACCCTAAACAAAAATTGTTAATTAAAATAATAATACGACCTGTATGGATTGTATAAAATATTCGACAAAATTGATACCCTATACTGAATGCATCAAATTTACTGCGGAAAAATAGATAAACAACAATAACATTTTTACGATGCTGTTAAAAGTTATAAAAATTGCAGATTTATCCACACAGGTCTATGTGATTAAACTGCAAACTTTTAAATGGTTTTATGTTTTGGTTTCTGTTTTTGAACCGAGAAGTGTTTATAATTATTTGTTTTTTGGAAAATGTACGATGTTAAATAATGCTTTGTTGTTAGACCTACACAAAACCTACTCGTAAAGTTAAGGATAGTTTGAAAGCTGTTATACAGTTTTGGATATTTTTTTTTTACTCTAAGTGACTATGCAATTATAAGTTATAATACAAATGGTTTACTAATTATAATTATTATGGCATAAGCTATTTAATGGGTTCGGAATGGTATTATTTTTATGAACAGTTTTTTGAGCGTAAAACAGCATTAAAAATGTTATTGAAAATTAATTTCACCAATATAATAGTGCATTATAGTATAAAGTTGTAAGTTGTAGGGAGAAATGGCATAATATACAAAAGCAGTTCTTATAGTAACTTGAAATTACTTATATTGCAATATTTCTTTAATGCTAAAAAGCAATACTAAGTTTTTTAATCATTGAGCAGTTTTTATTTTCTTCAAACTAGGTAAATTACGAATTATAATTAATCCATATTAATAAGTACACCTTTAAGAAAAATGATTTAAAAGTTTAGAGTCGTAAAAAGTTACTGAATAAGGACACTAATTCATTTTGATTTGGATATTTTTGATACAAGTAGTATTTCGACAAACAGAGAAATACATATTATAAAAAAGTATATTAAAAAAAAAAAAAAAGATAATTGTTTTTTGTAGGGTTAAACAGTATGAGCATGACACTCAATTCCAAATATTTTGGCATTTATGTTGCTCAGAAGATGCTCACTGCTCATTCAAGACTAACAAAACTAACTTCTCAATGCGTTGTTAATGCATTGAGTAGATTGATAATAAATTACGAGATAGGATGCGGTATTTTATAAAGTGTGTCAATGGGTCTATAAGATTGTTGTATGTATAGACGATCCTAGCAAAACCCAAAACAGCGTAAACACATTTTAACGAGGTCGGGAAAGTTAACAACTTTTTGAACTCGTTAAGTAGGTATATTTTTTTCATTTTTTAAGCGTATTAAATTAAAGTCAACTTACAAAAGAAAATTAACTTAACTTAACATATAAAGATAATATATTTTTAATTCACGTGGTTTTGTACCTGGTATGTCTTTTTTTATTTTTTTACAAAAACTTGTTTTCGTATTTTCTGTTGAAATTTTCTCCTTACCAATACTTAAATAAATTTTTCTTACAATTAAAAAAAAAAGTTTTATCTATTTAAGATTAACTTAAAGTTCACACGTTAAATTAAAAATTTATAGAATTTTGTATTAAGTAAAAAAGTTATCGACAAAATAACTTAACGACATTTGATTAACTCGATTTTAGTTAATGCCGAGCCTTGTATTTTAATACAGTATGTAATAAGCAGTGAAAAATAAAATAAATTAAAAACTTCTTTTTCCGTGTCTCCAGGTTTCTCGCCAACAGACAAAAGCGGCAAAGTTTAGCGGCCGCCAACGCCGTCAGAACCGAACAAAAGGCCAGCAAAGTGTTGGGAGTGGTGTTCTTCACGTTCGTACTGTGCTGGTCGCCGTTCTTTTTGTTGAACATCGTGTTTGCTGTGTGCCCAAAGGCCGATTGCCCGGTACCCGATCACGTGACCGAGGTTTGTCTCTGGTTGGGATACGTGTCATCCACGATAAATCCGATCATCTACACGACGTTTAACAAAACGTTTAGAGCTGCGTTTATCCGGTAAGTGATAATTTGTCGGGAAAAGTTGTTTGCGATTTTTCGATTCTCGAATGTTGTACACTCCATGTCGCATACGACAATTGATCCAGATTGTCTCATAAAATTGAATTTTGTAAATTCTAGAATCTGTATACCTACAAAAACATAGATATTAAATAAACGCCAATTAATATTAGGGCACACGTGGATAAAATAAGTTATATCTTTTTTGTCCAAGAAAATTAATGATTTTATCATGGATGAAATAGTTTTTATACTTTTTTCCATGAAAAATAATAATTTTATCGAGATTTAAGCTTATCATTACATACTTTTCATGGAACAATCAAATTAAATCATTTTTCATTCATAATTGCACTACGTTTATTTTGGCGACTCAGCTAACTATCTAAACGCAGACCATAGGTTTGTATGTCTATGCGTAACAGTTAATTTTCGAGATGGTTTGTGGGGTATGAATTTACTCAAATTTTGGTTATCGTGATTGTTTAATCTGACCAAATTTTTATTTTGAATTATTTTTATGAACATCATCTAACCTAAAATTTTAAAATTGGTATTTTTTAGTGGATGTTTTTAGCGATCTCACAGCTATGTTTGCCTTAAATATGATTAACGCTCATAAGAAAGCAAAAATCAAATAGTCTTTGAAATGGATTTTTAATTGAGTATGATCAGTTTTTTTTTTTTTTTTGAGTGATCGATTGTTTTTGAAAAGTTATTGCCACCCCCTAAATCTATCCCCGATAGAAGGAGTCAATTTAATTTTAATTAAGCATTATAATATTATTGAAAGTGGTTTTTCAATATTTCCTTCCTTACCACTGCTAAAGTAGGTATTTAATTCTGGCGGGCAAACTGCGTAGTTTTTTTTATAAATTAATAGTTAATATTTAAATCAAGACGTTTGTACAAAATTGTTTAGTAAAATGTTACAAAACATTTTTTCTAGAACAATATTAATTCTTACCGCCAAAATTAAGAGTCTTTATCGACCTTTTAGTAAAACTGGAAAGTTTTGGGTTGATTTCAAAAATATTTACAACATTTCTTGTTTTCCACTTTATGACTGTTTTGTACCTCAAAGTACGTCTTCTAAAAACTCTATAAGCCTAAAAGCTTTATGATTATTCCGTCCAAACACATGTGTACGCACGCTATATTTTGAAACGTACGTTTTTCTATACGGCATCCTTCCGTGAAAAATAACGAGTATAATGGTATCGTAGGATTTTATAACCTATAAATATGTCCACCTCTACGGGCTGATTATGTTTAAAAACATTTATCCCAAGGGAGAAGGTTTCATATATTTATATGAAATAAATCAACTAATTGTCTGAGTTCGGAATACGTATAGAAATTTCTGAAAAACGATTCGTGTTTATTATACATAGGTACATACGTCACATGTGCGTTTTATACAATAATATATTATGTTCACTGAGAATAACATAAAATAAACTTTTATGGCTATAACTATTTGATTTTATACTTAGAAAAAAAATAGTTCATTCGTTTAATTTCAAATAATATATTGCATCTGGAAAGTGTTTCATAACTTAACTAAAGTAACTAAAGATCACTGCTAATGCATGTAATTTTGTTATGTAGTTTTGTTAAAACTCAATTGTTTGGTTCGCTATTATATTATTTATAAAACAATGGTTCGGTATAGACTTTGTGTTTGGTTACTGGTGCCGCCTAATGTAGGTATCATTGTACGTTTTTGATAAAATGAAAAAATAATAGTTAGGTATTCTACAGAAGTCATAGGTAACTGCAGCGACTTACAGTTCTAAGTTATTATCAAGTATTTTTTGTTTTTTCTTAACTTTTTTAAATTTCTGTATTACACGTATAACCAACTAAATTCTAAATCTAGTAGAAATATTTTTTTGATGTTTTATGTTTTTAAATTTTAATAAAAAATATTTTATTCAAAACCATTAGCATGTTGTTAATATTTTAATTTTTTGAAACTTTTAAGTAGTTCTTATACCTACATTATTTGACACTACTTACATTATTTTGTATATCGTTTAATTGGAAATTAATTTTAAATGTTATAACAATGGACGCATATTTTTTTTTCCTAGACTGCCGTCGTCTTCTATAATATAAATTTTGTTGCTTATAATGAAGTTTAACTTTTGATTATTTATTTTAAAAAAAAATCGCATGATAATATAACTTGACTTAACCATGGTATGTGTATTCGGTGTTATTTTAATACTTACTCTTAAGCTAGTCAGTTTTGAGACGTAAATTTAAAGTTGTTTTAGATTTTGGTTAGTATCTAATTTGCCAACTATACTATATATAGATCTATGAATAGTTCTGACACTGACCCTTACCCACCGCCCTAATCTATTATCAATACCGCAAATTACTCTGCGTTCGGCATTTCAGGTTGCTGAAATGCCGGTGCCACAAGACCAGGCCGCATCGGTACAGGTCGGTGACGGACAACAGGCACTCCGCGTTGATAAGCACTCCGTCCGGAGCGACGGCCGGCGCGGCGTCCGTGCCCCTGTCGCTGTCGCTGCAGACCACACCGCTCACGTCGCCACCCGTGCACAGCACGGTCGCGCCGAGGAAAACGCCGCCTGCGTCTTCTATGTACCCGGACTCGTTTCGCGTCGAGGAACGGTCCCAGACGAAATACTGATGTGTCGGCGGTGTTGTCGACGTTTGTCATAATCGAATGGTAGCATAAACAGATAAAAATTTTTAAAAAAATCCGTTTTTTTTTTTTTTTTTCTCAATAATCATATCGCGAAAAAGTGACGAGAGATGTATCCGAGATGTTATGATAATATGTATAACTACCTGTTTTCGACGCGACGATCGTTTTTATATCGTTATTTGTTTGTTGCGCAGAAAACATTAATAGGTACATACGTAAACGCTCGTCCTATGGTGCTTGGTCGGGGAAGAAACCCAGGCGGGCTCAAAATATATAAATATATAAATAATTCACCACAACAGTGACAATATTACTAAATAATAAAGCTAAAGTTGGGTAGGCAAAAACAAGCGATTAGCGGAGGACACAATACCGGTGAAGACGTGCCAGAACTGCGTTGTAATTATGAGCATATTATCTTGATAACATCCCCACGATTCTTCCTCCTCCAAAACGCATATAGTGGGAACTGAACTATATCATACATACGAAAGGTGCATATTTGATCCCGTTCATGGAGAAAACAATGTAAAATTATTTTATCCACGATACGATAGGTAAAAAAAAAACTTCTTCTTCTTCTTCTTCTTCTTCTTCTTTTGGCTTTACAATTCTTTAAGAATTTTGACCGCCACCGTCACCGTTCTCCAATAATCTCGATCCTGAACTCCATCTTCCCAATTTGTCACTTCCAATGTTTCTAAATCCTTCCTTATTCCATCCATCCATCGCTTTCTAGGCCTCCCTCTTGGTCTTTTCCCTGTCGGTTGCCACTCCATTACTGCTCTCGTATTAGTGGTTTCTGTTTTCCGCATGGTATGACCAAACCATTTGAGTCTTTGACACTTAATGTGGCTTGTTAACAGTGGGACTTCAGTGATATCTCTTAGTTCAGCATTTTTTCTTCTACGCCAAATATTTAGCTCTCTATCAAACACTGGACCACAAATCTTCCTCAGTAAAAAAAAACTTCTAGGAATCAAAATAGCGTCCTCTTAGTTGGTACACTTTTATTACATGGAAAATATGCATAATACGCTTTCCATATCGTACAAAATTCAGTAATAAGGAGTGGAGCTTAACATTCCTATTATAAATGTGTTTTCATATAGGTAGTCTATTTGCTCTTTGGAACATCAACCGTTTTTTTTTTTTTTTTTTTTTTTTTATGGGAGAGTTGAAATGATATGATTGCCCTTTCATATTTTTAACGGGATGGGTATTTGCCACCGTACCCTTACTCTAAGTTCTATTGCGTATGTGTGTGTACATATTTATATATCTGTTTGAGAAATATAAAACCTCATTTTTAATTGGCTTAAGAGTTGAAATAGAATTCTCTCAGGTACAGTGTGCGGGATATACACCTCTATGTTTGAGATGGTTAAGAAAAACAGGAACAAAATGTTCTAAATGATAAATTTAAGATATAACGACTTAATGTTTTGCTAAAAACTGTTTAAGTTAGGTAGTATTTGTTGAAATTTAGATGTAGACAAATCATACATATAATATAATCATTTTATTACCGATAAAATATGCGTAGACGAATTTATGGAGAAACTCATTATGAACAATCGAGTTAGCCTGTTGACGAATAATATTTAACTCCCGAAATCGGTAGTCGCAAACCTCCTTTCTTCTCGGATACATTTTTATGGTCGACAAATATTTGCGACCGTATTAAATATTTTTCAAATGTTTATGATGAATGTCAAAAAAAAAA
>CM029357.1:52404076-52478663 GCA_017140985.1 Hormaphis cornu
ATCTGTAAAAAATTGTGACCCACCCGTGTTTGATTCGTTGCCGTACGGTGGCGATTTCATGAACTTCGTAAATGACCGACGCATGAGAGAATCGATGAACGTTTTCGTTGGGATTTCAAATGATAAAGATTTGGAAAGTATTTCGGAGGAAAAATACAAGTTTTTAGACGCGCAACATTTGTTTTACGCGTATGTTGACGGAAACAATACGTTTGAGACATACAGCAATGCGGTACAGATATTTTGGAACGGTGAACGAATGTCTTTTAAAAAAACCTTAGAACACGCGGTAAAGGGCGACTCGATAAAAAGCTGTCATACATTATTTGCGTTTTACCAAATTTTTTTTTTACATTATATGGGGGTGTTTTTTTGTGAATATGATAGAATCCTGAATGAAGATTTTTATCTATCTATAAATGGTATTATTTCTATTAAAGAATCGGATACAAAATTCCGGAAGTTACATACTTTCTTATGGGAAATTAGTTTTCAGAGTTATCTTCTCCCGAAGAATTTGAATTCACTTATAACAGATATGACGTTAATGATTGATTCATTATATCGAAATTACAGTATAGGTTATAATTTTGAACAGAATGTCCGCTTAATGTTTCGGAGACTTAACGTAGTTGTTTCTGTTATCAGTTCTAATTTTTTTTACAATTCTATCTTAAATATGATAGAAAATAGTCTTGAGAATAGCGTTCAAAATATGTTCTCTTATTTTTTAAAGTTTCAGCCAATGTTTTAATATTGTTAAATATAATCTCTACTAAATATTATTAATATAATATATGTTTCAAACAAATATTGTCTAAAGTTTTTTTTGTAAACTCAATTTTAATATTAACGATTGCAATATATTGTAATATCGTATTTTTGTAATTTATTGAAATGCTGTAAAATTATTTGACACGCACATTTGTTAATTTTTTTTTTATTTTACCTACACTGTGCTTAACGTATTTAAAATAGCTTTTATACATTATCAAATAATGTGTAAATTTTTTTTAAGAATTATCGTATTTTGTTCATTTTATATGTTACAATACTGGTAAAAAGTATAAAATAAAAAATTTTTAAGGTTTTTTACATATTTTTAGATTGCATTTTTAGATGTTACAGTATTGACTGAAAAAATATTTTTTTTTGTGTATATTAACTTACCCATTATTGAATTAAAAATACACATCGACAATACATAAATGATAATATGACATTCTTTAGATGGCCTAAAAATTAAATCGATTATATCAAAAAACAACTTTTGCGGTAATTGTTAACGTCTTCGATCAAATTTTTCCTACCTATTTTATCGTCACTTTTTCAATTTTGAACTTTCAAACTACAGAAAGTGTAATCAGAGTCTAAAAAACATTAATTAGAGTTATTGAATTTAAAAATTACGGCATTTCTTATAACCTTAAAAAGTGTTTAGGTGCAGGAAAAAAAAAAATAAATAATCATCTTACAATAACTATATTTCGCTTACGCTCAGAATCAAAAACAAATTAACTTATACAATTAATAATTTACGAGAAAAGAAAAAATAAGTCAATGTTTTAATTAACTCAATTAAAATTAACTTAACTTTTTAACTTTTAACTAGTTAAAGCCCAGCCTTGCAGTTTCAACGTTTTAAAATAATAATAATATTTATATAACGCGCGGGTCATGAAAATATGCGATCGCCGCGCGGTTTCATCCGGCGTACGTGTTCGACATTTTTAAAACGTTCCAACGAGTTATTATTATTATGACGAATCTTTGTGGTCTCGGCAGAAACTTCCGAAACTCCACTCGATCGGGCGTAGGAAATTACTTTGACGTGGCGCCGGATTTCGCGGGAAGGAATCACGGTCGGTTTTACGGTGGACGGGTGATTGACTGCCATCGGTGGAAACAACGCGTTTTCTGAATATTATCGCCGGTTGTGTAAAGCCAATTCGCTCGTCGTATTATACCTATTTAATTTATTTATGCCGTTCGACTGTAAGAGTAAAATTTTGTTAGAATATATTATTATATTTCCAACGGTTAAACGAGGTTTGCTTTGCTCAGAATGAAGGATTTTTGTCCTTTAACCGAGTTTCAAGATGAAGCCCCATGCCTAGAAGTATGAAGTGATTTTAATAATGAGTTGTACATGAACTGAATTTGGATTTGTTGAATTGAGGAGAGTGCAGACGGTTTGAGACACGCATACTTTGGTGACTTAATAAAATTAAACCTACTTATTCATAATTAATAATTAGTACAAAGCATGCTCGACGTAGGTATCTCGTGGTTACAAATTGAGAGAAAACTACGTATAAATAAGAATTTTCAACACCTTACAGCTTACCTTAATTACTATAATGATAAAACTAAGATAAACATATTATGAAAATGTTTAAGGAACGGTAGATTATTTGAACACAACTAGTAAAAATTAAGTACCCACAGAATTGTATTCTCTAAACATTCTATCCACAGGAAAAAATTAAATCCGTATATGCCGTTTAACGGCAGTACTGTGGAGCGTGAAAATGTACAAGATTTCAAAGCTCAGGGCAAGATATGAGGCCATTTACTCATTGATACATAAAATGAATAGCTGCGATTTTACGTCTGGTTGCCTTTTAAGTTACGGCCAGACAAAACGTCAATTGGCCGAAAATTTTCTTGGACGTTATATGCCCGTCGTTTAAGACCAATAAAGCAGTAGAAGCGCCTTTGAATTTTTTCAAATGCTTCAACTAAACCAACTTGCGACGGATTCAATACCAAAGAGCAATAATATTTGGTCTAACTAAAGCACGATATAGACTCTTTAGGCCAGTGGTTCCCAACTGGTGGTCCGCGGACCACCGGTGGTCCGTGGACTCATCTTAAGTGGTCCGCGAATAAAAATATAAAAAAATGAGCGAAATTATACATTATAATTTTTATTATTAACGGCTTAGCGCCCAACAGCCAGATAACACACTAACGCGACCGATGACAATTTATGTACGGATTTAAATAACATTCGGTCATGCGGGTATAGCTGAATTATGATAAATATTTATCTGCGTTTTTCCACTATACTACTATATTACTATATTTACGGTAACTATTAGTAATAATGTCTCATAATCTATCGATAATATTATCACGTAGGTATTACCTACTCGTTTCGTATTTTATCTTCATTAGTATTAAATCTATTATTATTTTACTCGTATTATACTTATTTGTCATATCATAAGTTAGTACACTACGTGACTTCGTAAAGAAAGTATTTTCTTGTGCGTTGTTTGATTAATTAACATTTATTCGTTTGTATAATTATATTTTTTTATACTGTAATATTACTATTAAACATGCCACCGAAAAGAAAATACAATAATGAATACATTAAATTTGGTTTTACTGATATTACGGTGAATAAGGAAGTAAGACCACAGTGCGTGATTTGTACAACGGTTCTCAGTAATGATGCACTAAAACCTGCAAAATTGGAACGACATTTGAAGACAGTCCACCCAAATTTCAGTGATCGTTCTCGAGAATTCTTTGAAGGTAAGAAGGAAAACTTAAAAAAAATGAAACTTGGGACAAGTGGTACGAGATTTGAAACCTCTGAAAAAGTGCTTCATACCTCATATGAGATCTCCCTATTAATTGCAAAGTCTAAAAAACCTCATACTATTGGTGAGACTTTGATTAAACCGTGTTTGTTGAAAGCCACAGAAGAGATTTTAGGTAAGGAAGCAGCACAAAAAATGCAAGACATTCCTTTATCAAACAACACTGTAAAATCGCGAATAGTAAATATGTCACAAGACATTGAAGAACAGCTTATATGCCTCATAAAAAAATCTCCCTGGTTTGCTCTTCAGTGTGACGAAAGTACGGATGTAGCACAATGTTGTCAGTTGCTAATCTTTGTTCGATTTTTAAGTGGAGACAATACAATAAAAGAAGAATTATTACTATCACAAGTATTAGAAACTACGTCAAGAGGGGTTGACGTTCTGAAAATAATTCTTGATTATTTTGAAAAACATAAACTAATGTGGGAAAATCTTGCTGGATTTTGTACCGATGGCGCTCCTGCTATGCTCGGGTCACGTTCAGGTTTAGCTACATTGGTAAAACAAAAAAATCCAACCACATTAACTACGCATTGTATTATACATCGTCAAGCGTTGGCGTCCAAAACATTACCAAAAGACCTAGCTTTTGCGATGAAAATATCCATACAGTTAGTGAACGCTGTAAAAAATAGTGCACTCAATACGCGTATTTTTCAAAAATTATGTGCAAATATGGACGCTGAGCATGAAACATTACTATTTCATACTGAAACAAGATGGCTTTCGAAAGGAAATATGTTGGCACGTTTATTTGAGCTTCGAGAGGAGTTGAAGATTTTTTTAATCGATAAAGGTATGAACTATTTACATGAGCAACTTTGTGAGCCAAAAATTGAAATGCACATTGCATATCTTGCGGATATATTTGCCCACTTAAATCACCTAAATTTGCAACTTCAAGGTTCTGGTAATGTTAAACTTGAAGGTTCCGCAAATATTTTCGTATTTGAAGATAAAGTTCGCGCTTTTTTCTGCAAGATAAATCTTTGGATTGAAAAAACTCAGGGGAAAAATTATTCTGCATTTCCTACACTGCGAGTTCTTATTGATGACGAAGACTACAAATGTTTTACAGAAGATATTCAGAATAATGTATTAGAACACTTAAGAGTCCTTAAAGAGGAATTTACCAGATACTTTCCAGAATATGGAGTTGTAGACACTGATGTTGTTAAGAAGTTAATTCGTAATCCTTTCACTGCCGAAGTCAACAACGTTCAAGAAGAATTGCAAGAAGAATTAATAGATCTTCAGAACGACAGCAACTTGAAGAGTTCGTTTGAATATAGTACAAACTTAGAGGAGTTTTGGTGTAAAAGGGCCATGGGATATTCAAACATTCGGCAATTAGCATTACGTTTCCTCATGGTTTTTTCAACCACATATTTATGTGAGCAAGGATTTTCTTCATTATTATCTATAAAAAATAAACAACGAAATCGTCTGAATCCAAGTGATGATATGCGACTGGCACTAAGCAACAGCATCGTCCCAAGAATTTCACAACTGGTAAAAGAAGCGCGCCCTAATAAGTCACATTAATACTCAATAATATAAATTTGTTAAATTTTTTTCTCATTGAATTAATATAAGTTTGTAAAATGTAAAATTTAAATTTTTAACAGATTTTTTTATTAAATTAAATTTTTAAATAAATAAGTTTAAAATATTTTTCGATATAAACTGGATTTTTGATTTTATTTTATACCTAGAAATCATAAGCTATACATAAAACTACAAAAAAAATAAGTGATATAAAGAGGGGGGGTTGAAATCAGGGAGTGGTCCGTGACGGTGAAAAATTTATAAAAGTGGTCCATGCCTATTGTTGAGTTGGGAATCACTGCTTTAGGCAAACCTGAGTATCATACTCTTTAGTATATTAAGACGAGTAAGAAATCTAGTGTTTTGAAATCTTTACAATTAATACGGTCAATAATATTGACATTATTTTGCCTCTTTTTGGTAAAACGGAACGGTTAAAATAAAAAAAATAGAAACAAAGGAAATAAAGGGATCAGTCACTTCTTTGGATAGGCCAATGTTGGGGGAATCGTAGTTTAATGTAATTGTTAAATATCTGAAAACAACAACAAATTGATGCAATTGAAAAAACGATTATGAGTGAGCTCGGTCAACCAACCTGAGAAAATAAAATTTAACTAAAAATATCAGCAATAATAAAGTACCTAATATACAAATTAACTTATAAATTAACCTATAATATACATATACCTAAAGTACAAATTTTTCATGTAGTCGTTATGCCATAAACTTTTTGCCCGACCTCAATTTTACTCCTTTTCTTTCCTTCCTTCTTTTTTTTTATGTGATATTACGTTAACTTTGGTATATTATATTATAAGGTACTGCATAAAAAACGGAGCATTTTTATGCGTATTTGTTAGTAGTAAAGTGTTTTTGAACAAATATATCACATATTTATTTACATATGAGTGATACGACCAAAAATTGCCACTTGTCCAGTTTCAAACGTTTAAGAATTTAAAAAAATAAGATGTAATCGGTTTCAAACTGATTGAATCAATATTTGTTCCTCAAATAGGGTTTTTATTCTAAATTTTAGTGTTTTTGAATTAAAACTCGTGAAATATGTATAACAAATTGTTTTGAACAAGTATCATCTAATTTAAATAAAATTCCGTAAATTGTATGTGCTACAAAGCAAATTGATCGAAGGAGATCAATGCGCGCTTCCACTCAAAAATAAAAATTAATTGAATTTGGTAATTTTACAATTTTGGTAGTTTTCAGCAGATAATTACGGAAGTAACTAAAATATCTAAAATTTTGTTATATAAAATATAAACTTTTTTAAAATTTAAACTTTTTTGTGTTATTCAACGTAAAGATCGGTGCCACCTGCCACCCGTAAAAGTGACAACAAATGTCAATATTTCAAACGTTTTTTTGAAAATTTTCAAAATAATTTTTGGTTTTTTGCCATAACTCAAAAATCAAAAACATTTTAAAAAGGGCTTGAAATAAAGTACAATCTAAGTTCATTTTACAAAAGTTTTTGTGCTGTATCATTTGGCAATTGGACGTAATCTCTGGCCGTCAAAGTGTTCACCAAAAAATTATTGTAAATGCGATTCTTTTAAAATAAAATAGCTGCCCAATCTAGTTTCTCCATAATAAAATAAACAATTCATATAAAAAGGATATATTTGTTTTACAACAACTAAGAAAAAATCTAAAAAAAATTTAAAGCGTTTGATCCAAAAACTACAAAAATTGTGATTTGTAGGGTCTTTCTTTTTTGACTACTTTTTTTGTTGAGACATAACATAATTTTAGAAAGCTTTTAAACAAATAACAACAAATTATAGCAACTATTATTGCTTCCAAGGTCGTCAATCATAATTTACTGGTCAATGCTGATAAATTAAACAATTCTGCAAATGAGCTAGAAAAATGTTTAATTCTGTTTGCTTGTATTTTACAAATGACTCATTATTTATTGACATAATATATTAATAATAATACATGTAATATGTTTTGTTGTTTTTGGAATAAGGGGTATTATTCAAATTTTAGACCTCTGATCTCAAAATGTCTTTATCTGGACTTCCAAGTTTCCCAATGTTAGTGAATGAATACTTATATAATTCATATTATTTTCTTTCATATGAGTACGTATACTTTTTTTTTTATTCCAACTTTATTTCACACAATCATTATGTTCGCCAACCAAACTATTTACTGTGTAGTGAGCAATTCGAATGTATCATAAATTCCTTCTTCATTGAAACTTAAAAAACTCACTGCGTCAGTTCTGCTGTAAAACTGGGCACAGTCTACCAAATACATATTATTTGCGACCGTTCATTTAATGTTTCTGTAAGTCCTGATATTCCACCTAAATTAACTACTAATTACTTATAGTAATTGTCACGCATTATTTTTAAGAGCTTTTACCCATTTAAAATGTATTGTCTACTAACTTTGATACGCTTCCATAAAAATTCTAATTACGTTTAATATGAAAGTAAATAAAAGTAACGGTTCTTACCACGCTCCGAATAGAATCAAACTAAATGAAAACTAGATAGGTAGGTGTTAGGTACTTTATAATAGTCGATTTAATTGATAGACTTATTTTCGTGATGTAGAGATTTTAGTACTTTGTTGTAACACTGCAATTTTATTTAAGTATTATTTTGTTAATTTATATTGACGTAAAATAAAATGCTTGTAAATTTCATTAAAATGCATATTATCAAATATACGTTTTTTAACTTTTGTACATGAATAAATATTATAACGTTTTTAAAACTTGTACTAATCACAATACGTATTATACTGTGAAATTCGATGTGCGCAATGTGGTATTACACGGAAATTCCAGGTATAAATTGTGATTTATGTCATCAAACTAATTTTAATGTTGTAATTTATCATGTTTAGTTGAATCATATTAAGTATAGTGATCCGAGTATGGATTTTAATAATTATTATTTTTATTGTCGTATGGTACAATGTGCAAGCGTTAGATACTGGTTCATAATATGTTATTTTAGAATTTAAATCTTAAAATTAATGATGTAGTTAATTTTCCCATGTTATCATTTTTATTTAAAGTGTCTATAGAGTCAAATTTTAAGTGTCCTTATCCAATTGACCACTTTGTTGGTTGCTTTGCAAAGTTTCTTCATCGCCTCTTTGAAAAAATAGAGAGGCTAGTCACTTGTTATTATTTGCGGGAGATGGAAAATAATAAGTGTCAGCAGTCACATTTAGGAAAATCTCTTATTTAAATGTTTATAAAAATAAAGCGTCTAACCAAAGCTGCTTTACATGTCTATGCGTAGCTGTCAGTTATGTGTTGTACTCATTTTTAACGTATTAGGTGCAGTCAAAATAAAACAAATATTTTATAAAACCAATAGTATAACTAGCTGTCCTCAGACCTATCGTAAATGCTTGTGTATTAATTTATATAGGTAGGTATGTAAAGTATTTATTGTTAACCATCGTTGTCTGTGTAATTTCCATTTAAATACTTGTTATTTTTGATTAATTTAGTTTATTTTAAACCGTACTTTCCTTTTTACCCTTAAATAGTTTTATTTTCAAAAATTGGGTGGCAAATATTTCATTACTTCTGTAGTTCAAAGAATATATCTGAATTTTCTAAAATTCACTCTATAAATAACGTTTTTTATTTTTACCCCTTTTATTGAACGCTTTTTGGAATTTAATTTTAAAAAATTCTTTCTTATCTACATTATCAAACGGAACCACTAACCAAACTCCATGTTTATGGATTCAGTTGTTTCAACTTCATAAACAGAGAGTAAATACGTACCTTTTTTTACCCTTATTTACCCACTTAGGTTTTGTAAGTGTAGAATTAATTTTCCCTCAAAACCTTTGCCGACAATACCAAATAGAATAAAAATTTGAATCAAGCAAATCCATTTTGCTGTTTGTTAGTTATGGCTTAATATGTGTACACATTTCATCCGATTGAAAATTCATGTTAAGTACAAATTTCTATCTGAATAAAAATATAAAAAAAAAAAAAAAAAAAAAAAAAGCAGCTCAGTAGATTTTGAAAGCTTATAGAAAAAGTATTGAAAAACGGTGTTATTTTGATTATAACAATGAAATTACGGACTAAATAATACGTTTAATCCACAACGTCCAAACCAGTGATCCACTCGAAGCGTATTCGCTTCTCCGTCAAACTATCATCGTAACGTAGAGTGATTCCGGTTTTTTGTTTGTTATTTTAATTCAAAAAGTAATGGCAGTTCTTCTATAAGTATTGAAATTTTTAGTTTTTACAAAAGTTTTTCTCTAAAGCATCTATGAATAAATTCATTAATATAGCTGGTATAATACGAATTTTATAAAAATAGACAAATTGGTGAAAAGTCTCAACCATATAATCATATAATCACTGAAGGCCGCCATTTGCTACGAATCGTATCGTCTTTGTTCATACATATATTATAATACACAGGCCTTTTGCAATTGCAGTTCATGCAGGAACCTTCCGCAACAATGGTAATACATCAAATCGAAAACAAGTATTCGATATAGGTAAATGCTTGTGTAGGCAATGATGAAATTATAATTTGCTTAACAGCGAAATGGCCGGATAAATGGGTTGGAAAGTTACGGTCGTGAGCGGCGGGGATATTTAAACGCTAATTTAGGTGAAACATTGCTAATTGTGTGAAGGTGTTCAGTCAGTTTTCACTTGGTTGACAACTTGTAATAGGGGAATGCTTTTGGTATTAGCGTTCGATGGTCGTTGTCGATCAATAATACACATCTATTCGGGGAGTAATAATAAAATTAATAATTTACAAATGTATAACAGTATTATTGTGGAAGTCTCGCGATAAAAACAAAATAAATGTAAATAAAATAAATAATGCTCTGTTTGTACACTTCAAAATCTGTGTTTCTTTAATAAACACTTTGGAAGAATATAATGCGAAAAGTGAGTCATCGCAAGGCAAAAATAAAATCACCGATTTCTACGTCACTGAGATAAATGCCGAAACAAAAATCATACAATGATGTAATTGATCAGCAGTATTGGACATCAAACATAACAATATTATAATTACGTGCATATTTTCTTTATAAGAGTAAATTCAATAAATTAATATTTACAATAAACTCAATTGAAAAAAAAAAAAAAATTAAAACGGCACCAAACGCTTATAGTTAAAAACGTTTTATGAAAAAAGGCAGTAGGTATCTTAATAAAGCTTCGTTAAAAAATAACGATATAAAATAAAATCCATTATTTTAATGAAATTATAGGTAAATAATTATAAAATGAGTATACCATGGTTCAACTAAAAAAGAAATTGTATTTTTGCATTTATAATATTTAAAAACCTATTTTGAGGTTTTAAGAAAACTTTTTTAAAATGTTACCTATATATTTTGTGTTTATCAACAATCATTGACATTTTAATCGTTTTTTGAACTATATTATTGTGGATTAAATATGTTGTGAACATATTGTTTGATCAAAATATAAAAAAAAAGAAGTTTTTAGTATATATCATAGTACACAAAAAGAAATTACGAATTTTTTAAAAAAAAAAATTTCAATCACACTATTTGGTCGTAAAAAAATACTTATTTTACTATAGCATTATATTTGTCGGTTGAACTCATTTATTTCATATTTATAAATTTATTTTTTTGTTGACATTTAGTCTCATTTCGTCTAAACTTGGACCACTCTCATCTAGTTTAATATTACATTTATATGACAACTAATATATTAATTTTTTTACTAAAAATAACAATAATTCTGCATAAAAGTGCTTTTTCCTACTAATAATAACTTTGATTTTTTTCAAAACTACCGCCGGTATTTTACTTTATTTTTGGCAATACACCATATCTTACCAACTCATCAACGTTCACCTTATTGGGGCCGATTGAAATAGATAACAATGAACTAAAAATTTTCTGTTTCTTATTTGGTTAACACCATAAAAATTTTTTTGAAAGGGTTTTGAGGATAATTTCAACGTGAGAAAACATCAAAATAATTTTAAACATTATTTAAAATGTACATAATATTCAATTTGTGGATTTGTCAACTCCATCGGTGGTTGATAGTTACGACCGTTGTTGATTAGATACGGGGTATAATTTTTGACAGTTTGGGGTGGTTTTTAAGAGTAAATATTATATGGACCGTGTTGATATGTACTATATCATGATTTGAGAACAATATTGCTGCAAGATAAATCCTAGGACATATAATTTTTAATAGTGGGTGTTTTTAAATAGGTCAGATAGTCTATCGATAGTCCATCGATTATTGTGTTATAAACAGTATAAACTAAATTTATTTTTGAATTAAAAATAGACTGTTGTACTGCATCATAATGATTAAAGAGAATTATTTTGAGTAGTGACTTACACCTACACACTTATTTTTATTCTCATATGACGACATTTTTATGTTTTTTGTTAGACTATTGTTTCGTTAATATTTTTGATAAAATGTAAATACTATATGACGTCATTTTTATTTTTATAGATTACAAAAATAATTTACAGCAATAATATTAATATATTCTATAATAAAAAAACCACGTAAATTAAATTTTTGATAATTTGCCTGGTCTCCGACTTGATTAAAATTTTGAACAATCTTTTAAATTAATTATAAATTCTAAGTTTGGCAAAGAATGTATTGTGTTTAAACACGATAAAGGTTTCCTTTTAACCTCATTTAACTACTTGAACTCCTCAAAAAATACTGCCGTCTTTAGAAATTATAGGTCATCATTTTTTAAAAACTCTTGTTGTGATATTTATGTTGTTGATTCACTCAGAATCACTTTTCAAAAGAATTAGCCGTTTTTGAATGTCCAATAGTCTAAAAGTGTTGTATGCAACTTTGATTATTATGATAATACAAAATAGCGTATTAGGAAATAGAGTGTGCAAAGTGACTAAGGGAATAATAAACCTTCTATTTTATATTAGCAAATTTGTATACCAAACAATACGCCAAAAACAAAAAGCAAGGAAGAAGGTGATAACAAATAAGTAATGGAAACGAATCATTGACAAAATGTATTTGATTATTTGGTCATAAATAACCAGCGGCGTACAAAGGGGGTACGGTTGGAAGACACATCCCCAATTTTATGTTTCTATAGTGTTTATATCCAGTATATTGTGTTGTATTGAATCCTACTTAATCCTCCCCTAAAATATGTCAGAAAACCATTTGCACAACCTAAGTAAAATATTTTAATTTTTTTTTTCGGGAAGGAGGGGTTAAGTAAAATTCAGAAGAACACAATGCACTGGATGTAAATACTATAGAAAAATAAAATTGTGAATGTATCTCCCAAATTTCCAAGAACCTTATATGCCCTTTTTTTTAGTAAATATTAGTAATTGTAAGTTAAAATATTCTGTTTAAGTAGTTATTATAAAGTTGGAAAATAAGCGAAAATCTGTTTATTGTTTGGATTTTTTTCTTCATAAAAATATTGTTACAAACACAATTCAATTATTTTGAATTTGAAAATCAAACTAGTAATCTAACACAAAATTTGCAGATTAATCCAAAAATATCGAAAAATACCGTCCCGTATAATTCATAAAAATATGCAAAACAAATTTAAATCCACGCTATTGCGAAATCGACTCTTAAAACGTAATAACTTTTCAGATAATTGTCTGAATGAATTAATATTTTTACGAATAGTAAAGATAAATATTTTTGAAAATGTGCCGGTGTTATTTTTTTCTGTTTATTTAAATTTGTTTTCTAAAAGCAGAACACAAAAATACTTGTTGAATATTGATAATTGTGGATAGGTATGTGAGACTTTTTGTTGTATTATTGCTTCAAATAAATTTAAATATTAAAAAACCGTGATCAGTCTTAGTCACGTGGGAAGTTTGACGGGGTAGCAACTACGCTTTGGGTGGGTCACTAGTTTAGAAGTTGTGGTTTAAACGCATTATTTAATTTCTAAAAGCAACGATAAATCATTGCCTTCAAAAATACAATTCTGAGCAAGCTCAGTTGTCTAGTATACGTCGTGGTAAAAACAAATTTAACAAAATCCGTATCTTTTCTATTTTAGTATTGTGTAAAAGTTTCAGCTTGGTCCAATCTTAATTTTCGATGTTATGATCAAAAAAATCTAAATCTATGTGGAAAAAACACGTTTACCGTAATTATTTGTTCTCCCAAAAGAAATGCATGGCCTCCCGGAATGACGGGTTTTACAACAAAATAACAACGTGAAATCGGCTATAAACCAACATTAGGTCAACCAATTTTGTAAATTTTTTAACCACACATGTAAAACTATCTTGTTTAGATTGTATTAAACTTTCGAGACTAAAACGTAAAAACTAGAGGTTTTATGGGACAATAACTGCATAAAATTCAAAAATTTCAAAGTTCTATAACTTCCTTAAAAAAGATCTAAATCGATTTACAACTAAGCTGTAAACTCATTAAACCCTTATTAATGACGTATATAAATTTCAAGTGAAATAGAGCACTTTTGGGGATGTGACCGTTTTTGTTTTTTGCTCAGAACTTAAAAAATAATCAAAATTTAAAAAAACGCTTCAATTTAAGTTCGATCTCTGATCACTATCTATCTTTTGAGGTATTGTGCATTAAAATTGGAGCGTTTTTTCAACTAGAAAAAGTGATAACAAAAATAAAAAATAAAAACTTTTTTCCGGGAGTGTGATTCAAAACATTGTGGCACCCAGTCAACAAACAAATATAGTGTGACGTACCATTTTATCGATACTTTTCTTGTACGCTCTTGAAAACTACTAGGCGGATTTTTTTGAAATTTTGGTATACGCATAGAAATTTTTGTTTTAAATAACAGATTAAACTTTTAATTCTTACATAATAAAATTGTGTAAGTTATATTTTTAAAAAAAAAAAAAAAAAAAACACAAAATGACAAATATCGGCCAATTTTCAGAATTAAAACGAATATAAAAAAAATTGTGTCTAACGATTTTTAAAACTTTTTAGTTACGAACAGTTATATATTTTGTTACAATTTTATTAAATTTTCAAAACTTGTTTTGGAAAATTTAAGTTTTTATTAAAATTAAATGACAATATAATTGGAAATTTTTGAATAATTCAAAGTTCTATATTTACCTCAAAAATTTATGAAATGTTTTGAAATTTGCCTCACACATGAACATTACTAATGGTAATAGTGTGTAAAAATATCAAGTGTTTCCAATCATTATTTTGGGAATAATGACCAATTAACAAAATTGATTTTAATAAATAAATAAATTAATCAACTGTTCTAAATTTTTAATGCTTTTTTTATTTTATTTGGTCATAGGCGAAAAACCTATAAATCATCTGTCCTAAATGTATAATGTTTACTACGGCAAATAGTTAACTTTATGTTTAACAATACACAGTACCTTAACAACACATCAACTTTTTTCTTTTTATACATATTATAACATACATAAAAAACTTTAATTTTCAATGATTATCAATCTCTTTTAAACTATTAGCTTGTGTTGGAGACGGAAAGAAATAATTAATAATTAAAACATAAATTATATAACATAAGTAAAAAATGAAGTTATGAATTCAATAGAAGTTAAAAAAATTTTAACAATAGAAAAATTTCTAAGAATAAAATATAATTTTACATAGTTTTGCATATTAAATATAACAAAACATATGAAGGACTTAGTCAAATTGAGAAAATAACCAATGATATACAATTTTTTTAACATTTATTTTGCAAAAGTGAATATTTTTTTCATATTGACATAGCATGAAATTAGGAAAAAGTAAACGCCGGGATCAGTCTAGGTTGCATGAGTAGTTTAACGGAGTAGCGACTACGCTCTGGTTGGGTCACTAGTTTAGAAGTTGTAGTTTAAACGCATTATTTAATTTCTGAAAGCAATGATAAATCATTGCCTTCGAAAATACGATTCTGAGCGAGCTCAGTTCTCTAATACACGTCATGGTAAAAAAAAATTAAACATTAAATACTCTTGTTAAATCTCTATCTTTCCTATTTTATTATTGTGTAATAGTTTCAATTTAGTCCAATCTTTAATTTGGATGTTATGATCAAAACATCATCATACATCAAGTTCCATTACTTCCTGAAAAATGATCAAAATAGTTTGAAAACTAAGCAGTTAACTCGTTAAACCCTTTTTAATGACACATACAAATTTTAAGTCAAATGGAGCACTTTTGGGAATTTAACCGTTATCGTTTTTTCCTCAGAACCAAAAAATAATCAACGTTTCAAATAAAGTACTATCTCGGATCAACTATCGATCTTTTGAGGTAATGTACGTTAAAATTGGCGCATTTTTTCTACTAGAAAAAGTGATCACAAAAATAAAATAAAAACCTAATCCTAGACCCTTGGTGTCTCCCTTGTAACATGCGTCATTAGTTGGCATACAATAAGTATACTGAACTGCATTATTAATCTTGCACAACGGATAGTATATATTTCGCAAACATATTATTATTAATGCACGATAAATCCAGAAGATCAGTTGCACCTTTTATTGTTTAAATTTAAAAAAGTGATCACAAAAATAAAAAATAAACCTAATCCTAGTCCCTCGGGGTCTCCCTTAACTGACTTTTCCATAATGTGTTTTCATCCTAAACTAAGCTGTATGCAAAATTTCAGATAGATAGGACAATGGAATGTGAGTTAAATGTTAATTACAAGATTTGAAAATAAAAAAAATACTTGAAAAGAAATGCAATAAACTTTTTCCCGGGAGTGGGGATTCGAACCAGCGCGGCACCCAGTCGACGAATAACATATAATATTATTATGTGACGCACCATTTTATCGTCGCTATTCTTGAAAACTACTGGGCCGATTTCTTTGAAATTTTCTTATACTTATAGAAATTTTAGTTTTACGTAAAATATTAAATTTTTAATTCATAAATAATAAAATTGTGTAAGTTACAATTTTTTTAAAAAAAAAAAAACAAAATCACAAATTTCGGCCAACTTTCAGAATTAAAACGACTATAAAAAAAAATTGTGACTAACGATTTTAAAATTTTTTAGTTACGAACAGTTATATATGTTGTTAACATTGTTTTAAAAATATAAAATCTTTTTCTTGAAAATTTAAGTTTTTATTGAAATTAAATGACAATAAAATTGGAATTTTTTGAAAATTTTAAAGTTCTATATTTAGCTCAAAAATTTGTGAAATATTTTGAAATTTGCCCCACACTTGTACATTATCAACGTTAACATTGTGTGAAATTATCAAGTTGTTCCAATCATTATTTTGGGAGTTATGACCAATTAACAAAATTGATTTTGTCAATAATGCGTTTACTGTACTTTTTCCGATTTTTCTTAAATTTTTTTTGTTTTTGCTAAAGAACTTTTTCGGAATTGAAAATTTCGAAAAAAACACGAATTATAATGCACCAAGGATACTAAATTCTCTATCAGAAAGTGGTACTGTTGTTGAAGATCGGAGCAATTCTCTAGGGGCTACACGTGCCACAGTCACAAAAAAAAAAAAAAAAAAAAAAAAACACACATCTTAGTAATCTTAGTAAAATCAATAGCTTTTTCGCTTTGCTCAGAATCCAAAATACAGGCGCTAATTAATTTACAAACGATTGACCAAAAATTTATAAGAATATCTGACAGGTATATTATACCTTATATTTTTTTATTAAAAATCCGATACTTTTTAATCTTTATCTTTAATTAACCTTTTAAATGTGAACAAAATGATAATTTTGTTGTAGAAAAGTCTAGCTGGTAAAACTCCCAGCTCCCTATAATTATGATTCGTGGAACATTGCAAGTAGTACTTATTTAAGCATTTTCTAATTATGTTATTCTGGTTTACTTGCAGTTTATACAGAACAGTATCGCCTAAATCCTCCCCATACTAACATTTTATATTGGAATTTTGATTAATATAAAGCAAAATAAATAACCCGCTTTGTTTGCTTGGGCACTAAACCCTTATACACTTAAATTCCATCATAAGTTTTTATCAAATATGATACCTAAATATCGGGTAATCGTTACTTCTTTAATAGATATAGATATACTTACGTTATTACAATGTAACTATCAACATATCTATAAATTATTAAGTGGTTCAGATCTGGAACACTTTAATAAATTGATAACGTCATGAACATGGTTTTTTCTTCATTGAGTGTTAAATTTTTATCACATAGATATCAATAAACTTTGTTTAACCCAACAGTCGCTTTTTCATGAACCACATCCCATGACTTGTCGGTAAAGGGTTGGCAGGTGTCGTCTGCATATGAAATAACTAATCCATCAAAACGTAAATCACTAACTAGGTTTATACATAATAAAAATAAATTTTGACTTAATTGTGGGACTCCATATTCAACGACACCTTCTTGACCTATAATATAATTTATTATAACTATTTGTTTTTGATTATTTTGGGTAACTTTCAAATTATTTTAAGCTGAGATTATTAATATCAATGTTTGGCAAAATCTGTAATAAGATTTTGTAAATTTTCCAGAAAAAATTTTGAAAATTTAATACAATGTTAACGACATTTAAAACTGTTTGAAACCAAATAATTTTAAAAATCGTTAGGCACAAATTTTTTTTTATAGTCGTTTTAATTCTGAAAATTGACTGAAATTTGTCATTTTGTTTTTTTTTTGAAAAAAAAAATTGTAACTTACACAATTTTTTCATTTAAGAATTAAAAATTAAATATGTTATTTAAAACAAAAATTGCTATAAGTATACGACAATTTCAAAGAAATCGGCCCAGTAGTTTTCAAGAATAGCGACGATAAAATGGTGCGTCACGTAATAAAAGGAAAAAAGTTTTTTTTGCATTTTTTTTCAAGTATTTTTTTATTTTCAAACCTTATAATTAACATTTAACCCACATTCCATTGTCCTATCGAGCTGAAATTTTGCATACAGCTTTGTTTAGGATGACAACACGTTATGGAAAAGTCAGTAAAGGGTTTTACGTTCTCCGAATTGGATCTCGTAACGGGATTATTATAATAAAATAATAAGCCTCATTTTTATGTGTAGAACAATGAGTTAACTTTATTCTGAGTAATTAATTTAAACAATAAAAGGTGCAACTGCGGATCTTCTGGATTTCTCGTGCATTAATAATAATATATTTGCAAAATATATACTATCCGTTGTGCAAGATTAATAATGCAGTTCAGTATACTTATTGTGTGCCAACTCGTGACGCATGTTACAAGGGAGACACCAAGGGACTAGGATTAGGTTTTTTTTTTATTTTTGTGATCACTTTTTCTAGTAGAAAAAATGCGCCAATTTTAACGTACATTACCTCAAAAGATCGATAGTTGATCCGAGATGGTACTTTATTTGAAACGTTGATTATTTTTTGGTTCTGAGGAAAAAACGAAAACGGTCAAATTCCCTAAAGTGCTCTGTTTGACTTCAAATTTATATGTGTCATTAAAAAGGATTTAACGAGTTAACTGCTTAGTTTTCAAACTATTTTGATCATTTTTAAGGGAGTAATCGAACTTGGAGGAAACAAATAATTACGGGAAACGTGTTTTTTCCACATCGATTTAGATTTTTTTGATTATAGCATCCAAATTAAAGATTGGACCAAGCTACAACTTTTACACAATAATAAAATAGGAAAGATAGAGATTTAACAAGAGTATTTAATGTTAAATTTTTTTTTACCACGACGTGTATTAGAGAACTGAGCTCGCTCAGAATCGTATTTTCGAAGGCAATGATTTATCATTGCTTTCAGAAATTAAATAATGCGTTTAAACTACAACTTTTAAAATAGTGACCCACCCAAAGCGTAGTCGCTACCCCGTCAAACTACCCACGCAACCTAGACTGATCCCGGCGCTCCCTTTTTTTTTTAGTCCAATTTGACTGGGCTATTAATTATGCGTTTTAAAAAGTAACTAAATTAGTTTGATTTTCAAGTAAAAAAAAATACCAGATGACTTAGCATAAAACGTACGTTATACGAGTATTTAAGAAAAAAATGATGGAAAAAGAAAACCGTTGGTTACAAAAAAAAAATCTTTTTATGAACCTAAATTACAAATTTAACACATCAATTCTCGTCGGTATATTGTCGGTTGACACTCTGTCAATGGCAATTCGTAGGACGGTTACCACAAGCACCCGGATCACATATGGTTAGAAGGAGGCGAATCCGACGGCGGTAGTCTCGTATTAACATTTTGTCGGTTTCTCAACGCAAACAGAACGGACGGCAGTTTCGTGTCTCAAACGCGGTGGCTCTCACCCATTAATAACGCCCGCAGACCTTTTTTTTATCTCCCGATTCTGTCGTTGTACTGTGCTTGCACGTGAGTGGTAGACTCGTGTGGCACATCTTTCGGCACCCCACATATTCAACGATTTTCTCTAACCGTTGGACGTAAACTGCGGTCCATTACCTGTTGGGCATACACTCGAGTAGGTATCCAAAACAGGAAAAATATTCGTGTTCTAACGTTTGGACGATTGTATCTGCGGTGGCCGTTTCCAACTTCTTAACGTTCCTAAGCTTCTGTAACAGTCGGTCGCCACCAGAATATTCCCCCTCGCTGTTTGTATATTTTGTGGTCCCGTTAAATCTATGCTTACAACTTTCCACGGTTTTCGTTTTTGAATTGGGTCCTCGGGCTTTACTTTAAGGGGCTTTGTTCACGAGCATACGTGACATGCTAACCCGTACTTACGTACGTCGTTGCAAAACCCCTTCCACGCGTATCGTTTATTAATTGCCCGATACGTCTATTTCCAACCCGGGTGAACCGCCAGTTCGTGGAACTTGTTTAATATAATTGCGCTTGTTTCTGCGGTATCACTATGTTGCTAGTCGCTGGCAGCTGTTTTTCTGTACAAAATTCCGTACGTTAAGATAAGTTGTTTTCAAATCTCTATGGAAAAAACATGTTACAAACCGACAAAAATATTAGTTTAATGCCGTACCATCTTTTTATCGAAGCATTTCAGGCCATTTTCGACCCCTCGTAACTTCGTTAAGAAACTAAAACTAGAAGCTTGAAATTTCAGTAACGAAGCGAGCATTGTATAAACACGGTGTATTTCAAATTTCATTCAATTAGAATCAGTGTTTCAAGAATTACGACTAGTCAAAGTTTTAGATTCTGAGCGTCAGCGAAGAAAGGACTGGTTATACAATGATTTTTTTTTAAATTCTGAGCGTCAGCGAAGAATGTATTGGTTTTACAATTATTTTAATTTTTTTTTTTTTTCTATGATCAAAAGTTCTTACAGTAAATTTGCACCGATTTTAATTTATGATACCTTAAAAGAAAGATAATGGATCCGAAATGCTGCTTTATTTGAAACGGTTTTTGAAATTTTGATTATTTTTGAAGTTCTGAGGAAAGCAAAAAAAGCCCAATTCTTTTAGTTGCTCCGATCGACTTGAAATTCAGTCGATTGTGTTCATTTTAAAGGAAGTTATGGAACTTTGAAATTGTCATTATATTGGGCGGCCATGTATTGTTTATAGGAGGCCCAAATAATTACGGGCCACGTGTTTTTTACACGTCGATTTAGATTTTTTTTTCGATTTTTGTGATCACTTTTTCTTGTAGAAAGAAAAGATTGCTTCGATTTTAACGTATGATACTTCAAAAGATAGATAATTGATCTGAGGTGGTACTTTATTTGTAGTGTTTCCTTAAATATTGATTATTTTTAAGTTCTGAGGAAAAAAACGAAAACATTCAAATTCCCAAAAGTGCTTCGTTTGACTTGACATTTATATGCATCATTCAAAAGAGTTTAACGAGTTTGCTGCTTAGTTTTCAAACAATTTTGATCATTTTTGGGGGAGTTGTGGAATTTTGAAATTTTTGAATTTTACGCAGTTATTGTACCATAAAACCTCTAGTTTTTACGTCTAAGTCTCGAAACTTTAATACAATCTAAACAAGATAGTTTGTTTTACATATGTGGTTGAAAAATTTAGAAAATTGGTTCACACATTTTTGATTTATAGCCGTTTTTAAGTTGTTATTTTGTCGTAAAACTCATCATTCCGAGCGGCCGTGTATTTCTTATGGGGGAAACAAATAATTACGCGAAACGTGTTTTTTCCACATCGATTTAGATTTTTTTGATCATAACATCCAAAATAAAGATCGGACAAAGCTTAAACTTTTACATTATACCAAAATAGGAAAGATATAGATTCGATAAGAGTTTTTATTGTTAAAGTAAAATTTTTACCACGACGTATACTAGACAACTCACTAGACTAACCTAACCTCTTTTTTACAGAAGGAAATAATAAAAAAAGTGGAATTAACAGTTAACGACGATAAAACTGAGTACTTTATTTTTAAACGAGGTAACAGAAATTATGGATTTGAAAAAGCATATTTTAGAAAATTATCAAAATTTAAATATCTGGCATCAATTATTACGCAAGGTAATGAAGTTAAGACTGAATAGATGTCATTACAAATACAACTAGCTAATAAATGATAATACAGATTAGAGAAAGTACTAAAATCTAGGAAACTCTATAAAAAAATTTAAAATAAGGATGTACATGACATTATTACGACCTATTTGCTTTTGCGGTTCAGAGACGTGGGAACTGAGAAAAAAATGAAGAACTGAGACTAGTAATATTTGAGAGGAAAGTTTTAAGAAAAACATATGGACTGGACCGGTCTTTGATAGTCAAACAAATGAATGGAGAAAATTTCATAATTATGAACTCTAAATGTAATTTCAAAGACCTCACATAGCAAAAGAGGTAATCCCATAAAAATAATACTTGTAAAAAATAACCAAGTCTCGCTACGCATTTCTTCTACCGTAAAAAGTTGTAAGATTCATGTAATACCAAGTCGGTTATCACTTTATTCAGTCCCTACTTAAGGGACCTTCTGTCTTAAGTTGTTACGTAATTATCTATCCTAACAACATCTTATAGTGACCATATCAAAATCTATTAAAAGTCTTTTATGTTTTAAATTAATACATTTACGTACTAAACAATCTAATTTAATTTAGATAATATGTATTACTCGTAAATACATTGTGTCTTCATGAGATGGTCCTGTTATTTAAAACATAAATGACTTAATGGATGTTGATATGGTCACAATAGGATGTTGTTAGTATAGCTAATTACGTAAAATCTTAAGACTGAAGGTCCCTTAAGTAGGGACTGAATAAATTAATAACCGACTTGGTATTAACTATTACATGATCTTACAACTTTTTGCGGTAGAAGAACTGCGTTGCAAAACTTGGTTATTTTTACAAGTATTGTTTTTTATGGGATCTAATTTTTTTTTTTTGGTAGATATACAGTGTTTCTACAACCATTGCGACTACTATTGTACTGGTACGCAAGAGCAATTTGTGTGCTGAAATACGATCAATAGATAAACGAGATTTATAGACAAGATTTCTAGGCACATCCGAACAACAAGTGGTCGCTCGCGCGTATGAGCGAGGCTACCGCTCACTTGCACCAATCTATCTATCTTTCTTATGGTGTATCTTGAAAACTAGATGGTAATTGCAAAATATTTTAGTTTTTCCTTGATTTATACACTAAACACTAATAATATTCTACATTTGAAGCTTTTATGTCTGCTAGAAATGCCCTAGAGTTTTTATGGTCGGTTAGTAAGTGAGTGACAAAATTAAAAAAGTAAGCGGCGGGATCAGTCTAGTTCGCGTGGGTAGTTTGACGGGAAAGTGACTACCCTTTGGGTGGGCCACTAGTTTAGAGGTTGTGGTTTAAACGCATTATTTAATTTCTGAAAGCAACGATTAAACATTGCCTTCGAAAATACGATTCTGAGCGAGCTCAGTTGTCTAGTATACGTCGTGGTAAAAATTTTACTTTAACAATAAAAACTCTTATCAAATCTATATCTTTCCTATTTTGGTATAATGTAAAAGTTTAAGCTTTGTCCGATCTTTATTTTGGATGTTATGATCAAAAAAATCTAAATCGATGTGGAAAAAACACGTTTCGCGTAATTATTTGTTTCCCCCATAAGAAATACACGGCCGCTCGGAATGACGAGTTTTACGACAAAATAACAACTTATAAACGGCTATAAATCAAAAATGTATGAACCAATTTTCTAAATTTTTTTATTTTGAAACAACAACTGAAATTTATTAAGACCATCTAGGTATCAATCTAACTTTTTTTTTAGAAAAAAATTATTTCTAATATTTCCAATGAAATGAATCTAAGTTATCGAAACAAATTTTGCAGTTAAAACAATTTATTTTGGTATTTTTATATTCAAACAAATTTAGTTGCACAATGTGAAACTCATATAGGTAATATATCTCACGAAAATAATCATAAATATTGAAGATGTAAATATTATATTAATCCATTCCCCAACCTTGGATTAATATTGATGTTATAATAAAAACGAACTTAAAAGTTTTAATTAGATAGTCGTATTTTATTTAAATGTTTAAGCTTATGCGATAAAAAAAATCTGAAGTTGGTGTATTTGTTTTAAGTTTGATTTTAGTTTTATTAATTAAGTGTATTGATTAAACTTTCGATACAATAATATGTTTGTTGTTTAACAATAATATTCATCATAGAACATGTTAGTAATTGCTATTTTATGATTTGGTTTACTTTTTTCTTATTCTATTTGTAAACTTATAGAGTATATAACTCGTAGTTTTATAAAAAAAACAAATAAAAAATATTGTATGAACCCCTAAAAATGACTGACTATTATTTTAAACTTTTTATATCCAACTGTTGAATTGTGGATGAGAAAATCGGACGCATTAACATAATATATTATCAGGGTGATTTAAGTGAGTTTTTTCACTTTTTGCGTCAATAGTAAGTGGTCGTAAAATTTATCATTAATGTTTGGTACAAACAAAAATAAAGAAGACATTGTCATTGATAATATGTGATGATAAATATATTTTAAATAGATGTAACTTTTTATATTTTTTACTTGCATATTCTATGTACCACCTGTGTATTTAAAACAAATTATATGTGATAGTGTGATTTTTTTTTTATCGATTTGCTTTTAGTTCTTTTTTTCGAAATGCTTTTGTTAATTAACCGCAATGATGACATTCTTACCATGTTTATTTTCATACAACAAATTTATTGAGAAATACGTACCTATACGAAGTATGTTTATTTCCGAATACTAATCACATTTTGCGTAAAGCGATGTTTGAATTTTATGAATAATAAACATTTGTACATGGATAATTTGATATATAACCGTTGTTTTTTAAGGTTTAAACGTAAGTTGACAGAACTCACGATACGTTTTTCAAGTACCTATATGTGTTGAGAAAAAACTAAAATATGAAAAATAGTAATCCTACACAGCAAAAAATGCGTCATTTTGGCAGTTGACGTGCACATTAAACTGATGTTCACCGTGTTTTTCGTGATAGAGATAAACTTTTTCCTAAAGAGTTTAACAAGAATATAAAAAAACAAAAATATAAAACTGATTAGACAGTATAAAGTAACCGTATAAAATAAAATAAATTTATTTTATTTCCTTTTTGATGGCATTGACCATTATAATAATGGAAATGTTAAGTATGAAAATCATTTTTATATAAAAATAACAATAATTGTTTTATGTAGTATTGAAAACAAAAATTGAGTTATTTATTCATTTTACATTATTTAGGTAAAAAAAAAAAAAAAAAAAAAAAAAATAAACATATTTTTTTTTTAATTTCTTGTTATTTATAGATAATAATAATTTATATTTTAGTTATAGTATAGTCTAAATATAAAAATAACAACGAGAAACAGAATAATTTTCTTCATGATATTTTAGTTAATTTAAAACCTATACAATAATAGGTTAACCACCTTAAAAATTGTTCGTTTACTCTTACTTATTAGTGTACTATATCAAAAATTGTATTATAGTAACAAAATCACTTAAACTATTTTGAAAAAAAATGTTAACTCGTCGTTATTGATATTAAATTTTTTAACTAGGGTGGCCAGATCGGATTTTAATAAATCTGGGACACTAAATCTGTTGTTACCATTTTTACAATAACTACTAACTTTTACTCGCTTTTGCTACAATGAATTAAATTTGTTGAATTTTGTATGATTAATAAGTGCTAAAAAAAAATTGACACGAAAGCGTCTGACGCGGTTGATTGCCTGCAGTCAAGACGAGAGACAATTATAATTGTCCGAACGTCGACTCAACAACGATAATTATTACAAACGGACTTTCGCAAACTGCTTACTAAAATGTGTTGTGATTTTTTATTATTATTATTATACTTAACCTAACGTGATAATAGTTGATTATTTGTGTTTAAATTTTTCAAATAAAACTGAGTAAAAGAAACAAATTTATGTGATCAGTATTGAAATTCGGGACATTGTAATACAAAACTTCAAATCCGGGACAAAACTATGTCCCGAGAAATTTTTTCGGGACGCCGAGACGTAGATTCCTAAACTGGTAACGTCCTGGGAAATCCGGGACGAATAACCACCCTATTTTTAATACTATTGTTTACGTGTGAGTAATTTGCTCGCATATGAAAATAATTAGTTTTTTTTTATACAAACAAAATTAAAAAAAAATTGATACTAAAAAATACAAAAGGAAGAATGCGATGAACGAATTTCCTATTCTATATTTCCCATTTTGCAGATATTGTGATGCCGCGAAATGGATGCACTGTGTGCATTGCGGTGGTGCCGCAATTTTTGACACCAAATGCCTGAATGTACTACAAAATTCGACATTGTCACTTTACGACTAATAACAAATTTTTGAATGATTTGAAATCATTATTTTGTTCTGTAATTATTTTTTGTTAACAAGTCAATAAAGCATTTTTCAATTTTGACACAGTAAAATAACATTTAAATCAGAAGTAGATTCAAAAATGGTTATTGTGTGTGGAGCAAATTGCTCATAGCGTCAACAACGATGGGTTGAATTTTATAATTTCTCAAATATCTCAATTAATAATTTAAATCAAAAGTTGTAAAGTTTGTATTTTATCTGCTGACAAATAACATAGAAATAAGGCTTATGCATTATGGTTTGAAACACGCCGTGTATTAATTGTTTTGATATATTTCGTTTGCAGTACATACATTTTTCCAATTTTGTTTTAATCACTATTTAATTATAACAAATTATAGCGTATCAGTCATAAGTTTATTTTGCTCAATAAAGGTCTTGATTAAATACAATAAAAAAAATAAATAAGCAATAAATTAAAATAAATCATTCCTCGCGGAGGGGCATAAAGAAATTCGTCATTTTAAATTCTGAACGAACGCAAATATAAAATGTAAATTTTTCTTTTTACTTTCTGAGTAAACTTTACCCATACAATCATTTTATGGCAATCAAGTCTTGTTGAGTAAGTGAATAATATAATATAAGCAGCTGTTTTTCGATTTTGATGTGTTTAATATAGTGGCGGTGACTGTGGCGCGTACAGAACAGTAAAAATTTGTCTGAATCTAAAAAAAACGAAAGGAAAAGAAATGAAAAGAAAAGTCTGTTTTTGTCACACCGAGTGGATTATTTTGGCAATAATTCGAAGCACGTCCCGCAAACGGATAACCTTTTCCCCGATATATACCTGAACGACCAATTTATATTGTTTACGTGCTCAGTGGCTTTTATTATTATTATTTTTTTTTTTTTTTGTATTCAACGTGAACCTGTACCATTTCGGTAAAACTGTGAAAAAAAACCGTCAAAATTAAATGGCCATGTGGATTATAACCCAATTATAAACAGTGTACCCAAACGAACGGAATATGCTAAAATCGCGTCCGATTTATGCGTTCTTGCAGGCGCGGTCACAGCTCGCGGTCCGGTGAATTCAAGTCAAGAACTGCAGTTATGTCACGTAGTCAATTGTACTCGCCCAAAGTGGGATTACCGAAAACGTTTTTTATTTTTATTTCAAGACCCCTAGACGGTTCAAGACGATCGTTCTTCACCAGCTCGAACTCAAATAATAATAATATCTATAACTCATTTTTCTGCAGGACTCGATATATTCGTATGTTACTGTAAATGAACGATAGGCAGTGGATTCTCGGCACGTAGGTACTGGTACACTGCAGTCGCAAGAGTGAAAAAAAAAGCAAAATAAAATCCAATAAAATAAAACATACACTAAAACGCGATTAGGTCTGACGCGCGTACTGCACCTTCGGATATATACTTATAAACAAACACGCGGCGTGTTACAAATTACTTTTATCGTTTTGTGGTTTTTTTTTCTTTGTATCGGAAACTTTTAATTCGACCCGCTGCAAATCTACGAGGGTGGAAAAAAAAACAAAAACCACAAAGCGTTTATAATACTCGGTAAACACGTAAAGAAACCATTTACAAAACTCGTCGTGCCTGTTACACATAGCATTATTATTATTATTATTATTATTATTATACGTTGTCAAGTTCACGAAATGGAACTCAAAAATATTATATTAGATTTACGGTGGCGGCTCTTAAACGCGTTTATTAAATTTCCGATGCCGTTTTGTCGGTCTCTCGATGTTCGCAGTACTGCAGGTAAGAAGACCTTCATCGCATGCTAATAATAATAATAATTAGGTATTGTCGATGTTCTTCATAGTTTCAGGTGAATGAATTTTAAACTATTGATCGCTGATAAATTGATCGCTGCAATGACTATTTAATCGCCGGTTAATTCAGATTGCCATTACTTATTTTTTTTAGTCAAAATATGGATATTGTATTGGTGAATATTCATTTAATTCGTTTGTATTCTTATACGAAATAATGTAATATTATTGAGATACTAAAACTAAAAATTTGTATTTTGGCATACGCAGATAATATAATGTTGATGGATGAATCTCAAGTTGAGGTAAAACGGCTCTTCAAAAGACTTAATGATGTGGCACAGAAAGTAGGATAACAAATGAATGAACACAAAACTGAATATATGATTTTTGGAAGACGAAATTGGGTGGATCGCGTATTGATGGTAGATCACTTTAGATTTTAGAAAGTTAATTACACAATATTGTGAGTGAAAAAAATACACCCCCAAAGAAGTAACCACGAGGATACAAGCGGTGAATAAAAGACTTATTGCACACACGTGAAACTATATTAAGTTCACAGTCGTTATCATAAATGATAAAGAAACGATAGTTTAAAACCTTAATTGGCTAGTGATATTGTACGGACGGGCACCAAAGAAATCAGATGAAAATAAATGTTTAATACTAGAGAGGAAAATTTGGTGGAAGATTTTCAGACCAGTAAAATATAACCTAACAATAGAGTAGAGAGAAAGAACAACAGAGATTATCAAGAAATGTTTAGAGAAAACAACATAGTATAAACCATCAATAAAGGAAAGCTGTGCAAGAAAGGACGTTCAATGAGGAGCCAGCTATACTCTCTATTAAGAACGGGTTTGGAACAGAATCCTGTAGGAAAAAGACACTTGGCGAAGACAAAAATTGAGATGGAAAAATATGGTCTAGAGAGATGTAGAATAATAAGGAGGCTGAGTAAACTGTAAAGAGTTAGCAAAGAATAGAAACAGCTGAAGAATTGGTTGTGAGACGAGATGATCCTAGTGGAAGATTAAAATTTAAAATTAACATACAATAGTAAGATATTGATAAAATAAACATACGTTGATAATAAATTATTAATCAAAAATTATAGTTTAAAATTTCAAATACAATAGTCCCAAGGAAGCTTTGTTGAAGGATGTATGATAAATTTATATCAACTTAAAATGCAAATAATCTTACAATTTGGAAATGTACTGATGAATTTAAAAAATCAGGAATTACTATAGATCACGTGAGTAGTTTGACGTAGTAGCAACCACGCTTTGGGTGAGTCACACTGGTTTAGAAGTTGTGGTACAAACGTTATATTTAATATCTGACAACAATGATAAATCATTGCCTTAAAAAAAACGATTCTGAGAAAGCTCATTGTCTAGTATACGTTCTGGTATACTTTTTGAGAATTTCTAAAATCTTTATATAGCTCTCAAATTTTTTAAATCGTTTAATCAGTCTAATAGTACTCATTAGGTAGGTTTTGATTTTGACTTTTAAATTTTGAACTTTCAAATTTAATACAACTCAAATTACCATCTGAGTTTATAGATCTTTCAGAAAAGTTGCTGACTTTAAGAATCGGTGCATTTTTACTATCCTTAAAGTTGTTCAGAGAAAAATAGAAAACTAAAACATCCTCATCAAAACAATTCATTCTTCGCCGTGTTCAGAATCTTAAAAAAATAATAATTAAGCAGAAGGGACCTATATTATTTTTATACACACCTATATAGCTGTGTTTTAAATGTAATTTGCAAGAACGTTGAGAGTTTGGTAAGGGTGGCTGGCGGTGAGGTAGTAGTGTTTAAAAATTAATACCGTAAGTGCCAAGAGACTTAGTACGATTCTTTATATAGATATATGTTTTTGCTAATATTTTAATAAAAACAATATTTCTGATAAAAGGTTTGTCATCCTGATACTTTTGTATTCACGATAATTTTACCGCTACGTCATTTTTGATGGAAAATTATTATCACAATATTATTACTATCACATTATTATATGTGTTCACAAAAATTATTTTAAAACTCTCAGGTGTATCTGTGTTTTTTAGTATAATATACTATTTTAATTTGAGAGTATTTTGAATTTAATGAACCCAAATCGGCATGGCTTACTCATCCTACGAGTATGAAAGTGACAATTAATTTTTATAGTGCTATAAATTTTCTTTTTGATGTTCTACAACAATAACTATTTCATTACATTTTATTGTAGGGATAAATATATATATATATATAAACTAATGGTTTTTAGGTGCAATTAATTGTTTTGTAGTTTGCTATTGAAATTAATCAATACAGCGGTAATAATTGTCTTTGTTTTTAAACGGTAAACTGCATATTATTTTGATTTATTATTTCGATTTCAATTTAACACTGACTGCAAATAATATTTATTCGTTTGAACTCTGATTTATGATAGTAAATAAAATTATATACTTTTTATCCCTTTAACACTTTTTTTTTTTAACATGCTTTTAATATACTATTTTGAAATGCTTTGTATTTGTTTTAATAAAATATAAATACTAAGTAAATACTTTATACTACTAGTGAATGAGAAATATTTCTACGTCCATACTTACATTATCAGGAAAAAAAATGTTTATAGAGTAGTTACGACGTAACGATTAAAACTGTTTCTGAAAACAAAATCAAACATTACACGAGTCGGTTTCAAACCTCTTTTCAATGTAAAGTAAGTATGTTACAATATGTATTAAATCTGAATATTCGTTTACACAAGAGTAGATCAAAAGCTGTAGAAAATTGTTGATTCCAAAAATTGCCGTACATTCTATTGAAGTCTTATCGTCAATATAATACAAAATTTTTTCTTTTTTCAAGATTGGAAATTTTTTAAAAACCAAGTTTTGTACGAAATCAAAAAGTATTAATTTGAGCGAACGTGAAGTTTACGGCGATGATTTAATACGGATCGTAATGTTCACATATATGCACGAATATCTGCTACCTACTGTTGATGCAATAATAAGGACCGTGTGGGAGGAAATTAATACTTAACAGCACGAAAAGCACGCGTGCTACACGTCGATCGTGATGTTTGAATTTGTTAATGATATCGCTCATCATAATATAATATATGCATAGAATATTGACATGGTTGGTGGTGGTGGTTCATTGAGACTTACTTGCTGAGGTTTTCGTAAATTAATTAATGATTTATTACTTGCAGTAAACAATTTAAGCACCATCGCATTGGTTGTGGCGAAATTCTGCGTCAAATAAATATTACACACGATATGCATGTAATAATATCTTGATATTTCACAGCGGTCCAAAACGATCTTATTTCTGAAAAATAAATACCTTTAAAAAAAAAAAATTATTCTAAACCGGTAATTTAAAATCGAGTTGGTTTATAAAGACAGTTATTCTCTCATTATTATCCAATATATGAAGTCAGATTGAGCATTAGTAGTGGCTCTGGTGAAATTAAAATTGCATTTGTTGTTAAACCTAAAATGTACAATCGAATTAAAAAATTCTTTTTTGTCCTTTAAAAACACTCTCTTTAAAATTCCTCAGAGTTAATTCCAAAATGCTTGAAATATTTAACAAAATCTTTGCGTAGACACACATATCGTTGAAAGTGTGATATAAAAAGCGTTGTTAGGAAAAATATTAATCATTTGCTAAATAATCCGTTTTGTAACAAACCATTGGATAAAATTGTGGAAATTTATTATTATCATTATTTAAGTGGGACTTGTATTGGTTACCTACGTGCTTTTATATGACTATATACATTTAGAACTTAAAAGCAACCTTGTATAGTTGACCGATATTTTATGCATTTACAGTGTGCAAATGTCTTTGCGGCAAAAATATGGTGATCCACACGAATATACCAACTGAGAAAATCCTTTTATTTTATTCGGTTCCGTTCTCAGAAGAAAAAAAAGGCATAAGTGTCAAAACGTTTTTCAACTTATGGATATTATTATTTATTACTTTTCGTTCTGCAATACCAATTCACAACATTATTCGCATATGGTATTTTTATGTGTTAAAAAGTTTTCAAAATGTTACATACAAACTTAAATTTATTTGTTTTTTTTTTTTTGGTAAAAAAATATTTTATTTTGAAAAGTTAAATACTAACATTTCGGTGATCAACCAATATGCACAATCCACATTTAAAGCACTATATATTTTATTTATTTTTGTATAATTTTGTTAAACGATTGAATAGGAATATAAAATATAGATATCTGTTACAAATTATATTTATTGGATTTATAATCTCTTAAATAGTATGCTTAAGTATAATACGAATTATAATTGTTATAATTATTTTGGAAATATCACCAAAATTATTTTTAAATTTTATTGAATAGGATATAATATCATTTAAAACGTATTTTTCCCACACGTATATATCTAAAAGTTTTTATGACCGGCGAAATGTTTTGGACTGTTTTGATGATTCTAAATTTCTTGTGTACGATCCTTTTCTTAACTGGAACACCGTAATAATAATTAAAGTAAAATGAATTTCTAATAATAAACAGAATATAATATAAATAATTATAACACTGATTCGTATAAATTCGCAAAATTATCATTAATATCAACGTTTAAATCATGCATATAAATAATTTTGTACTGTTTGTAGAGTTTTCAAAATGCCTTTAGCTTTATGTTATCATAATAACTTTTGACCAGATTGCAATTGCAATACTCTTTATTTGAAGTGAACTTTAAGTGAACTACATTAACACAAATATGAAGAGATTCTGCGTGTACATTTTGTTATTTTAGGATTGTTTTGTTGAATGTATTTATGTGCACCAGACACAATCGTAATTGCTAATCATAATTGTAACAATATTGATTGTTTCACTTGGAACTTCAAACTTAAATTAAAATTTCTAGTTAAATTATTAATTTACAAGCAACACCGATATACTAAGTAATTTGATGAAAATAGCACACTTCGTCTGAAAATTTTACACGGACAACAGCTATCAAACTATAATAACTGCTGTCATATAAAATTTCCAAGCAAATTTCATTTATATTTATAAGTAAGGTCTTTTGTTTATCTAATAAGCATATACCAATATTAATGTTCAATTTCATACCTAATATCTCTAGCAAAAGTATTAAAATTAATATAATTTAAGTCCATTATTAAAGTAAATTAAAAAATTAATAAGTAAAATATCAGAACACAATGAATATTTCAACATTTTTATGTCCTAAACTTAGCAATTAAAGTATTGAATTCAGTTTGAAGTTTATATTGATCTAATGTTTCGTTTATTTATTTAATATTATTTGAAAAATGCATGTAATTTAAAAAATATTGAATCAACTTAAAGAAAAAATGTAAAAATTATAGTAAAAAAATTCGTGTAAAATATACAATTTTTTTTAAAATTATTTATTTATTACTGAACAATATTAAGGAACGGAGAAGTAGGAAAAAGTTACACAGTCAAAATTTACATATTTAAAAGCATTTAACATTTTAGCGGTATTTTTGTACGAATCATTGCCCTTTTAAAATTTGAACATGAACGTACTTAGATATAAAAATAAAATAAAAATGAAAATGTTATGTGCGCAAAACTAACTAAATTAATATTTATTTATACGTTTTAAAGATATGATTAGTTCATTTAATGGATTCTATAAAATGATTTAGCAATGAATTGGTTAAAAATCTCTCAATAATTTGTATATTATTATATTATGTATGGATACAATAACATTGATACTTCCGAAAAAGAACACTATAATATTGATTTTTACACTTAAGCCAAAAACCTTTTCTAGTAGTACCAATGACATGTTATTCACTATTTTCTGAATGCAAGAAAATATAAACTGCTAGTCCAGTAGGTCCGTACTGTTTGAAAAGATTGGGCTTGGCGTTTTTTATTAAATGTACCAATAATAATTCAATATTGTATAAATTTTTAGCAAACACTAAAATTGTATAACAATTTTAAATTAAAAACTTAATGATCCAGAACTATATGAACACCGATAAATAAAACAAATTTCAACATTTTCTATTTTACTCAAAATCAATCCAAATCGATGAAAATTTATTTTGTTTAACAGTTTATACCTACGTTAATGTTCTATGGACATTTTAAGTACGTAGATTTCCAAACACAATTAGATATTTATATACGAGTATTAATATTTTTTACATTATTTATTTATTTATTTTTTTTAACATTTTTAAAGTTGTTGGTAGTTTAATACACCTTAAGTATAAATTCGACTACCAAAAAAAGGAGCAATATAAGAAGAAAAAAACTGACATTTTTTGGAAAGAAATAGCTTTATCGTTTTGCTCAGAATCTAAAATATAATGAAAAGATTGCCAGTTGATTCTATTAAGTTTGTTGGTAGCCTTAGATAATTGTTTTGGATAAAATATTATAATGGTGAACTGAATAGAATTTATAATTTATACCTACTATAAGTAGGTGTAAAATGGGAGTATTTCAAGTAAGTTTTTTTTAGGCAGTTAGTTATTATTGCTTCTGATTGTTCAACATTTTTAAACTTCTATAATAGAAACTTAAATTAAAGTCTACTTTGAATCACTTAACATACTTTATGAGACTTTCAAAATCAATTTTGTAAGCTAATAGAGTGTTTTTTAGGCGTATATACAATGTATTTTATAATTAATACAAATAAATATTATAAATAATTTAATTTTTAGTTAATTATTTACACACCCTTATTTTGAAAATTATTTTTCCCCACCGATATGATTTTTCTACTTTATTAAAAAAATTATTATTTACTGTATAACAAATTCATTTTTTGTATGTATAAATGTATCATTTTACCAGTTTTTCTCTTTCGAGATGGAATATTAAGATATAAATGTATATGAAACAAAAAGGAAATTATATTTGACATTCAAAATCACCAAAGTGTTGTCAAAAACATTACAAAGTTATGTTAATATCTACATTGTTTCCGTGTTTTTGTTCTTAAATAAATACTTGAACTGTTTATAACTTTAATTTATTCTAAAATTATGCAATGGTGCTATAATATGTAATAAATGTATATATATATATGAAGTATGAATAATATTTCAAAGTTGTTTTGAAAGAAATAAGTCGACTGCATTCAATGAATATAGTGGTATAAGAGTACTAAACGTTCCAATGTTTTATGTTTGAAACGTATGGATTGTGTTTATTTAAAAATGTGTTTTGAGAAATAATTCAAAATTCAAGTAATTATAAAGTAATAGCGATAATAACTATTGCAATAATAACTTTTGCTGTGTGCAATATTTTTAAATGTTTTATAACAGATATTATACAGTTTTTGCTCCGTGCATCAAGTTTAGTATATTTAAGTACGGAAAATTTCAAATGTATAAAGATTAATGACAAAAGTCAGCGCACAGATATCAATCAATCATTTTGGGAATGATTTATCGAGATGATGTTATATATTCCAGTTTAACTTACATAAAAATGTCATTATATTTCCTTCTTTTGTATACGTTCAGCCAGTAGTTCTCCATGACTATTTTATAGTATCTGAATTCGTCTTTGACCGACAGAGACAAATAATATCATGTCTAGATGAAACAAGTAGGTACCTACTATGTATATATTAATTTGACTTCGATTTTGTTTGCTTTTGCTTTATAATTCTCAAAACTCGTGTTTTTCACGGATATTTGAATAAATAGTATTATATTCTATTACACCGAATTCAATATCGAGAGGAATTTGTTTACGTTATTGTGTTCATTCAATATTATGTGAAACAAAGTGTAAAAACATTGAAAGTCATTTATTTAAATTCAATCATTTTAGACATATTTAATAGTTACCTACCTAAGTAATTTTTACTGACAATATTCACTGAAGTTAACGTCTGCAGTGTATTTGTTTTCAATATAAGTTAAAAATTTAATTATTTTTCATTTTACATAAGTATAAAATCTTTTTTTTCAACAAAAATTCAAAAAAAGTGTACATAACACAAAATATGTTTCATTGGAAACTCAGTATCATAATTTGATTTGAAGTACGGTTATACACTTGTTTGATTATATTAATCAAGCTCTCGAATACACGCCTACACATTTTTTTAAAATAATACTACGATTTTTTAACTATTTTTGTAAATGTTCACATATTCATAAAATTGACCTTGTGCATGTATCTTACGAGTATATAACTTCTGTTAAAGATATTTTAATGTATTGTTTTTATGATTTATATTGATTGACTATAAACTCAATAGTCAGAAACATATTTTAAGCATAAATATGTTGTAACGTTATCTCTAGATAATAAATACGTTCGTAGTGCATGATTGCAATTTCATTACATGTATATTATATAACTAAATTATTTGAATAATTTTCAACAATCTTTTTTGTTACCTACTCTTAAGGTTCATTGTTTGTTTCGCATTATTTTTGTCGATCACTAAAACGAATAAAAAATCCATGTACCTACCATAATACAAAATACAGAGTTATCAAATCCACTTTTGTGTATGATTCATATTGTTATCGTTTTAAAAAACAAGATTTTTATTTACGTGACGTTCCCGTAACACACTATATATTACGTTAGTATAAAACGTACGTTTGGGCGGAAAATTTGGAAATATTCACCCTGTAATGTGCGCAAAATAATGTAATAACTCTGCATCCGTATACAGCTTCATCAATCATCATCAAAATCATAATAATATATAGGTTTTTGAATACACGAGATGGGCTTCGTGTCTGCGCATTTAACACTTTATAAGCTGCAGCGTATAAGGAAGAAATAAATTGTAAATGGACTATTTATACGACTGAATTGGGTTTAAATGTTGTAAAAAAAAAAAAAAAAAATTGGTATGGTATTTAGAGGATAACGACGTGTTCCATAGAATGAAATGATCAATACTATGTAAATGTCAGATTTTTTGGCTTTTTTACGTATTTTCCAAAAATGTATTTTACTATTGTCTGTTCACGTATTCAATTTTAAATTTTTCGAGAATCAAACACCCAATTCTTATTTTTTTTTTATTCGTTATTTATTTCTTATACGATGTTAGGTATTCGTTATATTTAAAATGAGTAAAATTTGAAGTATAAGGTGTTAAAGGTTTCAATGCAGTTATAACTGCAGCAGGAATATATGTGTTTTTTAACGATAAATATTTTAGTTAAGGAACGATCTTTTGTTGCTATATTTGTTACCGTCAAAAAATCGTGTATGTCTGACTGTCGGGTTGTCTACGATACGGACAATGCAATACATTACGAAACGGTGCTAACAGATAATTTACGACAAAACACTATAAATAAAATTCTGTTTACAAAATTATATCTAAGACGTAATGAAATTATGGAACCATATTATAAAAAAACGCAAATTTTAATTTATAATATATACCTGATAACCTACACCGTATTGTTTGTCAACGTCTTTTGTTTCAAAAATGACAAATACCACTTAAACTATGCACATAAAATGACATTATTTAATTCTCAATCGTTAAGTATCCAAAATATATCTTAATAGTGTTCCGCGAAAGCCGAATGATCCTCAAACACATCTCTACCAACAATACCAACTATCACATTATGGTACACGTGAAAACAATGTATCGCTTTACGAGTGACTTGATAGCACTATATTCAATTTCAATTACAAATAAAATATCAAGAAAATTTAATGTCAAGTATATCAATAAAGAATTATATTTTTGATATTAATTCTTGTTTAAACCAGGCGTATTATTAGCGCATTTCATTGTGTTACTACCGAAACTTAAAAACGCAAATTTAATATGTTTATTGATTTTATGATGTTAGTCTACATCACGTTGAACAATATAAGCCGTTGATCTCATCCTGATACAGATATTTAAACGATATTATCCTAATATTTTTTTATTCCTACTCAAAGCATTTTGAAATGCACTTTGAAGGTTGCGTTTGCAGAAAAACTACAGCTGAATTATGTGGTAAATGATTAGATAAATCATTTAAAAATTTTGTTCAACATTTTATTAGATATTCAGATGAGTTTTAAACGAACTTGGTATACGTCTTAGCTAGAAAAATTCACTACGTTTGAAATAAATTAAAAATGAAAAAACATAAGAACAGAAAATAATCAAATTCAAACATGGTTTAAAATTTTTAACATATTCTTTAACATTTTTAAAATAATTTTGCATATTTTTCTGATGAAAATACATTTTTAACAAGATTTGAAAATATGTTTTCGTCATTAATTGTTGACAAACATAATCTTATGACGGTCGAGCTAACAAAAATGTATGGAAAAAATATTAAATCTTAAAAAGTAAACTTTTTTGGAAGGCTGAGTCATAAACGATTACTTAAAATCAATTCTCAATTATTTTTTTAAAAAACTTAAAATAGTAATCATTAATTCATTTCTATATAGTGACTCAATCGTATAAATCGTATGCCCATGAGTGGAAAGTCGTGAGTTGTATTTAGTATGGTTTTGAACTAAATTCAAACTATAATAATTTTTAAATTTTTAAAAGGAAATAACCAGTTATTTTTTATTTATTTTTTTAATGGTTTGGTTGAGTATACTTATAATTAATACTATACTCGTAGACTTACGATGACACTAAAAATTAAAAATTAAAATTTTTATTTATATTTTAGTCCACTACAACACTTTAAAAATCAAAATTTTACATTGTAAGTTCTTTCCCACTTGTTTTGTAGTTAGAAGTCTGTAACTTTTAAATGTACAGTATATATACATACCTGTTGCTAGATATACTGTGGTTAGCCAATGTTTAAAATCAATTTTTGAAAGTTATAATTGGGTTTAAAATTGACCTCGTTCTTGAAAAATAAATTTAATGAATATTTCTTATAATATAATAAAAATTCCAAAAAAAAAAAACTCAACGTCAGTATACAGGTATCGTAATCATTTTTTTAAATAAAAATTAGTTAATCATTGTTCCAGTTATGAATAAACTAAGATTCCTACTACTATACAGTTACAGTGTAAAACGCGCACTGGTGGAGTTTGGTAGTATAACTATTTTCCCTTAACAATACTGAACTTTTACTTTATATTACATATTATTTGATATGCCTGATTATAATGTGTGTTTTCCATACAGAAATTGGTTTTATTCATTTATAATAAGCTCTTTAAGGAGTCTACCGTCCACAGAAACTTCTATAATCACATATACGCCTCGGTGATCAAAGGAAATTGCGATTCATCAATTACTCCGACCATATTAAATTTGGCTAGTTTGGAAATATATTATTTTAACTTATACGACGTAATGAGTGACTAGTGAATAGGAAATATAAAAAAACTAAGCCTTTTTTTTTCGAAATAATCAATCTAGAATATTGTGTGAGTACACTTATTGCACAATAAGTGGAAATCAAAAAGTATAAGAATATCAATTTAAAATAAAACAAACAATTATTGTAACATAGACACATTTTTAGTTGGTAATACAACTATAAAAACAATAAAAGACAATCACACCAAAATTATTACATAATATTTTATTTTTTCGACTATTTTTCGTAAACATATTTTTTATATTAATTGTTATTGCTGTTTCATTTTCTTCTTTTAGATCAGTGCAGTATTTTTTTTATTGATTATAATGTGTAAATTTAAGATTTACAAATTTTAATTCATATGATTATTTAAAAAAACATTTGTCGGTTCTTAAATTAAATAATACTATATAAAAAAAAAAAACAACGATTTTAAAACAAATAATTTTATAACAGAACCATGTATAAAAATGAACTTAAATTGTTATACTAATAATTAATAGTAGGTAGACTACTGGTATTAAAATACTATAACACCGTACTCCTGGAGGGTGTTATAACTTGTAACGAAATCAACGTCTCTATGCACATTAAAATTATCTAAAATATTTTTATAAAATGGCATTTAAGTTTTTTATTTTTATTTTTAAGTACTTGAAACAATTTACGATTGATTTACATAAACTACGATGGTATATTATGATTATATAGGGACAACGAAATTAAAAATCCAATAAAAAATCTCATTATGTGATTGACAATTATTTCGATTCTTGAAACACACGCCCAACTCTCTGAAGGATAGAGATTATAGGAACGGTTCAAGGGCAATTTCAATAATACATTAACTATGTAAATATGAAACAAACAAAACATATTTATATGGGTACCTGCGTACAACGTACATCTGCAATTTGTTACAGCGTGAAACGCTGTTTTGTTTTCGCGTCATAAACAACACCGGAAAGGTGTACGAATGAAATTTTGAAATATTACGTTCTGGAGACAACCAAAAATTTAAAAAATATATTCATGACTTATTTCAGCTTAGGTTTGGATGAACACAATGGGCCACGAGGGAATATTTCTTGTTATTTTAAACTAGCGTTGAGTCACTATACAGATACATCCAATATATATTCGCGTTTCTAATGTAGATATCCGCTGACTTCTCTGAACTATAATAATATGAAACACTTTTTTAAACGTACTCGTAGTAATTTGTCGAACTTTCAAATAGCAGAGAATCCCTTCGAGAACAAGCGATTTTACTTTTGAACAAATTACTAGGTTATAATTAATGAAAAGAAACACGTGTCTTTTCCATGATGTCGGTCAACATTAATTTTCATTTTTAACATTTTAATCCTATATCTACATTAAAGATTAGTTCATTTTACTCTTTGTTGCATTTTACAATTCGTATTTGATCAAACACAGTGTTGCGACTAAATATATTGAGTGTTATACAATAATAAATCGTTAAAATGATTAAAATTGAATGTTTCACTCAAATGACATCATACAGAAGTATAAATAATTTGTATGATAATACACGGATTTCATTTTTAATTTTCATCCGATACACTGCAAATTAAAACATGTTTATTTTTTTATTATACATATAATTTTAACATTTCGTGGGTAAATATAATTATATATAATTATTATTCAATGGAAATTAATTCAATAACAAATAACACTTTGTAACATATTCGTAACATTATAATATAAAATGAACTTATTAAGTATTAATTCCTGAGTTGTCTAAGACGAGTAAACATCTCATAATATTGTTTCATTGCGGAAATTGACCTAAAGTCAACACTTAATAATAGTACATTGTCTGAAAGTAAATATGTTTATTTGTAATCTTCGTATTCTTTCATTTAACAAAATTGATTAATTGTACCTTCGAAAATATTACTTTTATTTTAATACAATTTTTGATTTTAAAGTACCTATACATAATAATGTAAGTGTAACATTAATAATTATTGTATGATTTTATAATGTATTACTATAAATTATAAGAGAAACATATAAAACATAACAATTTTAATGATTAATGAGTAGGTAATGATTTATAATGCCGGATTTATATTATTACACATATTTTGAACACTAATTATTTAAGCTCAAAATTAGGTTCTTAAAGACTCAATATAATTCACCATGACGTGTTGTGTGCATAAACAGTACAAAAATTATAATTTTCTATGTTTTTTATTTTTTTAATAAATTATATACATTCATTCAACATAAATCATAATATTGAAAATTTCTTTGGTCATTTTTAGATCGCCTTATTTAACCATTGTGATTATGTAAATTATAATTGTTTCTTTAATTTAATTTCAATGCATAAAATACAAAATACGGTAGTTTCTATATCGGGTGGGTAGTTTGATGGAGTGGGCTATGACTAAGAACGTTTAAACGTTTATACTAAAAATATTTTATGTATGAAACGCTATTTATAATTTTAATTCGTTATTAAATAGTAAAATTGAAACTATCACAAAAACGATTCAAACATATTATATTGTGATAACCGATCAATTGCCGTTATATTTTTTATCTCCTAACTAAAATATAAAAACTTTTATTTGACTAACTTCATATAAATGTGGCAATACGTACGTCCTATATATGTTTATCTTTTGTCAGGTGTAATTTTGGATTGAATTCTGATATTTTAAGTATTTATCTTACCATTCTTCTTTGCCAATTTCGACTTAAAAAATTTGACTTAAAAACCCGTTGGATTTATTTTCAAACCTTTCTGACAGCTTTTGCTATCATCGTGATAAATTGGTGGTGTAAAATAGGGTTGAATATCTGTCACGCGCGTTGTTCACGGCTTGTTACGCGTCTTAGAAAATCCAAATAGTCGAGATATAAAAATCGATATCATTATTTTTCATCGTTTATATTTTATTATTGTTCCAATCGCGATACCGTGACAGAACTGTGATGACAATTATAGTGTTATTTGTATTACAAATTGTACACAATAACCGTAGAGTATTCTTTTGACAACATCAATAGAGTTTATAGTTGCAAGAAAAAAAAAACGTGTAACAAATACTTGAAAAGTTGTTTGTTATGATATATATTTACGGACCACATATCTCCAAGTAATATAGATTGGTTTCGATCCATATTATTCACAGAATAACGCATAAATACAACACTAATCGAGTAGGTAGGCCACCAATTTGACTCGTGTTCAATTTATAACGATTCAATGACGTCTTGTGGACAAAATAATAAAAATGACCGACCGAAAATCTTTTACACCAGGTGTATCATCTAATTGTATTGTGTGTGCGTGTGTGTGTGTGGCTATATCAGTGACCAAATAAAATAAAATTGTAAATGTTTTAAAGTACTTATGGACAGCCAATCGGTATATTTTTAATGCATATAATTTCTAAACAGTTATACAGTGTACATATAAATTTTCGTGGTGATAATGAATTATAACGACATCAAATAAACACAAAAGAATAAATACAAAGATAACGTTTTAATAATTAATTAGTTAACGTATACGAGTTTCTTAAAAACAAAAAAATTGTAAAATATTTATTTTCAGACATCTATTTTACAATTTTAAGACCACCGTGTGGCGGTTCGACTTTTTTTTTTCGCAAAAATTTTCGGCGGATATTTGATAACATGTTTGAAGCGATTTTTGATATTTTTGGGGCGACAAGTTCCCCCTCCCAATTTTTTTTAACTACCGACAAATATATCGATCGAAGAACTCAAAAATATTCTTGAGCGGATAAAAGGCCGGAAACGCGCATCCTACGTGACCGAGGAGATCACGGGCGTTAAGTTACGAAAAGTATTTTATAGGTGACGAGTTTGCGTGCCAAGTGATTTCGGTGGCGTGCGTGCGAGTTGAGAGACGTGTCATGTGCAGGCAAAACACTCAAAAACGTATACGCACGTAGGTATAAGCACTAACTAAATGGGAACTGCAGTTTTACGGTATACAATTGTCGGGTTTCGAGTTGAAAATGACACAGCTACTTCATGAATTTTTTTTTCTTTTATAACTTAAGGGCATAAGATACCCCCCTCCCCCCATCTCTCGGATATTTTCCTCGTTTTGACCAATAAGCCGGACAAAAATAAAGCCGTCTTAAGCAATCCGATTTTGGTTCTTTTAATAAATTTGAGTGGCGCTATTTCTGTGTTTTGTAGGAAACAAAATTTTGATTTTTGTACGAAAATAATAATTATTCAAAAATAGGTAGTTTTAAATATCAAAAAGTATGAAAATTTTTTTTTTTAATTCGTCCAGATACATGTACGTAAAAAAAAAAAAACTGCTTCCTGGAATACATACAAAAATTAGTAGAGTTCTGTGTTGTATGTAACAAATTGAAAAACAATTTATTCTAATTGCTGGAATTTCTTTCTGGTTAATTGATTCACAGTATGCCTGAAATTTTTATCGTGATTTATCAAAATTATATGAGATAATAAAATGGTGGATATTAAGTTATTTCTTGTTTGATCTTAACCCGCCGTTAGTGACGATAAATTTGTTAAACTATCGTAAACGGATGAACATTTTGCTTACATTTTAAAAAAATTATTTTTCATACATACGAAAAAAAAAAATAAAAATGGCATTAAAAAGGACAAAATTAAGAATGTTACTATCGTTTTTTCTATATCATATAGCCCTTATTGCAGATATAGTACATACACGGCGAATTGAATGCTCTGTTGCCCGGCGGTGCCGTAATTCGTGTAGCCCAATGCCCTAGAGCACTACAAACATTTTGGCATTGTCAATTTAGGACAAGATAAAAATTGTTTAATTATTTTAAATAATTATTTTGTTCCATTGTTAACAAGTCAAAAGAGCTTATTTCTAATTTTCATTTGATAAAATGATATTCGATTCAGTGGTTCCAAAAATGGCATTGTGTGAGCGAATTGACCAGCATAGCATCACCAACAACTGGTCAACAATACTGGCGTGTGTTTATTGCTTCTTAACCGAAAAAAAAAAAACCAAACAAAATGATAAATAAGTTGCCTGTATAGTATTTTTACTGAACATGCAACGTTGTCAAAGACGTTTTAGTTCACAATATTATTATTGTTGTTGTTCTCTAAAACACAACCCGTATTAGACAAACGGTATAATATAAAATTTACGATTTAGTTTAGCTTTTACAGATAAATAGAGGTTACCTAAATGCATATATTTGATATTTTTTATTTTAAATTGAATTCTTTTAATAATAATTATTGTAAAGAAAAAAAAATCAACTACCTATGAAAAGCAAAAAATATTTTGTAAATCGATTGTAAAAGAAAAATGAACATAATTTATTAAAACCTAAATACTTAGCAACCCCGTCTCAGTAAATGTTTTGATCGTAAATAGCTTGTATTTAGGATTTGATAAAAACTCTATGTGTTTATTTGAGTAGGCAAAAGTCACGTGTGTCTCTCAACAAAGTATTAATATTGCATAATTAACGCGCCGTTTAGTACATGAATTTTTGATTTTATTTTATAAAATTAAATACTTTTAATTACTTTTTTTGATTATTTAGGTTGTTGTTTATTTTCTATAATATGTCCTACGTAATATTGTTCTTTTATTGGAATATTCTTGAAATCATACCTGATGAGAATTAAGTTTTAAATATTTTAATGAGTTGTTCTGATCCGCGATAGATAAAACAGAATTGATTTTGTGTTAGACCGGTTATTTGACATATCGTAGGCATACTAAACATATAAAACTTAAGAAAATTTAAAAAAAAGCTTCTAAAACTGTACCACAAAAACAAAATTTTCTAGCTGAAAGTTTTGATGCGTATAAAAATCGAAGATTACTTTCACTGGTTTTATTTTAAGTATCATTCCCACAAATCTTAATTTTAATTAACTACATATCTCGTTAAAAAGTAGAAAATATTTTGTTGCTATCGGTGGATCATCGCGGTTTAGGAAGGTGTATTATAAACCTTTAACATTTGACTTGAAAACAATGATAAACACTATCGTTAAAGAAAATAAAGATTTTTAGCAAACTCTGTGAAAAAATTCGTAACAAATAGATGGTTTACTGTTTAGCTGAAAAATTGTCTAATTTTTGGAAATCTTAATCATGTTTGTACTTTATTTAAATTAATAATGTACGAAAATATCATATAACTCAAAAAATATTTGGAAGAGATATAAAAAAAAAAGTATAATAATAATAATAACTCTATCATCAAAATATTATCAAGTAATAAATGTTTGTAACAAATATTGTCAGCACCAATGTTTAAAATCTTTGTGTTTTTCTTGTTTTGAAATAATATTTGTATTTGCATTCAAGTAAATTCGTAAAAAAACAATTTACACTACTATATGTGAATTCAAATAAAACCATTTCTCATACTCATATCATAAATTTGATTCTTCCATTATTTTTCAAATTAATTTCGAATTGTGATTGAATAATATTATTATAATATTATTGTTGTAATAATAAATAATTATTGAAAACAATTACCAATAACTTAACTTATAAAAAGAATGTTTTTTTATTTTTACCGTCATAAAGAATAAAATGGTATGTCATTATAAATTTTATCATAAAATTTGTTGAAAATTATTTTCTAGAATTTAAATGATATTTAAATAATTAGTATGTTGGATTGATAATTAATAAATATGTTAGTTTTTTTCGATATTGTTTTGTTAGAAACATTCACAAAGTCGTTATTTTTTTTTTACAATTAGAATAAATTTTAATTTTGTACCTAGATAAATGATATCTATAGGCTATAATTATTAACTTTGTTAAATTTTCAATATGTTGTAATTATATGATGAGTAATGGCGTTTCCTCTTTGCATTGTTTCTTTTCTGGTTCTAAGTTAAAACTATAAATTAATTCAATTGTCGTTTGAAAAGTTTTAGAATAATTAAAGGTCTTAAATACTTTTTTTTTTTTTTGTCCATTCTCCATTATTATAGTATTTATTTTTTTTTTTTGTTAAACTAAATTTTTGACTTTTCGTTCAGTGTTTTATAGAGTAAACACTACGCATTATACTTATTTTAGTACACTAGAATTTCGCATTCCAAATTTTTTACCTAAGCTGAATGTACTTACAAAAAAGAGGGTCATTTAACTGTAGAAATTGTGTTATGCATGTAAAGCGCGTCGTATTCGTCACGATTAATTTAAAACACATGATCTCCATTTTCGTATATAATTTGTTTTTTTTTTCAAAAATAAAAAATTGTCTCAGTCAATGCAAAAAAAAAAAAAAAAAAATCTCAGTATAAAATTCACTTTGTAGAACAAGTTATATATTGAAATATTTACAATTTAAATATTTAAACGTTTTTTCAAATTAAGCTGAAAATATAACTGATTCGAGTGAAAATATCATATGAATTAAACACTTGAAGAAATATTTTGTACAAATATATTCGTTAGGTACCGTTCTATACCTCACGATTTAATATAATATAATACTTAGCTGTTCGATACAATTACCACGTTCACCGATATTATTGACCGCTTTTGTAAAATATTTCAACATTTTATTAATTTAGCTGAAGCGTTGTTGACAATCAATTCGTTGTATCATAAACAATTGAAAGTTAAACTTATTTTGATTTTACGTGGGTCTCTAGTAATCTTAATGTGAATTCAACAACCTTGAATAAGTCAGTCTACCCTTGTTTGTATTGTTATTAATATTTATAATATAATCGGCAACCAAACTTTGCAATGAACATTTAGTTAATTTGCAACTTTATGTTAACATTCCTTTCCCGGCAATAGAACAATACATTTTTAAAATCACAATGCAGTTGAAATGACTATTTTTGTATGCTCAGACAATTTTCGTTGTTGACGAATTGAAAAGCTTTGAGGTTTCATTTCAATAGAATTCTGTACATGCAGGGGCGGATTTAAGGCACTGCGAACCATGCGGCCGCATAGGGCGGCAAATTTTGGAGGGCGGCAAAATTATGTCGAATATTTATTTCGATTTTGTAAAATTAGGTACATCGATCACTTCAAAATCATGAAATTTTTGATTTTGTGTTCGTTTATTTTTAGCAAAATAATATTTTCCCAGGAACTCGCCTACGGATTACCACAACGACGATCGTATTTTATTATAGATTATCTTAATTGATATTTGCTTGGAATATTTCCTATTATTTAATCAGTGGTTAGTTAGACGAAGAGCGGTGTGTATTGTGTGTTTTGTCGTGTTATTATCAATAATAAGATTACAACGATATTTGACAACCGAATTCTTATATTTAACCGTTTATTATGAATTAGTCGATAGTTGTCTTTCGCCGAAGAGTATACGTCCGCGATTCGCGTGAATTATTTAATATTTAGTGACAAATGACGATAGTGGTGTCAACTGTTTACACATATTTTATACATACGCGCGTGAATTATTTATAGTGACAAAATTGGTGTTAAAAGTGGTGTTAATATGAACAGAAAAAAGTTAAGTGGGTGTCAGTATAAAAAGAAATCAAAAGAAAAGGCTGAAAAATTAACTGATATTCTTAATCGGACCCAAAAGGTTGATGCATATTTTAAACCAATAAAAGAAAATGAGGAACAACAGGTATCTATTTCCAATTTACCCCATCCAAACACGACTAATGATTCGAATATTATTAATTCACCGAAAAAACAAATATTAGAAAATCAAAACCTAGAACCTTTGCCTCCCCCACAAGATGAAATAATTACATGTTTCGAGTCATTATCAATTTCTTATTCTAATGATCCTTCGATGTGGATTATAAATGATGGCCTCCGAGATTATTTCGCTGTTAACGGTTTTGAACAAAATAAAAACATTGATTTTTCTAAATCGCTGCGTATATATAATGATGGGGAAAAACGTTTATTAACGAAAAATATGTTTGAGAGAAAACATTTTAATGGACAAATCATCAATAGACCGTGGTTAATTTATTCTGAAATAACAGGAAAAGTATTTTGTGGACCATGTAGATTATTCAAAGAAATTAATAATGATTCATATTTAGCATCTGAAGGGTACAATGACTGGAGATCTGCATCTGTGCGATTAAAAGAGCACGAAAATTCTCCATGTCATAGAACTTGTGTTGTTAAACTTATAGATAGAGGTAACGTAACACAACGTATTGATTCAAAATTAATGGAGCAAGTAAATCAAGAAAAAATATATTGGAGAAGTGTCTTAACTAGAATTGTAGCAATTGTTAAAAAATTAGCCTCACGTGGACTTCCATTTCGCGGACACGACGAAACAATAGGATCCGTAAATAACGGTAATTTTTTAATGATTGTAGAATTACTTTCTGAATTTGATCCCTTTTTATCTCAACATGTAACTCGATTTCAAAATTCTGGAAGTGGAAATACTTCGTATTTATCATCTACAATATATGAAGAAATTATTAAACTCATGTCTAACAAAGTAAAAAACGCTATTGTCACTCAAATAAAAACAAGCAAATACTACTCGATTATCGTAGACTCGACACCCGACATTTCTCACGTCGACCAGTTATCTTTTATTGTACGTTATGTAAATGAAAATGGAAACGCTGTGGAAAGATTTTTAGGTTTTATAGATAATGCAGGACACAAATCTGAAAAACTTACAAACATTATTATTGATATGTTGGATTGTCTTGAAATAAATTTGATTGACTGTCGGGGTCAGTCATACGATAATGCTAATAACATGTCAGGGTCATACAAAGGTTTACAGGCTAGAATAAGAGAGCTTAATCCGTTAGCTTTTTACATCCCGTGTGCTGCGCACTCTTTAAATTTAGTGGGAACACACTCTGCCGAAGCTTCAAGTCAATCTGTCAAGTTTTTTTGTTTATTACAACATATTTATAATTTTTTTTCGGCGTCAACTCATAGATGGTCAATTTTAACGTCTCATTTAAAATCAAATGCTAAAACAGTCAAAACTCTTTCAGTTACGCGCTGGTCTTCAAGAAACGATGCTTGTGTCAGCTTGAATGAATCTTGGGATGAAATAATACAAGTTCTTAGTACAATCGAATTGGATAAAACTGAAAAATCAGAAACAATATGTGAAGCTCGTGGACTTAGAATACAACTTGAGAAACTGGAAATGGCATTCATGGCAGTCTTGTGGGGTTTTTTACTTAATAGGTTAAATGCTGTAAGTAAAAAATTACAGAGTGTTAATATCAATGTGTGTACAGTGCTCGAATTATATGATTCATTGATTCATTTAGTGAATTCACAGCGAGAGGCATTTGATGAATATGAAGAAAAAGCACTAAGCAAAGTAAAAAACAAAATATATCAATCTGAAAAATCTATAAAAAGGAAAAAAACAATTCGCCATGACGAAACTCGAGATGGACAAGTAGAAATATCAGCGAAAGATAATTTTAGAATTAATACATTCTATGTTATACTTGATAGATTAGCTACTGAATTAAGTAATAGACGAAAAGCATATGAAACATTCTGTAAACCGTTTTATTTCTTTACTAAACTTCATGAATTGGAAAACTCTGAAATAATGGTTAAAGCAAATGAGTTATGTTGCATTTACAAATCGGACTTGGAAAAAAATGAATTTATTAATGAACTACTACATTTTCGTTCGCATCAAATTACAAGTTTCAATGAAAAAAAAATCACACCATTGTTACTATTGCTTGTAATTTATGAACGTAGTATGAAGGATCTATATCCAAATATTGAAATTGCCCTTCGAATATTTATCTCAACCCCAGCTACTAATTGTACTGCCGAACGTTCGTTTTCGGTGCTAAAAAGAATGAAAAATTATTTAAGATCAACTATGTTACAAGAAAGATTAAATTCCTTGGCCATATTAACTATAGAAAGCGATTTAACGTCATCATTAGAGTATGAAGACATTATTGATGAATTCTCAAGCATTAAATCAAGAAGAAAACCTATGTAATATTAAAATTAAATAAAATGTATTTAATTAATTAAAATAATTAATTTTTTTATTATATTTATTAAATTATGTATTGTTACTTTGAAAAAATAAACAAAAGATGTTATATTAGAATCAGAATTTTTTTTAGTTTATTTAATGAAAATTAATTGTATTGGTATTAGGTATTGAAAAAATAAATTAATATGAGGATAACTTATTAAAAAAGTAGTTTAAAAGTTTTTTTTTGGATAGGGGCGGCAAATTTAATTTGGCATGGGGGCGGAAAATTGTTAAATCCGCCCCTGTGTACATGTTATATATTCTTTTATTTTACACAATTCTTAGAATAAAAGGTAGGTACGCTTGTGTACAGATGTGTAGGCAATTCAAAACCGACTGCACACAATCATATTCTGTTCTTGTATTCTTTTGTTAACAGCTAACCATGTTTGTTTACAAATTTTTCTAAACAACTTTTTGCCGTTAGTATTGTTAGACCTGTACAGTTAGTATTAATCGATCTACAAAACAAAAACAAAAACAAATTGCCAATATGTCATCTGTTTGCAAATGAAACGATGTTTGTTAACGGAACGGTGAACTAAATAATTGAAGTTTGCAAAAACATTGATATCATGTCACCTTGCTAAATTTATTTTTTCAACATTTATTGATTTTGTTATTAGAACTAAGTAAACTTTATTCAAAATGTATCTTCAAACGAAATTTTTTGATTACAATGTCGAATAATACAATTTAAATTTAATTTAATAAAATAGTTCGTTTCACGTATCTACCATAGGTAACATAGTAGTTTGTCGACCTTATTCATCAGAAGTTTTAAGTATAATATTGAAACCTGAAATAGTACAGAACTACGTGTAGAAAAACAAGTAAGTACTATAGGTATATTTAAAATGCTTATAGTTTGTATTATACATAGAAACTTTCTGTTAAGTATGTATACACGGTATACGAGTACAGGTTTTAAATACCAAAATGTACGTTGAACACCTACATAGAAACGATTCTTTATGCGACACTAATACGATTTTGTGACACGGAAAAAATTATGTTTGGGCCCATCGCTATACGTATTACAAATGCGTAACTGAATCATTTTTGATTGATAATAATACGTCAAGTCAAGCACTACTATCATTCTCACAAAAAAAAAAAAAAAAAATAACAAAAAACGCAAGCAGTAGGTTTGACAAATAAAAAGGAAGAAAGATTAGTTTTCAACTACCAATATAGGTAGAAGATATGGTAGCTCAGTCCCTGCTCTTATAGTAGCTATTGTGCTCGGACTAGCCAGGTAGGTCACAACTAAAAAATTGGAATAACGCATACGGGAAGAATAAAGCACATACATATGTACTTTTTAGGGACGTTCAAACAAGTTTCCGATTTTTTACCATTTTATGTTCAACAACAATAGTGTTGTACGATAATGCACAGGTATGTTTTGAACATCGTTGCCAATATTTTTCATATTTTCGTAGTGAAATAATATAATGTCGACTGACTGTGCATGCATTAAAATAATTTCAAAAGACGCTATAAATAGACTATTCAATCTTCTTATCATTATAATTTGTTGATTTTTATTGACAATGGTTGTGTACGGTATTTTTTGATCTGGACTTTTTAAGCCTTTCTTAATCCTGCAAAATTGTTTTTTTTTCGCATTTTTATACAAATTTGAGCCTAAAACGATTTGTATTAACATAAGTCGTCTCTATACACACATACCATTTGAAATTGATAAAAAATAAATACAAATTTAATTAAATTTTTAGATTTTCATAACCAATTTGTTAAGTGAATATTAGAAAAAAAATATACAACGATTCCTAATTTTATAAATTGCTTGGCTGTTCTTTTTATTATAAACCATAAAACAAATCGCATACATTTACCGTAAAAAAAAACATTATTTGATAACGTAAAAAACTTGACTAAAATTTTTAAAATGTTCAAAAGGCTTATACACGTACTTCTCACATATAAATTATTTATTCTTTACCAGTCAGAAAGATCCCATTTATACAATTTCGTGGGCCAGATTTCACTTTTTCAACAATTTATAATATCACGTCGAAATAAATAATCTTATTCTTTTATAAAGTAGGTAAGTAAATACTAAAGATATTATAGAATTCTATGGTAAACATTTTAAACTAACTACCATAAATTTTAAGGATTGAATGAACACTAAATAATTAGACAAATACTTACTCAAAAATATTAAAATTCGAAAACAAACGATAAGCTGTTAAAGTACTGTAAGTTAATGAAGATAAGTTTTACCGTCATAAATGCTTAGTTTTATGGTTCGAAATAACATAAACTTTCATATTATTATTATTTTTTTTTTAAAGAATGTAAACATCATTGTTTTTAATAAAATTAGAATTTAATCAGCTATCTGGGGTCAAGCAACTAACAAGAACATAAAATCGTGTAGTAAATAGTTTTGTACGGAGAATATTATAAGAAAAACTTAATTTAATATCTATATTTTTCATACTTGTTTTATTCTTTATTTTGCCTCATGAATACATGAATAATAAGTAAACATGAAGGGGAAAAATACATGAATGTAACAGAATGAATAATCCTCCTTTTGGAGGAATTCCTAAACATAATCGATGAATATCTTTATTTTAATCGAGAGAATATTGTAAACTTTAAAAGAATATAGAATTTTGAGGTCACAAGTGTCAGAAGATGCGTCACATGCAAATAAGCAATGATCACTGCTTTGGAAGGTTGTGTTAGATGATGTATGCTAAATTTATATGAAATTTTTTGTTGGAAATTGGCAATACTAGAACGTATCACTCATATCCGTGATTAATCTTTCCTAATAAATTTCTTAAATATCAAATACGTAGAGAATGCTCCGATCATTTCATGCGGTTGGATTTTTTTTTCTGTTGACAAATTTGTGATCAAAAGAAGTGATCCAAAACATAAATAACTATATTTTGATAACAATGATAAGTTACACAATGAAATCATAAGAAAAAATTAAGAAAACATAATAGAATGCCGTGAAGTTGAGTAGATCACACCTCTGAGTGGGTAACTATTTTTAATAGTATAGTATTTACATAGTTAACGTAGTGTTACATAAAATAAAACGAAGGAAGGAATGAAAGGAAGGAAGAAAGTTAGAAAAAAAAGGGTTTAAATTAAGGATGAAAGTAAAGTTGAAGAAAGCAAATAGGAAGAAAGTTAGTAAATTCGAGTTCGGTTGAAAATCTGTTTCACGTAACGATTACGCCTTGGAGTAAATCACTTCTTTGTTTTTAGCATCAGGTGACAACATATATCGGTGTTCACATCGATTAAAATATTTTGACGTGAATTAACAAAACCTTATTTATTTTTCAAAGTGTTAAAGTATCAAACAATTGGATGTTTTTGCGCGTTTCATTTCAAAAATACAGGCTGTTTTCATGTTATACAACTGAACATAAAAAGTCGTATTTTTGGTAGTAACTATAAGTAGGGTTTTGTTTCACATCAAATATTTAAAAATTGGAAATATCACGTCTTTTGAAAAATGTCAATAACATTTTTTATACGGTTTTTATAGCAATTGTCAAAAATGTCTTCAAATGTATTTAATCAGTTTTTATATTATAATTATTGGTTATTGATAATGGATCAGTACAGTGGTCGGACGGATTATTATCTTACTTAGTATACTGTATTCAACATGTTTTAATTTAAAATACTTTGGTGGACTGACTATTTTTAGTCCTTACCAAGTAACTAAAACTATTTTATGACATGTTTTATTTTAATTTTTGTTTATATTTAATTTATATTTCGTCAAACTTTTATTACCAAGTATTCAATATTATTTTAAAAATATTTTATATTTTAATTTTAAATATTTTGTTAAACTAAAATTACTTAGTACCTCATACTAATGGAAGCATGATTTCAATTTAATTTTATATATTTGGTTGAACGGACTATTCTTATCAAGTATATACAGTATTTAACAGGTTTTCATTTTAATTTTGCGAAATTATTACAATTTTCTTACTAACTTCTTTATGGGTCATGTTTTGATTAGAAATATTTTGTTTAACTATTAAAGACTTACAAAGCTCGTACGGTATTACTTATTAACAATGAATAGATAAATTATATTATTAATATATTGTTTTTTTTTTTAATTCAATTTATTAATATAATTAATATTATGATATTATATGTGTATTAATATTTTATTTTTTATTGAAACAAATAGGTTTATCGATATATGACAATTTTTTTAATTTTTCAATCCGATACAATTTTCTTGAGATACTTCACAAAAATGAATTTCATGACATTTTCGAAACCCTACATAAAGGTACTAATGATATTTTTTTGTTAAATTCGTTGTTTTCCCAGGACGTAACCTTGAGCTGACTTGGAATCGTTTTTTCGGACGCAACGGTTCATCATTCTTTTCGGGTAGGTGCTAAATCCCAAGTTTGAACTACAACTTCCTTCACATCGACCTACTCCTTCATCGCTGACCCACTCCAAAGCGTAATCGTTTCGCCAAACAACTTCACTACCTGAGCACCTCGAATTTACTCCCTTTCTTTCATTCATTTTTTTACTTTCCTTTGTTCTCTTCCTTACGTTTTATTTTATTTTTTTTGTTAATTCCACGTGGCACGCGAACCGTTCGAAAACCCGATTCACAAGAACTCATGTAAATAATAATATTATACAGGTGACAACCGTGGTTTGAAGGTAGGATACACGACCACCGAGCGCGCGGCAAGTCCGTCGCGAGCGCAACACACCGGCTGCGCCGGGCTTTTTGTCGCCTGCCGTCGGCGGACTTCGCGGTTAAAGGTAGTGCCAGTGTACGCGTGCGACTCGCGACCGACCGAACGTCTCGCGCCCGAAAACGAAACAGCCGAAAAATACGATCCGCGAAACGGTTTCACCGACGGTACGAGTTAATTTCCAGCTAAATGCCGTTAAAACAATAATAACCATAAAAATTGTTTCGAAACGTTTTGTTCCGCAATCCTCGACGGGTTTTCAAAATATAAAAATATAGCCATCAGCTTGCACGTTTGAACGATATGTAACATCGTACTGGAGACTCGGACTTCCGCGGCATTCGGTCGAGGTATTTTTAAGAAAAAAAATTTTTTTTTCTGTTATATTTTTTATCCTGTCACAATTGTGGGAGTCCTCGTAGAAAACAACCAGCGGTCTTTTTTTCAAAATGATTGAAATATTGTTTACGAGACAATCGTTCGTAAGCGAACAAACTCATCCGTTTGGTTCGTTAATGTGCACATTAACTTTAATTCTAGATATGATATCAAACGGGAATGTCGAATCGTTCGTATAAACGAGCTATTTGAACGTAAATTTCCAAATCGATATGTTTGCGCCTCTGTATATTTTTTAACATTTACATTCTCATTTAAATAGTAGATTAGGGTGGCCAGATCGGATTTTAATAAATCTGGAACACTAAAACTATTGTTACCATTTGTACAATAACTACTAACTTTTACTCGCGTTTGCTATAGTGAATTAAATTTATTGAGTTTTGTATGATGAATAAGTGCTAAAATAAAATTGACACAAAGCGTCTGACGCGGTTGATTGCCTGCAGTCAAGACGAGAGACAATTATACTTGTCCGAACGTCAACTCAACAACGATATTTATTACAAACGGACTTTCGCAAACTGTTTACTAAAATGTGACGTGATTTTTTATTATTATTGTACCTAACCTAACGTGATAATAGTTGATTATTTGTGTTTACATTTTTCAAATAAAACTGAGTAAAGGAAACAAATTTATGTGATCAGTATTGAAATTCGAGACATTGTAATACAAAACTTCAAATCTGGGACAAAACTATGTTCCGAGAAAATTTTTCGGGACGCCGGGACGTAGATTCCTAAACTGGTAACGTCCCGGCAAATTCGGGACGAATGGCTACCCTATAGTAGATTTACATTTTATAATTATTATCGTTACGTGATGCCCTTCTAACGTGATGTGTAAAATCTACCTAATACGTCAAAGCGGTAAACGGAATTTTGGATTTTGTTTTACAATGTTTAAATTAAGTGTTCCTTAGTTCATACGTTTAAGGGTTAATTTTAGATTTCACTTTTTTTAAAATGGAAATTCTTACCGTGTTTTTTTTACTGTATTTTGTTTGGTGAATAATTAATACCCAGTAAGTGTTTAATAATGGATTTAAAAAAAAATGTGAAAACCAAAATCAACTAATATACAAAAAAATAGGTAAATCCATTATATTACACTTATTTTTAATTCCGCTCCCCGAACTTGTGACTATTAGACTTATTGAATGTTAAACTTATTCAGAAAAAAAGCTTTCAATTAATTTTGAACATTATAGTAGTACTGCCTAGAACGATTTTTTAAAGCTCTCGTTTTGTTTTCTTCCATTTTTCTCACTACATCCAAATATTCTAAATTTTCCAAGTAAATGTTGTTTAATATTGCCCGACCTTACCTTGCCTAAGCCAAGAAGTATCAGCAAAAATAAAATTTTAGATATCTACCTATAAAAATGGTAAACTGAAATTAAATCTTACACAACTCACAAATAAGACCGCGAATTATTAAATCATTAAAAAGGTTTTTGTACCCTTATTTAATCAGCTAAAGTTTATATTATTTATGATAATAAATCGTACAATTTGTTACATTTGAGATTGATGAACGATTATTACGAATAGTTACGTATATATTTGGTTCGTCAACGTTTCAAAAATACCGTTTTTTTTAAAAAATTTCAAAAATCCTTTGCTAAAAAAACTAAAGTTCATTCATTTTGATTCAAAACAATCTTTATTAAATTATCTTATATTCCTAAAACTGTTTGAATAAATGTTAAGATCGTTTCGAGATGCCGATGTTCAATGCTTGTTACAATTTTAATTTTGTAGATAAACTCTATCGAATAGTCGGTCGAAAAATTGATTTCAAGTGAGACGTAGACGATTATTTATTTACTAAACGATTAATTTTAATTATTTTATCATTCCTGGTGGTGAGCACAATACAATATAGTTTTTTTTTTAAATTGTATAGTGTATAAAGGGACTGTAATATTGTTCGAAAAACTATAATATCCATCTTACCGATTGATATTTTCAAAAATTTTTTTTAATTAATAATCATTATAATATGTTTTAATGTCGTTGAAACGTATCTCTTTACTTTATCAAATAAAAAAAAAAAAATACCCATAGTGTAAACTTTAAACACGTTTTATAATCTGACAATTACTATGGACGCATAATGAGACAAGACGCATACCTTGTTTTATGCATTACTTTGTTGTACCTAATAACTTAATGATTTAAAAATATTTAGTATCTAGGTACCTTCCAATTTTAGTAATAAAAAATATTAGTTTTGTTACTAAAAGTAGAATAAATACGTATAAAAATTTAATTGAAATCGTTTTATTAATCTTTTATTCATGTTACATCAAATTCGAGTAAAACCCAGAAGTAAAATATCGAGTTTATGTTTTAAAGTGTTGTCCTATAATAATAATACGTAAACTCACTCTTTTTTATGTCTTTACAGTTTAAAACACCTTCCTAGACTGTGTATGTAAACTAAATGATATTTTAGGGTTTGTCAAATTAATCATGTTTATTTTTTAACGTAAACTTGTTTTTTAGACAAATAAATCCATTTTTATTTAGTTCTAGCATCGTGTAACTTCATTCAGTGATAATGATTATAAAACGTAGAAAAGGTCATGCTCTATGTTTCTTTGTATCCTGTACAATATCATATGAACATTTAATTTTTTGAAACCATAAAATATTCAGTTTGTAAATCCAATTTATGTTTAGTAGTTTTGTATTTTTTACATACAATGTTATATAACAGACGTAGACACTTTTGACAAAATAACTAGTAATTTGTATTAGTATGGTATTATAATATTCAATAAAGTTCGTCAGTCGACATAAAAAATTGTATTCAAGTACATAATGTAGAAAACAATGCTTCAGTCAGGAAAAAATTTAAAAAATCATTTTCCGCTAAGAAATTGGAACGTGTTAACATTATACTATAGGTAGAAAATTCTGATTTTAACTCAAAGAAAAGATGGTTTTTCTTTACAAAGGTATTTTTTTTTCCTTTTCATCAACTGTTTAAGATATTATGAATATCCCAGACTTTCACGTACCTATACCTAATCCCTCTGATAGAGCCAAACCTTTAAAAAGATTTATGTTTAAACAAATACAAAATATCACGTAAATGAATAGGTTCTTAGAATAGAAGATGAATTCACATTGAAGTTACTTAGATGTATAAGAGAATTATTTAAATTATAATATTAAATTATATTAAAATAATTACTTTGATTGGCAGATAATATTCTTTATATGACATTGAATTTGACTGCAACATTAAATTAATTGCTTTGAAAAATTTCTATAAAATATATTGAAACCTAATTTTATTGTATCTTAAAATTTATTTGCTATAGAATGTTTTACATTCCGAATAAGTGAAAACGAACTCTTTTATAAAACTTGTTCAAATATCACACCAAAATAAAGTTGTTGTATTTTAAACAACACAAATCATAAAAATTTACAACTAAATCAAAACAATTACTGCACACAATAGTCATATTGTATAAAAGCTACTGTACATATTTTTAAAATTTCATAATACATTAACTCATTTCACAATACACTCTATAACCCAATCGCATATAACCATAAAATAAATATAATTCAAAAATTAGTTAATATCAAAAAATTTCCTAATTAATAAATTACAATTACCAAACATATTTACCAAAATTTAAAAACGCAGAGGAAAAAATAATCTAAAATTTACAATATACTTTAATGTAAATAAACGTTTGTATTAAAAATCTGTTGATTTATTAGTATAGATACAAATGTAACTTCTTATAAAATAATCGAAAAAATTAATTTTTATTTTTATTTATTGTTATCTCTGGATTATTATTTTTAAAACGTAATGTACGCATTGTGATGGCTTTTAATTTCTACGTGAATTTCAATGTATTATGTCATATTTTGAACAATATTTGTAATCGTAGAAACCATACATTTTCAAGAGATTGAATAATCATGGAGGGAAAAACTGAAAAAGCAATATCATTAATGTAACATAATGTAATTAATGTAATCAATAGCATTTTTTCAGTTTCAATTGAAATCCGTATGATTTAAATAACAATGCAAAAACTATACACCTTATTAATATACTTGTGTAATTCCATGTTATGTCATTGTTTTTAAAAAAAATTTCAAGAAAACTTTGAAACCAATAATTACGCATTCCTAAGGATGTTTGATTTGAGTAAACAACAATATATATATATATATATATATATATGTATATATGGATTTGTAAAAACTTTGTTTAAGTGTGAGACTGTAAAGATGGAACATTTTTTACTGCTACGGAGCGCCTGGCTACTCATCCAGGTATCGACAAAAACAGACACAAAGTTTATTGTAAAATCAATAGCTTACACGCAACGTTCAAAATTCAAAACAACAATGTCGGGGGTATTGGACGTTAAAACTTTCATAACTGTACTGTTTTGGTAACTTTATTGATAATAGTAAGAATAAAAGCATACGAGCTTACTAGTGTTATTACCGAATTTTCTAATAATATTATATTATCTAATAATATAAATATAATAGTCAAGAGCTGGAAGTATGAAACTTGATGTAAAACAAAGGAATTCACTACGAAAAATGGCTTTTACCAGGTTAACAGAATCACATGACTATTTCATTTAATAATCAAACATTTTGGAAAAATTAGTAAATATTAATCCATACCGTTAATCTTTTTGTTAATGATTATTGAGTTTAAGAATAAAATGTTATAAAAATTGTAAAAATACTTAAAAATTATGAAAAAAAACCTTTATACCTGATAGTTTCTAAAAAAAATAGGTAAGAAATTTTTTTTTTTGCGTTCAAATTACAGCTCTTTAGTAACTAGTATCTTATAATTTAAATTCAATTTTAAGTTGAAAACCATAATAAATATTTCATAATATTATATCATACAACACAAATCTAGTAGGCATACAATTCTTTAACAATTTACAAAAATTTAAAGTAATAATACATACCCAACAATTTATTTAGACACAATTTAATCTTAAAACGTAAAAAAAGTATATTGTGTACATATATTTATTCGGTGTATTAAATTTTAATTTTTTTTAACTTTCATAAAAATTAAAATTTTTTATACATTTTGTTGTGTTCTAGGTGAAAAATGAGCATGATTGTGTACATTTAAACTATTATACTTATTTGTACGTTGGTACTTATTGATATATTATGTTCATAGATGTGTTGAAATTTATAAATTCACTTTTATCTTGATAAAAAAACTTTTCATAATGATTTTAAATTAATTTTTAACAATAAATTACTATAATTGAATAATACAAAAATAATTAATATAAAAACTTTTTCGTGGAAATGTAAAACGGTACTTATTTGTATATGTGTTTTATGAACATTTTTTGCCGTAAGTCTACCATACCTATATTTACTATAAATGTAAAAATAAACCTTTTATAGATACACGTATTTACACCAAACGGCTTTTTGATGAACAACTTTGTGTTTAAACTAAAATTTATTACTAAATGGTTAAATAAGGAAGATTTATAATTAGTGCAGTTGGTAATTATAGCTGATATAAGGATATAGCAGCGGTTGGGTCTACCTAATTAAATTATAATATATTATATAGAATACTCAAGGCTGGATAAGTTTTAATGACATTTTTAAACTCGTTGTCATATTAAAATTATCCATACAAATCACCACGAATTAACCATCGGTTGAAAATTGATCGCTGAATATTAAAATAAGTTTTAGAGTTAAAAAGTTTAAATATATATATACCCCGGAAATAACTATTTTGACGTTACAAGTTCGTTGGTATATGTAAATTTAACTTGATTGTACAAAATTTCAAGTTATTATCGAGTATTTTTGGCGATAGGTTAGGCAAAACATTTAAAATAATGTCATCAAGCCAATTAGGGGTAAAATCTTATTGGCATATCGTAAGGGATGTTTGGCTTGAATAACATTAAAATATGTACGTATAGGTATAACAAATATAATAAAAAAAAAATTTGTAATTTTCGAAATTAAGAACTAGAAAAGTTCACGCACGAATTTCCCTTCATTTTCAGTTATAAACGAAAAACAAGAATTGCGTCATCGACTTAATATTTTGAGTTATTGCTTTCATAAAGTCATAAAAAATTTGTTTTTAATACATTATAATAGGTACCAAATACATAAAATATAAAACGCTACAAACTAAAATCAACCTAACATTAAAAAATGAAACTGAAAATAGAATCAATATTTTATTTCATTAGTCAGGTAGTCACATTAATATATTATATTAATTCATAATGGACAATATGCCCCTCCAAAATTTATCATATTTTAATGAAACAAATATTACAGTAATTCACTAATTTATAAGTGCACAACATTGTTCTTGGTTTTTTTTTATGGATTTTATCCAGTTTGAAGTTGGTCCTGCCAATCTGAGCTCGTCTCGAATATTTTATAAATGCTGTAGATGTTTGATGAATGACTGTTATTTGATTATTAAAACGGTAATTTACTTCTTCCACGCGGCTGTGTGTTATTCTGTGTTTTCGATTAAGAACTCGGCCATAAACGTTTTTAATCAGGATGAAACCATATATTGTGCTCTCTACATACTCTGTCAATTTCCTCAAACCAATCTCAAAGTGATGGAAGATTTTTTGATAGTTGTTTTCACAGCCGGATTTGACGAATGGTTTTAAGGGCGTTCGCCCCAGTGGTAGCAGAAAAAAGTATGGGAGGCATCCGGCTTCCGCCGAACACTGTAAAAAATCTTTAGAACTTTTGAACATTAAGTACGTATAAAAAAATATAAATTTCAAAAAATAAATATTGATTTGTAATAATATTTGTTGCGTGACAACAAAATGGCCATAGAGCATCCAGCACATAAAATACCTATTATATGAACTTAGTTATAAAAAATCAGCTAACCTCTTGTAACATTCTATACAAATATGATTTTGGATTTAGATGAATGTGTTGAAATTGTTCATTTTGCTAAATGTATTAAACTTAATTTTATTTTTAAACCAACACGAATGAGTAATAAAGAATAATGAGCCTTGAAAAAGACGTTTTTAATTTTTTCCAATATTGCAGTTGCAATACGCACATACCTTATCATAATTTCAACTAATTTTAGTGGTTGATAATAGATTGAGGACTTCAACGCGTGACGACTGATTAAATTTTGTATCCATTATAAGCATTGAAAGTGAAGTACTAGACTTTTTATCATTCGATGAAATTTTAGAAAACATTGCAGTGAAAACAAGAAAAGTGTCAAATGTACAAACATTTGTTTCTATTTAACAATTACGATTTAAATCAATTTTATTGTACTATTTTCTGTCCAACTGCGTGTATAAAAATGTGAAAGTATTAAATTTGATTAAACTGTAAATATAACTTATTATTGTTAATATAGTTGCTATGAAGGCTCACTTTAAAATTTTTAAAAAAGAAAATGTTATTAGATTAATATCCTACTTATTTTTGCTCTTTAAATTATGAAAATTTAATACAATTTGTATTATATTTTTTAATTAATTTTGAAGTTTGTGATAATAGTACATGGACTGCAGCAGTATTTCAAACTTGAAATAAACACGTTTTAGGTAATAAGTTAACACGTCCAAGTTTCCCAAATTTTCTAGTTTTTCCTTATTTAGGCACCCACTTAAGTATTGGGATTTTGAAATTATTTACCTAAAATAAAATTTCACCCGGGAATCTGAAAGTTTATATCCGGCACCGGTTGTTCCAAGGATGTGTTTAAGGGAACAATGTGGCGTTTGCTTTTTTTATACACTACACACAAATGTATACACTTCGTCACCTTCATAATTTGGGTCTACCTATATGAGTTGATCATTATATATTTCTATTATAGTCATTAGTAGGTATATGAACGAACTATATTTAAAGTTTTTTTATGTCAAACGCATCAATTAATGTGGTTATTATCACCAACATCGGAAATAACCTGCTCAATTATCATCTGAATTTCAAGTATTCGCCACCTCAATATTAATACGTAGACAATCATTCGGTCGAGGGTCGCGCGCGTGAGGAAACGAGTGTAGACCGCAGTTTCTGACATGAATACTAATTTTTTCTTTTGTCTCAAAACAGTTTTATCGTGAATTTTATTCCTCGGGACGTATTAAATATCGTAAAGGAGACCTAAAGGATGCCACGATACGACTTTTAAATAATTATGGAAACATTATTCCCTCACTTAAAAATTAATTTGAATATTTGATTGTATTCAATGGTTACAATGATACGAACAAAATTTAAGTAATGTATGAGCTTTTTGTCGTTTGATGTCTACTGCGAAGCGACACAGAATTAGACATTTAAATAGAAAAGATATGTAAGTCATAATACGCACATTCGAACGATACATCATTGTTGACTTGCCAAACCAACCTGCGCCGAATAAATCGTAATCAACGTCATATAATATTATTTTGTTTATTTAAAATAAAATGATTTAGAAATATCTATGAATTAAAAGCTGCATTGCCAATTTACATATTGTTTTGTGGACCATTAAATTAACAAAACCATTATCGTATTTAGATACATATTGTCTTTTTATATTAAAAAAAAAACCCGGGATCACTCTAGGTCACGTGGGTAGTTTAGCAGAGTAGCAACTACGCTTTGGGTAGGTCACTGGTTAAGAAGTTGTGGTATTATTTAATATCTGAAAGCAATAATAAATTAATGTATTTGAAGAGTCGATTCTGAGCGAGCTTAGTTATCTAATAGGAACCTATAATACGTCTTGGTAAAATTTTCAAGAATTCTAAAGCTCTATGTACATAACTCAAAAATTTTCAAAATAACTAGAAACTTTTAAAAATTTTGTACTTTACCTATTTTAATATTATGTTAGAGTTTCAGGTTGTTCCGATCATCATTTTTGATGTTGTGGTAAAAAAAATAAATGTGGCGCGAAAAAATAGTGTTTGATAGATACTTTTAGCAATAACTTTTTTCAAACTTTTATAACGCAATAAACTAATTAAATTTTAATTTTATTAATTAATTATTTAGTTTGAAAACGACACGCAATAATTTTTGTAACGATAATTATAGCCGTTTTGACGCCAAATTTGGCGATTTCGCTATTTTCGTCGTTTTTGACACATAACTCAGGAAAAAATATAAATATCAAATCATGTTTAAAATAAAATGAAATCAAAACCCAAATTCCCAACTTTCATGTGGTATTCAACGTTATAATTAGACAACTTTTTTTACCCGAAAACGGCATTACAAACCTGAACATTTCATATTTTTTGATGTAAAATTCTCGGTTTTTTTTTTTTTAATTTTGGATTAAATTTAAAAAGTAAACAACATGTAAAAATAACCTTCAACCAAAGCACCACTGGAGTTCATAAATATTTTAGAAAAGTTACTGACTTTGAAAATCGAAGAATTATTTCTATACGAAAAGTAGTTGACAGAAAAAAAAATCGCTCAAAATCTAAAAAAAATTTATGATACACGTATTCGATATATCGTTTCAATAAACATTTTTATCGATGAATAACAAGTGCACCATGATCAATGCGATATTCCTGTGATAGTTACTTATATTTACTGAAAACATTTTATTTATAGACTACGTTTTGCTACCATGCATACATTTAATAAGTTAAGATATTTAAGTAGTAGGCACCTACATTTGTTTAAATAGTTTTACCTCTCACACTCCCCAATCCATTTAACCATCCATTGCAGTTACCACGCATGCTTTTAAAAGACATGTCCTTTTGAACCGAAAATTACTTTGACACGTTTAGTTCCCGAAGGTTTTTTTTAAACAAAACACAACTTTAGACACGCCGGACTTTCTCTTCATTTGTTTTTCTAAAAAACGAAAAAAAAAAACAAAATCCCAGTCGTACATCACTGAATGCGGCAGTTTTCCGAGTGAAAAGTTTACACCTCGAAATAATTCGGGGAAATCGTATATAGCTGCAAAAACTTTTTTTTTTATAGTTTAACCTTGACGTAAGTCCTATCAAATCTTGTTTGTAACTTTAGCAAATAATTTTGCACTCATTTTGTCAAAACGTTAAGTCTCACCTAAACGAATTGAAACATTTATCATATTGTATTACACCGCGAATCATTTCATAATAATAAATAATTACTTATATCGTTACCTGCCACGAGAACTACTACATGGAAAAAAACATACAATCATATAGTTCTAACAAAAAGTAAATAATGGTTATCATACATTTTGACACACAACATTGTTCAATGACTCTATAACTATACAAAAAACAAATAAAACTTATTTTTAATTCATTAATAAAAACTTAATACCCTTCTAAGTAATAAGTACACATTTGTTAATGAAACCGTAAATTTCATTCAAACTGTTATTTAATTAATTAATTTAGTTTACGTACTCTTACAAACTTGATTTCACAATGATAACATTCTACTTCATTTGTGTAAAAAAAAGATCCTAATTAATAAAACTAAAATTATGATCCACTGCAAGTTTTGTGAATAATGTGGCAAAAACTTTTCATATATGGGTAGAAAATGAACACTATAATTAATTTTGTACTTTTAGTTTTATCAAAATGTTGAAAACCATTAATTGGCGTATTAATTATTCAACCTTAAAATAAGCCGAGTTGGCGTTTCCCACGTAGAAAGTTAAACAAACTTGTCTAAAACCCTGTCAGCTGATATCTAACAATCTTTTCACAAATACATACCTACTATCAGTATTTCGGACAAGAACCTATACATATATAGTAAAATTTACTACCTATATTGTTGTTTGATAGTACATGTTTATACAGTTTTCAGTGGATTTCTGGTTTTCGAGTAGAAGAACATAAATTTTGAATTAATAATTATTACATTTTAAATTACTTCCGGTAATGGTATTCACTGGTAATTGATCGAATCATGAAGTTTGATTTATTGCCCTGTACGTTTACTAATCTACAAAACTTTAAAACGTCTTCATGTGAAACATTGTATTGATTTTTGTTGCCTTTTATTTTATAATAAGCAAACAAGTAAAAGTTCAACATTTAATAGAAGGTACCTTATAGGAAAAGGTTATAATAAAGCAGGTACCTAACGAATAATTTAATTTTACAATCAGGATGTCTAAAACAAGTATAGATATATCTTCTCCAAAATTACATGTTCGTTACCCAGGTAAATCAAAACTTTTTTAAAAAAAAAGGTCTTTAGTTTCATGATAACAAAATCTCAACCATAGAAAGAAAGACAAATATCAATATAATAACATTACAAATAAATTTGTGTGTTTAAAAAATTAAATTAATTTTAAATAGGTAATTTAATAACTTAATCAAATTAAATGAGCCAGATAGAATGAGCATAGGTAAGCAGACAAACAAAATTTGATGATTGCTCAAAACACAATTGGTGTACCTACCGTGTACTTAGTAACAAATAATGAGGTGGTTATGTACATATAATCTTTAAAGTAGGTACAGTAACTGATCTGATGAACTTCGGGATTTTTTTTTTCAAATTTTCTTCCATAAAATAAACACAAACATAATATAACTCTAAAAGTTCAAACAAAATATGATGAATAACAATGACTAAATATTACCTGATATTTATACACAGTTACAATAAAGTAAGCAGAGATAATTAATAATAATATAGTGTTGCCAACATATTTTAATATGTAAGTTTGAAAGTTAGTATTATACAGTTGGTATAGTGTACCGACGATTCGTTAAAACAAAGACGTTTCAAAAATGCATTTTTTTTTTTTTTTTTTTTTTTTTGTCCACGCCACATGACCCATTGATATAAACTTTAACAAAATAACTTAACTTGTTTGTTGGTACATACATTTTAAAATATTTTTTAACAGATATATTATCACAAAATACTAACGTATAGAAATATGCGTGAATTACTGATAAAAATTAAGAAGTGACAAAAATCTCCGTTTCCGTTCTCTTCTCTGCGTATAAGCATTGGTACATACTATGATCTAAACACTGAACTAGCCCAAGTCAACTCGTTGAAACGCTATTCACAATAAAATAATTCTTAGATTCATAAAAAATAAATTAAACAAAACAAAAAGTTTTTGTAATTTTTTTTTTTTTTTGGAGTCTTTCGGTCAAACGAGAACAATCAATTTGGTGATATGACTCGTCTCTTTCAACCGCGTATACAAACCGAACACGAGCGCTACGAGATTTTTCCTACTCATATGCACCGACCTGACAGGCAAAAAATGGTCAAAAGTGGTTTTGTCTGGCGCAATAGTAGGACCTACCTAAATCGCAGTAAATCGGTGTGGCTGTGCAACAACAAAATAATAATAATAATAATTATAATATAAATAAATGTATTTCAGTGTCCGATTTTTGGCGCCTGCGGCTTATATATTTTATAATGCGACCCGACGTGAAACCAGAACCGACCATAATAAATTTTGTTTCCGGTGAGATAAATAAAGCGGCTTCAAAAATTTGACAACTCTCGTTCCATATATAGGTATATAAATACAAACTTACCGGATTAAATCCAAAGCACGAAACCCGCACAAGCATGATAAAATTGTATAACACTACAAAATACGTGGTGGCCCATTGCAATATTATTCGTTGTAAGTATTAATCGGAATTCAGAATCGTCTAAAAAACAAGTGATCCTATTACTCCAGTAAATAATTGCCTGCCAAAATCAGGCGATCAACTTTTTTGTAGGTACTTGGATCCGGCGAAAACTGAGGTGATTCGAGTATGCAGTTTTAGGTGTATTCGATAGTTATATGCTTGCCTTAAGAACACGTATCTGTTCATAAGGAAAAAGCTATAAATATTGTTACTTTGATGAAAATTACTTATTTTTATCTTCGTACTGTCGAATAAGACAAACTATTAAGGACTATAATTATTGCGGGTGTTTATATTCTCATAGTGAAATACATAATTCTAATTTGGTTCCGGCCCATCCCGATATTTAAAACATTTTAAATGTCCTAAAATTCATGCGTACATTAGATTATACTATATTAATTTTATTGTGATTTGTGAACATCTTCTTCTACTTGTTCTATTGGGTGACAACTGTTAAGACCAACCCTCCAACATATGTATAATATGTTCCTCTAAATTCTTCTGTCTTCTACTGCATTGGGTTCCTGCAAGCTTTACCGTTCCCACGAGTCTGCAAGTGACACAATTTTCCTGTCTCAGGCGAGTTCTTGTCAGAGGTAGTTTTTGATCACGGTCATTAGTCATATTATTTCTGTTTTCTCTATGCGTTTCCTACCCATTTTAGTCCTCTGAAAGATATATTAATTTTTTCGTAACGCTAGGCACTCATCAAAAGCATTGATTATGCGTTTTCTTTCACTCGGTGGTTTGATTATCCTTGCAGCATCCTTCTTAGAAATTTCCTTTTTAAGACATCTTATTCTTTTTGATTTTCCGAAGGGCCGATGATATACCGCTACATCTAAACTTTAAGATTTTGAGATTTAAACTTCATGATTTCGCCAAACCATATAACATAATAGTAATAGCGTTTATTACCATTTTTAATAATTCTATTATAATTTTTTTTTCTTTTACGTCATTGCAGTTGTTGTGATTTGTGATCAAATCGGTAGGTACAATTTTACTACAGTTTATAATAATTATTCACAGGCCTGGGTGGCAGAAGCGGTCAACATTTTACAATAATTATAATCACGATTCCGTTCGCAAATATTATGATTTAATCAAGGATTGTACGATAAACGGTATCAATTTAGTTTCGCTGTCGTTCCGTTCAAAATGTTGCGCGCACATTAACAGCAGCTCTGCCGTATTCGCGAACGATAAATTATCAGCGAAATTGGCTTATAATATATATATTATTATATTGCAGTCGGTGATAAACCGGCCACGCAGCCTGCCGGGATTGTGTGTATTTTAACGCGAACGGCAAATCTGATTCGCCCCTATTACTATGATTTATTTACTGTCATTGCGATTTGTATTGTGTGTCTGTCTGCCAGTACGACGGCGAATCGCCCGCAGCTGGATACCTTGAACTCTCATACAAATAATACCTACGCGTCACACGTGTGTTTCTCTGATCGAAAGAAATACAATTTTAAAAAAAAAACCTCGATTTCGTTTAATTTTTCTGCAAAACCAATATTGCTCAAACACGCGTTCAAAAAGGTTACCTATTATTTATAAGTTCATCGAATTTCTATGACAGATGAACTGCGAGTTTAACCCACAGACATTATTAACCTATGCGCGTATCTCACTTTTAATTGCCCTTTTAATCGCCCTTACATAATGTTGGCGGCAAGTACTTGTCGTCAACATTATGTAAGGGCGTTCATAAATGAAATAAGTTTTATCTCATTTTTTCCAAAATAAAATAATGATTTTATTCTGTATGAAATAATTTTCATATTTTTTTGCAAGAAAAATAATTATTTTGTTCACGATTAAAGTTTAACGTTACGTATTTTTCATGGAATTAAATCATTTTTCACCCTTGATTGCCACGTTTATTTTGGCGACTCACTATCCAAACGCAGTCCATAGATTTTATAATATGTTTAATATGATCTGACTCTAACCGTACATACGATACGATAAATTTTGTCATCAAGACTTTTAATGTGTTTTCCGGTCAGAACGTCTTTTTTTAGATTCTCGTCGCAATAATGATCAACATAATTCATTAGGTACTTACCCGATAATGGCGTAAATATTTTACAGTTCGTATAGACAAAGATTACTCGTATGAGTATATTATCAGATTGGAAAAGCAATATTATAAACATACTGAATTAGAGAAAACTATATATGGAAAGTTTTTATCAACTGTACACAACTTATTGTTTGTTTTCAATGGTTTTTTCGCGAATCACAACGAACAAACCATGATTTTTTAAACAAGTGTCCCACCCACGCGTCATTTACTCTAAATCAGCGTAGCATTGGCTTCGGGCACGTACGCAGAAAAAAAAAAACAAATTAAAAATTCGGGAAGGAAGGAGAAAGTCGATAAGGAAATAACAATAACCGTAAACAATAACCTAAAAAATAAAGATGTTCTCATTTCTTGCATAATACTTTTAAGCAAGCCCCCCCTACTTGTAAGTTTTGTATATGCCAGATTTGTTTAAAAAAAAAAAATTATTCAAATAATACTGATCTGTCAACATGATTTTGTTGTATACGCAGTACTTTTACAGCTGTATTTAATATTACAAATATTATACGTTCAATGTTCATATATTATAATTATTATTTAAACAATAACTTTGCTATCCTTGTCGATGTAAATAGTTGCATGCAAGTACAAAATATGATATATAATGACTAGTCATGTTTTAGAATATATTGTTTTTAATGTTTTACAAGGTATTTAATATGTTTGGAATCTTGAATGGAAATTCAGAAGACTAAATAATATATGACACGTCCGATAGTTTTAAAAACTAATTTATTACCTTTTTTCAAATATTTCTCATAGTGATGTTATAGCTAGGTAGGTACCCATTTCTTTAACTTCTCGTCTGTTATTCTATATAATCCCTCCCCCCCCCTAAAAATCAAGAGGTTCCTTACATATTGAAAATCCTACATATTAAACTAGAAAATTTGTCAACCTGCATATCGAATTTACGTTTATTTATCTAGTTATTAAATTAACAATTCCACGTATTATAGTATCAAAAATCTATAATTGCGATCAGCAGCGGACTGAAAAACAGAGCTGTATCTCCGAGCCCATATTCATATCTATTCGTACATTTTGGGCTTCATTGTACATGATTTTTGTCACAATTTATGTGTTATGTGCTCAATTATTATGTATACTTTTTCGGTAAGTCTATGAGCCCAAGAGTTGAATACAAGGGAGGGAAAATGGAGGCGATTTCCTCTACCGTCCACAAAAAAAAAGTTTTTTTTTTGGTTTTTGGTTGTTACTTTTTTTAGAATTGAAAATTTTGGCGAAACATGGTGGTGTTACACATCAAATTGAATCATTTTATCATTTTAACTGCCCCTCCTCCCCCCGTTTATGACATCTGTATCCACCCTTGATGACCTCCTTTTTATGTATTTAAGGGCCCCTAACAATTTTTGCACTCCAAGCTGGCAGTCCGCCGCTGATTACGATACGGTTTATAGTTTGATTATAATTAGAAATTGTTTTAAAAAATAATATATTTTCGGAGTTTTAACAAACTGATTTATGAACCGCCGCGTGCAGTGTTGTATACTTCCTTATTCCGTTGTGTAACACTTTATTTTCCATAAATCTCATACAATTATTTATTTTTGTAGAGAACAATTTTAACAGAAATCGCCTGGGAGTAATGAGAGAACTAAAGTTCTGACTACTTTACCCATTTCATGGTTGTTAAATAATCCCCGTAAACATTACAGTTAATGTTTAAAGGTTTTGACTAAATAAATTATGTTGTCTGGCGAACAACACTACATTTTACAGAAAACAAATTACTACACGGGTCATTGTAATATCTAATTAGGCTCCATTGATAATAATATGCTTTCAGTAGATTGGTTTGTCTATAAATACCTATAATGGTCCATCTTTCATCATTTTTAATTATTAAAATGATTTATTATGATATCAAATTTTACCACAATCCTATTGTAAATATAAAATTCAAACATGTTTTTTTATCAGATTCCGAAAGCAATAAAAAACATTTTACCATTTTTTAATATGTAATGTTAAACTCGTTAATTTTCGTACCTAGTAAATACAATAGTACCTATATAATTTAGTTAGGAACGCGGATTAAGATGTATTAGGATAATTTTAAAAAACACGATTCTAGGAAATAAAATTTTGGAATAAATTTTCAATTGTAAAAGAAGATTATTTTAATTTGTCGAATATTTTCTTTACTATTTTGATATTTAACCATCGTCATAATAATTATTATTCAACAATACCAATAATATTTGGAAATTCATAGTTAAAAAATATGTTAAATATGTTCAAAATTAACAGATAACAATATAGTAAAATACGAATTTTTAATAAAAATTTTAATTTTATTCATTTTTAATTACAAGCTGTATTACGAAATTCGGCCAGTTGTAAACACTAAGCAATATTGTAATTTTTATGACCTTTTTTTTTATTTTCGGAATTCAACACACTTTTTGTTTGTATATAAAGATTTTATTAAAAGTCAGGAACGGCGTTTGACTGCACGTGTTTGACACTCAGCATGAAACACCGCGATTTCATTTTCTCTTCTGCGAGCTACCAAACCTTTTCGAACAATTAAAATTAAATGACGACGCAAGATGTCTCGATTTTTCTCAATTTTCCACCAAACTATTCACCGGCTTCCGGTGTAGATACGCACGTGTGGTTTTGCATTTTATTCTCTTGTTTTGTCTGCCAAAATTACGCACGTTAAAACATATTAATGTGTTTAAAATGAGCTTCAATAACGTTTAAAATTTTATTTTTGCATACTTTTATACGTTCACGTCATAGTCGTTTATTTTAAGTATAAATTTTTCTGACAATTGTGGTTGGTAATGGTGTATAGTTGCTTCGAAAACATCTCTATACAATATTCAGTGTCATTTCGAAAAAATCGTGATATTAATTTCTTAAAAAAAAAAAGATTTAAATTTTAGTAATCAGAAGTTTAGAATGACTGAAAGCCATAGATTTCACGGCTTTTAACTATTAATTTAAAAAAAAAGTTAACTCAAAATCGGTTACTCAATGCTCATCGAGATATTATATCGATTACAGTATAACGTCATATATCAAGGTTGGGTAAGTCAACAACTTTTTAATAAGTAGAAAATCAAAATTTAGGTTAAGTTAAAAGTCAATTTTTGCATTTATTAAATTTTTTAAATTTCAATTTAAAAAGTATCTGAACTTAAAATAGAGATAATAGTTCATCTGTTTAATTCACATGTTTTTTGTACCTATCTTGTATAACATTTTCTCCACTTTAAAATTTTTTCTCGTATTTTCTTTTTGAAATTGTCTTTCGACTATAATTACCTTTAAACAAATATACTTCAATTAAAAATTAATTAACAAATTAAGTTAAAAGATAACAAAATAAATAACTTTTTTTTTTTATATAAGTATATATTTAAAAAAAAGAGTATTGAACTATTATAGTATACTACATCATTAAAATATATAATAAGTTATCGAGTCAATCAACATAACTTTTTAACTTTATTTAAACTTTTAACCAGTTAGTGTTGTTGAGTATTGAATATATTATAATTGCATATTTTTTTAAATATAAAAAATTACCTAACCCGCGATTCGACGTAATATTCCATTAAGTACATTTTAAATTAATACCTTTCCACGTGGACTAAAATTAAACGCGGCAATCAAATATACTAACGATTATTATTTATAAGCAAACAACCGTAAAAATGCGAACCTAGTTCAATTAAGTACACACGACAAACGTAAATATGCTCAACCTTAATATTCGTATAAAAAAAAAAACAAAAAAAAAACATTGAGTTCGATTTTTATTCTAATATTTTCATATTAATATTATATACCCAATAAAAACTTTAAAAAAAAATTATAATCAAGTACGAGTACATACAGAGGCATGTAAAATACAAACTGATCATCATTGTCACCTCGTAAGCACGTCCACAGCTATTGTGGGTGTTTTGCCGTTTGTTAAAATTTAGGCAGAAAGAAAAAGATTTATGACGTTTTAATTTATAAAATACCGGAAACACCGCGTCCGCATGGTACCCACTTTCAGTTTATTATTGCTTTTGGGCGCGTCGTGTTTGCCACGGGCTGACGTGGAGATTAGTGGATTTTCGTGTGCAATTACGTTTGAAACTACACAATTTGTAACGTGTTTTTCCCTCTTGTTCTCAAACAACCGTTCTAACCCAAAAACACGATTGTACATTTACAATATTGACGGCAATAGCGTAATTTAATGCGTTCCGATGGTTGCGCTTATATTATATAACGCGTGCCGTTGCTAAACGATAACGGACTTCAAGACTGAACCGGTTCTATTTTATTGTTTTAAATACTTTTTGTTTTTTAGATTCTGAGCGTTAGCGAAGAACGTGTTGTCTTTACAATGATGTTTTTCTTTTTCTATGTGAACAAATTTAAAACTATAAGAAAAACTCCGATTTTCAACGTCTATACCTTTATTGAAAGGTCTTT
>CM029357.1:52488663-52524902 GCA_017140985.1 Hormaphis cornu
GATATTGGCAGACTTCAGTTAATCCACAAAATCGTATTAACATGTATATGTATAGGTTTTCTACCCGAATACATGGTGCTATACGTATTGTGCAAAGCGTCGGCCCACGATTTTCCAGTAGCAAACCCCTATGAAGAATATTATGTCGGAAGCTCATTCAAAATTTATGTTAGAACTCAGAAATAGGATATGGTATATTTATATGCTATAGTTGTAATATCTGTTTTTAAAAGACATAACAGATGGTAAGTTAAAATATATAAGGGAGGAGGGTGCTTGAAAATTTTGAATTCTCAAAGCGGGCGTTGGATGAAATACATTGGACCTAACCTGGAATCTGGACCAGGGATCGGCAAGTAATTTCTATTGGAGTCCTAAAGATTAAAATAATAAATCAATGAGGACCCGAGAAAAAAATTGTTTTCAAATCTTTATATTTTAAAAATAGCAGTATAAAAATAAAAAATAATTATCTAGTAATTACAATTAATTTATATTAAAAATTACAATATTAGGAGTATGAAAATAAAAAAAAAAATTATTTAATTATTTCAGTAAATTTAGATCATAAAAATTACAATATTAGATAAATAATGATAAATTTGTGTAATCATAATAATAATAATAATTTACCTAGAAATTCAATGCATTTCTTTCTCTTTTTGAAATCGGGAACTCGTGGAGAACAGCTTATGCGCAATGTGTCCCTGAGATGAGAGTCTGTTAATTTTGTCCGACAAAATTGTTTTTCGAAAAATTAATTTTTGAAAACCATGCCTCGCGAATGTGAACCAAACATCGTAGCCAAATTGATTGCCGATTGCTTACAGATTGAATGCTATCCTTAGTCCTCATCCTTCAGTTGACGCACTTCTGTACCGCTTCAGGGAGTCATCTTCCTGTAGGTCAATTAGCTCCACAACAGAAGTTTCGACTCTGAAAGATCGAATAATTTTTCAGCTACATCATCATCAGTCCGTTCTCCGTCCGGGAGAACGTCGTATGGAGTTTTTGAGAATTGTTATATTTCAGAAAAGTCTTTGACCCTAGGGGTTTGATCAGAATCGCACGTATCAGAATAAGCAAGCACGTGGTATGTTTGACACGTTTTTCCGCCCATATAACCGTAAAGTGAATAGAGCTGTGAATCGTGTGCCGAAACACCGGCGTTGTTTACCGTCGTGTTTACATAAGAATGTAATAACATTCAGGTGATATAATATTGTAACACTTTTGTCACACCTATTGTTACTGTCAACAGGTGGAAGTACATGTGGCGAACACGCGCGCCGTTCGCACCGTTCCGCTGACACGCGTGTTCGATCTTTGCCGATCGGAAACCGCCGCCGGCTGCAACGACCGCCGCCGTTCTTTGTCCCGTCGGAGGGCCGCACGGTGTACATCAGTATCGGCGGCGGCGGCGGTGGCGGTGTCGGCGCGGCGGTGATCGGCAACGACACCGCCGGCCCGTCGTCGGCGGCGTCGCCGTTGCTGCAGACGCCGAGGCCGACGCCGCCGCTGGTCGGCCAGTCCAACGTAACTGGCGGCGGCGGCGGACCGGTCTCCGTGGACGGCCTGGGCGTAGGCATCGGTATCGTTGGCGGCGGAGGCGGCGGCGGCGGCGGCGACCCGTTGGACGGCGGCTACTGGTGGTGGTGGGCCCTGTTGGCCGTGTTTCTTGTGCTGGCCACCGCGGCCGGGAACATACTCGTCTGTCTGGCCATCACATGGGAGCGCCGCCTACAGAACGTCACCAACTACTTCCTCATGTCACTGGCCGTCACCGATCTCATGGTCGCCGTGCTCGTCATGCCGGTGGGCATACTCACACTCGTCAAAGGTAACACGCGCGCTCTCGTAAACTCTCGTAAAACAGTCCAGGGGCGTTCCCGGGAATTTTCAGTGGGGCGGGGGTCCGAATAGTTTTAATTGAAAATCAGTGGTGGCTCGGTGGCGACCCCACACACCACTACCGTGATCATTTCGACGTTTAAAAACACGCGTTACAATATGGTACATATTTTTTATTTCCATGTTTTTTTCTAGTACGAAACACAATTTTCGTTGCTTTTTTTGCCATGCCATCCGATACTTCCTCGGCAATTGGCATATGTAACTGCTTCATGAGCTTTTAACGTTTGCAATGATTGTTTTTATCTTTGCTCATTGCCAATCGTTTAACATCCGATATAGCGAGTAAAAAAAAAAAAGATCGGTTTAAGCCATTACGTCGTTAGACGTATGATTGCTGTAAGCGTTGAGTTCTACGCGAACGGTGCAGTTTATTACACTTCGCTCTGTCGGACTTAAGTAGTGAAGATTTCAGCATTGTGGTCGGTAGAACGACTCTAAAACCAGGATTACTGATTTTTCTAGTCACACTCAGTGCAGAGCCGTCGAAACGGACGATTATGGAGTTTCCTTGATCTTTGGTGCGTTATCGTGCGCCACGATTCTTCTACGCCTTGAATGCAACACGTACAAGTGGATTTACACTTGGACAAGCATCATTGTGTTTAGCGCACGAAAAGTGGTCCACCCCGTAGAGCGATTTTTTCAAATATTTTTTTTTTTTGCGACTTAGGAGTTTTATAACCGGCTAGTCAACGTTTCCTATTAATATATAGATTAAAAAAAAAATTAAAATGATACAAATAAAACGCCCTACAGTGTTGGAATCAATCTAGGTAAATGGGTTATCATTTACCTGTTGTTTTATCTCGATAAGTCATCTAGATAAATAATCATTCATCTGTTAATAATCTTATCTCGATAAATAGTTTATTGGGGATGTTTTTATATTTTATCCAAGATAAAAGCACACTTATCTAGTTGAAAAAGCATCAAGATCAATTACTGCGTTAGATTTTGGTCCACGCTTAGTTACTTATTACATTTGTAATCATTATAAATAATTTCGTTGAATTTTGCATTCTACGCGCAACGTAAAATGTTTAGTCTGTTTTTTATATCTAAATAAAAACTATTTTATTTTAACTTTATCCGAATAAAAATAAATTTTAGTTATCCTCAACTTTATCTAGATAAAAACATAATACCTATTATATTTTTCTTTATCTGGATAGTTTTTTTTTTTTTTTTTTTTTGTTATCTAGGCTAAACACTGAAAACAACTTTACTTTGAATTTATAGGTACATATTTAATGGGATTTAAAGCAACGATTGTTTTTCTGCCACAGTGTTCTATGAACTACTTTTAAAAAATGTTTTCTTATTTCCACAACATATAGTACGATGTCAAATAATGAAATAATAATGTGTTAACAATATTAATTATTACGGGCACGATAAAACGGAAACGGATATCTCCAAATTTGTCGTTAGGGAAGCCGAATCAAAAGCTGCATCGAAAACTCGTCACCCTGCATACCTACAATACATACAGTCGAGTAGAATATCATATAATGCTATTTAAAAAACAAATGTGTAGTAGGTACCAACCTTTTACAATCAAGTATGGATTAATGTCTTGTCGAATGGTGTGACAGCTATAGTTTACTATTTTATCATTGCTTTCAAATGAACAATTTTAATATGCAATCGTCAATTATTACTCAATTTGTTTCATAAAATTCGTAATTATTTAGTAAACTACACATTAATTTAAATTGACAATAATTTCGTTACAATATAGAATTGCAGCTGTTTGTGTGGCAATCTCAAATACGTCACTGGTTATCGATTCGTAAATCTTACTTCAATACTGTGACCGGATAGTGATTGCCAAGCGCCTTTTACCATACGAGCAACAACAATGCAAAAAAAAAAAAAAAAAAAACAATGATGATAAAAAACATCATCCATACATTTATTTGCTTGCTTTGAGCAGCGCAAATCGTCACTGTGAACTTTTTTAAAATTGTTTATAAACAATCTGTATTAATTTATACAATAGGTAATACGGGGGTAAGATACAAAGCCCTTGACGGCTTGAAGGGTGTATCCAAAAACAACACTAATTTATAATATATTAGAGTTCTGTTTAGAAGTTTATGGGGCAAAAAACCGTTTTTTTTGTGATTATTAATAAGAAAATTGTCTGCACCCGAACAATTTACAGTAAACTTTGCCTAATACCTAGAATATACTTCTCGTCACGGTTTCTCAACGCGTTTATGCATCGATGTAAATTTGCGATGAACTTTTACGTAAACGAGTCGATTTGTTTTAAATCGACCTGTGTTACTCGGTTAGTTTGTTTTTGTTTTTTGGTCGTTAATTTTCGCTTCATAGAGTGTACATAAATACAACTATATACCTATATATATATATATATATATAGATATCATTATCTTCCTTTATAACCTTAAGTTTTAATACTGGAATTCCGCAAACTTCAACTTCACGGTGCGTGGGCAACTGATAAAATAATATTGCCACACGGTACTAAAAATACCATTTCCCTGTAAAGTGTTTATAAGGATTATTTTGTTTTGGTTCTTAATATTCTTATTGAAGAAAACGCGTGAAACGTTCCACTCGGCTACGGTGCGACAATCGTAACACCTACGTAAAATTGTCTCTTGTTTTTCAGGTACTCAGTAAATCTATTTATAACTTTATTATTTTTTTTAAATTTTTAGTTTCCTATTGTGATTTTACACACCATTCACTTGACTGATCTGATTCGTTAGATAAGTAAAACTTAATTTTTTTTACGCGTTAATGCGCGTTGATTTTTCAACGTTTAAAATTATTACCGAAATTGTATAAAACTATGCAATCTTTCAGCTAAAATATTGCGTATCCCGTTGAAATTCTGTATGTTTAATCGAGAAATTTATAGGATAGAAAACAATTCGCGTAATTCTATGTTTAAGGGAATACCTTTTATAGTTAATAAAAACCATTTTATTGTTATCTTACCGTTTTTTATTTTGTTTTTTTATTTAGTCATGTTTGTGCGTAGTTTCTGGTTTTGAATTGTAACCATGTTGCTTATGAACAATATTCACTATCGAGTTCACGCGAATCGTCTTCGGTTCGACATCTGTCAATACCAACTGCAGTTTAGCTATATAATCTTAGATTTCCGAAAACAAGGCTACAGTTGTTGTCAATAAAAATATTTGATCATAAAAAACACCAATCTCCTCAGGCACTGTAAAACAAAAAAAAACATTATATTTCTCTGTCATTCCTTTCTCCATCTGCATCCTACACCTATAAAAATTGTGTCGAAAAGACCATAAATTTCTAGTACGAATATAGTCGTCACTGCAACAATAAAGTGGCATAAAATTATAACTAAAAATCACGTTGGTGAACAGACCATAAAAAAAGTACACATATCCGCAGCGCATCATTTGTTTTCTAATTGCGTGCACACGGAATTAGCATCAGATGGTTATTATTTTCTCTCTATATTATATAGATTTACAGTATGTATTTATCGAGTAGACGTATTATTATGTACACATCCTTCCAAATGTTTGGACAAATTCAAATTGAGTGAAGAATTAAATTCCAAAATTTTAACAAATCAAATCAAAAAAATCCGGAATCTCTCTATGTCGCGTGGGTAGTTTGAAGGATAAGCAACTACGCTTTGGGTGGGTCACTGGTATTTGGAGATTGTGATTCATACGTACTGTTTAATATCTGATAGCAATGATAAATCATTGCCTTCGAAGAAACGATTCTGAGCGAGCTCAGTTATCTAGTATACTTCCTGGTCAAAACCAAATTTAACAATAAAAATGGTCAAAAAATTCCGAATGTCGTATTCACGACACTACGTAAATTCATTGTTATAATCAAAACAACACCGTTTCTCAATCATTTTTTTGTACGATTTTATATAACGAATCTTCTAGGTGGATTTTTTAAAGTATTTTTACATAGATAACAAATATTTACATAATTTGTGTAATTTCCAAATTGTTTTCCAAAGATAATACAAAGGTACGACCAATTTTTAGCAACAATTGAAAAAAAAACAATTTGACCATGGATTTTCAAAATTAGTAACATACGTATTAAGTATATACATGATGCTAACCTTGTTATGAAGTTTCAATACTTTTTATTGAAAATTAAATTATTTCTCAAACAAAAACCATAAAAAAAAAAATGGAAATTTTAAAAAATTTTAAAATTACATACTTGGCTCAAACAATTTCAAATCTACTGGAACTGATAACAAACCATTTTATCATTTGTTTTTATATTGTGTATAAGTTACATTAAGTTCCATTTATTAATTTGGAAATTATGGCCAAATAACTAAATGGATTATGATGAATTTGATGGATAATGGATTACACGTTTGCCGTAATTTTTAAAGTTTTTCCTTAAATTTTGCATATTTTTTAGATTCTGAGCGTTAGCGAAGAATGTATTGTTTTTACAATGATGTTTTTTATTTATTTATTTATTTTTTTTTTTTTCTTTTGTTTTTCTGTGGACACTTTTTAGGGTATAAAAACTACACAGGTTTTAACGTATAATACCTTAAAAGATAGATAATTTATCCAAGAAAATACTTTATTTGAAGCGTTTTTAAACATTTTGATTATTTTATATATATATATATATAAAAAATATATATATATATATATAAGATCTTAAGAAAAAACGAAAACGACCTAATTTTCAAAATTGATCCGTTCGACTTGAAATTTATAAAATATATCATAAAGAAGAATTTTACGCTGAAATTTTTAACCGATTTCGATCATTTTAAAAAGAATTATGGAACTTTGAAATTTTTGTTATTATGGGCGGCCGTGTATTTCTTATATTAACATCCAAAGTAAAAATCGGACCAAGCTGAAACTTTTACATAACACTAAAATAGGAAAGATACAGATTTGATAAAAGTTGTATTTGTTAAATTGGTTTTTACCAGGACGTAAACTAGACAACTGAGCTCGCAAGAATCGTGTTTTCGGAGGCAATGATTTATCGTTGCTTTCTGATATAAAATAATGCATTTAAACCACAACTTCTAAACTAGTGACCCATCCAAAGTGTAGTCGCTACTCCGTCAAACTACCCACGCGATTTAGACTGATCCCGGTTTTTTTTAATGTTACTTTTTCAATTTAAAAATTTCAGACTCCTCAAAGTCCATAGACCTTTCATAAAAAATACTGACTCTAAAAATCGGAGCATTCTTTATACCTTGAATAGTCTTCACAGGAAAAAAAAACATCATTTTAAAAGAAATACATTACTCGCTATACGCTCAGAATCTAAGAAAACGAATCGATTGAACAACAGAAATGTCAAATTAACGCTGTAGTGGCCTACTATAAAAGGAAATTTGAAACAAAATACTCGTCATTTAAACAAAAATATGCATCTCAAAAAGTCCTTTCACTCGTCTCAAAAACATACCACTCGAAATGTATTATACGTTCGTCCCGATACTGTTTCTTTAAGTTTTAAAAGTCCCCAAACTTGAGAAAACATCCATCAAGTATCGGTTTTCGAAGAATCATACCCACATACAACATCAGCTACCTTGACTTGGCTTATTTGTTCAACACCGACCGTTTGTTGTTTGATCCTGACGTGAAAAAATAATTATGGATGTAGGAAAATGAAATTATAAATACTAAAATCGGTACCACGGTAAATGTGCAGTAGCGACTATATTTTTATCGAAAAAAACAATTCTAAGCTATCTAATTTAATAAATCCTGGGTGAAAATAAAAAAAGATCGCGAATTACTCCTATTATTCATTAAAAAAAAAAAAATAGTAGTTTAAAACTAGCAATAACTATTTTTAATCTTTTAAAATATATTAAATTAATTTAGCACATAAATGTATGAAAACAATAAGGAATAATTTTTTATAACGATAGTTGGATAATACCTATAGAAGCAGTTCTGATGCTGGATTTGACGATTTTATCATGTTTGTCGTTATTCGCACATAACTCAGAAAATAATTCAAACACCAATAAAAGATTTTTATAAAATAAAGTTTAAAGCAAAAATCTCAACTTTTAGGTGTTATTCAACGTAACGATTGGAACATTTCTTTTACACGAAAACATCATTAGAAATCGGAAAATTCAAAATTTTCTCTGTAAAATTCTCGTTTCGTTTTTGGAGTAAGTATAATTAGAGAAGTAAGCAAAATTTTGAAAAAAAAAACTTCAACCAAAGTGCCACAGAAGTTTATAAACCTTTTAGAAAAGTTACTGACTTTGAAAATCGGAGCATTACTCCTACACGAAAAGCTTTTGACGGAAAAAAAATCGCTTGTTGCTCAGAATCTAAAAGTCGTAGTTTATGTGTATTTCAGTGTAAGTATTATACACACGCGAACTATTGATATAACTACTTGCGTAATAATATTTACTTAGATGTTGCAAATGTTCTTTAATATTCCATATTATATAGACGACCAACCGTTCGATATTATATCGTGACCGAACTATAATTGGTACGTTGGTATGATATAATAATATTAAGCGTATGCCTATCGATTTTTACTCGTCTCTGCAAGGACGGTATAACATCGATGAAGAATTGAAAATATTTTTCTATTTAAGCGAGGTGGTTAAAATTAGGAATGATTTTGGTAGATATTTATTCATGCGTTTTAACATGGAGATCGTATGGAGGTAATAGTATAGAAATTTGTAAAAAAAAAAAAAAAGGAATTTATGTATAGATTTTAGATTCTGAGATTTTGCAAAGGATGTATTGTTTTTACAATTAAAACTTTTTTATTTTTATTGTAAACCATACTAAGAGTGTAATAGGATATTGCTCCGATTTTTATAATAAATACCTCTAATAAAAGGTCTCTAAACTCTGATTGTACTTTGAGGGGTCACAGCGTTGAAAGTTCAAAATTGAAAAAGTTACTGCCTTGACACTGCGGAGAAACTTTGGAGAAACATTACGGCAAACGTGTTTTTTTACACATATATTTAGATTTTTTTTTTACCATAACATCCCAAATACTGATCGGAACAAACTGAAACTTCTATAAAATATAAAATTAGATACGATACAAGTTCGATAAATGTTTCAAATGATTTAAAAAATTTCAAAAAAGTTAAGGATATTACTTTGAAACTCTTGAAAAATGTTCTAGAACGTACACTAGACAACTGAGCTACCTCAGAATCTTGTTTTTGAAGACAATGATTTATCGTTGTTTTCAGATATTAAATAATGCGTTTAAAACGCAATTTCCAAACCAGTGACCCACCCCAAACATGATCACTACTCCATCAAACTACTTACGCGACCTAGAGTGATCCTGGCTTTTTCATTTTGAACCGTAAGCTATACGTTGTACATGTGGTGTTGACATGCCTAATAATACTTTGCAGTAAAAATTGCACTTCACTATATTATTTAACAAATATTCTGCGAGCGAATAATATTTTATAAACGTTTTAATCCACCTCAGTTTTAATTTATTTTCGTTCGTTTTATAAAACATAATATTTCTACACAGTGTTATTTTACGGACTCATGTCTATTTATTACGTTGTCCAAAATACCTATTTTTATTCGAGCGTATGTAATGTATAGCCGTATCTTATGAATCTATTTTACGGAGTAAAAGCCCGGTGACGTATAGTCATAAAAAAAGATTTAGGTGATTTATACGTTTCAGTTTTTTTTTTTTTTTTTTGTAATAAGAGTAAAACAAGTATTTCACGTTCGATCACGTTTCTTTATAATTTAGAAAAAAAAAAAAATAGAAAAATAATGGAAAAACTGTGGTTCAAATGTATTATTTAGTATCTGAAAGCAATATTATTGGCCATTACTTTCGAAAATACGATTCTGAGCGAACTCAGTTGTCTAATATACATCCTATTACATTTTTTTCAAAAATTTCAAGGTATATACTTAGCTCAAATACTTTCAAAATCGCCCAAAACTTCGAACAAACGGGTTTTAATAGTTTGTAAAAGGTTCAGCTTGTTTCGATCATAGTTTTTGATGTTATGGCCGAACAACTCAATTTTTATGTCAAAAAAACATTTGCCGTAATCAATGATTCCCCTCAGTGTCATGACAGTGACTTTTTCAATTTTAAGTATTTAAGTATGAGAATAAAAGATAAGACTACAATCAGATTTTATCCTTTCATCAGAGGCAAAGACTATAAAAAGTAAGCATTTCTTATATCTTTAAAGTTCTTTAAAAACAAAAAAAAAAAAAATCTCATTATAAAAAAAACAAATTCTTTGCTTTGCTCAAAATCTAAAATTTAAATAAATATTCAACACTAAATAAAAAAAACAAAATACAAATTTTTATGACAATACAAAAAATATTCTGTTAAATTCTCCGTTCAATCAAATTGTTGGTGCCTATAGACACGTGTAGTTACTATTTCTCTACACTCAAGATTAATTCTAAATATAAAAACAATGAGCATGTACGGGTTTTAAATCATAAAATATTATAGGTTTATCCGAATTAAATTCCGCGTAAATAAATATACGAATATCGTATTATTTAATAGGTAATTAACTAAATTGATTTTTTATGTGTGGTTTTTAACGTGGTAATTCAATTTGTGTTTAGTTCAAATCATTTAGTTTTATTTTAACAATTTATACTGTTTAATCATTTAAATGTTATAATCAATCCGACCATTGATTATTGTTTTTTCATTTATCCGAAATTTTCTCTAAATTTCCTTTCTGGCTTTGATCCGAAGTTACTTTTAAATGTTAATAATAAGAGTTATACAATTTAACAAATATTCAACGTTTGATTTAGTAGCTATATAGTATACACTATATAGCTTGTTCACTCTTATCAATTACCACCAAGATTGCTTCTTACAACGGATTCGTTTTCTAAAATACATTACTCTACGTTTCTATGCAGCTTTATTGCTCGTATATTATATAACAACTCGATACATTTTGCAACGAGAAAATAGTTTCTCCTTTTAACTAAATGTGAAAATTTGTTTTCAAAATGAAATTTCATTCACAATTTTAATTGGAATGTACAATCACGTATACTTCTATGTAGGTACCTAAGTAAATACATAAATGTCAGTACCTATACACAATATTGTTAGTATACCGTAAAGTGAAGTTACTTTGCTACAATTTTCGCAATTATTTTTCTATTAACGTATAACCAAATAAAACTTTGTTTATCGCGGACATTTTCCAATTATGATTACTTTGTATTATGTTGATAGAAATATTAAAAATATGCTTTTTTTCAAGAGTATTGCAAAATTTTTCCAAAAAACCGGTCTCTGGTGGAAAATAAAAAGTGTAACAAAGTATCCCTTACAGGATATAATACTTTGCTACAATATATTATTTATATGAAAACGGCACATTATATTTATTTGTAGCAAAGTAACCTCATCCATTTAATAAACATTGCTACAGTTACTATAGATTCTTTGTACTACACTTGGTTTAAAATAAAAAAACTTGTCTAATAAAAATAAATAAAAATTATAAAAGTTATTATAATTTTATAGCGTAACTACCGTTTATCCAATATCAATTGCAACATCACATCGTTCCCGAATATATTCAATGTAAATTATAACATAAATATGGTCTTATATAATTTTAGCAGTTACAATAGAGATATAAGTTGGTTTTCACAGTTCTTTTGCCAATTTCGACGTTTGTTTTTTCGGAATTAAAAATGTTGAAAAAAAAGCATGTAACACAATTGGGGGGAATTGGGGGCCCCCCCAATAGAGCATGTTATCGGAAAATTTTTCTACCATCACCACGCACATAGTTAGGTGGTAAATCACTTTTTCTAAATATTGCAGATTGCTCGTCACCGTGTTTTCCGGTCACAAAATGCCGTTCGACGTTTACCGAAAAGTCCTCCTCCGATCGTCGTAATAATTTTTTATTTTTTTTTTTTTAGTCGCTCGAAGCGTTCCCGGGAAAAGTGTTTGCTCTCGCGCATATAACATTACCCCGCCGGCGAAGGAAATTTCATTAGCCGGTGACGCGAAAAAATCTCCGATTACCAGCGCACCGGAATCCCTCTAATATTTATAATGATAATAGTATGAAAGGCGCTGCCAAACTGATGGCCAACGGTAGGTGTACGCACTATCGCACCGCCGCCGTGGCTGTAAAAATAATGAAAATAAAAATGAGGAAAAATAAAGCTCGACATCCGGCTATTGAGAAACAAAACAAAAAATGTATATACTTAAAGGCGCTTTTTTAACTTATCCATTGTTTACAGTGGTCGTTTTAGTAACTTTAATATCCGGCTTAAGTTCTTGCATCTGGATTAATTTCAAAGCACTGCGGAGCATTTAGAACCCTTTCATTGTTTTTTTTTTTTTTTTTTTTTTTCTGGAGTGTGGGGTGGGTATGGTAAATTACCGGTTTTATAATTTAATATAATATCATGTAACATTACGGAAAATTTATACCTGTGAAAATAATTTATAATCATTTAGTTTTCACTGTTGAGTACATACTTAACATGTACACTATAGGGTATTTAGTTAAGTATACATTAAGTATAAAAAAAATTAAAAATTCTTCGGGAAAATTAACCCAATTTACATATTTTTTTTTTTTTTTTTTTTAATTATTTAATTAAAATAAATTTAGGATAGGGTAGGAATTTTCGAAAAAGTTTCAAACGTTTGTATCTACACGATGTCCAAAAAATATTTCCTTCTATTACGTCATGTTGTTTTGTACTTAACGTTTGTCAATAGTTTTATAATATATAGCATTTAGATACGTCTGAACGAATTTGTCTCAATTATTTCAGAACTATAATGATATGTTAATATGAAATTCCAAAAAAAAAAAATAAAACAAAAGTTGTACATATCAAACATAAAAATTGTATAATGTTATCGCATAACGTTTTCTCTGTTTGGATAGATATTACTACCGAAATTATGAATTATAACAATGTTGCGATTCAATTTTTTTATTTGTCAGGCTTATAATAAAAGCAGAAACTAATTTTAATACGTACACATTGATTAGCCTAGAAATTTTTTAAACAAATTTACTTTTTACAATTGAGTTTGTGCTCGGTTGTATAAATGTTTTATTTAGAATAAAAAGCATTTTATAATTACTTTATTTTCTTTAATAGAAACGTTTCAAATAAAATTTGTTTTAGATTCTAAAATAAATACATAAAGTAAATACATGGTCTCAAATTTAAAAAATGCGCCAGCATCAGTCTAGAACACGTGGGTAGTTTGACGGGGTAGCGACTACGCTTTGGGTGGGTCATTAGTTTAGAAGTTGTGGTTTAAGCGCATTATTTAATTTGTGAATGCAATGATAAATCATCACCTTCGAAAATACGATTCTGAGCGAGCTCAGTTGTCTAGTATACGTCGTGTTAAAAACAAATTTAACAATAAATACTCTTGTCAAATCTGTATTTTTCCTATTTTATCATTGTTTAGCTCCAAGTTTCAGCTTGGTCCAATCTTTAATTTGGATACTATGATCAAAAAAATCTAAATCAATTTTTGTTTTACATAACATATTAAATTTTTAATTCTTAAATTATAAAATTGTGTATGTTACAATTTTGTTTCAAAACAAATCACAAAAATAACAAATTTCGGCCACTTTTCAGAATTATAACGACTATAAAAAAAAATTGTGACTAACGATTTTTAAAATTATAAGTTACGAACAGTTATATATGTTGTTAACATGGTATTAAATTTTCAAAACTTTTTTAGGAAAATTTATGTTTTTATTGAAATTAAATAAGAATAAAATTGGAAATTTTCGAAAATTTCCAAGTTCTATATTAAGCTCAAAAATGTGTGAAATATTTTGAAATTCTTCTACACCTGTACATTTTTAATTTTAACATTGTGTAAAAATATCATGTCTTTCCAATTATTATTTTGGGAGTTATGACCAATTAACAAAATTGATTTTGTCAAAAACGCGTTTTCTTTACTTCTCTCCGTTTTTCTTAAACTCTTTTTTTGTTTTTCCTGAAAAACTTTTTTGGAATTTAAAATTTCGAAAAAACACTATCAATAATGCACCAAGGATATAAAATTTTCTACCGGAAAGAGGTACTGTTGTTGAAGATCGGAGCAATTTCCTATGAGCTACACGTGCCACAGACACAAAAAAAAAAACACACATGTTTGTAAAATCAATAGCTTCCTTGCTTCGCTCAGAATAAAAAAAAAACAAATTACTCAAGAATCTGCTAAATATTTTTCTGTCAATTATTTTTGTAGTTATGCTGCAAAATTATACTGTATTATTTTTCTTAAATTTTCTTCACTTTTTATTTCGATAAATTATAATTTTTTTTTTACCTTGTTAATTTACAAAGGGCTAAGAATCAATTCTTTTTATCCAGTCAGATTTCACAAATAAACGTTTCGGTCTCCCTTGTGGTTTACAATCGCACCTTTTATTACAGTGTGGAACGATTATTCACCAAGTCAATGATCATTGATAAAAGTATAACGAGACGGTAATTACAAGTATATTATTTAAATATAATACTATTTCGTAGCAAAAAATATACGTTTCAATTATTCATTATTTACACGTAAATAGTTTATTTTTAAACGAACATAAGTGTTTTTTCGTTGTGTGGTAAACAAATATGTTTATAAAAATCATTCTACGCCACTTTCAATTGTAGATGTAATATTTAAAAGTTTTAAACAAAAGGAAAAAATTCTGGGCACAAGATATTTTTAATAACATCCACTACACATTACCTTTTATAAGTGTGTAAAATAAAAATTATTATAGCAAAAGACTTGTGAGGAAAAGTCATAAATAAGTGATATTTTTATTCCGAGGAAATACATTTAATACCGTGGTAATCGATTCTTTCTACAATTCTGACACAATAGCAAAACCACGAATCGCTCAAATAAACATTTTCTATTTTATTTTGTGAACATCACTGTGATCTGACCAATCGATCTACATTAATTTATACTTCAAACACTACTTTAGCTCACACATTATAAATTTTAAAAGATGATATCAAACTACTGTTTAGTTATTTGTAATAATAGCGTTGAGGTCTCCCGACCACTACAAAATTTAATGTCTTTTGCCAGAGTCCAATTTCTTTATAATAAATTATTTTTTAAATTTTTTTATTATTAAGTCATTTCGTTCTGAAAAGCGCTCAAACAAGCTATTATTGGTCAAAGGTGTTTTCATTGAAAGAATTTTTCCACGATTCTCGTAGTTTGAAATTTCTCATTGCCTTTCTGTCTATAAAGATCTTACTCTGCATACTGACCAATAAGCTTAGTCTCACAAACACTCATTCATAAACATAATTTTAACGTATTTTATAGTACTAAGGCATATTTTTTTACAATTTAATCACGGCTTAAATAATTGCTTTTGCTGAAACACAGTTGGTTCTACATTAATAAAGCCCAGTTACAAATACTTCTTGTAATTCAAGAAATTATTTCATTGGAATGAAATACTTGTGTTCCTTCGAAAAATGATAGCAAAATCAATGTTTTTTTTTTTTTTGTTTAAATGGAAACTTGGTATCATATAGCTGCTTGTATACTTTACGTACCACACCTATTTTTTTTTTTTTCCGTTTTTGTCTGTCTAGTGCCGTTGATTATTCTGATATTTAATTAATTGTTTTGAAGACGAAGAATCATGACATCGACTTTTGGCGACTACACTTTTCACAGCTAACATAAGAAGTAAAAACAATTAAAGTCGTTATCTATACACGTCTCTCAAAACCGGATCAATATTGGACGAAAATCATTTTGCAGCATTTTAATAACAAAAAAACTAAATAACCATTCACTCTTTCACGTGACACTCGAACGAGATATCTCGTATTTTTTCATCGATTTGTAATGCGTCAGAAACGCCACTGATCGCAAAATTTGACCATAACAATATGTACATAGGTTTAGCGCGTATAATATTATATTAATAATTTACCAGGCGGTAGCCTCAAGTTTAGTGAATTAAATCACAAAAGCGTCTCGGACGCCAGGGTTCGGTGGAGGAAACAAGCAAAATAGGGCGATGAAAAAGTAGATATTGCAGTCCACCATAAATTATTTTAACGTTTCCACCTCTAAAGGGTGCCGTTCGTAAACAATAATTAACGTTGTCGCACCTTTGTCTCTAAACCACTTCAAGCAAGCCCGATTCATTTTTTTCCCGCTTTATTTTGGTTTTTGTTTCTCCATTCTATTCCATCCTACCTCATAGCGTTTCCAAAAAACGGGTCCTTATTCTCTGTCCGCGTGTCATTTGTTTTTTTTTTTTTTTTTGTTTTTAATAATAATTAATTTTTAGCGACAACCTTTGTTTGTTTTCGAAAACAGGGCGCTAATGAAGAGAAACAAACGGAATATTTTTATAAGCCCGTGTGAGATCCGAAGAGAGACGTGTTGCAAAATACCACATGAAATTGTCTCGCATTACGATAACATAATACGTGGACTTAAATAATTTAGCAAAAAAAAATTTAAAATAATCAAGTTCAATTTTCTGTGTACCAGTTTGAAATTTTGCTTGTATTTTAAAAGGGAAACATTACATTTTCAGATTCAATTCGTCATTAGTAGGTAGTACGTTTTGTTCATCTTACTAGGCGTCCGCATTGTTTCAGTTAAATGTAATGCAGCCTGTATAATTCTGTTTTCATATTGATATTATTCTGTGTTAGATATAGGTACGTGTAAACCTGCTATGTTTTTTAAATTAAATATCAATAAAAGATCAATTTTAGTCAGACATATAAATTTCGACCAACTGTTATGAGTATTTTAAAGCGGCAATAATCATTGAATCAAACATATCAAATTAAAAGCCTTATAAACTATAAAAATGTTTTGCAACCATTGCTAGATGTAGAAACAATTTAAATGATTTAAAATCATGTATTAAATTATAATCTTGTATTTACGTTTTCTTGGCAATAGTCTGCGGGTTAAACCAAATACGATTGAAACACATACATTAAGTGATAGAATAATATTAAGCCATTATAAAAAATTTAAATAAATTGAAATTTTTCGATACTACTTAGTCTCATCCGAAATCAATAATTATACTATTTATACTATTTGCTAACTAAAATTGTAATAAAAATCATAAAACAATTATTGAGAATTGATGAAATCAATTCAATAAATGTTAAATATATCTTTGAAATAAAGTAACTCATCCGTAAAGGATTATTTTTATGACTTTGCAAGTAAAATTTACTTTAAAAATGAACTGATAGTTACTAAACAATGGTTTATCTGAATTTAATATTGCAAATATACTATAATATAGTATGAAAACATATTACAAATGCCAAATTATATACTATAATTACAAAATATTATTAATTAAAAATAAATAGTCTCCAATAAAAATTTAAAATAGTTATATACAATGACAACAGACAAAAGTATTTAAAAAACAACAGTTAGCAGCATAAAAATTCAAAAACAAATTGAACTTAAGAGTTTTGGACTGGGTATGTCTTATAATAGTATATTATAAGTTCAATAGCAAGTGATATGACATTTTAGATTCTGAGCAACGAGAGAGAAATTTATTTTTTTTACAATTATGTTTTATTTTTTGTCACCAATTTCTTGTGTACAAGAAATGCTCCTATTTCACACTCAATAACTTTTCTAAAAAATTTATAGACTCCGGGGGTACTTTGACTAAAGATTTTTTTGAAGTTTCGCTTACTTTTTGAGTTTTACACAAAAAGCCAATAAAAATCAAGAGTCTTACAGCGAAAAATTTGAAATTTTTAGGTGTGTAATGACGTTTTCGGTTAGAAAGAGTGCTCCAATAGTTACGTTGTATAACACATGAAAGTTGGGATTTTGTCTCTTAATTTTATTTTCTATAAAGCATTTTTTTATACTTAGATTTTTTTCTGAGATATTTGCCAAAAACGACGAAAATGGCAAAATTTTCAAATTCAGCGTCAGAACAGCTAAACTTACTTATTAAACTAAGTTTAAAAAAATTATTCCTTGTTGTTTTCAAAATTGTATGTTATAAATTAATTTAATACGTTTTTTAAAAGATTGAAAAAGTTTTTGTTAGGTATTTTTTTTTTTTCACGTATGTATAATAGGAGTATTTCACGATCGTTTTTATTTTCATCCAAGGCTTATTAGATTAGATTGCTCACTCAGAATCGTTTTTTTCGAATACAATGACTTATCGTTGCTTTCTGGCATTAAATAATACGGGTAAACCTCATTTTTGAAACCAATGACCCACCTAAAGCGCATTAGCTACTGCATTATTACCGTGGTACTATTTTTTTTTTTTTCAGTATTGCGCGGTTGGCGAGACCAAACGTAGGTATCACGTCAGTATCAATAACAATAAAATATTCACTCGTCAAACCGATTGGATAACATGATATTTTAACAATTGCACCATCTCAAACGTAATAGTAAAAAATGTTTTATTTTTTCAATTTTTCACGTGAAATATTTCAAAATTAAAACTCTTGTCGCACAGGTAACGTCTATATGTTTTTGGCCCAATAACATTATCATTCCCTGGATAACCACATGTTGAGTACGAAAAAAACTTGACACGTCGTTTCGATGAAAAAAAAAAGTACAAAACAACTAAATTATTATACAGAGGGAGTGGCGTGACGGTATTTTCTATTTTCTTCCGGGCCTATGACGTGTGTATGACAATTACTATAATTGTTACCCACTGCACTATCCTCCGTTTACCCTATACAAAACGTATACGCTTTTATGTGACAGTCGTTCCGCGGTAGTCACTCGATTATTTTTTTTATTATAATTTCGACTGACAACTTAGACTGGAAACATAGAAAAAAAAAAGCATTTCGAAAAAGTCGAGTGTTGAATCGATACATCGCGTACATCGCAATACAACTGTTAGTAAACCGTGCACAATTGACTGGCGTGAAATAGTTCGTCTCCCCGCATTATAATTGCACTTTTTTTTTTTTCCCATTTTTTATAGTACGCTTATACACAAACACGCACCTGTGTACTAAATTCCATTATTTGTTCACCGAATACTTCTGTGTCAAGCGACACGATTTTCCTTGTTTTTATTTTCAAACTCTAATACCTACGCGCGTTGTATTCAATATTTAGCCGTATCAACGTGTAAATAACAGTTACCTACCAAACGCTAGCAATCGCTAGTGTGTTACATATGTTGTTACAATAATTGTGGGTTCTATACAAATAAGAAAAGTTATTTCGTAAATAATTCGTCCTAGAACAATAACCTTAATCGACGTTGACAAATGATTGCATCGTAGTATAATTACCTACCTGTATATTACGTATAAAAAACGATGTTTTAACTTTGTTTTTGTGGTATGATTGATCATGTAATAGTGAACTGTGCGTTGTACAACATAATAATAGTATAGTTTTGTTTTCAAATGCAAGTGAACTTAACGCAAATTTCGAAATTTCGAATAAAACTTCCCCCGTATTATCTTTTTGTTATTTTATGAAATACTTCCCCAATCAATCACTAAAAAGTACAAAATAAATAGTTACCTACCAGCATATTTTATATGTTTTTTTAATGATAAAAATGTATTTGTTATTTTCGTTTCAAACGATGTAACTAATGTTTTTTTCGTTATGGTAACGAGCGTTATAATATTATTTAATTATGACAGTTTGCGTTGATAATTATCACAGAACAATATGGCTGCGAAAAATGTACAAATTGATTTAATATTAAAATTTTAATTTATTATTTATACTTTTGTTTGTTTCAGTAGGTGGTAGGTACCAGCCCATTTTTACGCGTTTTTTTTTTTTTTTTTGTAATATTTAATTATATTTTTTTATTACTTTTTACTTGTTTTGAAGAAGCTTAGAATTATGAGTTATATAGGGCGCTGCAGATTTACTCTTTTAACATTTGTTTTTCTAATACCTGAATACATTATTTAAATAATACATTTTCTTAATAATATAATAATATGTGATGCCTACTAAACATTTCGAATCATTTTCATTTTAATTTCAAGTTTTATTATTAAAGTTGATTTAGTGAAACAAAAAAATTTCAAGACACTTTATATTTTAAATCTAATTATTGTTATTTAAAGTATAATATTAAATATATAGTGATAACACCAAACTTAATTTTAGATACAGGTTTTCTAAATGAAGCCATGAAAATTATCTACTTAAATAGCTAATATATAGAGTGTGGTCAATCTATTAATTTTAAAATAATGAACTCATTTTACGACATTTAAAATTTTTTGAAACTAGTTGAAACAAAAAATGTTCAGTTTGTAAATAACTCTGTTTGATATATAACAAATAACTATATTAATTTGAATACATGGTGCAAAATCAAATGACCAAATGGCAAATTTGAATTTTTGTATGCAAATCACCAATTTTTTACCAAACGCGGCATCAAACTTGCACACATGCTGTTTGGCCTCTCGAACATGTCGTAAGAGTGTTTTAAATGCACAAAATTTCATATTTCATCTTATTAATAACAATTCAAAAAAATAATTAGTTCTTAATTCATAATAGAATGTCCCCACGTTTGTCTGGGGTAAACTCTTAAAATTATACTTCACGAACTTTCATAAAATGTGTGTTTATTGATGCAGCGAGATCTATCATGTATCATAGTGAGCATCATAACTAACCAGTCTACAAAAACCATACACTTGAAAGATAAACAGGACAAATAAATAAGGCAAAGTATAACATTTTTTTGTGTTGGAATCAGTTTTTAACATTGCTTAGCCAAAACCACTGAAGTGAAAAATTTCATTATTCGCTAAGAAATAAATGTTTTTCAATTCCTAAATGTTTTTATACTAAAACACGTCACCTTTAATAGTACATTATACAATACTGAACATGCAGAGCAACGATGAGCAAGAACCGTTATTATAAGAAAGTATGTAGTTTTTAATGATTTAGTTTATCACATTTTTAAAATAAAACTTCAATAAATGCATCAAAACAATGGAAATTTTCGATTGTGCGGAAAGCTTAATTGTATTTTCTTCAGTCATAAAAAGCATTTCTACGAATTTTTTGATGACATTACGTGTCAATGAGTTCTTTTTTTAATTTGATACGGGAAGCACCAAGGCAAAACAAATGATACATCAAAAATTTAAATTATTGGATAAAATAGTGTATTTATTTATTATTTATTTAACTTCGATTCTTCATTGTTTATTTATCAGATTTGTTTTTCACGCATTCTTGTACCTACACAAAAGCGAAGTATTTTTTGACAACGTTATTTACGTTTTGATTTTTTTGTTTTCGAAATGTTCTAAAAGTTTTTATTTGGACTTAAGATGCTATTTTACATCAGTGTTACTAGTTATTGTTTACTTTTTTTCATCGTTATTCACCACACACTATAGCAATATTGTCTAAAACCGTAACAACTTAACAATCACAATGTAAAAATAGAAAATTAAATTTGTTTAGGGTGTTAATAGATTGTTCTTTGCTATAGTGTTATGTAATAAATAATACTTTATGTAATGTTTGTACAATATTCCACTTGAAAAGTTAAAAGTGCGTTAAAATCAAAAGTCTTATCTACACATTATGTATTTCTACGTTTATATTTAAATATGTATTTTAATAACATTTATGTTACATAGAATATATATGACTATCTAGTACAAATTACTTAGTCATACCTATAACAACTGTTAAATCATCAATTATATAAATAAGGTTTATTTTAAAAATCGGTTTAAAATGTCATTGAAATTCAGAAATTAATATATTTGTTAATTTCTTGTAGGCTTTATTGTTATGATTTTCAGTGAGTATATAGTAAAATTATGTTTCCTACAGCAAATTGTACTTAATCTAAGTCACAAGTATATTAATTTACACGTAATAACCAAAACATCTAAAAAAAATATGCTTTACTGACCTCACCGTACTCACTTAATTATCTCTAACTTTATCTATCACATTGCATAATTTTCTTGAGTCATCTTGTATCATCTGGTCAGGTTTTTGCTAGGATTCGTCATGGACGTTATCAAGAAGACATATTTGCTATGGCCTATGAACTTATAAGCTAGAAATAATAATATATTTTCTGAAATGTAATCATTTACAGTTTAAATTTTATCTCTAAACTAATAATCTTACGATTGTTATATTTACAATTATATTATGTATAAATATAAAAAATTGGACAGCAAAAATCGATTTTAAAGATTTTATTATGCATTGAATATGATTATTTGTTTCGGTCTTTATTTAGCTCTAGTCACTGTCATTGACACATTAATTTTTAAATTGATATTGACATTTTTGAAATCATTAATGAATATTTTTACATTTTCGGCGTATTTAATTTACCCAAAATATGTTTTTGCAAATTTATTTATGCAAAATTCACTTTACGTAAACGGCGTTGAATTAATATTTTCTTGATAGTTTGATAAAAGCTAAATATGAATTTACATTAACACATAAAGCATCAATTTTATGGATCAGTGTGACTGTCTTAAAAATACCTATGATAAAACAGTTTTGAAATGGTTCACTATATAGCAAATATATAGTATATATAAAGTTAATCAAATGCTATTTGATAGCAATTTCGTAACTATTTGAGGAATTATTAAATGAAACATAGAATAGTTTCGAGTCTTTGAATTAGAACTTTTATGAAATAAAGACTGCGACAATTAGTAATTTAATTTACATATTAAAATTATAGTTTTTTTTTTTTAATTTAATTTTCTCAAAATAGATAAGATTTAAGCAACTGTGATTGTTTGGACACTAATAAATTTGCTGTACAAGAAAATAATTATTACATTATTAAAAGTTTTACATTATCAATAATGACTTTTTGCTATATTATATTATTTGTTTCTTATATTTTGATGAATCAAATGAAAAATTTCTGGTAAAATATTTACTGCACAAAAGTGCTTTCGAAAGGACAAAAAGTACATTCTATTTGAAACAAATAGCATGTTTGCTTGGATAAAAATCTAAAAGCATTTGCGTTATGTTTGGGAATCCTTTTATTTGCTTCGAATCGCTCGTTTTACGTTATTTTAAATCCTTCTTACGCCACTTACGTGACCGTTTTGTAAACTACATTTATTGAAAGGGACCAAATCGGTCTCTACTAAATTACACATATTATAATAATACATTCCAAAATAAAAAAAAACATATGTATTTATATGTACAAAATAAATACAATTTAAATGTATAAAAATAAACCAATTTTTTTTCCGTCAAACAATTACTAAACCACGTTTGCTTATGAAATGTGATCATTTATTTTGTAAATAAGGATTGTTTTCAATATTTTTTATAAATTGAGGTAGGTTAAATTTTTAGTCTTAGTTATGATTTTCCTTAAAATAATATAAATTTATAGAGATATTTCCTTAATTTATAAAATAAAAAAAAACATTTTCTTTTTGAAATGATGTATGTTTTTTTAAGTAAATTTGTGCTTGGGTAATACGAAATTTCAGAGAATGTATCGAAACGGATTCACTCGTACTACTCGTACATATTATACGGCTATACCTAAAAAAAAAATCTTTGTATTTGCTACAATATATTTTAACCTACAGACTATAAGGCACATAATTCACCTGACTTTTGCGTAGACGGTTTCTAAAGCAGCTCTGAATTAATATCAATTTGACGGGATATGTGACGGGGTGATTGAACCGGAATTCCCACATTTTTATGAATTTCCCGTCTAAACGTAAAATGTCTTTAAAGCATCCGTGTTTTATACTTTTATTTTAATTTTTGAGTACGTCACAGGTTTACTAAATTATGTATTAAACGAAACAAACCAAATGCTGTGTTTTCAAAATAAAATCGATTTTATCACAAATTGTAAACAGAAATCGTCGTGTTTAAATCTTCCATCAAACAGGTAACTGGTTGACTGCAGTTTTTGCGTGTTATAAAAATTTTTAATAGGTTTGAAAAGAAGAACAAGACTTTCAAACGCCGTTCATGCCAGAAAAACTATTATTTTATCGATGATTCACTATAGTATATTGGAAGATTTTAACTTCCGACAACTAGTCAAACATTCGGGAGCTGTTTAGAGTTCGTCAATAATTAAATTCTATGTTAAATTATACGCACAGTATTATATTTCACGGTTGTGTTTGTGTAAAACGAGCTTTGCGTAAAACTTAATTTACGTTCTAGGTCAATTACGATTCGTATTTGCGTATCGGAGTTTGTTGGTCATGTTAAGACGTGAATACTAAAATTACAGTATGAAATAACTCATATTAACCCGTCGTTAGTGACGTTAAATTTGTAAAACTATTTTTGACGTATGAAAATTTCACTCACATATTAAAAAAATAAAAATGGCTTCACTAAGAACAAAAAGAAGAATGTAATGAACGTGTTTCCTATATTATAGCACCCATATTGCAGATGTAGAATTTTATCGTAAATAAGTACGAATTTCGGTGTGTTGCAGATTAAAGAACAATTTTTGCATCAAAAACTACTGCAATATCTAAATGATCAATAATTTTTTTTCCCAGCGGGCTTTGTAGTATACATTTATGTGTTTTTAGACTATTACGTGCAAAATGTCTAAAATTCAAAAATTTGTTTGGAATAAGGTATACATAATTTAAAGCTAAAATCTTAACTTTTTGTAGTATTCGAAGTTAAAATTGGAGCACTCTTTTTACACGGAAACTTCATCACAAACCTGTATTTTTCTATTTTTTGCAGTAAAATTCTTAATTTGCTTTTGGTTTTTGGGGTATTACTCAAAAAGTAAGCAAAATTGTAAAAATTCTAGGACCACAATATCACCTTAGTCAATAAACTTAATAAAAAAATTACTGATTTTGAGAGTCGGAGTATTTCTTCCAAACGAAAACTTCATCACAAATATTAAAGCTTCAATCTTTTTGCCAAAAAATTCTCCATAATTCCCAATTTAATTTTTTTTTTAGGTTTTTGGAGATTAACTCAAAAAATATAGAAAATTTTAAAACGAGTTCTAACCAAAGTACCATCAAAAATCCATAATATACCTATTTAATAGAGGTACTGAGTTTAAAAATCTGAGCATTCTTTCTATCTGACAAGTTGTTGACAGAAACAAAAAAAAAAACATCACTGTAAAATTTATACATTCCTCTCTATCGCTCAGAATCTAAAAGTATGAAAATATTTTATTATAAAACATGTGTTTTGGTAATAAATTCAACAGCAATATAAAAATGATAAGTTGTTGTCGCTGCACATGCGTTTTATCTACCTATACTTTTACTGTGATATAATATAATATGTTGTGTGCGTAGTAAAATATATCGTACTTATAATATATGTAAAAAAAACAATTTTTCCTTTATCCACAACGTGCTTGAAAGAATTAAGAATAAAAATAACGATTTATATCGAATGGGGTGCACTTCAAAAGGAATGTCAAATGCAGAAAAAAGATGTTTTGTATCGTTTTCAAATGATGAAAACGCGTGAGAAGTTTTTTCTCAGTAAACTGGAACGACGTCGATCGAGGGTCGTAAAAAATCAACGTACATAACGTGTAACCGCGCAGATCCAAATAATGTATACAAAGCGTACTACAGGGAAACCAAAAGTACACAATTTCGCAAATGTAAAACATTAATTTTTTTCCTAAAGAATTTTCAACTAATGATTTAATCGGAAATATTTTAATCGTTTTGAGGTGCGCGTACTATAATTTTTTTTTTTTTTTTTTTTTTTTTATGCGCTACCTATGTGTAGTAAATTATGTTCTTGTACGACGTAACAAATGTTAAATGAGCAATAACTGTTTTTGTTATGTCCACATTAAAAAAAATTTAATTAAACTAAATTTAGGATGCTCAATTCAACGAGAGAATGTTACGATTATTATATAGGTACATATAACGCACGTTATTAAACTAACAAATGAACGCATGAACCAATAATGATTTCGAACTTTTATGCAATCTTTACATAAGTTCTTATTATTTATAACTTTATTTATTGTACCACAGTAGTATAAAAAATATTATACCTCTTAGTGAAAAAAGTTTTTAAAAAAAACTTAAAGAATTCAATGATTCATTCACGAAATTCGTTTCAACTCTAATCATCCAATTATGAAAGATAATTATACTGGCGAACGGTTGATATTCGGTTCGGTTAACTCTTCAATTATTATATGTATCTTAACTACCGACAAGCCAAAAAACTTTAGAATAACCGCTTTTGAACGATGGGAGATTCATCTGACGTCGATAGTTAACTCGTAATTTTTAAAATTGTTCAAATTTTGATGAAGACTTTTCAATCACCCTGTAAAAACAGAAAATGTATTATTAAAATTTGCATTATTTTGCGTTGCACTTTTATAATGCGTTACTTTGTTTTCGTTTAATGTCATTATTTTAATTCGTGACATAACTTGTTAACATAATTATGATAATAGTATTTTGATTTGAAGTCTGCAGCGTATGAAATATAATAGCAAGTTTTGTGATATAACTGTGTAGTAATAATAACGATTTACTTTATTAAAAATTTTGAAATTTTAAGATGGTATATTCATATTGTGTTGTAGGATATAATTATGTAAAAAAAAATTCTGCATACACTTCGTGCATTTGAAAGACATTTTTCAACAATTGTACAACTCCCGTACGTAAACGTTTATAAAATATGTACATTTTGGTTTTCTTAATTTGGTATAACTTTTTAGACTTCAAATCAGTGTACTAATAAAATCCAAATTTTATGTAATTTAATTTATGTACATAATCAAGAATTATTAGTAATTTTCTGTTAATGTATTGTATTCATACCTTTTAACTCGACATAAATGAAACAGCATTTACTGTACAGTATTTTTGTTTGCAACTTAATCAAAGAAAACAGCTTACGTAAACCAATAAGCATTGTTTTATTGGTTTATAGTTTATACTTACCAGACCATATTTTGTACTGCTCTTTCATTCTAAAATATACAATATTTTTTAATTGAGCATTGCAATTTGAAACATGTCCAAGTCTGTAACATACCTAAGGGTAATTTGTGGGGAAATCGAAAACTTCATTTTAAATTTTAATACTAAAGAACTAATACCCGTTTTGGGTGTTGTGCCCATACAAATTAATAACATTATCGAATACCTAATAATAAACTACCTAGAACATGACGTATGAAATATTTTATCTAAATATCATTGCTTAAACGACTTAGTTTAGTGTCACGCATTTTCGTTAAAACTCAACATTTCTCATAAACCCGACGGAGTATATAGTCATTTACCACGGTAACGCGCTGACGTTCTAGAGTTAAGGGTGACAAATCTAATGATTTATTGGTTGTGTACGTCGTTCAACACCTGTATAATATAATAATGTATCACTACGAAGATTAATTAAACATTTATTTTGATGGTTGAAAAACAAATATAAGTAATTCACTTTTTATCAACGATATTTTAAAGATGATTCTGTACCTCGGGAATGTTATAGTGATTAGCACCTACTATTATGAGTTATGAGTAAAAAACCGAGGTTTTACGCTTATCAAAGAGTTATTACAAACCCGTTTACTCTATAGACACCTATTACTTTTGAAGTTATTTCATGTAAATGTTATTCCGTTCATTTCGTTAAGATATACTTAGGTTAGGTAACGAAAAAAAATGAATAAAAATAGAACCATTCTGGCTTTTAATATTTTTGTTTACTCAGTAGTTTTTCCAAAAATTATTCCGAAAACATGATGTTTTTATTCATTTATTTTTGATTATTCGGTGTTTTCATTTTCCATGAAAATCGGAGCTGTACATTTTCATACAACTTTATTGTAAAAATGTTGTACCAATTCTAGAGTATAATTGTCCGTACTAGACCCATTAACGGTCTTTAGAAAACCGGAAAACGACGTCCAGTTCTTCTAACACTTGTGGGCTTGTTGCATGTACGTCATATAAGTACACGTGACTTATACAATAACATTTCAGTGCGTGTATTTTGCCAGTTAGCGATTAAGTGTGATACAAACCTTTTATCGTGGAATTGTAATATGCAAGAACGTCAAACATCCGAAAACCTTTAAACACCAAAAGCGTAAATTTTTATTTCCAAAGACAAACGCGGTTAGGCTGCAGCAATCGATAATGTCAGTCCAGAAGAAAAATGTCCGAGAAATAATGACAGATTGGTAATGATCCCTATGAGTGTCCTTGAGGAAACAATTATGTCCTCGGTCACCAATTAATTTCCTTCCCTGATTGCGCCACTGGACCACTAAAATTGAACCGTAAGTTTCGGTGAAGATTTTAAGGTTTAATTAATAATAACTTATTCCCTGCATTGCATTGTATGGGTACTTGCGAAATGTATAATTTGTATTGATAACAAGTTGTTTTATGTTATCGCATATTACAATTATATGAAATTCGCGGGGTTAGTTTAAAATAAGTTATTCAAAGGTCAGTGGAGAAAACCGGTGAAAGGTTCCGTATAATAAAAACCTATTTTAGGAATAAATTTGTCGTAAAATTACATTAGATATAGAACTTTTTAACACTGACGAAAGTTTAATTATTGTACTAATACAATGTAAATATTTACTTGGACGAATTTTTTTTTAACAATAAAATTTTTTATGTACTTATTATTATTTCATTCAACCAAGAACGAATAAAAACTTTTAATTACAGAATTTTGTGCAAACAGTTTTTAAATACACCGAAAAAATACAATTCACGATCGCGTGAATGCAAATAAAAATATTAACATGAAAATAATTGTATTACTACAAATATATTATTTATATACATATTAAAATTATTAAAATATGTTTACGACCCTAAAAATTTTTCTCTAAATTTGCCTATACAAAACCCTTTAAAAATTGTAAGTATCATGTACCTACTGTTAACAAGATGGTTATTTTAAATTATTATCGAATCAAAAGATGTTTCGATTTTAAAATGATATATTTTTTTAAAAATACGTTTTTGGTTTGTAGAATAATTATTCTCCAATCTTTATACGTAACTAAACCCATCAAAAATGTGAAATAGCACCGATGCAGTACATGTACTTATTTTTTTTAATTTCTTTCCTTTTTTTTTTGTAATTGCACCAATATCAAATTGAGTAAAATTAGTTCACGTTATTAGAGCGTGAGACATTCTAACGTCAAAAATATTTGAAAAAACGTCGGTAATTTTTGAGGTTTTTATTAAAACTATTAGATTATTCAAACATCTAGCATTCTACCCTCTGATCTCGCTCATTAAGTTATTTTTATAAGCTATACCTATTTCATAGTTGCTTTTAAATTCAATTTAAACTTTTAGTCACACTTTTAAAAATAAGTGACCCACTCATACTAAACAGTAAACACAGTTTTTGGACGGTAACGGTTTTTTATTCACACTGCAGCCATATGTGTTACCATTATTTTTGACAACTTGATAAAATAATACGATGAGCCTTGATGAGTCTTGATTAAACTATTATATAGTTTAGCGTTTTGTATAAAATAATTGTTATTATAATATTATATATTATTTGGCGTTTTATACATACATTATTCATTTGATCGCAAATATATGTAATACAATATTGTGTCATTCGCGTTCTACTTATAATCTTGATAATGTAACACGAGTTATGCGACAGTAACACAAACTATGTCAAACAGAAAATTTTATTAATTTTTTTTTTTTTTTTTCGAGTAAGTGTAATTCGTTCCATGTATTTGATTGAGACAACTAGGCAACACCTACTGTATAGTTATCAAACTATCCGATATCAATAAACTACGTTTATACATTTGTTTTTTATTTTATTAACAGACACAATATTATGATTGATAAAAAAAACAAAACAAAACTTTAAAAAAAAAAACAATCAACACAATTCCGATTCGAATCTCATAGTACGCAGTAATTATCGCGGCTCTGTTTAAACCGAAAAACCAATAATTGGATTTTTTTGCCACATATTTTGTCGAGTGAGTTAACTTCAAAGTGTATTCTAAATCATAAGTTTTCAACTGATTATATTTGGTACGTTTTTTTGTGAATATTGCAGGTGATTTACACGATCTGTCAGTCTGTATGTGATTTATACGATAAGATCTAATGATTTGTGGCTGAAATAATTATCGGTCATTGAGATTATGCTATAATAATTAACTATGCAAATGATATGTTCCACACTAAAAAACTATTTACTGGCTATAATCTGTTTTTTTCCTTGTCGATGGTATTTACAATATGCAGAGAATGTTTCTTGCAAGCTTAAAAGCACAATCACAAGGAGACGAGGAAAAACAAAGACTAAAATTGGTTATATTTGTTTATAGGGATACACCGTAATCGTGAGAAAATCGTAGTATGCACGTTTACCCTAAAATTTACATAACATTTGATACAAAATTCGAGTAAGTATTTGCTTTTTAATATTTCAAAAAACCTACGACAAACGTTTACTTTTGTTTTGTAGATTATATTACGTTGAACTCAGGGGTAAAAAATATTCGATTCATGAAATCGACCACAGGTATTGTTGGTTTGTAGTTTGGACAGTTTTAAAATATTTCGCCCAATTTATGGGACCTACATATTAATATATATCTGTATAGATAATGAACCGATAAGTAATGGGTTAATACCAAAATAAATAACAACCCATTTAGTCCTAAACAATTTTACTGTGGTAAAAATATTTTTCAAATGTTCATGATATTTAGTTGAATTTATAATTTTTCAAAAATGGTTGCAGAATTTTATTTTTTATGAAAAATGTCACATTGTCAACAGGTCATCTATGCAATCGTAAGATTTATGACGTTAGTATTTAAGTAATAAAAAAAATGTTAAGTACCTATAGATATTGATATGACAAAGTTACATATTACTCAAAAGTTTTCTCGTGAACTTTTTTAATTGCATAATGAATGAATGGAAAAGCAAGAATATTACTGTAAACAAACGTTAAAGCTAATATACATCTTTCTCTCATTCATTTACTATATTTTGATTGCGTGTATTATGCCTATATTTATTTCTCTTCACCGTTATATTGGCCCTCTAATTAACAAGAGATGAGGTATGTTTTGTTGCAATTTGATAAGTATACAGCGGTTGACTTCAAAATTCCATTGTCGCGCTTAAAAATATTTACAAAAAATAATATAATAGTCATCTTAAAAATCACACTATGATAATACAATAAAATAAAATGTACATTATAATAGCCCAACTCAACATTGAACACAAATTTTTATTGATGTAGTTGGAGTACTAAAAATTAAAAATCATAAACATTTTTACACACATTATACCTACTTCAAATATTTCCTAATAATATGCTAATTGAGATGCAATTCAAGTAAAAATTACTTACTGAATCCGTTCAAAGTTTGACGTCATTCCTACAACTTTGAGTGGCTTCCGTTAAAGTTGGTGGTTAAAAATGTTTTTTTAATAACTTTGCCCTGATCGCTGATTAATTGTGATTGATAATGTTTACTTATAATTGCTTATTGCTTAATGCTGATTCTTGACAGTATGACCAGGAAATTTCTTTTTTTTAAATACAAATTATAGTTCTTATACTTATTTAATAATTCTTAATTTTTATTTTTCTGATATTGATGATTCCTGGTATTTATTGGAAGTTCCTAAAACTCATTTTCCAGTCCTAAAATATCCCAATTTTTACGGATTTTTTAAGTACACAATTTAGTTCCTATTAGTTTATTCAATCCCAAACAATATGTTGTAGTTCCGGTCTATTCTTTTCTCATGTTTTTGATGCATACCTCTAGAAACAGATGAAAATTTTTAAAATAATTTATGTAGTCAACTCAACGGACATAAATTGCAAAGCGTACTGTTTAGGTTATAGCGTAGTAACGGTCACCCGAACGTAACACTTTTAGCTAGAGTTATTTTGTTGTAAGTATTACAATTTTTTAAATTAAATCATAATTTAAAGTTCTCTCCTTATGCACGAAAAACGTTTTCACTTTTGCAGATCCCAGACCGCGTATTGTTAAGGGGGAATATCCGAAAGACTTACTATTGAATTCTACCAGCGTGCATTTTATACTGTATTTTTACAGCAGTAGGCTATTCTAGAGGGAATCTTAACTCCTCCTTCACATCTAAAAAAATAATTAACTATTTTTTATTTTGTAAAATAATTACGATTCTGAATAATAATATCCGTATACTGACGACGAGTTTTTTTTTTTGAATTTTGAATATTTAATAAAAAAATATTCATTTTCAACAACGAGGTCAATTTTAAACCCTAATAACGTAAAAAAAAATTGATTTTTAAAAATTGGCCAACAACAGTACATCAAGCAATATGTATAAACTGTACATTTAAAAGTTACAGACTTCTAAATATAAGACCTTAAATATTGAGAAAAAACTGAAATTCAAAATTTCGATTTGTAAACTGTTGTGACTGACTAAACAATTATAACAATAAATTCAGTCATCGTAAGCCCAGTATTACCTATAGATATACTCAACCAAACCATTTAAATAAAAAAAAAAAACAAAAAAATGTTCAAAAATGCTCCTTAAAGAGTTCACAAGTTTACATGTTGTTTTCTTAATAGGCTAATAAAAAAAAAGCCCAGTATTAAAAATGATCAATAGCCGAGAATGTACTCATATAAAGATTAACAAGTAAAAGCATTTTTCTTTTTAAAAGTATTTAATAACTCGGTAAACCTCAATGTAAAAAATATACTACGAAAAAAACTTAATTTCATAAAAGGCAACAGAAAAAAACAATAACTGAGAGTTAAAAATTTAATACTCGCAACAGTACATGTTTTTGACGTAAATATTTACGGACTGTAAACATATTTAATTTGAATTGCTTTATTTTCACTTGCGCATACAGGCATTTCAGACTATCTAGATCTTAAGTAGTAAGTTGTTCCATACAAAATGTATATGATTTAAAATTAAAATTCATTACAAATCAAAGGATATGACGTCGATAAGATTATCATGAATAATAATATTATACGTCCGTATTTACAGTTTGTGCGTAAACTGTGTAATCACAAGTCAAACAGCTTATGTGCACGATAGTTAATTATTACGTAACCCGAGTAGAACGTGAGAGATGCTGTAGGAACGATGTAATTTTAATTATTCAATATTAATTAACATTTGTGGAATTCAATAATATTTCTAGCCATAACAATATGGCCATCAATTGGTGAGTAGTGGCGATCTAATTTTGAGTCACATAAAGACATGGATCGATTGTAACATAGAATTTTAATTTAAAAATGAATAAACATTTTTATATGTTTTTAACGCTTAAGAGTGTATAACAGTTCGAATTGTACACTTTAATCAATTAGAAAAATAACTTAGAAGCTTAAGTCTAGTGTATAAATAGTTAGCTTACGTTTTCGCATTCAATTGCTATTGTTCAATGATTAATAGAACGCAGCTACTACGCTTGCCGCTTCCATAAATAATCAGTAAAATACGTATTTCAGTACTACGTTGACATTTGTTTGAATAATAAAACATGATATATTTTTATTGATTGAAAGTAATCGCAAAAGGTACTTTTTTTTACTGTTTTCTATAATTTTTCTTTATTTTTTAATTTAAATATTTTGTGAGAAATATAAAACATTGTTTTATTTAATGTTTAACCATTTAAGATAATTAATTGCAAAACTTCTGAAATAACATGAAAAATTTATTATTTTACATTAGCCAGCAAAAATATCAAACAAATGCCACAATTTATAAAATGCATTATACTCGTAGTTATATATTGTTCATATTTAATTAACTTGAAAAAAGCTTAACTATACATACAAGACCCAACTTAAAATATTGTGATGACAATTTTTATTTTTAAGTTCAATGTAAATTCCTAAAATTGAACTAACAATATTTTTTTCTTTTCCTAAAAACTAAGTAAATATTAGTCTCATAAGCCCATACGAACTATTGTATTAAGCAAAAATAGTTATAGTTGCAGCAGAATCTCTTTCAGTGTATTATACTTGGTTTGATGGTTCACTGTTACCGCTGATACACAGAAACTAATCCTGTTTTTGTGGCTCATTATACTAATATTTTATCATTGTACTTTTTTTAAACAAAATACTATAATACGAAAAACACTGAATTATGTGTTTATAACTTTCATCGGTCTTAACTAGATTTAAATAAGCTATAATATGATACTCTCGGATAATATTATTATTTAGTGTATATTATACACAAAATATTATTGTAACTTCAATAAAATTAAAACTGTACAGAATATAATTACGTGTATCAAGTGTTTTAGATTTAAAAAACGCAATTATAATTTGAGTATAGAAAAAAATATTGAGACAATATATCGAGTACACGAGTAGAAGATACATTTTGCATTGTAAACTTGTAAAAAAAATGACCACAGGAAAAAATTATTACAGTTTGACTGTCTATAGTGTACGCATATTATATATTGGCAGTATGATACTTCACCTTCCAAGAAACATAATGAATGCCTATTTAAAAAATGAAATATATTGGCATTTCATAGGAAAATCGATAAAGTATAATATTATACTGTTTTATGTGGGTCACCAGTACCCACGAACCATTAAATACTTACATATTTAAAAAAAAAAGACAATACCGATTGCCAATAACGTAATCCAAATTAAAATATTTTGAAATGTACTCACTCCACCGATACTGTATCTCTTAATTCGTTACTCTCAAGTAAATTTAATTGATTACTCATTTAATTTATAATTAAAACTTCTATAGTGACCCACTTTAAAGTTGTAGCCGTTACTCTATCAAACTTAAAATCACCTCACGTGACCTAGAAAATTCTGGCTTTTTTCGTGTTGATCATTTCATTTTTCAAACACCGTACTTAATTTAAAATACGTATTTTTGCTTAATATTATAATAATATGCAATTTTTTTTGCTCCGGTCAAATACTATCAAAATACTTAAAATATATATAGCTTGCAAATTTGAAAGTAATACAAATGTATTCTTTTTATATCATTTATATTTTGAAACTAAACTGTTTGTTTGAAACTTAATAATAAGATATAAATATAAATAGGTAAAAAACAATTATAATTTTTTTTGGCAATTTTCATTTTATATGCACATTTATATTCCATATTATAACGGTGATTGTTTATCGCGGACTGTGATGAAACACCATTTAACTTTTTGTAAAAAAAAATACAATTAACTATCTTTATTCACGCATGAAAATGTTTTTGGTTCGATTTTTTGGCAAGGACGTTGCTGATAACCTTATGCGGAAAGAAAAAGCCTCACATAAATTCCTAACGTATAAGTGATACCGTTTGCGTATAATAAAAAAAAATATATCGGCACGAATATCGTGGGTAAAACAAACTAGAAAACCAGAAGTAAACGTACACGACCGTCACTAAAAATGATTATAATGTTTATTTTAAATTTTACGAAAATGACTAGCACAACTTAAGTGTGATACATGTTATTGAAATATCTTACTTGCAATACGTTAAAAATTTAAAAAGAAACAGCCAATTATGCGTATTACGTACATATTTACATATAAATTTCACGTTGGACTAAAACTTTGTCTTCATTTTTACATGTAAGCTTAACGTTTAACCAATTTGACCCGTCGTAAGTTGTAGTGCCGTAAATTGTAAGTTATATCACATTTAAAATGATAAATGTATTATAATAGTTCTTTGTACTAAAAAAAATACGCTACAAAAAGTCAATAATATCTAAAAAAAAATAAGTCTCAAAATCTAATCGATCAATGTATTTCTACGAACAAAAATCCATGATATACACCAATAAAAAATGCAGAAAATGGTTAGGTCCTTCAAAGAGTACTGTTTTTATATCTTTCAAAACAATGTAGTCACCTAAATAATATTAAACTATACGCCCAAAAAAAAATATTCAATTCTACTGGTCTGTAAAACTTGGTTTAAAAGTATCAAATTAATAAGCCCACGCAAAATGTAAAATATTAGAGTTCATTACATTTTTTTTTTATATTTGATTTTAAAACCAAAATTACTCAAACGAGTCGGAGAAATGTAGACATTTTTAACCGACACATAAAAAAATACCGACTTGGAAAGACTGAACACAATATTATGTTTTAAAGAACAATAATTACTTACAATTTTTCAACCACTCAGTTTTTACAATCTTTTCTAATTACA
>CM029357.1:52525302-52597240 GCA_017140985.1 Hormaphis cornu
TTTTTGCATGCATTTTTCTGTAATATGTCCATTATTGTATTTTATGATTATAATTAAAACCTTATGACAATCATATTATCTATCACATTATCATGTTCTTAAGCGTTTCATATTTTATTTGTAACCATGATCGTTCTTTTGCCACATAGATAAGTAGATCATTTTTCATTTGAGTAATTATAATTATGACAAGACATCACAAAATTTGATTTGTCTACTTCTAGGATTAATTAAAATATTATGATCAAAAAGACTTTAAAACTGCACTCAAAATCTAAATAAATAATTCACCAAACACAATTTTTCTACCGCATAATCAATTCTTCACATTCGATTAGTGTTTTGAATTTGCTAAACAGTTAATTATTATGCAAAAATTCTTATATCTTGTCCGTATATTTCGATAAGTACTATTACATTTCATTTTAACGCAGACAAGATTTCGCGTGGTACAAAATAATCGTATTCATAAATTATCGATTTTGAACTACATTTTGGTAAGTAGGTACTTATCATCATTATTCAACCATTTTAACCATTGCTTGAAATTTTCGCCGCACGTTGCGCACTCGTAACAACATCGTTGAATGATAAAATTCCGCAAATTTCAACAAAAGTTATTTATTACTCTTAGCACAGTACCTATATATGCGTATAGTCTGGCTATTAGCAACCACTTACCCGACCAAAACTTTGTGGCTAAATCAAACGCTGTTTCCTGAAACCCAGCGGCATGTTTGAGCAAGCTCAAAGTTAGAGAGAACAGAGTCCATTAATCTGAGTTGCACTAACACGATAAGGAGGGGGGGAGCAGCACTGTATGAACAGACGTATTTCAGATAACTATTGTTTCCTTTATCATTATGTACACAAGCGTCGACAAAATCTGTACCTATTTTAGCCAGTCTTCAAAAATAAATTTAAATTGTGCAAACGTCATCTTTCTTCGTTTATTTATCACAGCAGCAATTATAAAATACTTTGATATTATCAATTTAAGCGCGTCTAGACTTTTTCGATAGAGGCGGGGTGGACACATTAATAGCTTGCAACAACTCACCTTTAATTCTAATTAAAAATAATATTTATGTTTATTATCAAACAACTATAAATATTACTTTTTATTTTTTTTTTTTATCCACTCAAAACCACGGATTACAAAATAGTAGAAAAGGGGAAAAGGTAATTTGTATACAATAAATAACTGTGCATTCATACCTAAATTTCACAACATTACTTTTTGTTTATGCGATAAAGTCTCAACCTTGGGCGTTTGCAACCAAAAAATAATAACTACGTATACGCACCATAATGCCACTGGACCAGATAACTGGTATATATAATATTTCAAAACAAATTGTATATTATATCATGAAATAATTAATTTTCGGCATTCTAAATTCGCTGGAGTGGCAAATGCCTACTCCGGACTACGTATAATATAAAACATATTGTTTTTTTTTTTTTTTTAATCAAACAAACTATTTTTTCTGAATGATGGTGGTTAACTTTTTAAAATTGAAAATAATTGAAATAGGTATCTATTGTTGATTGAAAACATAATTACATTTTAGATACCGTGATGAGTTCACAAATTATTGTTTTTTTTTAAATTTAATAAGTATACAGTTTCGTAAATACAAAGTTAGTTTTGAACAGAACTTTATAAACAAATTCAAAATTGTTTCCACATTCAATATATTTAATGTATCAGCTAAATTAAAAAAAAAAAATAAAAATAAATTCGAAAAATGTTGTGTTATTGCCTAAGATAAATATGCATGGCTCCGCTTTTAATGCGTTCTAAAATATAAACAGTTGCTTAACGGCTATTTCATAAAAGTATCTTAAATTTACAAAATGTATATTGTCTGAATAGAAATAAAACTCACTACCTCACTACTCTCAGGAATTAATCTTAAGTCATTATACTGTAAAACATCGACATTACGTATTATATAATGATTGAGTCATTAAATTATGTAGGTACTTACCCAAGCAAAGTATTTTAATTGAAAACTCAATTACCACCTTATTGCGTCATAAAATAATGAATATATAGAATTTCTTTATTATTAAATCATTCAACGATTCGTTTTATGATTCTTCGAATACACTATATATTATCACTGTTTAAACCAAATATCATTATATAATTTTTACGTATAAATTCTACCTGTATATTAGATTTCCAACAAACTATTGAGACGGACAGAATTTGTTAAATAATGAGAACAGTTAAAAAAATAATATGAAAACTGAACATAATATAGTTTGCCATCATGCTGTACCAGTGTATAATAATATCTTAAACGTATTTGTCTTAAATAATTTTTTTATCTATAGTTCTGAATTTAAAACGTGAACACAATAGTTAATGAAAATCCGTAAAAAATACACGTAGAAATTAACTATAATACTAGAATAATTACCTAAAAAAGTTTTTAATTTTTTTATATGCTTTTTAGTGATAACATTCCATTGGTAAATAATGTAAGATTCACAAACGTTAAAAAATATAAAAGAGTAATGTTTGAGAATAAAAGATAATAGTAAAACAATAATAATAGTTCTCTTATTTAACGCCATGACGGATATGATATTTCAACGTGAGTTTAGTAGTAAAAATTTTACGGTTATAACCTAACCATTTTTACTTTTCAATAAATAATTTGAAAACCGAGTGTAGAACGAAATACCTACTCGAGGAAAGAAAATTATTATTATTATTATTGTGAAAACAAGTATGTATGCGCGTAGACTAAATTTATTTTCCTAGCTTTGTCGTCATTACACGACTGTGTACTTTTAATCCAATAAGAGCCAATTTCCGCGGAAAAATGAGATTTCGGCCAACGGATCGATCGTAACGATGTTCTCTTATTTTAATCAAATTAACTGACGACAAATACAATGTTTATTCTGATATATTCTCAAAGTAATTTTGATATAATTGGGTAAAATTTTATAGGTACAATGAATGAATCTGTTCTGAGAGTTAAGTATCGGTAGGTATTTCGGTAAAATTAATAAAAATTTTATTTTCAATATTCTGCAAGTTATAATGTACAGTGTTAGAATTGAGATAAACATTGAAATAATATAATTGTAATTTTTATTTTTATTACGCACTAAATAAGTATAAACTATCTATATTATTAACAATAAACAATAAATTTATTACTTGGGCAATCTCAGCGTCTTGTTGCCAGATATTTCTTTCATATAGAAAAATAAATATTGTTTGAATTTTATTCGATATCACTGTGAATATAACGTTAGTCAAGTTATGTTAGTTAATAATGTTAGTTAGGTAACTATTATACGCCGATAAAACTCTCAACTATAGGTACACAATAATTTTATAGTTGGTAAATTCAAAAATCAGTGTACTTTATTAATCGAATAATATTTTTAACAATTAAACGATTTCAAGTGACTTTTCATTATTTCCGTGTGTCCGATTTTCTATAAGTTTTACTATGCTACAGCAATGAGAATATTTGTTTCCACATTTAAATTTTATCTCAAATAATAATTTTTTTTTTTTTTTTAGGTATGTATGTCACACACTTCAAATACGATGTCAAGTGAAAACCACAGCTTAGAAATAAAAGCCATTTTTCAACTCGATACTGATCCGATGTAAGTTTGCCATCACAACTATATTAATTCATCACGAAACACCGGACACGCGACACGATTATTACAATATTGTTTGGTATTTTTTTTTTTTTTTTTACGACAAATGCAATTCGGATCGTATTTTGTTGTAATTGAATTTTGTTTTTATTGTTTGCTCGAATCAGTAGGTATGATAATAATATTGATAAAGTACGTGTCATAATGTCATCCCGAGTCCAAAAACGTATCGTTCAATTCTGCAGTGGTGTTGTTCAGTATTAGTTCTGCATGTTCAACTAATTGATTATTGAATTTGCAAATAAATAAACGACAAATTAAACAAAATATTTAAAGCAAAAATTTTCATTTTTCATTTGGCCGATATCGGGAAAAATATCGAAATTGTGTACGCCGGTGAACCCGCTGCCACGCGAACGAATTAGTGATGCATTGTTACCGAGTCACGGAGCATTTGCACGACGACCGGTCACAATGCGCGTAATTAGCGTTCCAAAAGCTTGCCAAGGGTCTAAGAGATTTACAATAATCATAATAATAATAGTAAATGCGTCGTAGTATAAGTATATCGCATGACATATCGCAGGCTTTAGTACACTTGTACGTGCATAATAATATACGCATTTTATGGTGTTCTCGGGCTCGTTTGATGTCGTTGAGCGGAAAAATGAAAAAAAAAAAAAAAATTGTTTCCGAACCGTACGTAATCGCGGTGACTAATAGCCGTGTCTCGTACTTGCAGTAAAACATACTTACCTACTTCACGTTGGCGAACTGTTGTACAGTCGTCTGTGTTTCGTAATGTTCCAATAGATTCTATGAGCAAAACACGTAACCTGCATTTTGTAAAATCGATAGTTATTCAGAGTGAAAAAAAACAGTCGAAAAAATTGTTTACAACCATAAAAACCAAAAACAAAATAAAATAAAAAAAGGAGCGTCGGGATCAGTCTAGGTTGCGTGGGTAGTTTGACGGGGTAGCGATTACGCTTTGGGTGGGTCACTAGTTTAGAAGTTGTGGCTTAAACGCATTATTTAATTTCTGAATGCAATGATAAATCATTGCCTTCGAAAATACGATTCTGAGCGAGCTCAGTTGTCTAGTATACGTCGTGGTAAAAACAAATTTAACAATAAATACTCTTATCAAATCTGTATCTTTCCTATTTTATTATTGTGTAGCTTCAAGTTTCAGCTTGGTCCAATCTTTAATTTAGATGCAATGATCAAAAAAATCTAAATCGATGTGGAAAAAACACGTTTCCCGTAATTATATGTTTCCCCCAAGTTCCATTACTCCCTTACAAATGATCAAAATAGTTTGAAAACTAAGCGGTTAACTCGTTAAACCCTTTTTAATGACACATATAAATTTCAAGTCAAACGGAGCACTTTCGGGAATTTGACCGTTTTCGTTTTTTCCTCATAACCAAATAATAATCAACGTTTCAAATAAAGTAACATTTCGAATCATGTATCGATCTTTTGAGGTATTGTACGTTAAAATTGGAGCATTTTTTCTACTAGAAAAAGTGATCACAAAAATAAAAAAATAACCCAATCCTAGTCGCCTAGTACTGACTTTTCCATAATGTGTTGTCATCCTAAACAAAGCTGTATGCAAAACTTCAGCTAAATAGGACAATGGAATGTGAGTTAAATGTTAATTACAAGATTTGAAAATAAATAAATACTTGGGAAAAATGCAAAAAACTTTTTTCCGGGAGTGGAATTCGAACCAGCGCGTTACCCAGTCGACGAACAATGTATAACATTATAGTGTGACGCACCATTTATCGACACTTTTCTTGTACGCCCTTGAAAACTACTAGGCCGATTTCTTTGAAATTTTTGTATACTTATAGCAACTTTTGTTTTACATAACATATTAAATTTTAAATTCTTAAATAATAAAATTGTATAAGTCACAATTTTAAAAAAAAAAAAAAAAAACACAAAATGACAAATTTCGGCCAATTTTCAGAATTAAAATGACTATAAAAAAAATTGTGACTAACGATTTTTAAAATTCTTTAGTTACGAACAGTTATATATGTCGTTAACATTGTATTAAATTTTCAAAATCTTTTCTGGAAAAATTTAAGTTTTTATTGTAATTAAATGACAATAAAATTGGAAATTTTTGAAAATTTCAATGTTCTATATTTAGCTCAAAAATTTGTGAAGTATTTTTAAATTTGCCTCACACCTGCACATTACCAATTTTAACATTGTGTAAAAATATCAAGTCTTTTCACTCATTATTTTGGGAGTTACGACCAATTTACAAAATTGATTTTGTCAAAAATGCATTTTTCGTACTTTTTTCCGTCTTTTCTTAAATTTTTTTTTTGTTTTTTCTGACTAACTTTTTTGGAATTGAAAATTTTAAAAAAACACGATCAAAAATGCACCAAGGATATAAAGTTATCTACGGAAAGTTGGACTGTTGTTGAAGATCGGAGCAATTCCCTCGGAGCTACACGTGCCACAGACACAAAAAAAAAATAAATAAATAAACCACACATCTTTGTAAAACCAATAGCTTCCTCGCTTCGCTTAGAATCTAAAATACATCTTATAAAATTTCGTCGAAAAAAATTTGTTTTATTTATACCACATAATATATAACCATGTACTATAGTCACTATATCAAAGTTATTGGTATAAAACTACAGAATGGGGAAACATAATGGTTAAATAAGTTATTATACAAACAAAGACATTTAACAGTCGTTAGTGACGTTAAATTTGTAGCACTATTGTTGACGTGTATATTAAACAATTTAGTTAAAAAACGAAAAACTGTACTAAAAAGGACAAAAGGAACACTGCGATGAACGTGTTTCCTTTATTGCAGAGGTATTCAAACTTTTTTATCCCACGGCTCCTTTGAGTCTTCACGAATTGTTGACGGCTCCCAAATAATAAAAAAATCAATGTTCATATGAATATAATTTATATTTCTATAACATTATAGAAACGATAACACTCACGCGACAAATTAAAACTATATTTAGCAAATGACTATTGTAGACTATTCAACGTTTCCCAACCGGTGGGCCTCAATAAACGTTTTTCGTAAAAATATATACATATTGGTTTTCAGTTATAGGATGCGGCTCCCTTCGACAACACCCGCGACGCCCCTGGGAGCCGCGACGCACAGTTTGAATACCTCCGCTTTATTGTATTGCCTATATTTGAAATGTAGTGATGCCGCGTGCGTAATTTGTGCCGCCCAATATGCCCTAATGTACTATAAAATTAACCATTGTCACTTTAGAAAACAATAAAAATTGTTGAATTATATTAAATCGTTATATAGTGGCGTAAATATTTTTGTGGAAAAAGCATATGTTCAATTTTTACATTTGAATCTGTTGTTCCAAAAATCGCAATTGTGTGAGCGAATTTCTCATAGCGTCAACAACCGCGGGTTAATGTATTATTTCTCTTCTTTTTATTTTTTTTTTTTTTTGTGTGTGGGCTTGTAATGTTTTACTTGCATAAAAACCATGTTTCATTTCACATTCATTTCTTTTTCATTTATATTTACGGCCGGTAGACGATATTATTTGGCTCGCACGGCTAACGTGTGGAGTAGGTGTGATAAAGTTTCCGGTTTAATCAGACGCGAATATACGTGACGTTAATTACAGCAGGGTTATGTATAAGTTTTACACGCTTTACGTGTAATAAATACAACGGTTTTTTTATTCTCTTTTTATCGCATCGCATACGAAATCACACGGATTTCGATGTTTTTTATTTTAACAAAATATGGACCTCAATAAGATGCGATATAGATTTTGAAAACTCTCTTTCATTTTCGTTATGATGTCTAGGAACTAGACAAAGAACTATCCCGTATTTTTTATTGTATACTTTAAATATGGAAAAATTTTAATTTACGTCCTTTTTGGAAAGCCAAAGGAAAACAATTTCAAATGTTGGAAAATCGTTCTCGAGTATGGACTTATGTTTATTGCATTATTTGATCGACTTGTATACGTTAAAAAGGTAAAATATTTTTAATTCCTATGTTTCGCTTATATTAGACATGGAAAAAAAGTTTAGGCTTCCAGTCCCCCTAAGCTTTAATACCATAATTTTAAAAAATAATAGTATCCTATATAACTGATACCTGATTTATTATACAGCCTAGTTTAACGAATTTGCAATCAAAATTTTGAAATATTAAGTGTATAGGTTGTTTGTTATTTTATTTTAAATGAGCGAATGTACACTAATTAATCTTGAAAAATATATTTTTAAACTAATTTTTAAAGGTAATTACCGATTATATCGATATACCAAATTATATCGAATTACCACGTTTGATAATCAAATGTTACGTTTTACAATATTTTTCCAAACAAACCACGTTCTTGTTCGTTTGCTACTATTCCATGGCGACAACATAATAATAATTATTTTAGTGAGTTTTTTTTATTCACTCATGATCTTCACCCCATGACTCTAAGCGATATGTATACATCCGATTTTTATACGTTAAATATTCGAATACTTTTATTATTGGTTTAGAAACCAAAAAATATATACATATTAGTTTTCTATAGTAAAAATAAATAACGAAAATGACCTATAAACCACCCTCCAAGTAGAATTTTGAACTTCTAATATGCCGACTTTATATAACCCTAATTTTATAAATGGTTCATAGGTACACGGCACGTATACTTTGCATGGAAATTACTGTCGTAAGAAAATAAATGTGTTTTTTTGTTCAAATTCGTTACTGAAATTAATTTTATATAGTCGGTGTTTCCGTTACCGAACGGTGTTGAAAACGTACCAACTGCACTGTACTTCAGCCGTTTTATAGTTCAGAAAAAATGTTTTAACACTGCTTAAAAATAGTTTTTTTTTTACACCGTACTAAAAAAACCATTTGAAAACGGTTCATGGTCCGTGCACCTGGCAGAATATTGTATAATATGAATTAAATTTGTGCGGTTATCGCTCTGCAGTTAAGTGCTTATATTTAACGCGTTACATACAAGGATGTCATTTTTCGTTCACTATCTGTGTTCGAATACAACAATAGTTTGGATAACATCCAAAAGCCAAAAATGCCAAAGGTTTTAACAAATAGTCTAATATATTTTGCGTACAATTATAATAACTTCGTAAACTATACATACAGTAAAAAACAAACATGACAAAACTGTTGTATATTGTATATGTACACTGTGTATATTATACAATGTTAAATTATCAAACAACCCACATAATATACTTAACTGATTGCTTAGTTATATCGGTAGGAAGATACACAAATGTACCTCGTAAATAAAATGATCGAAATACTTACTATAATGATGAGTGCTTGAGTATATTTCTATATTGATATCAAAACCACTTGTAAACAGTTAAAAATAATTGTAAATAAAATGATCGAAATACTAACCATAATGATGAATGCTTGAGTATATTTCTGTATTGATATCAAAACTACTTGTATACAGTTAAAAATAATTTATAATAATAGAATTTGTAATCTGAGCCTGACTTTGGTTATCTAAAACGCCCATCTTAAATAGTGTTATCTTTATTTCACTCTTAAATAAGTTACATATTATGATAAATTCTTATGAATTATTAAAAGTGGCGTACATTAAACACAAATGTAATAACATAGTAATCTATCCTTTTTATTGCAACACTAGCTTTGTGAAAAAAATATTTGTTTTTTATTTTTTTAGTAACAAAATGTTCTTTTTTACAATTATATTTGTTGTTTTAGGTACTAAGAAGAAAAAAACTACTCCTAGCTAGATATATTGTCTCTGTTATAGATCCTGAGCGTAGAAAATTCAACTGTATTTGTTTTTACATGAAATTTTTTTCTGCCAAAAGTTTTTTAGGTAGGTAACATTGAAAGATAGCCCTAGATAGTGGGTTATTTATTTTATTTGAAAAATTACAGTTATTGTTGTTTTTTAAGGACTTTTACTGTCTCAGATTCTCAAGATATGAAAATCATATGAACTTAGTATTTTCCATGGTGCGCTTAAAAACTTTGGTAATTTTTGTTTATTAACATTATTCCTACATAGTATTTTTTTCGTATTTTACCCACAATTTTAATGAGTTAAAGTGGCGATAATCTTGCATTTATCATGAACTGCAAATTGATGAATTTTTTAGACCAATCGCTGTACAACTTCGTGTAGGTATTGCGGTACTATGGTGTATTTTAAATTGTTTATATTAATAGTTAACCCTGTCGAGATATGGAAAGCGTACCTATAGGTATTACAATCACATTTTAATCTGTATAAAACCATGTACAGATATTATAGATTTTCATTCACTTATGAACATTTTCAAAGAAAACATTTGTAGTTCGCTCTACGGATATTATCCAAAATAAAAAATATAGCAGCCAGTAGATAAAATATCAATGAAAATGTAGTAATGGGTATAAATTTAATGGTATCTATGATGAGTATAAACTACAGTTATAAATGTTTTGTTAAAATTAAGGGCTGTTGTATAAAAGAGTATAAAAATGTTTTGTTAAGTAGTTTTGGAGCTTACACAGTTTGTTAAAACATTATTTACGAAATTACTAAAAGGGTGTTCCAAGTGAATACTCAAGTGCGCAGACACGGTTTTCATAGTTTTAAATCATTAAAAATTTTGTGTTGATATTATATTATATTATATTTAGCGAACCTGCTTCGGCCGGTTTGGTCGTAATAAATAAAACTTACATTTAAATTGCAACGTGTTTGCTCTACACGAGACTCTTAGTAAAATCGTTATTATGGGTGTGTGTATTTCCAAGTAAGATGTTTTATAACTATGTAGATGTAGGTATATATATTGTGTTTCACCCGTTTTTAACGTATATTTAGTTGTAAGTTTTTATTGTTTTGTATTATGTCGCGATATTGATGGAGCGAGAGAGCGCCATGACCTTTTTTTTTATTGTATATTTCACAAGTTTGCATCCTCCAAGTGAACAACGGATAAAATAAATTTGTATTGTTTTCCGAATACTTAAAAACCTACTGGCCATTCAAACAATATATGAACATTATAATATGTACAACCTTTGTGCATGCATATAACGCTAGGTATCTGTAATGTTTTTCACACGTGTATTAAATGTAAGCACGTGTCTATATCTTTAGTCGAAAAACATAATAATAACAATAATAATACTTACGATTTAACAACAAATTTAGTACCCGAAAATAATATTATGCACATTGATCGTTGAATATTGCGTTAAAATCTATTACACCAACAAAAGTCGGATGACCATTTACACATACATTTTTTTTTTTTTTTTTTTTTGTAATTTTTTTATTCTATTGGTATAATATTATATTTAGAACGGAATTCCTGCACATAACAAACGAATTTTAGATTTATCAAAATCATTCACCCGAAACCGATCATTACAATATTTTACCCGAGCAATTGGTGTTTTTCCTTCCACAAAAATAGTCAGTATTGCATTACTAAAAGCCAAGAAAAAACAACAATTATTATTCACGTAGTTCTAAACAAAATTAATTACTTACAAGTTCGCAGAAGAACTATATAACAAGTAGGTACCTACTTATTACTTTTTAGAGCACTATAAAAAATAGCTTGTATATTACATAAGTAATTATTTATTGTATTAAAAAACAAACTTGTAATTAAAAATATTCCACTAAATAAAAACTGTAATAAACAAAACAAAGTTGTATATAAAATATTTATAAAGTTCATTTGATCTTGTCGAGTTTGGTAAACTTTGATGGTATTTATGTCGAAATCCAGCTGTTTGGTATTTTCTCAAATTGAATCCGTTTATACCAAACCAGTATTCAAATAGAGATTGGTAACAATATAATAACTTAATAAAATGATAATCGAACTATCTAATTTAAAATTGAAAAAAATTAAATTTAGGTAGTTGTACAATCAAAAGAAATATTAGAGGACATGTAATTTCTGGTTGCAATGTTTTTTTATACACTCATTTTGTAAATTATTATGCTACTATGAATCATCTTTAACTACTCAAAAATACAGATGAACAAAAGGAAAAATTATTTTTAATAATTCATTTACATAGTTAACGATTTAATATCTTTTGCAAATAAATAACACAAAATTTTTTTTTCAAAAATGTTTGACCAACTCAACTGTATTCAACCTATACAACAGAAATTTTACTTACACAATAAAAACATTAGTTTATGTATGGATATATTTTATTGAGTTGATTAGATATTATTTTGGTAAATTTGAAATGGTTGCCGTTAAATACTACCCCGAGGCCTATAACAACACAGAATAACGATGTCAATTTGTAAAAAACAACCTTTTGTAGAATATCCAAGTTTCAATCATCGTTTCACAATTTGACTATGAGAAACAAATTCAAAAGCATTTATGTTAATAATGTTTTTTTTTATACCACTTCATACATAATATAGGTTTTTTCAACCATCTAAATGCCCATTTTACATACTTTTAAGAAACTAAATTGTTGAAAACTTGTGGTTTGATTTAAAATTATACCATAAAAAATAATTCACGTACACAATTCTATTTTGTTGTGTACAGTGAAGTAGAACAAACAACGTTTTATTTAAAACGTGGATGATAAAACCATATATCAAACATTTTATGAAATTAGTTATTTAACAAAAATTACACAACTCACGTTTTGATTAAGTGTCATCGGACTTACTGGTATATACTATATTGGTACATCAACACTAATTTTATTCGGATTTTGGTTTTAAGATACTCATTTTAAATTGTGAGTAAAAATATTTAAGTCACAATTAAAATACCTAATTTGATAATGTAATACAGAATATATCGTATATTTCAACACAAATCGGTGAAAATTTACTCTAAGACCAACTAAATGGCTAATTTATCTTATGAAAGCCTTTTAAAATGAATCATGTCATCATTTTGTGTAAAGTTTCAACGTGTAACGTTTAATTTGAATTACGATGTAAAGTTAGATTTTAATATAATAAACGTTATTCAAATCACCTGATAATAGTAATCGGAAAACATTGAATACAATTATTATTGTGCATTATGGTTAATCGGTGATATTATTTGATGTGGCCACATCAATCACATTTGATAATATGACTTTTACAACGAAATTTACATGACCATTTAATATTACCTAATGCAATTCATTTTTGAAACACTATCCTGAATATTTTTAAATTTTACTAAAAAACAACTAGTTTTTGATACTATAAGTCGAACAAAATATTCTTATACAAAACAAACATAGAAACACATAATATTTAATAATGTAAAATTTTTATAACCTGCGTGTTACATACTTATTAATTTAACTATTGTTAAAGGCTTATAGTTTATCTTGAATCATTATTTGGTACTTATAATTTATAGAATCCAATAATGGTTGAATGAAAGTATGTGTTGATTTATAGGTTCTCATTTGTGTAGGTACACAATATATAAATTATTGATTATAAATTATTAATCTACCGTATAAACTATCCAACGAAGATAGAGAAAATGTTTACCGAAAAAACATGTATAGTATAACAGCTTGATAATACAAATCAAAAATATAATATAACCCTCAGATAAGGGTTTTATAACTTTTAAATTACGTTCTACTGAGTAGGTTTAATCAATTAATAATCATTTACATATTTTAAAATGATTTGAAGGATTTATATCAAACAAAATTTATACTTTCAATGGGAACACGTCTAAAAATATCGTTAAAATACTTAACAGTTAACATTACCGACAATATAACTAACCATTTAAGTATTTTTTTAAGGTATACGAGTAAACATTTAATCTATTTTCCATAACAGAATAGCTCTGGAGTTTTCATTACTCGATATTATTGCAATGAATTGGTTAATATAAAATTTGTATTTTTGAGCGGAACGAAATTCATACGTTGTTTTTCTTAATAAACTTGTAAAAATTGAACAAGCTAAAACATATTTATTTCAAAAAATTGTCTTAATTTTTATACATAACTAAACAAACTTTAACTGCTCTATAATTATCCAACATAAATTTAAAAGCAAGATGAAATATTGCAAATATTATTTGAGTTCAAAGGTTATTTTGGAAAAAATGATTTAAAATGTAATATTTTTAAAGGTAAAACTTGGTTAAACAGACAACCTAAAATTAACGTATAAACTACAACTAAATATAATAGTAATTATCAAATTAAATAAGATTTTTATAAACGTATTTTACGGTTTAATCAAACATTTGTCTTAGAATATATGTTTTTAAGCATCAATTTTAAATAACAATAATTAAAATAGTACCTTACTATCAAGTTTGATTTTATTTTATAAAACACAAAACAACAACTAATGTACCACAATTAATTTCAAACAATTCTAAACATAATTGATTTCAACTAATAAGGCGTTAACCTGTCACTTAACTATATAATACAGTTATTATTTTGTTTTATATTTTTACATTAACTATCGTTTTACATTAATAAAAAAAACCATTTTTTTGCAAATAAATTCAGCTCGATTTCAAGCAAAAATAAACTTTGCGTTTGCCGTGTTCAACAGGTAAAATGTCCTTATTTACGTTATGAGTTCTAAGTTTTATATGTTACAAATAATATTTTAGCTCAACAGCTCTAAAAAAATTAGAATTTTAATATAATTCTCATGTATTTTTTAGACTATGTCAATAGCAATTATGTTGATAATAATAGGTAATATATTAATTTATTTTTTGCCATCCAATTCAAATGTTATGATAACATTATCTAGGGGGTATTCGTTAATTAAATTTTTATTTAATTTTATATAATCCAAAGAGGTTCACTATGGTAGGTACATATTTTTGCTCTTAAAAAAACAAGAGCTCTCTTATACGACCAGTGTACGCATAAAACATTGAAGTATTTCTTGAAATACAAAATAAACTTTGCTTCGTAATTTTTCGTTTTGTTATTTACGGGATGGTCTCAGATTCCCGTTTCTATAAATAATTAATGATAAAAACAAACGGGACATACAGAAATAAGAATCGATCGCAAAAATACATCGGTCCATTAGATATATGTTTTCAATTTTGTTCCTTCACTACAGTAATATTATGGTTGCTTTACATTTATTGGAAAAAAAAAAATAATTAAAACTAATTATTTGTAGTTCATTTATCGGTGAGTAAGACCGAACCTAAAACTACTTCAATGATAAATTAGGTATCGCATGTATTCGCATTGTATTTTAACGTTAAGTCCACGTTAAAAAGTTGAAGAAAATGTATGAATTCATTATTTTACCGGGATTTTGACTAGGACAAATAACGAGCATATTATTATTACTATTATTATTATTCAAGCAGTAGCTTTTTGTGCGTAGGTAATGTTAGAATTCTCTTCAAATTCATATAATTCACTCGGGTTTTAGTAATTATTTTTCTACAATGGTTATCATTACCGTTTTATGAAATACACCTCTCAATATATTTAAAATATACTCTGGAATAATTATTTACAAAAGTTGTTAGTATTCAATTAGGGGAATTCAAAGCTAGTTTTTTGGAGAAAAAAAATCTTGATTATATCTATAAGGGCTTGCGAAATCTCTAAATAATTAACGAAATTATTTATACTCTCTTTATTTCACGTCAATGATTTTTGAAGGAACGTATATAAATTTAAATCTTCAACTTCATAACATAATAGGCACTATTAAAAATACATATTGTTTGAGGTATATCAAATGACAATTTCATGTTATCATTTTTAATATTATGACATCCCATTTTAAGTGCAATTATTATTATGAATTCGACGTGCCTGAGTACGCCGATCTAAATAAATGTATTTCAAGTGAAAGTCTTTTTTTATGGAGCATATTATACGAAATTAATAAATCCTACAGCAGGCTACTACATATATACGTGTTTAAACGTTCGCTGTTCATTTTTTTTTTTTTTTTTTGTTATTTATAAATGGCGACACTAAACAATTATTAAAGCACTTGTGATTTATAGTAAACAAAGAAGTCAAACAAGAAACAAAACAAGAAATTAAATAAAATGCAAACAATTTTGTGGCAGGGTGATTTGCAAAACTTATATATATATATATATTAATCACAATTCTCTATATTACAGTGCAGTAAATATAACATTACACCTGTTGATCGTGTCTCGAAACTGTCAACTTGTTTCAACTCGTTTTGTTCACGCGTACGAATAATCTGGGGCTCGTCGAGATATGGTTTGTGGTTTATCGCGGGAAAACGTTTCGACGGCTGTCACGACTTTTCGCCGCCGAATTTCGACGGACGTACCGACAAATCGAACGTGACGAAGTGTTTAACTACGGGCTATCGAGCTTTCTGTCCCTGTTAACGTTAACTTTATTTTTTTGTATCTTTTATTTATTTTATATATATATATAAATAAGAACGGCTTTTAGAGTGGTCATGTAAAGCCGGCTGATCTTGTGGTAGTTTTGATTTGTCTTTTTTCCCCTCAAATAGCTCGCTCTATTTTAACGATTTATTGCAGGATATACCGACGTCAAACTGATACATATATATTTTATATATATATATATCATGGGGTTGCTCGACGTATTGATTAACATTTCTTTATTCCAAAGTAAATGCCATGACATCTGTGTTGGATATACTGCGGAGACATTGATCTTAAACTCGTTAAGCTATTTCTAAACCGAAATGTCTTGGCAAAATAATATTATATATTGAACTGACACACGTGCACCATAGTCGTGGCCTTACGAGGCTTTGCGATGACAAGTTCTGGACTTGTCGTAATGTCATTATAACCAGTAAAAACTGGTGTAACGTAAAAATCAAATATTCAAATTTTGAATAGTAAAAATATGCTGGAATAGTGAATAAAACCAAGCGTCTTAGACCACATATAAATATTATGTTTGCAATTAAACACGGTATTTAAATGATTATCAAAGAAAACCGTTAATAATTAACAACAAACACGGTTAGAAACAAAAACAACCGTTTAAGATTTTAAAAATTAACAATATTATATAAAATAATAAGACCTTCAAAATGTACCGACTATTTAAAATATCTATATGCTAAAATTAAATATACTATTTATATTTGGATGCGAATAAGTCTATGTTTTTTTTTTATATTATCTATGATAGATATAGAAGAAAAAGTATTTTTTTTCTGTATTAATTTTCACTTTGAACCAACTTATAAAATAATTACTGCAATATTCAAATTAATCAGAATGCGTTAATCGTGATTTTTATTTAAGTTGATTGTTTTTATATCATTTGTGCAGTCAAATCTAACATCAACTTTATTTTGTGTTATTTAGGAGAATGATGGTGTCAGTTTTCGTGTTCCAAAGTTTAAAAATGGTTGGAAATACTAATTGTGTTATGGTTGTTCCAAATTGAATGTCAATGATTTTTATTTTTTTTTTAACAATAATGTTCTATTTTAATAACAGCCGACAAATATTTATACAATAAATAAAATTAAGGAATATCAGTATTAAAACATAATCAATTTTGTTATATTCAATTTAGGTTTGTCTCATTAATCTTGTAATTAAAAAAAAAAATCATTTATACCAAGATCGTATGCGTTCAGCGCGTTTTATTGAACACACATTTTACTATAAGATACTACAAAAGTAAGATGCAACACATCCTAACAAATAGAAAATCGATACATGGGTCCATTACTGAATCAAAAATATTATTGCATTAGTTATATTTTATAATTATAATTTATTATGAAAATACTAATTGCTTATTTCAATTGTATACGATCCTTTTTACGAATATTTATGAAACGATTGATTAAAATATATATTTTACTGAATTACTAATTGACAACCATCATCATTAAAATAAGTTCTCGTTTGGTATCAAAATATGTTTAGCAATAAGATTTCGTACATAACATTTTTTAATTTATTGAACTATTTACGATTTTATTTTTAGTTATAGTTTTAATTTATTTTTTTAATTCAATATTTTAATAGCAAAAATATTACTAAAGTTCAAAGGCAATTGTTATTTATACGCTTAATTAATTATACATTAAGTATTGCGATATGGATTGAGCAGACACATTTTATTTTGACGAATAATTGTAATACCATAAAAAGTCTACTATTTATGGTTTAAACCAAGTTTTTTCTTTTTTATACAACGCGCTATATCTATTTATACACTTTTGAAAATAAATATGTAAATTACTTGAAAAAATATAAAATCTTAAAGTGTAAATTTTGGCAAACATTTTAATGACTTAATAATGTTTTATGGTTCAATGGTTTACTAATGACGACACTCGAGCCAAAAAAAATCAAGATGGGACGCCGACCCCAAATTGTTGGGGAAAAGGTGAAGGAGAAGTAAAAGAAGAAAACCACTTGGAAAAAAACAACTAAGTTTCAAAATTATGTTTCATTTGATATAAATCTGTCATACTGAAAAAGAAATAATTTTAGATGAATAAATACTTTATGTGGATCCAAAACTCCACATTAAATGTTGGGCCACTGTACTTTTTTTTTTCTAAATATCAAAATATATATTATTGAGTTATTGAATAGGTAGGTCATCATGTTCTTAATTAATATTATAGTCGGTAGAATGAAAAGTGGCCGCTGGCAAATATGTTAGCAGCGAGTTATTTTCGATTAACAGGGGTTCTCAAATTAAGTAACTGAATCGCAATCCGGAATACTACATCGGGCGGTAATGGACAATTAAATTTATACAATATAAAATATTGTTTGGTAATAATTTTGTCTTGAAAAAATTAAGAAATTTTTATTTATATAATTTATATAATTTTGATTTATTAACACATAATTAAAATTTTTAGATTAATTTTCATTTAGCCGGGCCCTCAAATCATCCGGGCCCCTATACTGCGGATCCAGTTGCCCCTCCCCCATGTGGTGGGCCTGGGTGGGTCACTGATTTGGATGCTGTATTACAGTAGATTTACATTAATTTGGAAAAAAAATTGGAAGTCTTGCAAAAATAACGATCTTGAGTGAGATTAGTGAGTTAATTTCGTTAACACAAACTATTTATTAAAAATTCAATATTCTATATACACTACTAAATATGGTTGAATGTTTTTAAATCTTTATTACGTAGCTTATGCTAATTTGATTTGTGTCAAATTTAATAAACTAAAACCGCAGCGGTTTACCTTAACACCGATATTTTGTTGTTTATTTATTAAACCTGAAATTCAGCCAAAAATAAGAAAATTATAAGAAACACAATAATTTGTAGAGTATGCGTTTTTATGACGTTTTATTTGTCCACAGTTATACGGTACATACTTTAAGTTTATAACGCAGCATTTTATTTCCTTTTTCGTATAATCGCAGCTCGTTATTCAACACTCATTCAGAAAAAACATTCAAGTGGTTTTTACATAAATTTTCTCGCAAACTCGATGTAGATGGTTTCAATTTTCAACTGACGTAATACCCTACGCATATTACCTACATAAGTCCTAGTTTTGAAATTGGCAATTTATGAGTTCACTGCAAGTATATATACACCTGCAATATATTCGATTTCAATTGAAGAGATTTTGAGATTGTCTATATATATTATATTATTATGGTACCACCAATATTTTACGATTTCAACAATTGAGTTCTATATTATTTTACTTGTTTCATTTAAATACGAAAACGCGCAAGTATCTCTCAAACGTTTATTTTTATTTAATTATTTTTATATTAACGCACTCACTTCATAAAAATAAAGATGTACAACAACCATAAAATTAAAATTTTTGCTACATTATTTGTATAAATTAATATAAATTTAAATATAAATATATTTAAATACATATTGAACCATTAAATAATATTTTAAAAATATGATAAACCGAATTTTCAGTAAATCAAAAAAAAAAAAAAAAAACGTTAACACTGAATCAGTGTCAGTTCCATGATTGACACTTTTTGATAAACACACCGCATGTTATTGGATTCAATTTCCGGTTTGCGAATCCCATCTGAATAAGTTCCGTTATATAGTCCAACATTATCATGTCTTACACAACATTATTTCATTTAATATAATTTTAATCATTAATTTATATTTTATTTTGTACGTATTCAGAGAAATACTACTCAAAAAAGAAAAATAATGAATAAAACCAAATCTTCTAGTACATCAGATACTGTGAATCATCGGTAAATTGTTGTGAAATTCCGTCTCTCAAGCATCAATACCAGAGAACAACATTTTATAAACATTAAAAATTTTGTTTTGATTTTATATGGTTTTTGTACAAATTTTGTTCATACATTTACACGAATAAGCTATTAAATTAGCGTGACGTGTCTATAATGTTTCAATTATTGTCATTGAGTCTAAAATTGATGTTAAATTCAGTTTCTTGTTAAACATTTTTATTCAGTGTGGCTTGAAAGACAAAACAAATTAGAATTGAAACAAAAAACGCATATTTCGCATCCAGCATATTTATTACTATTTAAATTCAGAGCAATTTAAAATACTCTTGTTTTTCTACCCACATGCACTGAATGAATGGTTTGAAAACTATATCTCATAATGTGTATACTCGTATAATATATTGTAATATAAACATATAATATATACACTATTTCAAATCTAAACTGAACGAAACTGGAGAGAGCTTGAAATCGAGAAATGAAATTTTACAATAATCATACCGAAAAATCTTATTGTATGTTTGAACATTTTTACAGGAAAGTTGCAAAAACCAACACAATTTAAGTTCGAATTAACGATTGTAGATTTTACCGGTTTTTGACAAGTGTGAAATTCGTATTCACGTTTAATAATATAAATGCATTTCCCTTACGTTTATTTTTTTACTGAAAAAAGATAATACTTACGAGCTTTGTCAAAGTCTTAACTCTCTTTTCATTAATATATGCGGCAAACGATTGAAAATCCGACAGCATTTTCGTATCACACTGCAGTTAAGTAAAATTATTGTGACTGGATTTCCTTACATCTCCTTTAATTTTATTTTCGCACTGAACGGTAAGTATACCATTTTCCGTTCTTTATCGCCCCTGAACCAAGGCCAATCGATCCGCTAAGAAATTCCCAAGAAGGTCCAAGTTTACATGCAACTCACCGATAGGTTACAATTTATTCGGTAAGAACACTGCAAATTATTAATACTATTTAAAATATAATTTGGTTCCTATACAAAAATTAAAACGTTTGTTTTCTTTAAAGATGACTGTATAATATCTAAATCGTTTAATATTATGTGGTGTTGCTAAAGGTTGCAAAATAACCATGTAGTCTCACCTTGTTACGGATTGTTTTTGTAAAATAACCATGCAAATACAAAACATACAAATACGTTACGAGTTAAATCAAGACTAATTTTAAAACTGTTTAAATTTACCGAATTTAGTTGTTTGGTATAAATAGATACACTTTTGAACATAACCTTCAAAGCGCATTGTTATGATGGTTTTTTTTTAAAAAACACTAAATGTACATCGTTAATGTAGTTGTGACCGTGTGGTTTTTTAACGCACTTATACTCGAAAACAATTGTTGTAGTTAACTAATGAAGAAATTGAAAAAAAAAAAAAAAATTGAATAATTCGATAAAAAAAAAATTTTAATTTGCAAATTTATTAAAAATAGTGAACTATTATTTTCATTGTATCGTAGGTTGCGTAACGCTGTTACCTATTTAGGTATATGACAATATATGTTAGACGATACGGTAGAACTATAGCATATTTTATTCATAGTAGAATCAATAATTTATTTCACATTATTTTATTCCATATTAATATGGAATAAAATAATGTGCACGATCACATATGTACGTAAAAATAATCTTATACAATCTTCCCCACATATTGAAATTTTCCGTATAAAAGCTATATGTAAAGTGCTGTGAATGAAAATAAGAATACTTTATAAACAATTGGAAGGTTACAACGAAAAAAAATAAATAAATAAGAGCCACGCCTCATACCTCTTACACCATAAGAAAATATTGAAAAATGAAATTCGTTTAAGATGTATATCAACTCACCCTAAGAATTTACGAGGTTTGTCGAGTACGGGGAAATAATATTATATTTAAAAAACCTTTTGTTGAAACTTATTATTTTTAGAAAACTCAGGATTCGAGCAGACAATGTGTTATGACGCTTAAAGGTATAATATCATACCGTAGGTTGCCATCAACTATCGTTCAAACCATTTCCCTTGGCTTTCAGCGTATTTCAGCTTAAAAAGACGAAATTTAAAATACGATTTCTCCTTTTTCGTCACAAACGCGCAACAATATAGTTTGTATTTTGATTGGAACTTTTTGCAATAACTCGAGGTATTATGCAGGATATTGACTTTTATATTTTATGACAATATGTTGAACATCAAATTAATGATTTTGCCAAAAATTTTAGGATGTATTTGGCTCTTAAATATTAGGCTATAACAAATATTATATTTGCACGTTTAATTAAATTTCCAAATTTCAGTTTCAATACATTCATAATATAATCATACAAAAAGCTACACAATAATATCTGCAAATTATTTAATAGAAAAAATAATTAACACAAATCATATATAGAATTAATTAATAATATTAAATCAATTTCCATCGTATTACATCCGAAGACTCCATGTAAGATGTAAATTTTCATCTATATACGTCGTTTGAGTGGAGGTGTTAATAAACACCAACCATAAAATTTACACGTACAACCAAAAACATTTTTCTTATAATATGTTTTACAGGTTTTTTTTCAAATATGCATCTCAAGGTTGCGGGAATATCAATCTTCAGGAAACCTTTAAATTGTCCACTTTTGCGATGTTTTGCACCACAGCAATTTTCCTTTTTTTTTTTTTCGATTTTCGGGTTTCTGATGGGGCTTTCCTCTCGGCTGGTGCAAAAAAAACCGTACTTTTGCATACCAATTTGTTTTGCAACGTATCGACCACGTATTTTGACGTATTTCCCAATACAACATGAGTAGAACCTAATTACCGAGTTTAAAGGCGGCTAAAAATCCGTGAAAATTCAAAGTACACATTGAGCACTTGAACATAAAATCATCTTCAAATTTAAAATGTGACAAGTAAAATATTTTAAAAAAAAAAACATTGCAATAAAAAGTGTGTAATTTCGATAGTATACCAAAAATTTCATCTTAATTATTATAACATAAAAGTATAACTTAAATTAAATCAATACAACTATTTTATTTCTTTGGGATTCGTTCATTGTGTTCGGTATAAAATTAAATTTTTTTTATTAAGTTAAATAAGATTTTGTTTTAAATATTAAATAAAACTATTAAACTAAAGTAAATAACACACTCAGACTTTATGATATAACTATAGTTTTTTTTGTTAGTATACTGTTTGAATTCTAAGTCATGGTGACAATTTCTCGCCTGTAATAGTTTATGCGTTTTAAGAAATAAAATCAAAGCTTCCAGTTCAATAAAACGGGATTCGGGAATTACGACCAAACGTTTTAGCAATCATAGGACGTTTTTGAAAAACTCTATTTTCCATTAAATTTTAATAATAAAACAATAAATATTATGTTAAATTGTAATGTGAATAACTTTAAGTATAATATAATGTAATATAACATTGTGTATATTGGAACTATATATGCTCAAGCATAGAAAAGGAATAAAGCGTTCATTTCTTTTCTTTCGTTCCTTTTTTTGTTTGTAACAATCGGGCAGAAAGCACCTAAGCAGTAATAATTGTAAAAAAATAAATATAATTTTTGATGAATATATTATTGAATAAAACATGACAACTATTGTTCTGATAGTTCTGAAAAATTGATTTTGTTCTTTCATCCTCGTATCGAATATGGTTGGATTTGGCTGATTTATTTTAAGTTCTGCATAATTTAAATTTGAATTTTCCGTATTTTCTCATACTATTCCCTATTCAATTCTATATTTTGTTTAAACAATTTTAATCTATAGTAAGCAAATATACTAATATTTTCCTACTCATTTACAATATTATATATTAACTATTTGCACAGCGTCATAAAATGTATTATTGTATTATTTTAAAAGTGGGGCGAATAACTAATTTATTTTTTCATAGCCACGTACAAATTGTATGTTGAAAAAAATTAATTTTTAAGTCTATTATTCTTTAGTTTTAACTGTCAAACAATTAAAACACTCCAGATGAAATTCATTACAATATGTAAATACTTACTCATAATTTCAACTGGTAATTGTCAGTACCATAAAATATATTACAACTGTTCCTTTTTATCTTTCCTGTAGAACGAAAAATATTTTATGATTTATAATGAAGTTTTTAATGGTTATAAATTTGATATACAGCAACTTACTTTTTTTAGGATTTTATTTGTCTTAAAATTCAAAGCATTTACATTTCAATATTGTTTATTCCCATAGTTATATATAAATTTTTTCAAAACGCGTATGTTAAATGGGTTTTTGCCATAGGAAATTGCAAGTGGACTCAAAATAAAATACCTATAGTTCATGAACGATTCAAATAGCATTTCGTCAAAAAAAAATTTGCACTAAAGAACTTATCTTAGGAATATAATATAATGTCACCTACGTATATTCCTAGAGTAAAATAATACATACCTATCTTTGAAAATATAACTATAAAAACCAGAGAAATCCATACGCTTCTTTACTTTTAATTATATACATTTATTTTTTTTTTTAATACGCCAGTGCAATGATCCCGAATTCCAAATGAGATGCTCCTTAGTAACTTTCATGTAGTCGTAATTCATCATTTTTGCGTAACGGAACTAGTTTATTATGAGTATATAAGTGTATTGATTTCATTCTATTTCGAGAAACAAAAATTTGATTTATCCAGCATAATATTACAGTTATAGTACACCCACACGAAGGTGTACTCGAAAAATAAACGCATACGAAACACCATGTGTTGCGTATAACGTATTTCAAAATTAATTGCTTATTTCCATTTATAAGCAAACAATTTATTCGGGTTAAAGCCCTGTATCATATTTTTGTTATGCACACAATATACGTATTGCATCTCGAGTTAAGCGATTCGAGCTCCGTCTATGGCGCGTATAATAAAACAAACACGTGCAGCACAAAAACAACACGCACGAAAGTCATTCCGAGCCATAAATCATAATTACGCACGAAACCCTGGTAAATTCAAATAGACAATAATAATATAATAGTAGAAAAATATATCATGCAAAGTCGAAGCCAAAAGTACCTAACTATTTAACTTAAAATCGGGCTAAGATTTTGATAATATAAAAAATCCCGTTTAAAAAATGTACATTTAAGTTCTGACTTTTACACTAGTACCTATTATATATGGAAATAAAAAAAAAAAAAAAATGTAGTTTTTCTGAAACTGCTAGTAATTGTGCATCAGTAAACACCGAAGAAAACTTGAGAGGGATACGACAATATAGAGTAACTACAGTATAAATAATTCAATAAAAGACGTGAAAAATATGAATAACCTTAAACTTTTTTGCACACGAATGTGTGTTTGTTGATTAAAAGAAAAACAATTAAACGCATGAGATGGATAACCGTGTACTCTACAATTGTTTTTTTTTTTTTTTTTTTGTATAGTTAATAATAATTTTTGTAGTTAATAGAAAACTTGTATGCAAATATGAAAGATTCGTCTACGTTTGCATTGTGTTCAATTCTATAGTAGATACAATTTCAAATTGAGAAAGAAAGTTTTTTAAGATAATAAAATCTTAGCACGACGTGCCCGACGCCGTTAAGAAAATAAAAACTTTATTAAATTCGTATACGGAGAACGACTTGTTTGAAAACATAGTGAACCTAAATTCCTCTTTCGGTTTTTGGCGTAAGTACTATTTTTTGTTCGAGCGAAACAAACTATAAGCTCCATCAAAATTTACAATCTCACCAGCAATGTTCAACAAGCAAAAGTACGCCATGTGCGTTATTATCAAATGTGCATGTGTCACAAAAAGTTGGACCACACGCGTAAAATTTATACGTGGGTGGCTTAAAACTATATAGTCGTAATACAAAAAGTTCTTGTTGAATTTAAATTAGGGGTTCCTGATTCATGAAGAAACTTTTCCAAAGCTGTATTATCCTTGTATTCATTATTAGCGCGTTAAATTTTAAAAATCCGCAAGGTATAATGTAAAAATGATAGTAAATTTTAGGTCTGATGAGAAATTTGTTGATGAGCAGCGACTATACGTTTTGGAGTGTGTCGTCACAGCTTTGGACTTGTTTGATACGAAATCGGTAAAAAATGGATTTCTCGCAAAAATTACATTAACAACAATTGTGTTCGCCTTTACTTAAGTTTCAACGTTCAACACAATGCGTTAATTTCAAAGTACCTATTGGTTATATTCGACAAAATTATAGCTCTGAAACAGTTTAAGACTTGATTTACTATTGCGATCGTTCGCGTGCTTCGTGCGTGATTCATACTTAAAACTCGAATCCAAAACAAGTCATAATAATACACAGGAACATAGCCATGCGTTATGGCAAAACTGTAAAAATTCTTTAGGAGGTTGAATTTTTTTTTTTTTTTTTTTTGTCCAATAAAGGAAGAATGAATTCTCTAGGAACTTTATCAAGAACGATTCGTTTTTTTTTTTAGAAGTTTGTTTGATTGTTTTTATTTTTTCGGATGAGAGCTTAATCCGGGATTGATTAGTACCTATATAACCCCGAAAAGTGAAAACTGTCAACGTCGCCACCCTGTTCCCGCGGTAATATAATAATCACGCTTTTGAGCAGAAATCTGCACGCCCGCATTACTGCGGGCTTTTAAAATATAAATGTCACACAAGCGTGGTATAATAATTCACAAACTCCGGGTGACCGGTGTGTGCGCGCGCGGATACCGCACGTTTGCTCGGCTCTTCGCGGTGCGTACTACCACTCTACCTACCGCAACAAACCTTCCAAAGTTATATACGACCCTCGGAATATGTTTGTAAATATTTACGATAATAATAATAATAATAATAATATGATATATTTATGGAAAATTGAGTGTCTACCGTCAAACGTCAAGGCGACCGTGGCCTGTCCGTGTCATCGTTGTTTCAGACCCATTTCAAACAGATATTCGGACATTTTTAACTTATCATCGCGAGACCGCGACAAAGTATAGACACGTCGTGTACACACAGTTATATATATATATAAAATACACTTGCGCAATAAATCACTGTAGATTTTGTAACAGTACGTTATAATAACTTGTTTCAATGTTCTACAAACTCGATTCACATTTTTCGATCGTACGATATATCTATTGATCTAGAGTCTAGATTGAGTCTAGATTCTAGACAAGAGGTGTATGGAAGTATTCGTTATGTTTCGGTACTCCACAAAATTATATAGATTTCATCAAGATGTGTAGACGACTATTTTTAAAGAAAATATCAACAAATATGGTGTCGGAAACTTTTGAAGTAACCCTCGCCAAGGAAAAGCATTATCACCAATTCTGTTCAATTACCTATTGACCTTCAATGAGTACTTAGAACATCCAACGAAAAGCGAAAATAAAAGTGGGTGGAACTGAAGTACCTGATTCTTTTCTACTTGGGTGATTGTGGTCGTCCTAGGGAATTGCAAAAACGAGGTGGAGCAAGCCACAAGAAAATTTTTGAAAGCGTGCCATAGTATGGAAGTTAATCGAGGAAAAACTAAATATACATTATGTGTATATATTATCATGGAACGACAGTGATGACTCAAGTTTACAGGTACCTAGATTCATATTTATTTGAGAATGTATCATCTTATAAAATAAATTTAGGTATAAACAACAGGAATAATACGTAGATACCCGAAAGAATAAAAGAACGAGTGGCTAGCGCGAACAGATGTTATTACAGTTTACTAAAATACTATGCAAGTCAAAGTTACGATCGATAGAATTGAATTTAACTCTATGAGCAAGTTAAGAGAAAAAACCCCAGACCAAAATATAAAAATATCCCTTTCTGCTAATGATTCGGCTAATTTCAATGATATGAACCAGTCGGCAATCTATAATAATAAGTTCAGTATAATATATCCATTTATACAACAATACATTAAAGATGAATTCAGAACTTTTTACAAAGTTTCATAGTTAATTTTTACTTCAAATATAGTACTCGGATTTCATAGTATCTAGAACATATAATTAGTTATGACAATTCAATGCATGGTATTTAATTTAATTTTAGTCCAGTGAAAGTATACTATACGCAGTAAACAAAACCATTTTTCCCGAATTATTCATCAAATTCTTACTCCGAAACGTATTTCTTTTATCAAAGGAATATCAAATACGAAAACATAATACACCAGTTTTAAAATATTCCAGGAAAATGTTTTGAATTGAAATGGAACTGCGTTTGATGTACTCAACCAAAATGAATTGTAACATTGACCTGTAGGCTTATACAAGAAGGTTTATTTGATGAATGTCGTTTATTTACTTTTATTTTCAACAGTTTCAGTTAGCAAAGTATCATAACGAACATAATAAGAACTATATATTTTTATTTGTCTTCTTTAGATTCCGCGTAAGAGTATTGAGTGAGTATTTTATTTCCACAAAACTATCTATACGAATCGAAAATTGACCAAAAATTATGTCATTTTTTCTATTGTCTAAGTTATAAATTATTTAAAACTTTATAATATATTAAATAAATTAGAACTTATAAAATAATAGTAAATTATAGTTGTTCAAAACTCTCAATTCATACTTTAAATCTGTTATCTTTGTTTCGAATCCTATATGTACAGTTTACTCGATATCTTATTTTCATGATATTTGATTTAACATCAATACAATCAAGTTTTAAAATATTATACAAATTGTATAAAGTCATCAGTCAATCGTGAGTCACAACAACGAAACTATTTCTATTTGTCTAGCTTTTTAGACAAAAATACATAAAATAAACTTCAATAGATTTCACATTATCTTTTCAATTATGTCTTTGAATTGTAAATTCAAGATAAATAACAATACGTTCCAAAGATAATTACAACATTTATTGTGTTAAACATATTGTAATTTGTATTAATTAAATAAAGATTTTTAAATCCGTTTGTAAATTTGCCTACATACGATCCATAAATAATTTACTTATGTTTCAAATTAATTCTATTATAAAAAAGACTATACCGATATCCAATGTTGATACTTATAATAAAATAATGAAAATACTAAATTGTATAAGAACAATGATGAGATACTTAAACAAAGTAGTATTTGTATCTTAATTATCAATAAATAATAATTATTTCATAAAATGTATAATTTAATATTTTAAAATCATTAAATTTATGAACTTAACGCAATAAAAACACACATTTTTTTTATTTTAATGTGATTTGATCTTATAAGCTAAAAATTTTTTAGAATCAAAAAATTATAACGTCCTTCTTAACATCAATAATTTTTTTAAAACGCGTAATAATTTATGATTTTAGTGTTGGAAAAACACATAATTTAAATCAGATAGTAAAAAATATACATTTTGTCTAGACTCTAAATCAAACATAGTGCAAAAAAAAAAAGTGGAAAAACTTCTAAAGGTGTGTCTCTTAATAGTTAAATAATTTATATTTTCCAGATGTGACTAAAATATAAAGCATAATATTTGTTTCAATTATCTACAAATTTTCAACGTTGACAAGCATATAATATTTAGAAAATATGTAATCTTAATAACCATATCCGAATAAATTTAGAAAAAATAATTGTAAAATCAAACAAAAAGGAAAAGCAGTTTTCTTTTTCGGTGGATTTTCATTAATTTTTATTCTCATAATATTATGAAGAAACATCTTACATTTAAATTACAGCCACCTCTAAATTATTCATAACGCTGATAATATTTGTATCGCAAAAAAAGTCGTATTTAGTTTTTAAAATGTTTGATTAGCACTAATTTATTAATTATTAACACTTGTACCATTGATAAATTTGCATTTGCTTAAATGAGACAAAAATATTACTTTACAGTATTTTTACTTGAAATTACAATAAAGCTATCTATTTTCCCCGAAGACTTGGGGATTTTTCAATGAAAAAATCATAAATATTAGATTCATAATATTAGATAAATTATAAATTCAAATAAGTATAATAACAGATGAAAAACTTATCTTTCACCCAAACAGAACTATGAGAATGATAAAAGTGTACCTAAAAATCAGGATGGCCATAGTATTTTGTTATCTGCAGTTTGTAACCACTATTTGTGTTTTGATTTTCATACTGGCTGATCTTAAATAATCTTCTCTAAATTTTAAGATGTGAGGGTAGAAACACATCAATTAGAAGAACGCAACATCGACAGTAAAACTTATAAATGATTTTGTGAAAAACGTTTTTACGAATTTCATACATAGATACTTAGGCAGAAATTCATTATAAAAAATTTAACATTATAAAATTCAAATTTAAAATTTGTTTCGTACTAGTATTAGTTTTTAAGTATGCACAATCTTGTGGTTTGAACATTTTCAGTGTAATACTCTTCCGCGCGTACCAATTTCAAGATTATTCACAATATTTGGATTTTCACGAAACTTAAACTTAAATGAGAGTTTTAACTGTGTCTTTATATTTTTCATGTTTTCATGATTTCTTTTCATGCAGAAGGTAACATTTTGTACGACTTCTTTACATTTTGGTACCATTAGTTCATTATTATATACAGTTGAATAATTACAAAAATGGCTTGATTATATGGTCATTTTACAAGCGAATTTTATAGGTGTGTACCTACATTAATAACGAAAACCCGATTGTCTTACCCAACGAAATGTTGTCATTTTTACAATTAAAAAAAAACTAGTTTAAAAATTTTTAAAAACTAAAACCGTTAGCGTTTTTTCCGCAAAACAGATTTTGTGCGTGCGTTTTTGATCAATAAAAAAAATAATACTCGTTATCATAGCTCACGCACACAAATGACCATCACACAAACACACATAAAATGTAGTATGAATAAGTTTTGCTTACACAAAACTTGGAAAAAATTTTTTTTATTGCATGGGGTGCCTTTGATTTTATGAGACGCCTATTAATAAATGCATTCTATGAAACCTAAAGCTAAATTTAAAAAAGGTTAACCTTTAGTTTGCTAAAAAAAGACCCGCACATATTTTTTCCAAAACTAAATGCGTGGCACAAAAATGAGACAAAATAGTAACACTTCCACATATATCCCAAGCATTGCTCCTACATAAGTATAGTTGGTACCCCAAATGTGACATTTAAGATGGATGATTTATTTTTATTTTTTTTATGGTAGGTAAGTAATTGTGAAAAATTTTTTATAAAGTCAATACGCATGGACAACCATAAATTTTAAATTATGTTTCGTTTGAAAAGTTTTACCTGGTTAGTAGTTACAAATATATTTGCTTGTTATAGGTTTCAGGGCCCAATTTATGAAACACAGTTGAAGTGTCCTGGTGCAATGCATCCACATTAAATACACCACTGGACCCATGAACTAGAAAGCTTGAAAAAAAAATAATCGGATCTTCGTGGTTGGACGATATAGCCACAAAAAAACGGCTGATTTTCATGATGGCCATTTTGGAACTTAACGTACAAAAATGTCCCAGAATTCTACGACAAAGTCGGTGTTAAGGCATCTACATTAGTGTACGATTGTTGGTCTGTTAACACTTTTAGCAAACGATATACAGTTAAACCTTTCGTTTAACTGTTTGCAGATATTAGATAACGGCTATATTATGTGTACAGCACACACTCATTTACACATTTTCTTGTTAAAAGGCTCTAAAAGAGTACCACGTGAAAACGTTAACGAGATTTTTATTAGGTTTTACGGTTTTGCGGATGCGGCGATGAAGATTTTTCCCGCATGTGTTGTTCGCTGAAAACTCGTTTATGACTCGTACTCTGTTTTTTTCTCTTTCATCGGTTAATTTATCTCCTGTATATATTTTTTCGTCGCAAACAAAAGAGATTTTGTTGAGCGCTGCTACGTAAAAACCGACAGAACTATAATAAATTCGTTTTCGTGTATCAACACGACTCGGACGCTATCGACGTGATGACCGTTAAAAATATTTTGATCCGGTGAGAAAGAGGAAGCGATTTCATGTGAAAATCTTTATATACATTATAGAGTTTTTGATTTGTATTAATCATACGAAAATAATTTATGCAAATAAATAGATATTATAATTGATTTTGTTTTTTTGTTTTTTCAACATTGTTTTTTGTGTACTTATTGGACCAAAGTGAAATATCCGTATTGCCAAATATAATATTTAATAAGTCTGCGGCTAAATAATTTTTGAAAATTTTCCATAACAACATAATTACAATTTTTAAACAATGGATTTGATAAAAATATAATTTTAAGATGTTTATTCGATGTACTCACCTAATAACTTTAAATTTTAAGTACCTATTACACAGAATAGATAAAATCTATATTATTTCATCTATTTGATGATACAGTGTCCATAGTGTTATGCAATTATAAGGTATTTGTATTTTTAATTCTGAGCGAAACGAGGAAGCAATTGATTTCAAAAAGATGTATTGTATTTTTATTTGTTTATGTATTTATTAATTTTTTTTGATTTTTTGTTAGTGTCTCGCATAATTTTTTGTTTTAAGCTGTTCATAATATTTATATTTCAACCAAATTTCAAAAATAAAAAATATTTGCAAGAGATAATCTCTCCATAAAATAATAATAATTTTACGAATTAGTATTGTTTATGTCCAAGTAATTGTTCATAGTTTTGATGGCCAGTAAGCTGGTTTCGATGAATGAGAATCAGGCATCCGAGCCTTTCAACGAAATCAGCGTTTTCATATTATTATGCTAGATAACAAGTGACACGCATCGTGTGGATCGTAATCGCCCAAATGTGAATAATAAATATACTGTAAACAAAACAAACATTATTATTATCACATTTACTAAGGAACCTATGAGTAAAAAAAAGCATGAAATGTTGTAAAAATGTGTTTTCTTCGTTCCGAAAGAGAATTTTTCAATATAATATTAGTACTTCAGATTTAATTTGAAACACCACAATTTATCAATAAATGTAACTGTTTTTGAAAATGTGATTTTAAAGCACTTAAAACTTATTAATTTATTTGATTTTCTCTTTCCTTGACGCATTTCAAAATTCATAAAAAATTTTATCATTGCTGCACAGTATACTCTGCACACGGGAACAATAACAGAAATTTTTTAGACGTAAAAAGACAGAATATTGACAAGTTTAAATAAAATTATAAGTTTTGACGTGTATAAAAAATCGTTTTGATCAACGTTTATAGGAAAAACATGATGAATTTTAGTAATAATTGTATACATAAAATAAAATGATAAACGATAAGGGATCATTTTTCTCTAACTATTTACTATATCCATGTCTAACGTGCGCAAATTGTGCGGCTTGTCATAAAGTATAAGCAGACAAATGGTATTTTTATCCGCCGTAGAAAAAATCACATTTACTTCCGTTTGTATTTTATAGTAGGTAAACCAAAAACAATACATTAGACAATATAACTATTTATCAAATTTCTATTTTCTAATTACAAATCATATTTATCTAACATTAAAACAAACGAGTTTGTAAATCATCTATTCCTCAACAATAAGAACATCAATATTTAAATGATTTGGCAACAATATTTTATCCCTTTGTAGAGAAAGCATTCATACTACAACCATGTTATATTCAAACCACATTCCATAATATGTAGGTACATATTGTAGTACTATTATTATAACTTTATATAGGTACATACTCAATATAAATATGGTATACAAAGTTAATTATACTTATTAATCAAATAAAACTGCATACGCATCTATTGAAGTAACTATCAAAAAAGTATCTTAAGTATCTTAAGGGGAAATATGCTATCATTTTTTTTTTTTTTTTTTTTTATTGCTAAAATGGTATTATTAAGTATACCTATTGTTAATACTAGGCTTACGAAGACTCTAAAATATATTTTATTTATTTTTTAGGAAGTTAAAACAGTTTAAAAATTGAAATTTTTATTTTAAGTTTTTACTAACTAGTTTAAGTTTTGTAGTCAGAAGTCTGTAACTTTTAATTGTATAATTTATACATATTTCTTGATATACTGTCGTTGGTCAATTTTTAAAATTTAATTTTTTTTTTTAAGTTATTAAGGTTTAAAATTGACCTAGTTGTTGAAAATTAAATTTTATGAATATTTTTTTTGATCGTCAAAATTCCACAACAAAAACTCAATGTCAGTATACAGATATTACAATTCTGAGTCGTAATCATTTTTGAAAACCAAAATTAGTTGGTTATTGTTCCATTTGTTAAGGAACTAAAATTCCCAACAAACATGGCCTACTGCTATAGAAATACAGTAGGTATAGAACGCGTTCTGGCGGAATTTGATAGTAACTGTTTCGGATAATCCTCTTAATTGTTTTTGTATGTGTATAAGTATAATATTTAAATTCTTACTGGTATTTTATTTGTCCAAAGTTTAAAATTTTCATGAAAAAAAATATTTTAAAATAGTTTAAATAATTGACACGAAAGTGGAGTAAGTAACTAATTTGAGTGCGCTTATATAATTTGTATTAAATATTATCTATTCTGGTCAAACTGAGAGTTACATCCTCATTAAATTGTAAATTTAAGAGTCTTATATTTAGCTGATAAAGCGTTAAAGTTATTAGAAACTTGTATTGTGTTTGAACATAGTTAGTCAAATAACTTTGTACGAATTTCAATAAAACAATTTTTAAGAGTTTTTTCAAAAAATAAAACAATTTATAACTATACAACATCGATGTATATTAAACGTCTATAAAATATAGAAAATTGTTTTTATTTTAAATTTTTCAACTTAGTATAGGGAAATATTATGTTGTTTTAAAGTTTCTACACTGAAAATTACATGTTTTACAAAAAATTTCTACATTTGATCCTTTACAATCATTCAAAAAGCATTATATTGTATTTTAAACGGATTGATCTGTGAACATTTTAAACACATGAAATTAAAAATTTTTGTTTTTGAATAATATTTTTAAAAATGTTGGGCATAACAACCTATATTTTTTGAAGTAATTACTATAAATTATAATATATAATACAAAACCATATTGAATCGAATTTATTTAAAAAATAACTGATGACGGAAATCGTTTTAATCGTAAAACGAATCTGCTGCATTTACTGCTTTAATTAAAAAAAAAATAAAAACATTATTACCCTATGATTTTGTAAAATATTTCGAAAAGAAATGAAGAAAATCATAATGAAAGATCCACGTCTAATAATTATTACAAATATGGTTACATATTATATTATATTATTATCGTTGTCTTCAAAGCACACACGTATATAAAGTATGTTATGGAATTGTGTTCCAAATCGAAATTCTCGAATGGACTTTTTCACGAAAGTTTGTGAACACGAAACCCTTTTTTCCGACTGTTATTTTTTCCGAAATTAAAAATTTAAATTTATTAAAGTTTTGTCAGCGATACTATAATGACGATGAGCTAATAATATAATAAATATTATACTAGCCAGTAGGGTTAAAAGTTATAATTATACGCAATGGCTTTTTAAGAGCCATATAATATGATATATGCATTAACAAACTAGAGTCTCCGAAAACGCGGTACACAAAAATGGAGGTTGTTTTTCGTCTCTTTACTTACCGAATAACTTAATGATTTTACATTTTATATAATCATGTTAATTTAAATACATTTGTGCCACACATTAAAAAAAAAAAAACATTTTTAGTATAAATTAAATTTATTACACATACAACGTTTCTTTACTATATTTTATCAAACAAAGTCTGTAAAATATTGAAGATTTTTAACAATAAGTTTTTTATTTGTATCATGATTTATACATTTTATAATTTCAAATTTTTACACTGGCATTTATTATTTTATTACTTACTGTATTCATTTATTATAATTTTTAACAATAACCGTTTCGGGGAAAAGTACATTAGGGAATTTTGATTCGGGAAGAATACCGGGAGTATGAAATTTTTGATAAACACTCGCAGTTGTATAGTAACCGAACTCTACTTTAGTGTGTGGTGTTATTTTTTTCGTACATACAAATTGAGTAGGTAGTACGTATTGTTATAGTGTATGCGCGGTATGCCTACCTGTATAGCTCACGGATTACATGTTTGTGCCTTTTTGTGAAATAAATAATACGTGTGATTTAAAAACGAGACGTTATTTACCCGTCGGATAGAGATTAAAGTATTTAAATATTATTTTCCTAAAACGCTGAGTAATTTATAATACATACTTTTTACTTAGGTATATTGTAACAAATGAACCTTATCGGTACTCGAAAATAACGGAAAATAAAAGAAAAATAACCGAAATGTTTACTACACAAAAAAAAAAAAAAAAAAAAGAGTTTGAAATTTAATTAATTTCCTCATTGAATGGGTGTATTGATTAATGTATTGTTAATAAGTTTGTATAATATACGTGTATAAATATTGTCTGAATATAAAGTGTTCTGCAGAGCAAAAAACGAAGTTGATAATGATAATAAATTATAAGAAAAATGTTTTGTAAACGTAACAAATAATAACAATAATAATAATAATAATGATTTTATATACTGTTATTTTTATTTTTCGTTTAAAGTATACGTATAAACTATTAAAATCGATGACTAACAATAAAAACAATATTTGTATTCTTCTGTTTTTTTTAAAACCATGTGTTTTTACGAAAGTAAAAAAAAGATTCGATTTGTTTACGCTTACGTACATCGATTGGCGTTTACATGGTAATTTTTGAACGTCAAACAAGAACAATCGCTCGTACAATTTTTGAAAACGACGATTTTCCGTTATGCAGTGATTTACAAATAAAATCATTACGTTTCAGGTATAATTCCAAAAGTATTAATTGATTTAGAATATGAAGTATTACTGAAAGACAATAATATATATATATATACATATATATATATATTATATTACCTAAATATATATATATATATATATATATATTTAGGTCTATGGCAGCATTTAACAAAACAAATTACAAATGTTCACCATACAATATCCTTAAATTACTGTTACAACTTATAACTTATAACGCGTTTAATTTACCTACGTAACCTGCGTGGTCGCAGTAGGTAAAAGTGCATTTTATTAAAAATTACTTTTCTACAACTTAAAAGTCCCAATTAAAAATACTTACAGTAATTACTTTTGTTCTATGTAATTCCTCACTGCTTGGCGCCAATATTATATTATTTAACAATTGAACTTCTTTGGACTTGACAATGATATATTCATTATCTCTAGTTTCAGTCGTTTACCGTGTATTATTATTATTGTTACGTGTTAAAACTATACTTCTGTGCACATATTGGGCTCACACCCAATAAAAAAAATAAACAAAAGAAAGGAAAGAAAGAAAGGGAGTAAATTTGAGATCGTGTGAGAAGTTGTTTGGCTTAGCGATTACGCTTTGAAGTGGGTCACTTCTTTGAGTAGGCCAATGATTCAGAAGTTGGGGTTCAAACTTGCTATTTAATAATTTATGAATACAATGATATATCAGTGCATTCAAAAAGGCGATTCTGAGTGAACTCAGTAATCTATACGTCCTAGTAAAAGCCAAAAATAACAATAAATATCAGCTACGTATCACAACCAGATAAAAACCATCACGGGCTACCCCTTGGAGGATGCCCTTAGGTTGGGTTGAAAATTGCAAGCGCTGGAAGGAGATTGTTGCCAATATCAATTGAAAGGTCATCTAAATTCCGTTTTTGGAATATGGACTTAAGAAGAAGGCATATCGCAAATAATATATAAGTATACAAGTAATATCAGTTATATTACAATAACTTTACGACCTGAATGCGACTTTTAAGGTACTTAATCGCTACACCAAACAGCCTCGATAGCATACGAAGCGTATGAGTTCGTGGAAGAGAGTACCTATAATATAAATTATTAGATTATATTTAATTTAAAAAGTTTAAATTTTTTCATCAATATATGATATGAATAAAACCACAACATATTTATGGTAGGTATATAATACTCATAAACGAACACCATGCATGTAAATATGTTCGATTTCTTAAAAAATCGGAAGTAATAACTTCTATACTGTTTGTCAAATATACACAAACGATAGAATACAATGCACGTGCGTTTTATAAACATAAGGTTATTCTAGTACCTATGTACTATATCGGTTTGTTTCAGTCAATTTAACGCATATAAGATGGTCCCTAACTATACGATAGTAAAAAATATAGATATTAGTCTTATAATAATCGACTATAAAAGATTTTTGTTTAATATCAGATTTCAACGTAAAAAGCATGTAAGTATTCATCGGCAAGAATAATACTGTTTTTTGTTAGTATTAAATGTTATAGAGGTATAATTTTACTTAATACAGTTAATTCTTGTGTACATAATAGCAAGATAATACTGATTTAGGTAAAAAAAAATTAATTTAAAGAGCGTGGAGTGGGTTTTTATTTTAAAAAGTTTAATACCTATACACTCGTTCAAACAATTTTTATTAAAATCTTAGTGTCTTGAACCGACTTTTTCCGGGTTAATAAGTATTCCTGCAGGAAATATTTTGGGTATCATATTATTTCTTTTTTTTTTTTTTTTGTTCCTATATCATACTCGTACCAAAGCATTAACTAATTAAAAAGTTAATGTTAAGTTAAAAAGCTAATTCTTCTTTAACTTTTTAACTTAACTAGTTAATTATAATTGTTTTTAACTTAGTAACTTATTCAGTTAAAAATTTTATTGCAATAATTCAACATTTTATAATTAATACTTACTTATCATTGTTGCAAATTTACCTATGTTTATTTTTATATATTTTTGTCATCAAGCAAAACCAAAAACCAAAACTAATTCATTGACTTTTTTTATTTTGATCATTTATTTTCCTAACTATTTAGGTAAGTTAAATGTACTATATACTATAGATTTATGACTTGTGAATATATTAGTAAAAAAAAATAATGATTAATTTTTTTTAACTAAATTAAGTTTATTTAATTTTCTATCTAAATTTTAACTAATCTAGTTAATTGTTTTTATTGTAAACTTTAAATTTTTAACTGAAGGATTTTTAATTGAACTAATAATTGCGGTTAATTTTTTTCACTAACTTGCCCCATATATTACTCTCTTAAGGGATAATTTTTTTTTTTAAAGAATCCTATAGTCTTTCCTTTCACGTACGTTTTGAATTCATATCAATACAAAATTTTATTCAAACCTATACAGAGATTTAACCATAAAAACTTAACGGGCATGCAGCATACAAAGCAAAAAATTTAGCATTTATTAGAATTCTTATGGGCGAATTTTATGGATATTATTAACAGTGATCATCCAGAAGGGTGCAGTACACTATGCCTATATTATATGGTAAGTGTCAATCGATGGGTGCCTTAAAAGATTAAGGCGTGTTGAAATTTTAAAAGTAATAAAATTAACCTTATATGGTGCATTTGCTAAGTGTTAAGAAAATTTTAAAATTAAATTCGCTTTATACAATGATTAAATTACAAATAATCCCATCATATCAAAACTCTTGTCATGGAAAAACTGACCAAATTTATACAGTTATAGCTTAAACAATTTCGGCTTGGCAATGACGGTTAAAATACTAAATGATCCAACACAACCACTCCGTGGACTAAAGAAACAATAGAATATTATAGAAACAATACTATAATGCCTCCACCCCAAATCAAAACGTTTTCAGAAAATGGTATGTATTATGGTGAACAAAAAGTTGGGAGGAAGACAACGGGGAAGAAGATAATTTGTTAATTAATATTAAAACAGTACACAATGTTAAATGACTTATGCATTATTTTCACAAATATTTGTATTTTATTTGTTATAAAATTAAATGTGCAATTATATTATCGTGTTGTTATACCTTAATTGTACACATTTGTACTACATATAAAAAAATATGCAAATTTACGCAACAAAAATGTTTCTTATTTAGAATCAACGTATCTTAAAACTAATTTGTATCAAACCAGAATTTGAATATGCATTATTGAAACAAACGCATTAAGTTCCGAGTCTTAAGAGTATTATAAAATGTGTCCTTTTACATAACAATTCTTATTGACCATAATATTATCGACACGTGTTTTCCAGGAGAGTTTCCGTTCGCTCCAGTGTACTGTCTAGCGTGGATATGCCTGGACGTGCTGTTCTGCACGGCTAGCATCATGCACTTGTGCACCATCAGCGTGGACCGGTACCTGAGTCTGAGGTATCCGATGAAGTTCGGCCGAAACAAAACGCGGAGAAGAGTGATACTGAAAATCGTGTTCGTGTGGCTTCTGTCGATAGCGATGAGTTTACCACTGAGCCTCATGTACTCGAAGGTTAGTCTAAATTTAATCACTACGATTTTGATTCTGAGTGAAACGAGAATGTATTGGTTTTCACATGACAAGTATTTTTTATTTATTTTTTTTTTTTTTACCACTATGTAATCCCGATAACTTCTTCAATAAAGCTCAGATTTTTAACGTCAGTACCTCTAAAGATATATATTTAAATACTTTAAGAAATTTTACTTATTAGTTTTTTATAGGAAGGAACCTCTAACCCCCTTCACCCGTAGCTACGTCACTGTTTATCTTTAGCAAACAAAATGTGATCAAAAAATTGTAAAACATTTATTTAAAATGGAACTTAATAATTTTTTAAGTGCAGCAGAGTACCTTCGCACAACATTTATTAACATAACTAATTTTTATCCGAGGATATTCATTATAATTATTAGTTACTATTACATGACGTGTTTGAAACTTCAACGTGTTGTAAACCATAATTAAAAATATGTTTCCTGTACTATATGTAGGTACATATATGGTAATAAATATTTAAAATATGCGTGTTACATCCACCATAATATCCCGTTTTATAGGGTAGTTAGACAGTTAGGTACGGCGCACTTTAGAGCCAAACATATATATATATATATATATATATATATATATATATATTTTAACGTTTGTGAAGGTCGTGCAGGCAAATGTGTCCAAAGTTGCCCGTGCAAATGATCAAAGTTCTCTGATTTCATTTATGCTGCGGTATTTTCCCTTGCACGTGCAGTGAATTCATGTATAAACTACAATATTATTAAATATATATTGTTATATGCGTCGTTCATTTTTTTTTCTCGTGTCCCTCGCGTCCCATTAAACTTTGTATCATTTTTAACCGTTCTCCTTTTACGCCAGCTTGTGTATAAACGGATGATTCTGCGCCACAAACAGTGCGTCGTCCGATCTCATCAAGCTTGTAAACGCGTTCACCCACCCCGAGGCGTTTTCATTTTCGATTAAAACTCGTCGCTAAACTTTTTCAAGATATTCCACTCGAAGAGATATGAAAGTGTATATATATATACATATAAGTTGGTAAAAAATCGTAACGACGAGCAAACATTTTAGGTTAGATATTTTACTGTTTCGACTTACAATGTAAACATTCCGTGTGTATGGGCATTTTTATTCTTTCGAAAGTCCAAACGATCTCCGGCTGTGTTGCCATTCGGTTTCGAATACCAACTGTACCAATTTTCAATAATAAAGGAAGTTGAGTGGTTTCTGTTAGGTACGTAAAGAATAGTTAAATATTTATTACCAACAATACGTAAATTAACCGAAGTTAAATTTTGATAAATGTGTGATGCTTGTTCACGGTGCGTAACTCATAACAGATGGATGGATATATTGTGATATTTTAAAAACGATTTATGAGTTCTGCTTGTGGGTTAGTGATTGAATCTGTTTTGGGCTAAGTGAATATTATATATTCTTTAATTTACAAAGAAAAAAAAATAATACTAAATCACTACTGTACAATACTGCCGACTTGTGAGCCTATAATAGGTTCTAACAACCAAGGTTATGGGTATAATGTTTGCCTGACGGCCTAACACATAACCGTAACGGGGCCAAAAGTTTTCTAACCTAAGCTAACCATAGCGTGGTTCCAACTTGGTTTTTCTAAATCGTTCAAGAGAGTATATTTTTTAATGTTTTATTGACACTATAAATAATATAGAAATATAAATTCTGTAGAACTTTATAATTACTTAAGAGTTATCAATTTGACAGTTTCACTCCGTTACGGAAAGATGCATCTTTTAGTTATGAATATATAACCATCCAAAAAAGAGAAAAAAAGACCGGATTTTGAGATTGAAATTTTTGGTGTTTATAATCCAGTTCAAATTCTTCTTTGGGTCAAAGGACCAAAGTATTGCCTCAATTTATTTCTGTGGATGATCTTCTAAGAATGCTATGAGCTAAATTGCAATATAAATTATAACTACTCGTATATGCAATAGTAAACATGATGAGCTTGCAGTACCGTGTAAAATACCGATGCCCCGGAGAGATCGAAGGACAGTAGTAACATTACGTTTGCGGAAGGAAAACTAATTTCACCGTGGACTGCACTCCATATCAATAATAATAAAGAAAATGGTTCGCGCAATATTAAAAAAAAAAAAAGGGGACTCCACTCTAGGTATGGTTGTATGTTTATTTATTTATATATATTTTCGTATATTATATTGCACATTTTTTTTTTTTTATCTTATTTGTTATAATATTTATGATTCATAAAATTCGATCTACTCAAAATGTAATTGTAAACTTGTGTATTACAAATGCATATATATCCACAGAGCAGTATTCTTGCCAGGTACCTATTATTAATAAGTCACGCAAATTTTTAATTTTTCTATAAATTGTTGTTATTATGTAACTAAATTTGTAATTTCGTATGTTTTTATTTATTAACAAATTTTTTTTACATCATATCTGCAGTCATTCATTTTATCATTGGTTTTCCGGTCGGTCGATGCTTGTTGGGAAACTACCAGAGTAGTGGTGGTGACTAGTGAGAGAAATTATTATTACACCCAAAATCGATCGTAAGGCGTTTCGACTCACTTATCCTTTTTGGGACTATATTAGCTACTCTTCGAAATATTTAAACATCACTTAAAGAGAGGTCATAATTTCAGACGCCCATCCCTAATGCCCGACGTGAAAACTTTGCCTTGACAGCCAGTGTTGTGTTATTACTGGAGTACTCTTTGTTTTTATTCATTGACGTGTCCCGTGATCATATCGTTACGATTTCAAACAGAATAAAAACCAACAAATAATTTCTGTACAAAAAGTAATGGTATCCCATCAAAAATATAAATGTGAAATTAGAGCCAAGTTCAATATTATGATATATGCCTTGGTTGTTGAATTCAAGGACAAAAGAAGGGTGATCTAAATGGGTGCCAATTCTATGGTCAGTCCTGAAATTTATTTATAACAACATAAACAATTTTATAACAACTTAAAATATCATTTCTTCTTATAATTTAGGATAATATATTGAAGCCTTAGGTCTAACCTGGATAGTTTTAAAACAGTCAAGGAAGAGCCCTATGTTCGATGGATAGTTTTTACCAGTAAGCCAAATTTTCGGAAGAATAAATTAAGAATTTACAGCTTTAGAACTTGCGAAGACTTTAACATAATTTGTAAATTAAAACTAGCCAAGTCAGACCTTAGGCTTCAATATATTATCTTAAGTTATAACTTATAAGAAGAAATGATACTTCAAGTTCTTATAAATACATTTCAGGACTGACCATTAAACTCGGCACTCGTTAAGATCTCACTTATTTTGTCGTTGAAGTCAACAACCATGTCATGTATCATAGCATTGAACTTCGCTCTCATTTCACATTTATGTTTTGGATGGGATTAATTTTACATGAACATTGAGGTCAAATACGAGAATCTTTAGTCCATACCATTATTATGTAAATAACCATCGTTACTGCAAATAGTCATTTTATAGACTAGTAATTTTTTTGGATGTAACACGTGGTGTACCCAATATATACGGTACTCGATGACATTTTAATTTATCGACTCAACTCAAATCCTGTTTTGAATACTTGATAGGTATGTTTTTATCATCATACTATTTTAATGAGTCGTATAATAACCACAATACTAAATTTATTAATAAGTACTTACTAATAACGTACAAACATTGTTATTCATAATTACTGCTAAGGCACGTAACTGGTAGATTTTAAAACTGTCCAACTTTTAAAAATCATAGGTATTAAAAAAGAAATATAAATTAATATCTCACTCAGAATATACAATAATACGAAAAAAAAATGCGTTTGAACATTTTTGAAGGACCTTAAAACAATGGTTATTGTCACTTGCTTAACAAAGGATAGTGAATATAACTTAGGATTTTTATAAAGACCAAACGGTTACTGAGGCACTTTATATAGTTTTGATAAACTAATAAACTAACCATTGTTCTCTAATGTTTCCCATAAACAATTATAATTTATAAGTGAATTAGTTTATTTGTCTTTTTAATCTTTTTTTTCTCATATCAACGCCATTCAAAATTAAAGATCATGAAAAATACTATCAAATCAATTTTTAAACTATACATTCTTTTAAAATTGTACTAATTCAATGCAAAAAAAAAATTGTGTTGTAAGCATTAACATGATGATGTTTTAAAAATGATAAAGAGTACACAACGCAGCACGCTATGTAAAATACCGTTTATTAAAAAAAAAAAGATGGTAAGTAACTTATTAAGTGCATTGAAATATCACAAACAATACAGGATAACGTTCTCATGTATTTCCAACAAACTTTGAATCAAAAGTTTTTGAAAATGTTTGTTTTAATAATTGTTTTAAACTCAAAATGAAAATAAAAACTCATTAAAAGTTTTTGTTTAAACATTTTCATCTTGTAGAGGAAAAAATTGAGGAACGCTGTTTATTTATCCATTCGAGCGTGTATAAACTCTTTTGAAAATGTAAATTTGCTTATACATCTTAAAATTTGTGTTTTTTTGAAATTTTTTCATACGATCTATCCAACTTTTTTCTTGCTTTCCTAAATAGTTCTAAAATCAATCTTACGATTAATTTTTAAATGATAAACTGATGCATAATTTAAGTATATTTGGTGCATCACGATATAATATAATAAGTAGAGTAATGAAAAAAACGAAATAAATAGAATGTGTGTATGATAAAGTGTGTAAAACTTTAAAATATTATAAAATTATAAAAACAAAAACCAGTAGCCAAAGTCTTATACTTTTTTCTAGCGTACAAGGATGTTCCGAAATTCATAATATACCTTTTGTCATTCCGTAGTTTTGACATTTCAGAGCATTCCCCTCACGCATTCCGCAACAGTGCTTCTTAGCTATACAGAGTATCCATACATTCATTTTAAATTTCAAAAATATCCGCTACATTTAAGTGTTTTAAGTATTTATATTACAAAAAGGTACCGCGTATATTATACAAAACATAATACTCACTCACTATCATAATATTATACGCGTAACCCGGAAACACATGTTCTATTTGTATAATATTATAAACTTCACATAATATTATATACATTATAAAAATGTATTAAAATTTTAGCAGCTTTTTAATACTCGCTTAGGCCGGAGTCAGAACCATGACTAAATAAGACAAAAATAAACAGAATGATGAAGCAGCTATATTATTTGTCAAAAAAAAAATGCAAATGTTGTCGAATATTATTATATCAACTATAGAACAAAAATATAACGAGTTATTTTGTTCTAACTTAGCACTAAGATCAATGGAAATCAATTTAGAATAAACAACAATTTTAAAATGTTTTAGATTCTGAGCGGTAGCGGAGAATGTATTATTTTTACAATGATTAATTTTTATTCTGTCATTAACTTTTTGGGTAGAAGGAATGCTCAGATTTTTAAAGTCAGTACCTCTAATGAAAGGTCTAAAAATTCTGGTGGCACTGTAATTGAAGTTTTTTTGAAATTTTGTTTACTTTTTGAGTTTTATCCCAAAAGAAAAAAAAACAGAAAACTTAACTGCGAAAAATTTGAAAGTTCCAGGTTTGTAATGATGTTTTTGGGTAAAAGATAGAAGTACTCCTATCGTTATGTTGAATATCACATAAAAGTTGGGATTTATGCATAAATTTTATTGTTTTTGAATTATTTTTTGATAATTTGACTACTTTTTAAGTAATGTACTGAAAACGACGAAAATGGCAAAATCGCCAAATCCAGCGTCTGAACGGGTTTACCTATTGAACTATCGTTATAAAAATTATTCCAGATCGTTCTTGAACTTTTGTTTACTAAATTTATAAAGTACGTTGTAAAAGACTGAAAAAATGATTTTCTAGAATGTTTTTTTAGTAATTTTCTGAATACATTTTTTGTTGAATATGGTTCTTACCAGGACATATACCAAATAACCAAGCTCGCTCAAAATTATTTTTTTCAAGACAATGATTTACCATTGCTTTCAGATAATAATACGTTTAAATCACAAATTTCAAATTAGTGACCCACCCAAAGCTCAATCGCTACTCCGTACTACCCACGCAACCTAGAGTGATTCCGGCTTTACTCACTGAAAAACATTTTTTTGTGCAACAATAGTGCGTGCCTAATGATATTATATTAATTTAAAAATAATATACCTAACGTAGTTAGGTATCGATTCATTTCAATAACGCGTGCCCCTTAAAACAATATTAACTTTGAATTTGTATTCTACGTAACAAAGTAAATACATTGAGCTACCAGCACGGAACAAACGACTGGAAAACTAAACAACTTTTAATCCTTATAAAAAATATCGAAACCTGAGTAAAATTGAAAATAAAAGAACTAATGTTTTTATGTGTGCAATAAATAGATACTGTCTTCAAAATACCCTCGCTTAGCATCATATTATTATAATAAACGCACACAGTTTTGCCGATTACGTCTGTAGTAAAACCCGAACAATTTTCCTCGTAATTAATTTGAATGTGCTAAAAAGGTCTCGTTTTATTTAATTGCCGAAACAACACTCGAAATGTTTGAAAATTTAAAATAAGAGAAAAAAATACTCAAACAGCAGATAAATATAAAGGTGTAGTATAAAAAAAAACATATTTAAAATCAGAATAAACGCGTTGATCAAGGTGAAAAATGTTTTCCGGTATAGTGAAGATTATTGCAGCCCCTCTGTTGTTTTTACTGGGAGTTTGAAATACGTCCAATGATATTTTATCTCCAGTTTTGCTTTGCAGCTTTCCGGTAAAACAACCCTCGTACAATATATACATAATGTTTTTGTGTATTCAACTTCCCAGTGAATTTGTTTACTACTTTGGTAATAACTACAAATATTGTTCTTTTTTCATAAGACTCGCATACGACTGTTATAGGATCTATTATTACTTTACTATTTTGTATTACGTGGTAATTTTTTGAAATTGTCTAGTTCGTTACAGCATCATGCCACATAAGTACCATAAGTAATTAGTTATTATTATAATATAAAGTATTGGTTTTAAAGAAATGTATTCGGTATGTTGTAAACTGGTACGTTGTAAAGATGGTAATATTATGTACTTTATTTTTAAAATAGACCTAATGTATGTTTTAATTTATTGTTTTCATAAAAAAAAAAATCGATTAACATTTAATCTGAGGATTTTATTGGCTAATTCTGATCTTTGTGAGAACTTCAAGACACGACTTTTTCGGCTGACTATGAGTGAATACCGATGTCCCCTTTTTTCTCAAAACTGTATACCAAATAATTTTGATAATAAGGGGACTCGTAAATTTTTGAACATTTTTGTGATTATCTCTTAAACTATATGTTTTAAAATCTAAAAAATATATGTTTATATATTTGAATCCCTCTATGAGCACTCTTATTTGATATGTTTCACGATGCACATGACACATATTTTTTTTTTTTTATTCTTAAATTTACCCCAAAAAACTCATACGTACATTACCTATCTCTACATATTTTGTGCCAAATTTAATCTTATAAAGGCTCGCTGTTTTATAATGATATTTTTATTCTACAGTACGGAACCCTAAGAACTATACCGTTATTATGCATGTATTTTTTTAACACTATTTTTTTAAAAAAAGTGATAAGCAAATAAGTATTGCAAAATCTTGAAGCAGAAACTATTATGGTTACACATAATTAAATTTAAAGAACTTTTGATAAACCAGTCAAACGAACTATGGTTCATCATCTTTCTGTTACCACAAAACAACACTTGTGATTTGGAAAACATTTACATATAATGGCTTAAATGATTTTGTCGAAGTGCAATTGATTAAACGTCCACCGTTTGTTCTTCTGGATATTTTTTACGGCTATTGGTTAGCCTTTGTTTAGTTTTGTGATTATACTTGTATGTCTAATGCTCTGACAAATATTCTACCTTAAAATCAAACACATATTTACAAAAAAATTATTTTTGTAATTCTGTTTTAAAAGTTATAAAAAAATATATAAGATTTAATTACTACGACAATTTAAAAAACGTATACACTTTGCCTTAAAAAGTCGAAAAAAATCACCACTAAAAAAGTGTTAACGTCAAATATTATATACTCGTATAAGTAACAAATTGTGTTGAATATTAAACAATGGGTTCAAATTTATGTACACGAGTTTAAAGCGGATATGCAAAACAAATGTTCTTTTTAATGTTAATAATTGATCTTATTTTTAGTACCCAATTACAAGTAATGGGTAACAATCTCATAAATTATGTTTCGCTATCATTTTATACTCAACGAATAATAATAATATATTATTTATGGTTATTGGTTCATTAAAATAAATTTGTTTTGGATTTATGTTACGCAAAGAATAGCAAAGCACAGTAAATAAAAAATATACAAATATACAATATAAGTCTAAAAAATTGTGTGCGTTGGTGAAAATTGAACAATTACCAATAATACAGAGTTTATTTTATATTTTAAAAATTAAGATTTAAAAATCATAAATATGCCCAAATACGTGAAAGTTAAAATAAAATAGATGACATGAATTCAAACTTTGATTCGCCACAAACATCATAATAATTAATGAAGTAGAATATCATTGTATCAAATTATTATAATATACTAATCTTTCGACACTGATATCATCTATAAGCGAAATATTACATTCAATTTTTTTTTTTTTTTTTTCTTACTAATGTATCAATAATCATATTATAACAGAGAAAAAAATATTTACTCAATAATTATCAATATTTTGAAAAAATAACTTTTTCTGTGTACAGATAATTTCTGTTGTAATAGTGATTAATATAATATGTATAATTAATTTATGCCTTTAAATAATTATTGTATAAATAAAACTATATATTATAAAACTTACGAATACAATTAATGGTATATTACTCTATTTATTTAGAAAATCAAGAAAATTACTGAAACAGAACGAACCAATATAGTTAGAACGATCTTGCATTGCGGCTATTTTAATGTTACTTGTGTGTGAAATACAATTCAATTTAAAATAAAATAAAATTTTTGATTTGATAAATTTCAACTTTTATTGGTATCAAACTCAAAATATTCATCAAATTTAAAGTACACATTAGATAATAAAATTAGTCCATATGATTTTATTTGCAAACTTTTCAACGATCTTTTTTATTTCTAACTCAAACACATTCTTTTTTTTACATTCCCTTTTATTCCCTATATGTACAATACAATAAAAAGTGATTTTGAACGAGCTAAGTATTCTAATATGAGTTATTTTCGAGTGGAAGGAGTGATCTGATCCAGCGTTTTACACCTTAATTCTTTAATACATATATTAACTTTTAATAAACAAATTCGAAAATTTTAATTAAACTATATCTTGTTCGAAACAAATTTTACACGTTTTGCGAGTAATATTAACCGAAAAAACAAAAATATTGACCAAAAAACCCTCTGGATAGGCGCGAGTATTAGTCCTATCGAATCGAAACCATACCATTCCGACCGGTAACCCGTAACGCTAATTTTCCTCGTTTGAAACAAAAAAAATCGAACGGATTTTACTTAGTTAAAAAAACCATTTCTGGAGAGCACGCAAAATTTACGACTTACTCGGACGGCCTAGGGTCATTTTATGGATGACCGCATTTTGGTAGCTAAGTTTTGTGAACTTAGCAACCAAAATGCGGTAACCGCGTTTATCCTGTAAAGTGTAAACCGTTTGTGTTTTCCTATACTATATGGTATATATAGACTTCACAACATTCGGCTTTTAAGTTTTACCCGGCGAATCAATTAAAAATGATGTACAATACTAGCTGACCCGACAGGCGCTGTCATGTTCTCAAAAAACCTGTTAACTTTTTGTGTGTGAGCGTATATATTTACTATAAACTTAAATGTGTTGAGTATAGACTTAAAACCGTCTTAAATAATAGCAAAAATGGAAAAACTCAAATCATTTTTATGATTTAGAAAAAACTTTTCTCAATTTTTCACTTTTAAATCATAAAACGAAACAAATGACCCAACTTCATATGATATTTTTTTTATTTTCACCTTCTTCCCTTCTTTTGACATCAGAGAGGTTAGATTTAATCTAAATTTAAACTATTAACCAAAAAACAACTACAATTTTATTTCGTGTAACCCATAGCAATCGTAGTAAAACAAAAAAATTATGAAATTTTCGACAAAACTTGTGTTTGTGACAACCCTTAGGGGTCATATTTCGGATCAAATTGTAAACCAAAACGTTCTCGAGTGAACTTAATCTCACGCAGGAAATTTGATAAAAATCAGTCCAGCCGTTTAGGAGGAGTTCAATGACTTACCCACGGACAAAAGAAACATATATGATAGTAAGCACCAATTATCAAATTTTTCAGGAAAAGAAGGAATGTAATATAAGTGTTTATTAGATTTATAGTTAAATTTAATGATGATTTCAATCTTGTTTTATTTTACATTTCAACTTAACCAACTATAGACACTAAATTTAAGAAGTTGAATTATTCATAATTATGACGTTATTATTTATTTATTTTCACTTAAAACCCAAACTGGCACTTGCACCCATTAAATTTTTTGTGTGGTGCTTACGCCTAAAACTATATTGTGTAATTTTTCCTTACCATTCAATGCCACGTAAATGACCTATATCGGGAAAGGCTTAAATTAACGATTTAATTTTTAACGAAAGCGACGTAAAATTGACGGGGAATGAAAATAAGTGGGCGTAAGCGCCAATTCGTTATTTAAATTTTTCAAAATGGCACTTACGTCGAAAAAATGGTGCTTAAACTTACTTTTTCCATCCCCGCCGATTCAATGGCGCACACATCATAAACGAAAAAGTTAACCGTATGTTAAAAATTATTATTTTGGCGTTTTGATACGATTCGAATCGACGTCTAAATAACTATAATAGCCAATTTTGTCAAAAGTGTCGCAAACCTACCCGGTTCTTATACCTTCTAACCGTCGATATATTATTAAAGATGATCGAACAATATTACTCCACAAACGAGCGATGTATGTTAACGTCTTGCGATGGTATATCTAACAGTTGTTTTTTGAACAACTGATTGTATATATTTTTATAGTAATTGTATACCGCACATAAAACGGTACATTAACATGTCGACGTGTATTTTTGTTGCAGGACTTCAACTCCGTGCTGGTAAATGGTTCTTGTCAGATACCGGATCCTTTGTACAAACTGATTGGATCGATAGTGAGCTTTTACATTCCGCTGGGCGTAATGATACTCACGTACACGCTCACCGTCCGGCACTTGGCGGCGAAAAGGCAAAACCTTCAGACGGGCATCACGCTGCACAACAATTCGAATCAAAGTAATTTCATCGGCGTGCTAATAATTAGTTTTACGATTGTTTATGAGAGAACAGCTGGTGTATTAATTTTTTTTTTAATTTTTTTTATGATGTATTTTCGAAACATTCGACCGACTCCGTGTGTTCAGAATAATATTACGTCTCTTATTAAAAACAAATATTAAATCACAACTATACAAGTACTATCTGTATACACGGCATGTTCGCTGTTATAATATATTTTTGTTTTTTTTTTTTTTTGTTGATTAGTGTAATAGGAAAATTAAACGTTTCCAATACACACTACCACAATGAATCGGGGAGGGTGGAGAGACATTTTTTTATTCAGTATTTTCAATCTTTTTTTCTGCTCTTTACTCTATACAGTGTTTCTTATCATAATTCGTATTTTAGAAGGTTAAGATTTTTTCATCAGCCTTGTCAAAAAAATAGAACTCTGAAGATGCGCTCACCTGGTATTGCGAACAACGTGTTCGTAGATAAATAAATTTGTTTTAACGTGATACGTGAGCGTTTTTCCGGACGAAACCACGATAACTTTTACAGAAACGTTTCTATCTCACGCCTGTTTTCCGGTAAGAGCTGCAGTCTTTGTTCGCATATATGACGGTTAAACGAACGGCAAACGAGTTTTTCACAAAATCAATACTGTTAACGTTGGACATAACATGATAGAAAAACTTGATGTTTTCACACTATCTTTAAAAAGGTAGAATTTCTACAGGTTTTTACATATTTTAAAGTAATATATTTTAAAATTTTCCAGCCACATATAGAATTTTGAAAATCTCTTGAAACATTTCAAATCTCTTCGTCGTTTTAATAATGTATTCAATGAAAACTTTAGTGTTCTAGACTTTTGAAAACTTAATACAAGCTCGACCACATATAGTTATTTTGTTTGAGACCCAAAACGTTTTGAAAATTTATTATTTACAAGTTCTCCTTCATTTGCTGAGCGTTGTAAAACCGGCAAAACACGTCATGTATATTTTCATAAAAATTCTTAACTTTATATGTTATAAAAATCAAATTTGCTATCCGTATTGAAAAACACGGAATAAATCCTTTCATTAGTTTTCAAAAGTGGAAAACAAAATATTGGATAAAATGGTGTACAATGCCTATAATAGAAATGATTCTGCTTTATATAATCAACGGTTATAGGTAAAATAGATTTACTAACAATTATTTTGTTACCGAACCTTCCAATGTTTTAATGTAATTTTTATTTAAATAATTGTCTGAAACTCTCTAAATGTTCACAGGTATTCAACATAGTATGTTAAATAAAAACCTGATATATATGTATCAAATCATTTTGACCTGTTTTTCGGCTAAATACGGAACACTGATAGTTTTAAATATACCTAGTATATTATAATGATTTCATAATGTTATTATGGAATCATTTGACTAATTTGTTAAATTAAAGCGGTCTAATTTTCAATTTAAAGACACCAAAGCATGATACACAAAATATTGTTATACGTACAATTTTGAAATTTTAAACTAAAATGCTAAAAACAGATTCTAATATTTGAACAATTATTTTTCTTGTGGATATTATGTGCAATATTTAATTTTAATTTTATCCTAACCGGAAATGATATAGTGACCACACATCATGTTAAAACCAAACAATTTTTCGTTACACTGAGGATTTAATATGAATTACTTTAGTATACAAGTAAAATCGCACATTTTATTATTATTATGTATTATAAACCCGTTATATTATAAATGTAAAATGTTCAATGGTCGTACGGCGCGTTACAACAATATACCTATATTGTTAAACTATAACGACTTCAGTAAATATCTATGTAGATATTTATACTTAACAAAATATAATATACGCAATATAATATGAACGATTTTCATCGCGTTCATCAAAAAAGTTACAGTATTTAAATAATTTAGGGTATTGAGTATCGGTCGTTTTTAAGGAGTTTTGTATTGGCAATATTTTGATAATTTCTATTACGTATTGTCTTTGTGTGAGAAGTAAATGAACGTTAGTGTTAGTGTATGTTATCAATGTACGTGGTGCTTTCCGGGAAGGTGTTCCGCACGACTAACGCGCAAGCACACGTCACCATTTTAAAAGAATTAAATATTTTTATGTTCCTAAGACAACAATATAAACCTAAAAGCTAGAGTCGAGTTCGTTTCCTTGAAATGAACCGAATCTAATTCTGAAAAAAAATTTCAATTCATCAATCTTTTTTTAGGTTATTTTACGTTTACCGAAAAATTATTTAAATTTCGAAAAATTAATATGATATTCAAATATGTTTTTAGCTAAAGTATTGAAAATCAACTCCCACAATAACCTAGAAAAAAGGTTAAAGAACTAATTTCTTTTTACAGAACTGAATTTAGTTCATTCAAAGAGAACGAATTCGATTCTTGCTTTTAGGTCCAAAACAGTACAAAATTTCACCGTGCCCAATCCCCTTAAATTCCCCCTCAAAATAACATCTTAAGTTTGAATTCATTCAATAATTGTGGTTTATAAATTATACATAAAATATCTCAGTTTAATAAAATACTATATATACCTAACACAGGTTTATTCTTAAAAACCTTTTTCTCGCTTTTGCTGAAATGCTAACAAGATCCGTGAATTTTCTTTTGTGAATAAAAACGTGATTTTCAAATAAAATTATTTTACATCATGCAATACGCATATAATACAACCGCAATATACATAATAATATACAAAAGAATATGTTTGAAATACTGCTGGTATATGAAATATTAAAACCTTATGTAAGAGGTTTTTTGTTTTTATATTATACACAGTGAGATAAAAAAAAAAAATAAAAACTACCTTTCAGAAAACAGTAACGCTTTTAAGTTTTACACTTGCCTACACTCTTCAAAAAATCCATTTTGTAGAAAAATGCTTCCCAAGAATTACTTATAAATTCAACGAAGCGTCTTACCATGTTTATCCAAGTAAATTCTGAATTTTATAATTTTACTTATTACAGTGATACCTACGTATTTTAAAAGTATGTTGTTTTTTGATCAATAGAACTTAGTGATATTACCTATATAATATCCAACAAATATGACTAACATGTATACTAGGTTATTTGATTAAACTTTATAAAAATTTAGATTGATTTTTACTTACCTACTTATGTATTTAATTTTTCTGATGGGTCGTTTTAATACAATTGATATTATAATGACATTTTTTTTTTTCGCCCAGAAAATAACTCGGTCTAAATTATAACTACATAGCAAATAATAAAATAGAATTATTCACTATGTGCATTTTTCTTCTTAATAATGTTGAAGAACGTACTAATTAAGTAAATGTGAAATCAAATGGTATTTTTTCAAAATTCTCTTCTAAGGAGGTGTAAAAATGTAAAAAAAAACTTAATTTCTTCATCAGATTTTTGTAAAACTTGGTAAAAATACACTAAAACGCAAATAATGAAATACCTTTTACCACATTTCGAAAATTCAGCTCCTAAGGGTCGATAAAAGGGGGGGGGGTGAAATGGAAAACAATATTTTTTGATCAGATTTCTTTGAAATTTGACTTACATACTCAAGAACGAACAATCAAATGTAAAATTACCTAGTAGCAAATTTTTGAAGACTCAATTCTTAAGACTCTTTAACCGATACACAAACCACGACTGGTAACGAAACCTACTATATTCCATTATTTAGCAAATAATACAGGTTCAACACCGGTTAGGTCGGAACAGCGAGTACTATGTATACATGTTTAAACCAACGATAAAATTAAAAACTTGGTCGTAAAACGAAAGATATTTGTTGGTCAATTAACAAAACATTTTTATGTTTATGTTAAACAAATATTTTGTAATGAAACTATTTGATAGTCAAAAAATATACTTTGTTCATTTGTTGAGAAAAGTACACAAAACTCGTTTCTGAATATTTTCTGAATATTTATGTTTACTGGAATATTTTTCTTAAAATGATCCATTTTTTTTATCAGGAATATAATCTAACTAGATAGTAGGTAGACTGAAATGTCACATTTTTTTTTTTTTTTTTTACTCAACCCTTCTAATTTTTAAGTTTTATGATTTTGGCATTCAACTCGTGGAAAATATAATAATTATGCTACAAGCATATAATCGAAATACCAGACGTCAACAGTTGGTAATAAAATTGATAATAAAAATAAACGTATTTCGGTACAGTGGAATTTAATATCGGACACGAGATTATTGACTACTGCTTTACCTATAGGGCGTTATCCTTCAAAAATATGACCTTATGCCATTATTATCACCATGGTCGATTTCTATCAGAAAAAATAAAAGAAAATTACGTTTTTCAACAAGTCCTATTAAAACCAATTTGTGCATAATTCAGCATTTTACGGCATATTTATTTTACTGCACATCTACCTATATTTTATAGTACATTCATCGGATATTTCACATTTTTACAAGGACACGAGGTTATCGCATCTGAGAGTTTCAATGTCATTTAATTTCTATAAATAATTATTTGTAAAAAGTTTAATTAATTCCATTCAGATTACGTATTTTGAAAAAGTAACGATAACAACAATTAAAAGCGAATCATTGTTTTGAATTGGTTATAACGTTTTGGTTGATCACTACAGCGATTTTGAGTGTACTTCACAAATTAAACTTCTCTTTAATTTAATTTAAGTTATCATAACACTCTTTACTCAAAATTTTCGTACCTACTTCCAAAAATACGCCAGTTGCAAGTCAGTTTTTTTTTCTTTTTTTTAAATTAAAATAATTGTTAAAATCGTGCAAAAACATTCATACACGCGTAGTGATGTAAAATTACGATGTTAATCATTTTAGAGAACATTTTCAAAAATGGAAAATATTAGGTCATAAACTCTTTAACTAATTTTGCACCAACTGTGCAAAACTTTAAATAATTAAGGTATGTTTGTGTATTATTTGTGAATAAATTAAATACGATTATTACAAATTATTTGAAAACGATAAAAGCTAATAGATGTTTAATTCGGTGGCCGTTAAATCAGAATCTACGACCACGACAGTCGTGGCTATAAATTGAAAATTTTATTATACAATTTAAGTACGAAAAGAAAACGTAAATACAAATACCAGAAAAGAGAACATATTCTTGAGAGAATGTCCATCTATAAGAATAATTTTTCGAAAATATTCTCTCCGGTAATGATCTCCATGAGATTATTTTCAACAGCAATGTCTTTTTTGAGAATATATTTGTTCGGAAACATTATATATACTTACATTGTAAATATAAATTTAATTGGCGGAGTTGAATTAAATATTCAATTTGACATACAAATATGTACCTTTGCCTTCCCCCCACTAAAAAAGGGTCCAGATACGTCTCTGATCGGTATCCTGGTATAAAACGAATCGAGTTTAAAAAATAACCAAATTACGAGATTCCGAAAATCCCCGGGGCGCGATAGCGGAGACGCGATGACGCCACCGGCTCGTGTTTCGTTCACCTAAAGTGTTAATAATAATGATTTAAAATGTCACGAAAAAAACCTCGGCACTCTTGTGTTTTCATTTTACTTTTAATTAGGTAGGTACCTACTTGTTGCAAAACGGACTTATAAACTGCAGGACGTACTCAGAATTAATGCCATTTGTCTTACTCGAAATAAGAACGAGTTCCAAAATGGACGGTACTCCTATATGTAAAAGTGATTTGGAACAAAATTTTTTAGATGAATAAAGTATACCACACATGATAGTAAAGACATGTACACGTCGCGTGTATAAGGATAATAAAAACGGGATGTTTTGAAAATGTTTCAATTTAGCAGACCATATGTAGCTACAAAAATTTCGGGATCAGTCTAGGTTCTGTGGGTGGCTCACTGTTTTGAAAATTGAGGTTGAAACGTACCATTATGTATTTGAAAGCAATGATAAATCATTGGCTTCGAAAAAAAACGGTTCTGGGCGAGATCAGATGTCTAGTATACGTCCTGGTAGAAATTAAATTTAACAATAAAGACGGTTCAAAAACCCCGAAATTCGTATCCACATTTAAATAACGTGTGAAAACTTTAATACGTAATTGTCTACCGATTATAACTGTATCAGTCTAAATTTTATTGGACAAATACTTGCCACTCCAGCAGACCTTTTTAGTATAAATTTGTGTTTTCAAACTATTACTCGCTAAATGTGTAAAATTCAAAAAATTTCGGAATAAGATACATAAATTTAGAATAATTTAAAGTCAAAATCTCAAATTTCTACACAAAAACGACATCACGAACATGAAAATTTCAATTTCTCACTGTAAAATTTCAAATTTGTTTTTATTTTCGGGGTATAACTCAAAAAAAAGACAAACTTTAAAAAAAAAACTTCAACCAAAGTATCAACAAACATTTCATTTGAGGTACATTGAAAATCGCAACATTCTTCTTATATGAAAAGTTGTTGACATAAAAATAACAAAAAGCATCATTTTAAAAACTATACATTTCTTGCTGTGCTCAAAATCTAAAAATTATATACTTTCGTTCATCCAGTAGATACTAAATTAGTTTAATTCCTATATTAAATTCGTTGATTACGAATTTGTTATAGGTATGCCAAATATATTTTGCAGCAGGTATCCGTCTTTATTAGTATTGACGTAATTTTTAATCAACAGGAACAAAAATGATAAATACTTATTATTATTTTGTTTAAGGAACAATCGAATTAAACTAATCAAATGCCGACAATGATGACGAAAGGGTTTTTTAAAGTTTAACGAGATGAGTTTTAAAAACGGCAAATTGTAATTGAAATATCCTTATCTAAATAAAATAATATAACCGTTTTTTACAATCTTTCCTAACAATTAAGTTTACCACTTTGATGATCAGAGTTATGATACTATTATTATACGTATCTTACACTTTTTGTTTTCTGATCCAACGGATTTATTCATTTAAATCGTTATAAGAACCGTATAAGCGATAATGCTGTAAACTTTCATAAGAATAACTGATAGTTTAAAACCAATCATCGATGGTGCAAGTAAATCAACAAAAAATGAAACATCAAAACGGTAATAAAAATTGATTATCATTATTATTTTTGAACTCGACTTTCGTTTCAGGCCCTTGTTTACTTATAAATTAGAGATATAAAGAAAAAATTGTTTTTTTTTTTTTTAAACGGCGCAGCCCTAAAAACGTTCCCGCCGTACAATTTGTTGAAACTTTGTTCGGAAATATTTGTACGACAACACATTTCTATCGTAGATTTGTAGGAATATTTTTGACGCATTTTTCGGGGTCGGTGTCATTGTTCTGCGATCGTTATCGAACAAATAGCAACGAAAATAAATAGCACTATGGGCCTGAAAAGGTCGAAAGGAAATCTTACGAAAAAAATTACCGGTCGGTTTTCGATGTTCTAAGTATTTGTTTAAACAATTATTATTTAATCGAACACGACACAAAAACAAGTGAACAAGTACGCGACATGAGTATCTTAGAGTCACCAAAAATCAATTACAATGCGTGAAAAGTGCACACAATTTACTGAGCATAAAAATACTATGTTTACGCTGTTCTTTCGAAACACGCAGTCCACATCATGTACACGGACCAAGAGTGCACACTGTTCACAGTATATTTCACTGGTCAATGTTTATTTATTTTTTTTTTTTCCGGATTGAGAAAAAAAAATGGTAATCACCGGACATCGGGCTGAAACGAAAAAGAAAAATAAAAAACCACAGAGTATCGTTATTTTAACAGTTTCGGGACTTCCACCCGTAAACGAGTGCCATTGTTGTGCGCTACCATCACGATTTATGCGCACTATCGTGGGTGCTCCGCAACGTCAAAAGTTATTTACTTGTTTTGTGAATCGGTCGATTTGTCATCTCACGGTGGCAATACTCAACGAAGAATCGTTTCCACACACTACTGCGCTCTTGCTCGTACACACGTCGCGTCACGCATATACACTTTGATAAAACGCATACAGGGTGGTTCTAGTTCATTGAGAAACACGTAATTTTTTTTGATTCTTAGAGTCAGCGACGAAGTATGTATTGTTTTTAAAATTATTTTTTTTTTTTGGGGGGGGTTTTGTTTCTTGGTTTTTCTGTGAACGATTTTAAGAGTATAACGAATGCTCCGATTTTTAAAGTTAGTACATCTAATGAAAGGACTGTGAACTCCGATCGTACATAGAGGGATGTCGAATTCGAAAACTCAAAATTGAAGATGGCTTTAAGACTTTGGAGAAACTTTGTAGACACATCACGGCAAACATGTTTTTTGCATATCAATTTAGTTTTTTTATGCCGTAACATCCAAAATAATGATCGGAACGAGCAGAAACTTTTACACTTACCTAATATTAAAAGAGGTTGGATAAAATTTTCAGGTGATTTTGAAAATTTTTGAGATAAGTACAAAACTGAAATTTTTGAAAAATTACCAGTACGTAGGTGGTCTAGACAACTGAACTCGCTCAGAGTCGATATTTGAAGTTGACGATTTCTCATTGCTTTCAGATATTGAATAAAACTATTAAATCACAACTTCCAAACTAGCGACCCACCCAAAGCGTAGTCGTTACACGGTCAAACTACCCGCGCGACCTGTAATGATCCCGTGTTTTTTTCTTTTCAAAATTACAATATTATAATAAATTTGTTCACGTTCAACGAAATGTTATGATTAAAATATAAAAAATTTTAAAAGACATTACGTCTATGTTTTTTCGAGACCGATTATTTAGTCAAACTATACAACCACAATAATAGTCGGTTACCTTTGTATTATTTCGTATAGAATGATCTAGAACCGAACGATGGGGAATTTAGCGTAAGTAGTAATACAAACAGCCATTGTTTTCCAATATATGAATAATCTATAGTGTTTTAAAGATATGATCCTAAAAGTAATTGCACTAAAACAAAACAGAATAGTATTTACTGATTTTGTAATTTTCGCATTATTATTGTTTAAAAAGTGTTTTGTTTTTAATTGGTGACGTGCAGTACAAAATAATATGGAGAAAAACATTTTTGTCTGAATATCAAAACCATCCATTTTTAGATTCTGGTGGCAGCAAAGAGTGTATTGTTTTAATAATAGTGTTTTTTTTTTTCGTGTGAACATTTTTTAGAGTAAAAAAAATGCTCTGTTTTTTTTTTAAATCAGTACTTTTTCTGAAAGGACTTTAATTTGAGCTGGTACTTTGAGTTATCTCGAGTTCAATATTGAAATAGTAGTGATGAAACACCTAAGTGAAACTAAAGAAAAACGTTCGAAATGACGGCTAACATGTTTTTTTTTTTAGGTTTTTAGCCATAATTTCCAAAATAGCAGATTTAGCTGAAGATTTTACACAATATTAAATTTAGTAAAATACAGGTTTGGTCCAAGTTTCAAGTGATTTTGAACATTTTTGAGTGAAGTATAGAACTTTTATTTCCATTTTCTTTGTGGTTATTGTTTGATAAAAATTTAATTGTTCTTCTTGCAAAGTTATAATATTTATTTAGAACAATATATATATATATTGACATCTGTAATATGAAAAGGCCGAAATCACTCTACGTCATGTGGGTAGGCTGATGTTGCGGGTCACTATTTTGGAAGGTTTAATTAGAAATTGTACATTATAAAAGTAAGCGATTGTAAATTGCTTACAGTAATAACTATTCTGAGTGAGTTCAGTTAATCTATAAAAATTGTGCCGTTACAATAGAATTTATTAATGATCTATATTATTAGGCTCTAGAATGAAAAGGAGTGAAAAAAGTAATTTAAAATTGTCACAATTGCTTATAATCTTAATTTTATCATTATGAGATAATCATTAATCATAATTTTAAAACGTTTACTATGAAAAACCAACAAAAAATATCAAATACCACGGAGTAATTGAATGTTCTATTTTCAGAATTTTCTATAAAATGAACCCGAAATTCCAAAATTTGTGTCATGTATAAAAAACATTGACTTAAATAACGTGCAAACAATTTCAAATTATTTGAACCATTATTTGAGGAGTTATTACGATTTATGTATCACCTGCGATACAGTGCGTTTTATATTTAGCCCAGAAATAATCGAAATCTTTTAAAACTTGTGTCAGACTTGTATTACACCTAGGTACATTGTGTGAATACCGTGTGAAAATCGAAACTCATTTTAATCATTTATTTTGAACGCTATGATAAAAACACGAAATCTGTTATGCCAAAAACACGTTTTCCGCAATTATTACCGTTTTTTCATTAGTTTTCCCATAGTTTTTGGAATCTAACATTTTCAATTCTCAAAGTACCACGAGACAAACTAGAGCCACCAGAAACCATGTACAAGTGTTAAGATTAGATTTACATTTTGAAGTTATAACGGTTTCAGGACGTATAAAAAAAAAAAAACACATTATGTAGAAACTAATACAAACTTCGTTGCGCTCAGATTCTAATAGAAATGTCCGTTTTAAGTTATCATTTTATAAAAGCCTACGAGATTTATACTCCCAATGCAGTATTATTTACAATTCAAAAATGCGTGCAAAAGAACCGGCTTTACGTGTTGTTACCGACGGATTTTGTATGTTGTTGGATTGAGGGTGTAATTAATCTGTTATCCGCGCCTAACATAAATCCATCACTAGGCATTAGATGTAAAATAAATTTGCGCTCAGTTTTATGTCAAAACAACGCTCACGGAAACGCTTTACCGGCGAATGGCGTACACAATATCATATAGTGTTTCCCTTTGAAGGCCATTAAAGCGTGTCACATATATATAACTATGCAACGTAAAACAAAATAGTTTACCGACGCTAAAAACATAAGTGGAAAAGGTATAGCACGTACAAATTTAGATCTAAAATAAATAAATACACGGGGAAGCTATTCAAAAACTAATTATTTAATTTTCATACTCAAAGTGTGCCGCAAACATTATTCTTTTAAGTACATATTATGTATTTAAATATATTTTATTGTGAAGAAACTTAAAACTTAAAATTGACGTTCTTGTACACGCATTTTAAAATCTTCTCGGTCGATTACAAATTGGCGGTTACAAACATATTTAAAAAAATACATTTTTTCTCGCATTCCCCAGGCCTTTTTCAAACTTTGTCAGGCACAACACACGTCGTTGATTGACGGGTGTTTTTGAAATTCATTCGGAGGTACACCACTCATATTCACGCAATAACAAATGGAAAATCCAAGTATAAAAAATACCCGCGTCTTACTTAAAACTTTACATAAGTATTGCATGTCGTGATAAAATTTATATTTTTTCGGTAACGATTTTTTTTCGAAGTGGAAGGAGTGCTCCAATCGGTTGGAAAAAGTTACTTTTGCTGAAGTTTTCTTTTTAAATTTTGATATTTTCTTTAGGTGTACGATCTAAATGCGAAGATGTCAAAATTAACAGAATCGTTGCTCTGAATAACTTGAAATTTTCACAAAACATCATTTAAAGTGTTCAATTTTCGTAAAATAATAATAAATAAAAATGTAAAATAACCAACGTCAACAACCTTTGAAGTATTTACAAAGATTTGAAATTTTGATATTTGTAGATTTTCGCCGTTAAACCTTTAATTTTCCGACTATTAACCATTTAGACTGTTTTGTTTTTAATTTTTTGTTCTCACGACGTGTTTTTTTTTTTTTTCAGATAACGCGACAAAGAGCTGGCGGCGTATGCTGCGCCGGAACTACCGGCGGACCCGTTCCGACGAGACGGACGTCCGGTCGGCCACCGGCGAAGAACTGACCGAGGCGATCACGGTGTCTGCCGGTGACGGCGCGTCGCGGCCGAGTCGGGCCGACCGGTCATCGTCGGCCGCGGTGTCCAGGCGGTCGGGCGGCCGCGGAACGGCGGGCAACGGCTTGCTGGCCGCGGGTTCGCTGTCCGTGGCCGCCGTCTGCGCGACCGTCAGCGACGACGTCGACCGTGGTGGCGGCGGCGACGTCGAAGACAGCCCGCCGACGTCCAGTCGCCACGATCACAATCACGCGCACGACCATCACCGGCTGGTGACGCCCAGCGACAGTTGCCGGAGCACGCCGTTCCGGCACAACCCGTCCGTCGGGTCCGCCGACACCGAGATGACGTCGCTGGACACTCGCGAGCTGTGGTTGCCGGACACTGAGCCTGCGCCGTCCACCATGTCGGCCCTGCACCAGTTCGGCGCCGAAATGTTGAGACTGTCCCGCGGCCTAGAGAAAGTCGCCTCTCCCGAGTCGAAACCCACGTCACCCGACAGGACCAGGTAACGTACATTTCGTATCAATATATATATATATATATATATATATATATATATATGTTTCAAAATAATAGAAATAAGATCAATTTATACAAAAAATATATGTTTAAAAGAAAAAAAATTGACTTATCGTTTTCTGATAACACGATGATTTCAATAACAAGTTTTGACTTTTGGAACCATTGACGCAACTAGAGCCAATTATCGTCGGTGGCGAGTGGACTAAATTAATAAACGGTGATCGTGATCAGGGGCATTTGAACCTACAATGGTCGCAAAAAAAAAAAAAATGGAGTAATTTTAGACCAGTGTCCCAGTATAACCGTACCCATTACCCCTCCTCGGTAAGATTGTCCTAGGATATTTGCACCCCCCTGTATGATTATCCTAGGTTATTTATACCCCCGGTATGATTATCTTAAGATATTTATACCGAGGATATTATTATCCTAGGATAACCACGCTGCCGATAAAGGGGCATGATTTGACTGTTACACCGAGTAGCATCTAACGATTTCGTTTTGAAAGTTAAGGTTTGGTTAGGTCTATAACTAGCTTAACTTTTCTAAGCGAAATACCTTTGGGTCGGTCACTGGCTTAGAATTTGCAGTTTGATGCTCATGTATTATTTTATTTGTTATCTGTAACAATTTTAATTCTGAGCGAGCTCAGTGGACAAAACAAGAAGTACATATTTGAATGTACTATCCTAGGTTCAAAACGTTTTGAAACTTTTTTGTGACATTTATTAAAATATATCTGTTAACGAACTGTGTAAAAATGTCGATATCAGTTTGAATATTTTTTGTGAGAATTATTGCCTGCAAAGAGAACAAAAATTTTGATCACGTTTATCTAGCCTCGAGACAACCGAAACAAAATGGTCAGTTGAGTTCGGTTTGCTAAAACCACAATTTCGCTTTTTTTTTTTTTTTTTAGTACTTTATATAAAATGTTTACGACCCCATTTTCTAGTCCTGCAACTATTAGTAATATTAAAGTTTATTGATATCGTAGAAGTCCGTTGAAAAACTCTTAAGATCCAAAAGGTACAGGAAAAAAGTGAGTAAATTCTGAATTAAATGATAAGTATTATTTCGGGTAACGATTACGATTTGAGTGGATCACCTCGATGGGTAGGTTAATGCTTCAAAAGTTTGGGTTTAAACGTACTAGTTAGTATCAAAAAATAATGATAAGTTATTGCATTCGAAAAAAACGATTTTAAGCCAGCTCGGTTATCCAATGCGTTCTGAGAAATAAAACAAATTTACCAAAAAATACCGGCACTATTAACGTACCATTTAGTACTATAAATTACTCAAAATAGTACTTTTTTTGGGTTTGACCGTGCAAAACTAGCAATTGCTTTGTACTTTAACACTTTTAAACAGGAATAAGCGGATCATAATTCGTGTTGAAAATTTTAATAAATACGTACACTGATAATTTTATCAAGGATTTTTTGTGATATTCAACGTAAAGATTAGAACACTCAATGTACACAAAACGTAGGTATATACCTGAATACTGCAAATAAAACTTTTTGGTTTTCATTGTTTAGGAAATAATTAAAATTTCAAAAAACGCTTCAAATAAACGTCCACTTTCAAACTTTTAAGTGCTATGACATTTTACAAATTGGACTCGGATTCTGCCGAAAAAAAGTGATCATAGAAAACGAAAAAAAACATCACTGTATAAACGATCGATATTATTCTTTGCCACCCTTAGAATCTAAAATTTTGTTTTATCCGTGGTAAAACGCACTATTTTTAAACCCTCACTACTGGAAAATCCTGCGCACGCCACTGATTGAGACGGTCAGCATTTCAAAGTGTGTAAACAACGGTATCCTGTGCGGTGTGCGCTGTAAAAGAAACCGATAAAGGTGTTCATTAAAAAAATGAAAGAAGTTTGCGTGGTGAATTTTCGCGGACAAAAAATTGTTTTTATCATAAAATAACAATCACGAGTGTTGTTAAGCGGCTGCGTCACTTTCGCTGCACACCATCTCTTTATAATAATTATTATTTTGCGCTACGTTTCCTCGCACCTAAACACTATATTATGGTGATCGTCTCGACTCAAACAGACGCCTCCAACTCGCTTTTCACATTTACATATTAAAATTATCATACACGTACTAACACTGGTGTATTCACACAATATGCCTTAGTTCCCGTCCTACGCGCGTCTGCGGTGTGTGTGTGTATTTATATAATGTATATTGTCCACAGGTCGTTTACTGCACAGGATGCGAGTAGAATATCTCAAACAAATCCGTTACATCAAAAGCTTTAAAAAAACTGCTCTCTTGTGATTCGCGGTCGACTCAAACGAAATTAGAAAACTTACCTAAGTCCAAATATTATAGTCTAAACATGCTCAAAAGTAGTAATGTCCCACTATTATAGCGCGTGTATCAAGTTTTTTTGGAATTTTGATTAGGTATTAAAAAAGATATTCATAAATATAATTTTCAAAAATCAGATCAATTATAATCTCTAATAACTTTAAGTATATATATTTTTTTTAAATTGCTCAACGACATTATATCATGCGATATGTACATTTCAAAGTTACAGACTTTTAGCTACAAAACTCAAACTAGCTAAAATGCTAAATTCCGATTTTAAAACTGTTGTAACTGACTAACAAATAAAGAGAAACTTTAAAATTAGTTTTAGTGTCATCGTCAGTTTAGTATTAACTCTAGGCATACTTAACCAAACCATTTAAGCAAAAAAAAAAATGATGGGATATTTCTTCTTAATGTCAGCAATAGCATCTTCGATCGGTCACATTTATTTAAACTTACAAATATAATATTGTCCCAACGAGAAACTGTGTGCCAGTCCACCCTTGAATTTTAACAATTTACTTTGAAATTTTTATAAACCATTGATTACGAAAATTATGATTCTCCATGATCTCGACAAGTCCAGTGAGTATGATAATTATTATCTTTGACCTTTAATAGTATCTACATTTTGATTATTTAACCGAAAGTAGTAACGGTTTTAAAAAACAAAGTCTCTAAACAAAATGTTTATTTGTGGTACGTATATTTGTTTGTTATATAACTCGGATAAAGACTAAAATAAACAAATACTCTCTTTTTTTCACTTTTAACAATTATTTTTCGTACGTTTTTTTTAAATATTGTTATTTTTTCAAACAACTTATAATAATTCATATGCCTACCTATGCGTTGATTTTTTTTTGTCATTATTTTACTACATCGTCAACATTTTAATTAAAAAACGATGATTGATGTGCCCGTCATCATGTCATTAGCTATAAATGTAATACTATGATAATTAATAGTGTCAACGTGTTGTCGGAACACACTGGTTATGCGTTTCTTAACAATTTATAAGTTAAAAATCCTCCATTGCAATAATAGCCCCGCTTACATCTACCTATTGCCAAATTCGGTTACAAAATTTATTTAAACTCACCATTATAAATATTACCTGTTTATGCTGAATTTTCTATAAATATTATGTAACTTAAAGCGAGTATTTGTACTAAAGGTTATAACTTCAAAACGAGATGATTACACACCACGAGTTTTTCATTGATTCAATTTTTAAACATTTAATTTTCCGAAAACTACTCCCTCCATGATGCTATTCTTGTATTCTTCAACATTAAAATTGTTTTCGATCCCTGTTATGACTAATTAACAATATTTTTATCGTTTTTTCTTCAAATACTCGTAAATCAATTGTTTCGATTGCCATCTGCGTTATATAGCAGTTTAATGTATTCTCTGCGTCCTATCTTGGCATATAATATAAACTAAAAACATGAAACAATGTTATAAGTAATAAGTAGGTACATTATTATCTCACACTCAAGTATTTTATTATCTCACATCTAATTAAAATCATTGTATAAGTTAGTACAAAATAGACTATAGTAAAGATTATTATATTCCATTTTGGTACGAATTTGTGTCGGTTCAAAATGAATTTGACCGAAATAGCACTTGTGTTTGACTATATTATAAATATGCTAGGTATATTATACTTCAAGACCCACTTTGAAAGGTGGTTTGTAAGTAAAATGTATGAGACAACTATTTCAACACACAATCCAGAGTTTCCGTAAAAATCTCAAACAGATAATAACCAATTAGTAATTGTTTAATCATTTTCCTCAATGGTTTTTGATGTACTCGTATAATAACGATTTATCGATTGTTATCTTATTGCAAAACATATGACGACTGTCCAACGCCTTGGACTACTTGAGAACGATCCTGGAGAATGCTGAATTTTAGATGCTTCAGAAGTGTTTAAATTATAATTATAACAGTCGAGTGTTTTGATCAAACTGTTAAAAGGTAACTCCAAACAAGAATATATAAACAGACAATGAAGGGAAGTCATGATTGTAATATTAAATTGATAATCATTCGCCCACATTCGGTCAGATCCGTTGGGGCCAAGTGATCAAAAAGAAAGGATTTTTTTTTTATATCATTAAAAAAATAATAGTACTAAACTAAACGTTCAAAATCAATCATACAACATTTTTGTACTGCCCAAAAGCAACTTTGTTTAAGGGTTTTTTCCCCAATAAAATTCCGGATACACCTGGCTGAGTTATGTAATTATAATTATTATGATAATTGTTCAATTACTACGATCTGCGCGAATAAAATTAAAAAATAATTAAAATATCTCAGGGAAAAAAACGTTTGAGTTGAATTAAATGTTCTAATTGATCATAATAATATTGTATTATTTAAATTTTATATGAACGTTAGTGTTAAATACACAAAGTGTAAATGACGACTGATTAAATCATAGGTATTTTTAATATTTACCAATTTGCATAGTTAAAAGAGGTGTTATGAATTGTGTCTGTTAAAAATATTATTCTCAGAAAGTCAATTATTTTTTAAAAAAGAAACAATATTTTATTGATAAAATATTTTATTCATAAGATAAACTAACCAGCTGACTGTCTCGAATGACCGATATCTATCATACTCGTTGTAATTCATTTTAACCTTTGCCAGCTTTTTTCAGTTTTCTTTCCAACCAAATTATAAATTAAAAAAATTGCTTTTAATTCTATCTTAAATCATTTAAAAAAGAAATTATAGATATTATGATAGTAACTAAAAAACTTTACGTCTCATTTAAAACATAATAACAATCGAATAAGAAGTTCTATAAATGGTTCAACTTCGTCAAATATTCATCGATACGATTTTTACTATCAACAATTTTAAGACAATATTGTTCATAAAAAAATTAATTCTATCTAAAACTTATACTTTTACTTCTTCTTCCTCCTTTCATCATAGTTTTTATACGTTAAACTGCTTTTGCTTTTATTATGTTTGACAAGTATAAAAATGTTTTAAAAACAAAATAGTCATATAAAATGTTTAAGGCTATAAAAATATAATCTTTTTTTCTCGTAAAAGTATTATATATGACATTCATAAAAATTTACCAACGGAAGCATTAGGCATTATTATAAGCCAAAACAACGTTTAAAAAAAATTTAATTTTTTCTGGAAACAGCTAAATACTAAGACGTATTGATCCAGTAATTATTCAATTTTTGTCGGCTCTTTATAGTGATATTTCCATAAATATATTAATATCTTGCAATTTCAAATGTGTAAAGTTTTTAATACTTTTGTTGCTACTCCGCCAGCTGAAAACGAGTATTTCAATTTTAAACTTTCACTTAATATTTATAAAGTTTCTGCGGTATATATACATTTCGCCGTATAGCGAGTTAGCTTGAATAATTAACTTTTCACAACTAATAAAGTGAATTAACATTTAAATTGTCATTTCAGAAATAATATAATATACTACTTTTGAAAACCAAACGCAGTGTACGTACCCACCAGATAAATTGCAAACTGGATGAAACAAAAGAGATTCGGCAATAAATTAAATTTTTCAGCGTTTTTCCCGCGTCGCATTAATCTATTTATTTGTGTGACGATAAACAATGTCGACATTTAAATTGTCAGTTATGAACATCGATTCAGACATATTTTTGACAGTACATTTTTCCACATTTTTTTTACGGGTATTTAAGTACGGGATATAACGTTTTTTGACAACGAATAGTCATTTAAATAATGAAATGACCTTTTAAGCGTCACATGTCTATATATTTCTGGTTGAATTTTTGTACTCTCACTTTGGTATTTGGTATCGTTTTTTAGCGGTGAAACTGTGAGCGAAACAGTTTAATATTACATACACCTAGTTGTAGATCAAAAGCCAAAATTTTATACTTTCTTTATTGATTCTTTAATTTTTAATGAAATATAAAACGAAAATATTCATACGCTGATATAATTAGTACAGAACTGTAGCTAAGGAATAAAATAGATGGTATAGATTTCGATCAATAGTCGTATTGGTGGTCTAAATGAATTGTTTAGATTCAAAAACATGTTATCAATCTAAATTTCAATGCATTTTCCGCTTGGTTTCAATTAGTTACTGGGACAAGTATGGATTGAAATTTATGTTTTTAAAAAATCCGGAATCACTCTAGGTCACGTGGGTATAGTTTGACGCTGTGAGTCACTATTTTGGAAAGTTAAATGAGATACACTGAATACTATAATAATTGTAAGCGATTTAAATTGCCTACAAAAATAACGATTCTGAGTGAACTCAGTTTATACCTATACAAATTGTGCCGTAACAATAGAATTTATTATTAGAGTCTTTTATTAGGAGGAGCTAGAATTAAAAATAACAAGTTCAGAAAACAGAAAAGAATCTACAGGAAGTATATTTTTGAATTTAATTATTGCAGTTATCGAATTTTTAAATCTTTAATGGCTTACGAATGTTTTTCCAGAAATGAGTGACAGGTAAGCAGACCTGCAATTTTCGAAAATTTTCCAACTTTAAACAACTAAAATAAAAAAAAAAATTTCGATTATCGATTTACGAAATACTCTAGTAGGATAAAGATATTTTATACGTCAGAAACTTTGTATTAAATATTTAAAAGTTTTTCTGAGAAATAAAATTTGTTTCAAACAAAAAAATAAATAAAAATTTTTAATAATTTAAAAGTTCTATTGTTAGCTTAAAAATTTTCAAAAGATCTTGAAACTTGTATCAGACCTGTATTATACCTGTTTTAATATTATGTGAACATTTTAACTCTTTTCTACTATTATTTTGGATGTAATGGCCACAAAACAAAATCGTTTATGCCAACAACGCGTTTGCCGTAATTGCTTTAGTTTTTTTATTGTAACTTCTTCAATGTTTACGCTCAAATCAATGATTTCCCAAAAAAAAAGTATTCTGTGATGAAGTAGAGCTAAACCGCTACCGAGGGTTAAAATTGGAGCAATATTGAAGAAGTTATCTTGATTTCATAGTGGTAGAATTTTTTTTTTTTTAAACACGCCGTGTTAAAACCAATGCATTCTTCACTGCGCTCAAAATTTAAAAATTGAACAGCACAATAAAATTCAATATAGATCAAGCATTGTCAAGCAAAATAGGATAAGATTTAAATTTGCTCGTCTTACTTTTTTAAATGTATTGGTAGGTACATTAAATACATATTCTAAACGTGCTCTTGTAAAGTGTGTTTTATTGGATGGATTCAATGAGACTTACATTGTCTGAAGCCCCCTTATAGTGTACTTTTATTTAAAGATAGTGTAACTTTATAATATAAAGTGTGTAGTTATGGTGAAGGGGTGTATTCCCGTAATGTATGCTATACATATACGTAGTATACTCTCAAGACTCAAATAATATCGACACAAAGGGAAACGCCTTAAAAGTAAATTTAGTTTATTTACGAAACTAAATTAAGTAATTATCCCGCGGTACACCAGTTGGCACATTTACCTCAACTGTAAGTGTTCATCCCATCAAAAGCCGAAATATTATAGGCCATTGTCATTAGCGTCGGATAATTGAGAAGTACGATTTATATACTTATAAATTCCAATGTGTAACGATTGGATTTTTTTTATATTTTGAGCGACAAACATTTTGTTTTTACATTGATGTTTTTTTTTTTTTAACGACTTTTCGTTCGCTTATCCAAAACTTTCGATGGGTTTATTAGTATATATTTAT
>CM029357.1:52597250-52638044 GCA_017140985.1 Hormaphis cornu
TGGGATAATTGCAATATGTTGGTTGGTGGGTCTATTGAACCCAAATTAACATTTTACTCTAAATTGTTTATGTGGGATAATTGCAATATGTTGGTTGGTGGGTCTATTGAACCCAAATTAACATTTTACTTTAAATTGTTTATGTTAAATAACTCGCTAACATTTTTTATTGGACATATGCCACTGAATCCAGACAAATATTTGTATTGTGTTTAATGTTTATTTTTTTGGTAGGCACCCGACGTCTTGGTGAACTCTCAAAAAAAATTAATGGAAATACCGCCAGACTTGTGCGCAATGTATAACGTGTTAAAAACAAGCACCGTAACTCATGTAATTTCTAATTTTGGCCCGAGGTTACACGATTACAAAGTGTATGGAACAAAATCACTATTTCAAACCAAATATAGACTGCGGGTATGAGGTTTCGATCTCGTACACGATATAGGCGAAACTGTTCAAAGAAAAATAAACTTTTAAGTAAAAAAAAATAATGAAAAAACCATAAAATATATCAACGAAACATATTATATTGTTATGCTATATACGTGTGCCAAATGAATAGAAAAAAAAAAAAAACGAGCGACAGATCGAATTTTGATTGCTTGACGCGCGTAGGCTCTCTAGACGATTAAGTTACCATAAAACCGACACACCTGTACATTTGTAAAATTCGATAGTGGCTGTTTCAGAGTGATTTTTTTCACACGTCCGTTCTTCTCTTCTTTTTAGTCAACGAAAAAATGGTTAAGAACTTTACGGCGTTACACTTCTACGAAATCATTTTCACGATGTGTTGAACGTATCTGTACAATTGTAATTTCCGATACAAACCTATAATAATAAGAATAATGCAACAGCGTTTAATGTGATAAATGTGCAACGAAATAGACGTTTACCTAAACTAAAACACAAGACCGGGTGCGGCTAAAATTTTTATGAAAAAATATCAAAACGCGAACTCACTTATTAAAATACGTAATGGGCCGATTTTGAAAATTTAATTTTTAATTTTTAAAACATAATTTCATCTCCAAAATAGCATTTAAACATTTCAATTATGTACCTCTTACTATAGGTTTTTTAATAGTACTCTTTATATATATATTTTATTATAATATATTATGTTTATATTTAACATATTTCGTACATTTTCATCATTTTATTGGATAATTAAAATTATTGAATTTAGTTATAGAAAAAAATTTAAGAATGATGCTTTATGGACAAATTCCTTTTTTTAAAAATAAAAATATATCCGTTCTACTCTATTATATCAATATGTATATACAGTATTATACTATGTATGATGTTAGTATATTAGTAATAATGTACTTACCTTAAAGTGCATTTTTACGTTATGGGTACGGGCTTTTACTGAGGAGTTTTGTACAGGCAAATCTCATCGCTTTCAAATTCGATTGTGAAAATGCCGACATAATAATTTAGATAACTTATAACAAGACGCAACGATCAAGTTTTAAATACTCGTGTACTCAGGTCATCTGTTTAATCACCATAAAATCTATTCATTATCCTGAATATTCCATTGTATACAAATAAATTAATGGTGCCGAAATTGAAAGAAGCATTATTGTTTTGTCTTTCAAAATGTTTTCCTACATATATATACATGGATATTTTATATAAAAATTCAATTTCAAAAACATTCAAAATGAATGGCAGTTTTCCCCGAAATACAATTTTTTACGTTACCCCTTAAAAGGGAAAGCTGGAAATTTTATAACGTCGCTCTAAGAATCAAAATCAATAATCGCGACTAAAACTACAGAACCACGTGATAGAAAAGATGGTAATTAAAATAGGTACGTAAGGTAGGATTGTCGAAATATTCGTAATTCAAAAAGTTTCACACGGTACGAAAGAATTTCGCTCACGCCTTCATCGTGTGAAACTACCACGGTGAAAATTCCAGTAAATCGCAAACCCGAATCAAAAACGTTCTTAAAATCGAATAGAATCGAATTTCTCATTAACGGTGTATTATTAAGAAAATTTTAGAAGACCCCTGTTGGCGTGACGTTTCGTTGCTTTCATACGTACATTTACAAAGTTCCTCTTTAAATGTTACAATGACTTTCATACTAAGAGAGCTTTTTTTTTTTTTTTGTCCTTCCGATATTTGTTACTCGCAATTTTTTCTCAATAGTAATAATAGGTTTGAGACGCGAGTGGCCGCACACAAATCAAAATGTTCGTGCCGTGATAACAGTATATATGGGTACAACTCGTTTACTAATCGCGAACACCGCAGACGTCGCGCGTAACGTCGTACGTTAATATTACAGTACAATAATATTTATATTATCTATTTATATTATCTATTATTTACAATAAAAGCGCTATAAAACAGACGCATATTTTTACGCGACACGTTATTATTGGTTTGTCTGCAGATCGTTCAACGACGTCGAGCGCGGCGTAGACGTCGAGAACAAAGACGACGACGACGACGACGAAGAAGAAGACGAAGAAGAAGAAGACGAAGACGAGTACGGCGCAGGAGGCGAAGAACGCTGCGGGAACGGCGGCGTCTGCTGCGATTCGATTCGCCCGGAGGACGTGACGGGGACGCCCCGGTGCCGTCGGGCCAAGCGGCAACGTCGGCGGCGCAGACGGCGGTCGGGCACGTTGCACGAGTCGATGCGTCGGAGGTTCGATGACCCGCACCGCGGTCAGCACGCGGATCACCGAGCGGCCCGGGTGCGGAGCCTCCACGAGGACGAACTCCTCCGGAACCGGGCCGAACCGTTGCGGGCGGTCGTCGCTGACCGCGGACCGCAAATCGTCGGCACGCTGCTCAAGCCGGAATACCAGCGGAAGCCCGGGCTGGACGAAGAGATACGTCTGTTGCCGCCGCCGCCGAGACGTCGCGGGAGGCGTCGTTCCGCGTCGGCGGGCAGCGGCAGCGGCGGCGGCGGCACGACACCGTCGCCGTCTCCGTCGCCCCGGCCGACGCCTCGGCAACCGACCGCCGCCACTACCGCGGAACACCGACGACGACGACCGCCTCCGCCCGAAACACCGACCGCGGTGTCGTCTTCGCAACAACAACACCGCCAGCAGCCGATCAAAACTGGCACGGTCGACACGGTCGCCGTGTGGTCGGCCGCGTCCAGGACGGCTATGGCGCGGCCGTTGTTGCGCCGGGCGATGACGCAAAAGCCGGTGCGCAAACGGGCGGCCGGTGCCGCGGACGAGCGGCCCGGCGCCGTCGCGCTCGTCAGACACGGGTCGAACGTGGACCTGCCGTCGTCGTCGTCGCCGTCGTCGCAGAAGTGTCGCGGTGTGCAGCGGAAGCGACAGGCGGCGCAAGCGCAACGGTCGAACAACGCGAGCCGGTCGAGCGTGATGATCCGCAACTCGTACCGGCACGGCCGCATCATCCAGCTGGAGCAGAAGGCCACCAAAGTCCTGGGCGTGGTGTTCTTCACGTTCGTGTTCCTGTGGACGCCGTTCTTCGCGCTCAACCTGCTGCCGTCCGTGTGCCCGAGCTGCGAGGCCAACACCAACAAGGGCCTCATCGACCTGGTCACGTGGTTGGGCTACGCCAGTTCCATGGTCAACCCGATATTCTACACCATATTCAACAAGGTGTTCCGGGAAGCGTTCAAGCGGGTGCTCATGTGCAAGTACCGCGGCCGGAGCAAACGGTACTCGTGGCCGCCCCAGGCCACCGTCAGGAAGTCGTGATCCGACGTGAACTCCTCTACGTTCTCGCGGGCGCCGTTCGAGACGAGAATATAAAAATCTAATTTTCGTGTCAAGTCCCCGCCCCCCCCCCCCCCTGGAATGGACTGTATTCTGTGTTTTTTTTCAAGTTCCCCGAAAATATCGTCCATGCCGCGGACGACGGCCGAGAAACGTGTTTCGGTCGACGCGTTTCGCGTGGAGGGCGATGTAGTGAGAATGTGTGAAAAAAACAAAATTATTAAATAACGAACGGTAACAAAAAAATGTAGGAACATCGTTAGGTGCCATGTCGTAAAATAACGGTCGCAGTAGTACGTGGACACCGAAAATTTTGCAAAAACGGTCTTTATACGCGCGAGTCGCACACCCGGTAATTGTTGACATTTTATGCTCGTATATATATAAGGGTTTGCAGGTAAAACGAGTTGACCGCGCTATTAGTGCAGAGTAGTACAAACGATTTGTTGATAAAATCCTCGATAAAATGTATCGAAAACGGACGCCTATAAAATCGTGGAAAATAAAACAACTGGTAAACTACGTGGAAAGATAATTTCAGGAACGAAAAAAAATAGGGCCGCGTAATATGCGTGGAAAGTAAAATTAATTAAAATTAAAAATCACGGATCGTTTATAATACGAGACGTGATAAATTACACGGACCGTTAATAGTATTTAGAATTGTAAGACGGGTGAAAAGGTGAAAATATGTGAAACGCGTTAAATGTATTTAAATTAAAAATCATGTCCGCTGCGCTTGCTCGGTACCGCAATTGAATTTATAGTTTTTCTGTTTTTTTTTCCCCACCGCCTTACGATTGGAACATTTTTATGCATTTTATATTCCAGAATATTTACGGTACGCACATGTTTGGTTTTCCATCCACTTTACGTTCCATACAAATGATTTCCTGTGAATTTCACCTCTAAATGAACATCCCAAGTCCCGGAATTTATCGTTTCACTGTTATGAATTCCGGTAATTTATACCCTCGCTCAAAAATTTGATACTTGATGTATTTCGAGCAACTTTAACGTTATGATCGTCCAAGTGAAAATTTCCGACTTGCTCGGGTGGGCAGCGCATACCTACTGTTCGAGGGCGTGTTCCAGATATCGACCGAGGACGTACAGAGAGGACTCCCAAACAAAACACATTAAGGAAATAGGTATACTCTAATCGATTTGTAGCGTGCAAAAAAAAAATTTTTGTTCCAATTAGACGATTTCATATTGAGACTGGTATCGACAGCTGATTCTAAATGTGGTGGCCAAGGTTTTGTAAAATATGCTATTGTAATACATTTCGGTAACGCAAAAAAAATGTGCAAATAGTTGTAAAAAAGGGAGGATAGTTTTCAACAGTAAATGCCACAATATTTTACCACGTTGTTACATCATAAGAATAAGAAACGAACATGTAGGAGATAGTACTGGTGTTGGCATCGATTTAGTGGATTGATGAGGGAAAATAGACTGAGATGGTTCGGACTGCGTATGTTGAAGAGAGAAAAAATTGAAGCTGTTGTGAAAAGAGCGATTGTGAAAATGAACGCGTTGAAGGAAAAAGAGATAGAGGAAGACCAAATAGTAATAAAATATGGATGGAAAAAATTGAAAAAGATATGACGGTTGTTAATGTGTGTGTGTGTGTGTAGGGGATGTGAATGATCGTTATAAGTGGAAGGATAGGACGAGGGTGGCTAACTCCAAAAAATTGGGAGAAAGGCGAAGAAGAAGAAAACAGTTACTTTGTTTATGTTATTTATGTTTGTTCGTATGTCAACGTTTTCTAAATAATAATTATCGTACGTGTCAACAAATATCGATAAACGTCCGCATTGTGAGGTATTTATAAAAATTTACAACACCCACCAAAACTATTGGCAAATGTCAACAATCACCGGTAACAGCTGTCAACACTCACTGCTAAGCAAATCATACACTTAAGAAAACAATGAACAATTTTCAGGAGGGATTAGAATCCTCTAAACTCGACTTTGGGTATACGGCCTTCACAGTTGACGGCCAAATTATTTTTGCAGTCGCACCGCTATCTTCTTGTTCCGTGTTTCGATTACGTTCGTTTCATCGTACTAGGAATTGGATTTTCTCGGTATATCAACGGAAACTTTTACTAAAACGGTGAAAACAATTTAAAAATTCTGACCACTGTGTATCATATTCCAGTTCAAAATTCGCGACCAACAACACGGTGTGAACACCATTATTTTTATGCGTGAAAATAGTTGATAAGCCCCATTAATGATCGTAAAGAATGCAATTTTTCAACGATTCTTGACGATGTAAGTCCAAAAATCACAAATATTGCAAAAATACCAACAAAATAAAATACATTTGACTTGAACGAATTTTAATGAAAATAAATAAAGTTAAAATAAATCATTTATCTGATTGAAAGATGGTTGTTATTGATAATGGTCATTATTTTATGTTTGTTACAGTTAAAAAAAACCCCACCGAAAATCGTGTGTACATACTGTCGATTCTAACCAGAGATTAATATAAATTTGTTGTTATTTACAGTAAATAGGTAAATTGATTCGTACTATAATCAAACTTGTTCAGTGTTCACAATATTACCGTAATATTTACTATTATATAAACAATGCTACTACTATAACTGAAATACATTTTTCTATATTATTTCACAATCTCAAATTTCTTGTTTAATTTCTATGACATTGTATATTATATTTATATTGAAATTAATTTACTCGACTTTTATTTAAACACATTTTTGCTATTAATTATACCGGATTGTAGGCATTGTGTAAAATAACTTAAAATAAAACAATTTGGATTCAAAGCTTGTACCTATTTGTATTGCGTCTGTTCCGTAACAATTGAGACGTTATACATCGATCTTTAACCCATCGTTTTGACGCTACGAGCGATTCGCTCACACCATTGTCATTTTTTGAACCACTGATTCAAATGTCATTTTACTGTGTGAGAATTAAAAACATGCTTTTTCGACTTGTTAACAAGAAAAATTACGGAACAAAATAATGATTTAAAATAATTAAACAATTTGTGTTTTATCTCAAAGTGAAAATGCCAAATTTTGTAGTACATTAGGGTATTGGGTGGCACAAACTACGGCATCGCCGCGCCACAGTGCATCCAATTTGCGGCATCAGTACATCTGCAATATGGGCGATATAATATAGGAAACACGTTCATCACATTCTTCTTTTTGTCCTCTTTAGTGGCTTTTTATTTTTTCTCGTATAAAAAAAACAATGTTTTTAATGTGTGAGCGAAATGCTTACACGTCAATAGTGTTACAAATTCAACGTCACTAACGACGGGTTAAAAATATTTCTATACGTAAGGAATTTTGTCATTTTAATTACGCTCCACTTTACGTGCGTGCAGCTATTATAAAACATTTGAATGAGCTTAATAAACGTGAACGTGAAATGGTTTGGAAGTCAGAAGTGAGAATTTAAACCATACCAGTACTCACATTCGAGGGCGTATTTCAAGGAGAAAAGTGGGCAATCTTCTTCCCCTAACGTACCATGAAATTTTCATTGTACATGGAACATTTATGGGGAATTTCAAGTAAAAAATATTTGTCCTGTTAAATAGATTACCAGATACACCGGTATAAGTACAGATTTAAAAAAGCCCAATACATTAAACTATGTAAAATCATATAAAATACAGAAGATTTAATAACCAGCTTAGATACTATGATACAATTAGTTGGGTTTGTAAAGTTTTTAAATAGAATGGTCTTTAGTTATAATAACCATAGAAAAAAACAATCTACAACAAAACATACAATTCATTCGTATTTAAAAACTCAACAGGTAACGTTTATCGACATTTTCATCCAAGTGAAACTTTTTAGATTGCTATGCACTTTTAAAATAACGCGTGAGTACGAAAAGTACAAGTATATTTATGTCCGCCGAGATATTGGTAGTTTAATATTTTTAAATTATATTTTATATAGTTTATTGATTTATAAACCACAAAAATAAAAAACGATTTAACTATACGTATACGTTATTTTATTCAAATAATATTACATTCTTTTAAAAATTAATTTCTTTGTGGTTTTCTTGTTGGCTTTCAAGTAGAAAATCAGAATTTCAAAAATATTCGCATTACTTTAAAAAAACTTTCGGAATTTGATTTCTTACTCGGTTCACTAAACGTGGATCAGACCCTTTTAGTTCGTTTCTCTCTTACGTCAGCCAAATAATGTTTGTTATGAATGTCAAACAGATTACATAACCACAAAAATATCGATATAATCCATAGTTTAAACGTATTACCGTCGTTTTTTTCCAACTCGTAACATATTGATTATGTTAATATTAATATTATATAATTAAAGTACTCTTGCGTGAATTCATTAGTTTTATGAATCGAGTTTGTGGGATAATGGGCTGATTTATTAATAATTGAAAGTGATTTACGACCTGAAAAATGGGCAATACGAAAGAAAGCGGTAAAAACATTAAGTATAAACATTATTGAAAAATTTTGAAATAAAAAGAAATTGTAAATTATCTAGATAAAAATAAAGTATAATGAGATGAGAATTTATTTTCTAGAAAAATCACTTCCATGTTAGTAAAAAACAAATTAAAACATTAATTACAAGTAGGTCCACACCGATAACTCAATTACAAAAAAAATAAAAAAACACTCATTTTCTATTAGTAATTATAATAAGAAAGGTTAAAAATTTAAATAAAGGAAAATCTGTAACAGCAACTGTATATAAACCCTGAGTTTAAACACTCGTGTATTTTTTTGAATACTCGGAATGGTACTTTAAAATTACCAGCCAGTTTTGTGAATATCTGAAACAACCATATGCAATTGCACCAAATAGCTAATTAGTCAATATAAAAAATAATTGTACTTATAAGTTGTAAAATGTATAGCTAAACTTAAAGTAACAAACAACATAAAAATGTTATTCTCCTAGTATGATACAGAACAAATTTAAATCGGTTCTCCAAAACCATAATTATCAACAAAAAATGAATTGGTTTGTAAATACGTTTTTGTATTTTTCAAATTAGAATTACCGAGATAACACAAACAATCATCTCAGATAACATTTATTAAGACTATTTTTATATTTATCTTTCTAACTAAAAGAAAAAAAAAAGTTTCTAGACAATTTCTCTAGACAAAACACAACACTGCAATTATTGTATTACAAACATATTTTTAACGAAAAATAGTAATACTAAATAATATTATTTGGTTGTATAAACCTCTTAAAGTATTTATAGACAAGTTAATGGTAAAATCGAAATTATATAAATACGCTGTAGAGATAAAATTATTTCAAAACGCATCATCGAGACTGGAAGAGCTCTAAACAAACGATCGGCAATAGTTAAAACTACATTAGGCGCCTTTAAATCACACAACTTTTTCACTCTTATAGTTACTTAAAATATAGCGATGAATTTTCGTCACATTGGATATTTTGAATACTGCACGTGTGTTTCTACTTTTGCAGCCATTTGTCAAAAAAAAAAAAAAAAATGTTATTTAGAACTCATATTCCAACTACGCTTGCACTATTCACGAATCAACGCTTTCTATTCAAATTTAACTAAACTCGTTTTTTTATCATACTTGTAAGAATATTACTTGCACAACATGACGTACCGATATAAAAACTCCGACAGAAATAAACGACCTCATAAAATACCGATATTCACACTTGTTTGAACGCGTTTAAATATTGTGAAAATCGTAATAATATTTCAAGGTTTCTATAATACAGAAAAACAACAATCGACGTACTAAAGTTTGACTTTCATATTAATCTTCTGCAGCAAATGGATACGACATGTGCGACCAATAAACTTTTAGTATCTATTGGCACTCGGCTGTTGTTTCATTTATTTTTTTTAAATATCAAACAATTTTTTTTTTTTTTTTAGTTTATTACAGTCGTAACACAATAGGTGGCATATCCAAGATTTTTTTTTCCGGAGGGCCGAAAAATTCTCTGGTCCACATTGACTTACAAATTTATAGAAAATTAAGAAATTGAAGAGAATTAGTCCGTGAAATGAAGCTTTAAAAATTTAGCTAAAAAAAATCTTAATTTACGGTTGTCGGTATTAAAGGGGAATATCCTATTATTTTTTTTTTTTTTTTAAAGGGTTCGATTGAGTTTACCTATATAGTAAATACTAGGTTTAGGATGACCTTAAAAATATTTTGAAAAATTGTCATTTATTTTTTAGTCAGTCAATTCATTTTAAAAATCGAAATTTTTCTTTTAAAGCTCTTTAACACTAGTTTATGTTTTGTAGTTAGAAGTCTGTACATTTAAATATACAATCTACGCATATATTCTTGATCTACTGTCGTTGGTCAATTTTTGAAAATCAATTTTTTTTTTTTTCAAAGTCATTTAGGGTTTAAATTTGATATTGCTAAAAATTGAAGCTTATGGTTATTTTTATGAATAATTAATTTTCCAAAAAAAAAAAATCAACGTCATTTTACAGGTATTCCGAATCAGAATAATTTTTCAAAACAAAAATTAGATAATTATTGTTTCATTTGTAAAGGAAATAAGGTCCGCCGGAATATGATAGTAATATATTCTATCTCTCTTAAAGATCCCTTGATATCATTCACTTACTTTTTATACTAAAATAAATAACGCTCAGTGACACAACTGTAAATTTAACAATAGGTTTATTAAAATACGTTGTTTATGGCCGATATACCAACTGTTGTATTAGAAATTTTAAATGAACAATTTTAATTTATTTAATTGAAATCTTGGCAGGGACTCCAGCCCTTTCAGCCATCCTCTCCTGGACACGCCACTGCGTAACACCAAAAGTGCAGGATCGGTCTGCGCTCCGTCAAATTAATATATTAATGTATACAGTTATGTATTGTGGATTTCCAGAAGCAATGAACTTTGCCATTCTACATTTAACACAACGGTTGTCGCCTATTGTTTTCGAAAACAATCGTTGACCGTACACAGACCGTAGGACTTCCAAGTGTGGCACGTGGCTGCAAATGAAGCGGGTCCCCGCGATCAAATGTTTCGGCCCTTTTTTTTTTTCGAGTATATAGATGCCATCGCAAGCGTGCAGTATTCATCAAATATTCGGTTTATATCTGGACTCTAGATACGACGTAAATTAAAGATGATTAAAAACAAAAAACGTTGGATCACTCGAGGTGGCGTGGGTGGTTTTACGGAGTAGCTCTGTGTAGGTCACCGATTTGGAATTTGTGGTTTAAATGTATTGTTTAATATCTGAAAACAACGATAAATCACTGCCTTCAAAAAAAAAAAAAAAAAAACGGTTCTGAGCAAAATACCAGCTCGATAGGACATTGGGAGCTGTTTGAATAAAGAAGATTAGTCACTTACCTAATTTTGATTTTGACTTTGCCAAATCGTAATTTACTCTTAAAAAAAAAAGCTATATCAACCAAATCTCAGCTCGCTAGAACAATAGAAAGTGGTATAATTAAACAAGAGAGCTAAGCCACTTACGAGTACCTTATTGAGCTCTTAAGGGCTCCGTAATTTTGATTTTGGCGTGTTGTATTGCCATTCTAAACTAAATTTTAGCTAGATTAAATAGGACAACGGAAAGTAGTTAAATTGGAAATAGAGCTAAGCTATTTAGAATGCTAACTTAAAACGACAAAATCAAAAAACCCTCTCGTCCGATTGATTTTCAAAAATTTTGAAGTTACATAATACTTAACTACCATTCTTGTATTAAAATTTGAAATCCTTTACTTGAATATAAAACTTTTCATTGATTGAAAACCGCTAAAAAATGTGAAATTTTAAACATTTTAAAGTTTTATTCTTAGCTTAAAAAATATTAAAATTTATATCGAACCTGTATTTTATACATTTAAATATTGTGTAAAAGTTTTAAATCCGAGAAAATTTTTTTTTTGGAAGTTATGGCCTAATACAACGACATATTTTATTTTGTCGAAATTGCGTTCGCCCTATGTTTTATCGGTTGCTTCTAAGATTTTTTTTTTTGGTTTCTGGGCCATAACTCAAAAACAAAACAAAAATTTCAAAAAAATCTCAAGTAAGGTATACAATGTACGTCCACTTTCCAAACTTGATATTATGACATTGCTGTGCTATGACATTCTTCGATTTGACCCTCTGGCACCCTCTGGCCGTCAAAGTGTTCACAAAAAAATAAACATTATTATTGTAAAAAAAAAATACATTATTCGCCGCTGCGCTCAAAAAAACTAAAAAAACCCAACCGAAAAACGTTTCCTTGCCTTTTCTTTTATATGTTTAGTAAATTAATCGCGTTCAAATGTGATTTATCGTCACGGTTTTTTTTTTTTTTTTAAATTTTATGTGGCAATCGTTTATACCTTCAATATTTCATCTTTTCCACGCTCGGCATTTATAACGCAACGTGCGCGTGTTATGCTCGCGTTATCCGATCCTCGTAATATTATTTCTGTACATGTACGTCCGTCGACAGTAGAATGCGGAAAGATGAGCGAATAATATATAACTTTAAAAGATTGTTTTACATATTTACGAACGGTTTAACAGGGCAAAGTGTATACGCGGTTGGCTCCGCGCTCTAAACGAAACTATTGGTTTTGACAACGGTCTGAAATTTATAACTTTTGGATATCTTTGCGTCGAAGTTTTTTTGCACGGTTTTGTCTGCGTTTACGCGCCGAAAGTTGAAACCGTTTCGCGTCCTGTAAGTAGGTACATCACACACACTCGCACGCATCAAACACTCGATCGGTCTTCAAGGTGCATATTTTATTTGGAAATGTACAATTTCGTTACTTGGGATTTTTAAATTATAATACGTTTTTCTCTACGCGTCGATCAGGTCTACATGATTGTATAATACGATTGAAGTCGTCCTGTTTTTGTCGAATAGTATAACAACATATCTTTGTTTGATAATAAAGGATTCTTTGTGACGGTTACGTTAAAAAAAGAATTATCGAAATTCAATCGGGGGTTGACTTTAAACCAAAATACTAAAAATTTAATCTAAATAGGTACAATTTAGTTTGTATATGTTTTCTCAAAAGTTTTTTTATGTTATCTAAAATTTCGTTTTAAAGTTTCAAAGTAAATCAAACGTAGAAATCATTGGTCCCATAAAAGCAACCGGTCGCCCATATTAGAGAAAATGATGAAATGCAAAATTTTACAAATGAACCACGCCAATTTGTATTTTATAACCTTGAGAAACATTTTGACGTAATTAAAAATTGTTTTTGTCAATATTTGGTCAGAAAAGTCAAACATTTTCGAAGTGGTCAAATATAGGTGACTCTCTAATACCTTTCAATTTTACTGTAAATTATAGATTTAAAATATATTCCGTATTCGTAAATCAAGTCATTAAAACATTCGGCACGGATGAACATTAAAAGTTTGTTTCATTTAAGAATTCATAAAACAAACTAAAACGTATATTATTACCGCGACATTGAGACAATGTTTTGGTAATGGTTGTGTGTACCTAACAACCATACTACCCACCTTGAACACGTTTTAAGTTTCTAAATTGTCTTAACGTTTTTTTTTCCAGATACAATTTTCACTAAAATCGAATTGTGCATTTGAATATTTGAATAGAGATTATTTTATTCTAATTCTAGAAAATTCTAGAAAATTCTAAATAGATCTATATCTACTAAATATTTTCCAATGTTTGTATTAAACATTTATTTCTTTTCCGAATACCAGTTTTCCGCCGTCGCTGAGTGTTTGTGGCAGAATTGTTTTTATTGTAATTTAAAAAATACAATTTCATTAATCATTTTAATTTATAAATTTATTGTATTTTTCAGTTAGGTGGTATTTTTGGTTATATTAAGTTTAAAAATATTTTTCTTAAATATTGTCCAACGTTCAAACGGATGCCACATATCTATGAACTTAGCTATAAATATAAAAATTAACGGTTTTCCAAAAATATAAATCAAATATAAACTAAACAAATTTGATTCACTTTCGATATTACTTAAAATTAATTTCATGTGATTTTTTTTTTCTTTTCATATAAAACTACCATAACTTATTATATTATATTGATTAATAAATATAATCTCTGAATACGATTTTCCTAATATTATTTTTCTTCGGTAGCGTTCAAATATCCGTTTTTTAATTACAGACTGCTTTTACAATACATATATATTATAATATTCAATAGAATTATTCACTCTTTGAATGCAGTGTTCGACTAATTTCTCAACCTGCAAAATTGTTTTATTCAAGTTTTTGCGTACACAACGATATGCTTTACTTCATAATACAACGTTTTTTTTTTTATTCCTATTTTCGCAACATTATTCTAACGTAATCATGGTTATAGCTTGGTAAAAATTATACAGTTTACGTCAACATTTTATTTTATTTAGTAATTATATTGGACGATGAGATGGATTTCTTATGAAAATATGTTAGCGAGAAACGCGTAGGTCTATTTTCAACATTCGAACCACTGTACCGACAGAATAAAACTTTGTCAAATCCCTGCCAGCACCTTTTCTATTCCTCATCATATCCACTACCATCATAACAATTATTTCAGACCAGTGCCGGATTAAACATTGGTGGGCCCCTAGGCAATTAAAATTTTGGGCCCCAACAAAATTATTTTTTACATAAATCTTTAACTTTGCTGTGGTTTTTCGTTTTCACGGGGCCCCTTAAATGAGTAGGGCCCCAAGGCGGGCGCCTACTCCGCCTTATGGGTAATCCGGCACTGTTTCAGACGACGGATTTTTTTCGCCCCCAAAGCCGATCTCACTTCCGCAGACCGCAACGAGTGTCTATATATTTCTCACTATACGAAAAGAAATAACAATATCTTTTTATTCAAATATAGCTGGATATTCGTGGTGATGTCTGAATGTCAATTTAGTACAAATGTATTGTACGCATAAGTTCGTCATAGTTCCTATTTTTTTTTTTTTTTTTTTTTTTTTTAACGACCGTTACAAAAATAAGAAATAAACTTATGATAGTTTGTGGGTTCATTCAGGTCGATATATCGTTAATAATTGGCGATGTGACGAAAAATTCTAACCCTATCATCAATATAGTACACTAATAAAACTGAACGCTAAAAGATATTTTTATCATCCACTCAACTAAATTTTTGTTACACGTCTTGAGTATTGTAAAATACGGGAAAGTTATAATCACGAAGGAATCCTAAGGAGTTGTAATAGGTATTTTGTGATGTTTGCGTGTACGTTTGTGCGTAGAGATACGGGGTATATTAAGCGAATGAAAACTCTGCCAATAAGGTAATACCATGTAACATACATGGTCGGTTTTAAAACTCAATTTATTTTGCACCAAAACATGTAATTTTAAACTCTTCAATTAAAAAAAAAAAACTCATGGTAACTACAAGAATAAATCGAAAATACTATTGTCTTTTCACTCATCGAAGGGAGGTACTTTTAGAAATAGTTGAAAGACTTCTACGACTGTTGGCGTTGTTCTGATCGATTATAGACGATAGATTCGTAACAAAATCTTGTATACTACATTATAAAGTTTATCTATAGATACGGAGACATTTTTCTTCCAGTGGCAATACATAGTTTTTATATTGTCATGGTTCATCACAGTTTAGTTTAAACTCACCGTAACGTTTTTTTTTTTTTCGTATAATAATATATTGACTTTATTAAATAGTTTTAAATTGGACTTCACATTTTCTCTTCAGCCTGCCCCAAAATCGTTTGTAAATGGTTTAAAACGCTTTCACAATATTTCAATAATAATAAAATGTTTTCGAAAAATAGATTACATTAAATCAGTAAAAAGGTTAACTTTGTTTTTAAAATTGAATTATTTCAGATTTCTCGCAATAAAACAAGATCTTTTAAATCGTACTGAGAACTCTGCAAAAATCATCAATGTATTAAACATGAACAGTACAATTTATAAAAACCAAAAATGTTTTGTTCAATAATTGTAACTGTTGATTAAACAAGACACTAACACAGTACCTTGCAAAATTTTGTAAACCGTAACTTCGAAAATAATCATTTTCATTTCCAATTTAAATTTTAGTTTTCTATGAACATTGTTTTTAAGTAGGTAACTACTTTCGTAAAAAAGGTTGTTTTATATCGTTTCTTGCAGTTAAACAGTTGACTCAAAATGCGCTCTTTAGTATTTACATGATATACCTCATAAATATTTATTTAATATTTATTAACATACCAAATAAAACGTATTAAACAATACAGCTTTTCTTTAAATTTAAATAACCTGCACTTATTAAAAACATTCCTAATTGGTAATATTTTGAATGACACTCCGGTCCTCATCGTGGCATGAATATTGAATACATTGAATAATAATTAAACACTTCACATGTAGCAAAAACAATTACCAACTGAAGTTCAAATAAACTTTCCATAATTGGTTTCAACGTTACACTCAACGATAATTTTTAGAAGTTGGATAATGTATTTATGTCTTTTATTTTATATCGATTATTTATACTTATAGTTACATCCAAAAGTGTTTTAAGATAAACATATTGTGTGTTTTTTTTTTTTTTTTTTCATCGTTTTTATGAAACGTACGTATTTAAAATGAGTTATTCAAAATATAGTTGAAAAAACATTACTATAGTAATTTCACGAATCACAGTAAAATCGAACAACTTTAAAAACTAGGTCATGGCAATATCAGAATGTATATGTTTTGTAGGTGTATTCAATATAATGTTTAAGATAGATCTCTATTAAACCAACCGATTTCCAACAGGGTCCTCGTCCGAGTTTGGCGTATTTAAATTTATATAAAAAATCCAATTTTTTTTTGAAAGAATAAAACCTCTTGTAGAGCGCTTGTTTTCCAGATTTTAGGATTTTGTAGCGGCACGTTTACAATAGGTATTTGAAATTGAAATTTTAAGAACATTCGATATTTTTAGATAAAATTGTACGGTACCTAGGACTTAATTTAAAAATCAACAAAACGAGCCCCCTCTTTAAGATATTTTTAATCATCCAACAAAAAAAAAAAAACTTAAATGGGTTCAGTTGTTTGCTCGGAAAATAAATTCTACTAAATGACATTTTATCGGCGGTTTTGACAAAGTTGAAGAGAAATACACCGCTAGATTACACTAGTATCGCTAGCTAAGTGACGCGCTTTAACCAAAAAATTAAATTTATATATTTTCAATGACGCTATCATTTAGTATTTAACTATAAAGTTGACGCGACCGTCTGATGAAAATTTTTCTAAACACAATATTTTGGAAAAAGTTAGATCGACAGCAGCGCTATCTGTCTGCGTGCGCGTATCAACATGAACCACCCAGTGTAGAAATTGAAAACTTTGGCCCTCACAAAATAGCCACACCCGTTCCATTACAATGTTCGTTGTTTGTAAATTGATTTTTATTCATCCAATTTTATTACCTTGTCGTGATCCGTTCAATCCGTTCATGTTTATAATATTATGTATATACAATTTTATAATACTAAGTAAGGTACTATAGAATAAAATTAATAATATGTAATATATAAATATGTATAATTAAGTACACGACGCGATAATAATATATACTCACTGCAATATACTTCAGTGAATGATTTACGAAGCGTAACAATTCTAAAATTATAAATAAAATAACTTATCCTAAAAGCTAGTGTTGGTACATCATAATATTATGTTGTGGAGATGATATACTGGCAGTTTTTAAGGGAATTTGTTTAAGAAAGTTTAGCGAACATTTTTGAACAACATAAGCACATCTCATATTATATTTCAAGTATTTTAAATGAATTGTTTCCGTAATTTAAAATAAATTCCATGTTAATAATTTATACTGCAATTTACCAGTGCCCATCAAAAAATATAATATCTGTACAATATGCAATTTGTTAAAATAACCATTTTGCTTAAAGTAGAATCATTGTAAAAATAATAATAATTGTTAATTATTGAATAACCATTTTTATTATTGTACTTTAAAGAGAAAACTCGGCCATTTTTTCCCGAATACTAATTCGTCAAAAGTATTTCCCCATAAACGAAAAACTCGAATATTTTACAAACTTCAAATATTATTATAAATAAATCTCTTTTTAGGTACTAGTGGCAACAAAAACGACCCGTCAGAGCTCTAGTTCTCCATTTTGTATATATATAAAAAAAAAAAACGATACTTCTTTCATAATAATTATAAACAAAATGGTTTTGTTCCGCGACAACTGTGTATGCTTTTTTTATGAGTGTATTACGCCCTTTTCACCATGCAAATTTTGTTTTAGCGTATATTACTGAATAAAAACAATAATTACACTTGATTTACTACCAAAACCGAAACCAAATACAAAGAGATGTACATAAATCAATTATGTTTGAAAGTCCCATTTTTATTGTGTTAAATAATAAATATATTGGTTTATCTTGTTACGAGTTTGACTTATTATTGTTACGTATTTTGAACTCCTTTTACATGAAACATGTTCTGAACCATTTATAATTGATTTTCAGTCGACTCACGTGTAAGATGGGTCGAAAGCAGCTGTGTATGAACGATTCAATTATGAATAGTTTTGGTTCCTTATTCCTTTTTCTATTTTCGATCAGTTTTTCTCTCTTTCCTTAAACGATTCCAACCGAATTTCCAAATAATTGTACAAAATGTTCACATAATATGTTCATCATCATAGGCACAAATAGTGTTTTTTATTTAGGGGAGGGGGGCTTTAGTCCAACCAACTTCATCGAGCATTTATATAAAAGTACTTACTTATAAGGAATGGGTGCAAAAAAAATTTAAAAATTTACGATTTCAGGGAAGATATTGACATTTTCGGAGGGGCTTAGCCCCTAAAGCTCCTCTATTTGCACCTATGTTCATTTTGTCTGAATACAGCATACTTTTTTTTTGCAATATAAACAACCCACAACAATATAATATATATATGTGTGTGTGTATGTACGCTACCTGATTTAATAGCAAGTTAGTCTACCGGTAAGTATATATATATAGTTACTAGAACGAACTTAGTGATGTATCAACGATCAAACATCACTTGAATAAAAAAATATGTACACCACTCACAAATACGACTTATATGTCTTATAAACGAGCAATTTGTCAAACACTGATAAAAGTTTTAGGTACTTTTTGTTAGGTAAGTATAAAAAAAAATTTACAAATTCAAACACAAATAGATACCTAATTAAACTCGAGACGGATATTATGTAGATATCACAGTCACATTGAAGTTCGATTATATCTACTATACGGCCAAACATAAAAACAAAATATCACAACAATCATTAGTAAACGCTGGTACTATATAATTGGTGAGTTTCAAGACGTTTTCCAATATTGGACACTCTTTTTTAAAGTTACAATGTATTATTTCTATCTGAAATTATAAAGGTACGAGCGTTCACACGTTAATTTTTTCAATACAGTGACCATTTCTTATAGTGAAAACAATAATTTAACAAATAACAAATCTATTATTATACCAATAAATTTAGTGTTTTTGTTTTAATCATTTGAAGTATAGATCCCATTTATGGATGAACACAGAAGCAGTTAATATTATTAGGTATTATTTTTAATTAAAAATGTTCCCCTATCACTCTTTTTTTATTAGGTTCATAACATTGTATACACTATAGTTTATAGGTACATATTCTGAAATTTAGACGCCCTCTGATAATGATCTTGACAATTGCAATTTTTATTTATTTATTTTCATTTTTTTATTCAGGAATTATAGATTTCACACGCTTATGTGAAAATTTTGAGTATTTAATGTTAAAATAAAAGGTTTTGTGAAATAAAAAAATAGCATATTTAAATTACCTTTATATGATAAATATAAGCATTTCAAAGTTATGTGATATTAAGTAGTTAATAAATGACTCGTTTGAAAACTTTTAATAATTTTTAAGGTATTCAATCTTAGGTCATCTTAAAATAACCATAAATATTCTTTTAAAAAACGTATCATTTAGGTACATTTACATACATCATATTTTTGGTATCATTTTTTTCTAAGAACATTGTTGTTAATTGAATATGAGTGAACGTATGTAATATAAAATTAGAACATTCATAATATTTTCTAAAAACAATAAATTCGAAAATTTTTCTAGCTCGTTGACAATTATTGAAACATGAAGTGTAAAAATGTATGTTCTGAACTTGTTGTACACAACTCGTTCCTCAAGTATAAAAGAGAGATTTTTACTGTACTTATCTCTTTTTATTAAATAAACTATATTGTTACAGAAATACAAAAATTCTATTATTTTCATGACAATAAGGTACGTATAAAAAACATGTGTTATTAAACATGTTTTTAATATATAGTATGGACAAATCCTCACAAAAATGTCCATTTAATTGATTTAGTTTAGAAAACGTCCTACATAACAGTTATTACATTTTCAAAATTAGTACTAAAATATTCAATTAGAATAATACATTAAAATTTGTTTTGCAAACGAGTGACAAAACTGGGATGACACATCAATCCAGCAGCCATTCAACTTCTTGATAAATCAGAACTGGTCAGACAACTAAAACTCCTGAAGCCATACAAGTAAAAACGAGACTTATAATTGCTCATTATACTGCAAATACGAAAAGATTATAACAAAAATACAATTTCACATCTACATGACGTGTAATGAGTATTTTACATTAGTATTTGGTTTGTAGTTTTGACTTTTTTTTTCAAATATATTCATTTATATGATTTCAAATCGTACTTGCACCTAATGTTAAGACTAACTGGTTATTAACATATTGGGCTCTATTATTATTTATATTTATATTAATTTTCTATTTTGTTTGTAACTTTATTCTTAAAGATCTCGCCATATATTACTATAATATTATTATTACAATAGGTATTACTACTATGTTTTAAAATTGTTATTAATATTAAGAGAATTTTAAACGTCAATTTTCTTTCTCTGCTTGTTACACGTAAATCATAGAAATTTAGACGGATATTGTTTCCAACATAGCGATCAATTTACTAATGAGAATAGAATTCTGTAAACTGATTTGAATCCTTTAAGGCATCTACTATGGAGTCATCTATGTAAGCCACATTATCGATTTTATCATCAAAATTTTTAAAAATAAAATTTCACAAAACGTGTTGGTGTTTTTTTTATTTTAATTCATCTTAAAAAAATTGTAACAAAAAAATTAAACATATACGTTGTAGAATCAAAATTATAGAAATTTTGAAGAATTTAAATCAGTTTATAGATTCTTTATCGCATAATAGGTTGATAGGTATGTTAGAATCAAAAACCGTCTAAATTCCTATAATTTACATGGAAGAGACGGAGAAAAAAAATTTACACTTTGAATCCCCTTAATATCTTTAAAATTGTTGTAGTATCAACTGTAAAGGCAAGAGAATGTTCGGACCTTGGCAACTCTGTATTTTATTGTATCTGACTGAACTCAACTTAGATGATTAGTTTTGTAATACATTTACATTTTGTGTTTTATTTCGTATTTTTGTTAAGGTTTCGTTATGGTTGCCGTTGAAACAACAGAGTTCTTTAGTTGAGTTTATTTATTTATATGTGTCTAATTAAAACTCACATATTTTAGATGATAGAAAAACAATGTCATTTCATTGTAAACAGTGGCGGGAGAATGGTTGGCAATATCACCCCAACTTCATTTCTACAATCACTTTTTTTTTAGCTTTACTAAAAAAAGTAAATTTATTACTTTTAACACTTATCTCCACTTTCTGACAGTGTGATTTTCAAAAAAAAAAAAAACTTTGAATTTATCTTCATTCTCATGTCTAATATAGATTTTTTTTTTTGTTTAAAGAGATTGGAGAGAGTATTCATAATTATTAAACATCAAATTATGAAAATAATTATGCTATACTAAAAGTATTTTATGGGTTTTTTTCGGGGTAGAAAATGTTATTTTTATGAAAGAGGTATTCAAATTAAAAATAATATTCAATTTCAATAAGAAGATACAAGAAAAATACCTAATGGCAATCAGCAATGACGTAATAAAATACGTTAGGTTAGGTGAGACCAACCATGATATATGAATCGCGGAGTGTTGGGCGTTTAACAAGAAAACAGAACAGAGTAAGAGTGCGGTGGAAATGAGAATGCTCAGAAGGACGAGTGGAGTGTCAAGAGAAGATAGTTTGAGGATCGAATATATAAGATCAGATGAGAGAAAAGAGACTGAGATGGTTTGGACATGTGATGAGTAACTAAAGCAATAAGAGCAGTTGTGACGATTAACGTTTAAGGAAAAAGAGGTATAGGAAGACCAATGAATACATAGGTGAAAAAAATTTAATATTACACGAGGGCTGTTAGCGCGTGCGTGTAAGGGATGTGAACGATCGTGACAAGTGGTGGTATGGAGGACAAGGGTGACCGACCTTCCAAATAGTTTGAAGGAAGGCGAAGACGAAGAAGAAAGGAGAGTCATATTCAAGTACAATCACACTTTTAAAGTGTCACAAGCGAATTTTTTCAATATTCTAGACAAGTATGAACGCTCCGACCTTAAAATTCTGGTGACGCCACTGGTGGTGAACGACACTCGTTCGATAAAACGAAATTATCTTGATACCTTGTGTTGCGTATGATGATTCTTCAATATCCTTCCGACGTTATCATATTAATGTGTTCTTAAAATCTTTTAAACACACAAAACCCGGTGAATACGATCATATCACAATGCTGATTATTTGAGAGGTCGAGGCTGTTATAAGTATTTTTGTTTTTTAATAAAACGTTATTATTTATTAACTCTTATTATGATATTACTACGTATTTTGTGTGCGGGGTAACACGTTATGATTTACTCGTAATTGAATAACGGTGTCGTACGTAGTGATATTGTTTAACCTAATCAATGGATGTTCTTGGTCAACATAATTATATTGCACTGTAACTATACGTAACGGTATGAAACATTTGGCGTTTTTAATGAATTTACAACTTTTTATTCATTTCCTTTACAATCGACACAATTTTAATCGACGCGCGCTAACCCCGCCGTACAGTTCACGGCGGTCAATCGGCGCTGGGCTTCTCGGCCGCGGGCGCCCGTCGTGGAGTGCAGACCTTATTTTTTTTTTTTTGTAAACTTTAATACATAGCCGCGACCACTTGGAGTGAGATTAGAGTAAACTGTTCGTGAGTTCTAGCCGCGCGACTCGGGTCAAGAGTTCGGAGAGGAAGGCGAGAAATATCGTTGGGTGAATTTTTTTTTAAACGAGAACATATCGTAGTGATATGTTTGGAGAAGTCGAGTAAGTTTACGTTTTTTTTTGTCTTTTCTCGTACAAAAATTAAATTGGCCCGCGTCGATCGTAACAGATGTTCGCGCGCGCCCGGAGATCTACTACTGTTCCAACGCTGAAACGGCGCGCCCGACCGCCCTCGGCACGATCTTCACGTGACAACCGTCGACGAACTTCAACGTGGTCAAAAACATCGTTCGCAGATCACCGGCCGCGGGACACCGGTCCGACGGGCGGAACGCGTTCTGCCGCACCAGCGTGGACACGATCGTCTTCATCTGGATCATGCCGTACCTGATGCCGATGCAGTTCCTGTAGCCCGCGCTGAACGGTATGAACGCGTACGGGTGCCGGCTGCGGCACGCGTCCGGCAAGAAGTTGTCCGGGTCGAACGTCTCCGGGTCCGCGTAGAACTGCGAGCTGCGATGCATGAACAGCGGACAGATCGCCAGGGTCGAACCTGAAATATTTCCGTACGGATCGCTGTGTGTCTGTTTTTCGTTCGTAATATAATACTGTTAAGAAGGGATCGTCACTTTTTTTTTTTTAACGGTTTTGTCGAGTGTACCTAAAATCAATACTCATAAAAGGCTCGTACGACGACCCTGGAAAATGTTATAAAATTTTTCATTCATTTTCTAGCCGTTTTAAAATCGAATTTTGCGTTTCGAGTTCTTTCCCCCCACTGGTTTAAGTTTTGTAGTTTAGATTAGTCTGTAACTTTTAAATGTACAATTGACATTCACATTGTTTGACGTACTGTCGTAGGCCAATTTTTAAAAATCAATTTTTTTTTTTTTTCATTTATTAGGGTTTAAAATCGTCGTTGAAAATTAAATTTCACGAATATTTTTTTAATAATCAAAATTTCGAGAAAAAAAAAAACAACGTCAGTACACTGCGGGTACTACCATTCTGAATCGTAATCATTTTTCAAAACAAAAACATTAGTTAATTATCGATTCAGTTGTGAAGGGACTAAGATAACCTACTGCTATGGAAATACAGTATAGAACGCTCTCTGGTGGAATTCGTTAGTAACTCTTTTGCATGTTCCCCCTAAATAGGCGGTATTAACAGCTGGCGGTGTTCTCAGGAACGGACAATATTCGGCGCTTTTGTCTTGAACCAATTTAGAAAAATTAAAGAATATTATAATACTCAATAAAAAATGTTTCGCACAATTCGTTGAGTTTATGTTAATAATATTATTTATGTAACAATAGATGATCGTTTTTTGGGCCCCATTTCAACATTTAGGGAGCCCTTTTCAAACAAAAGTTAAAATTGGGGGCCCTGAAATTTCTAGTTGCGTCACTTCTGAGGACACGGCCATAATGTTGAAATAATAATAAGAACAATACATTAATTATTGCAAAAAATAAAAATAAAAGATTAAAATATCCGAAAAATAGAATAATCTTGAGATTTTTTTATAAGAATAGATAATATTCTTTTGAGAATATTCTCTTCGGTATAATAATCTCCAAGAGAATGTTCATCCTTTTGGGAATACAGGGAGTATTCGCGTTACTAAGCACGTGCTTTTATTGAGGAGTTTTGCAAAGGCAAATATTATCGTTTCCTGCACATTCGACTCTGTGCGATATTAAGTAAATGGCCATTGGTGTGCGTGAGCTAACATTTATCCCTTATTTGCCCACCCAAACTTTTGTGCAAGCACGCAAATGTCGACTATAACATTGATCGCGGATGCAAACATCGTACACGGAAACCGGAAAGAACTCCACAGCCATAATTTTTAAAATAATTGTTTAAACGCATTTTTTTTTTTGTTTCTTTATTGTTCATTGATAACGTTTTATAGAGCGCGACGATCGAGTTTCAACTATTTGTTTACGTAGATAAAATGACCGTGAAATCGAACGATTTCTTAACTATATTCAACTGTATATATAAATTAATAGTACCGACATTTGAAGAGTTCTCATCGTATCGCGAAACGAAATGTTTTCTACAATAATTTATTATTGAAAAAAAAAAAACTCCTATTTCAAAGACATCAAAAATAGAAGCCATGGGAATTTTTCCCGCGAAATGGTTTTTTGTGTACAGTATTTTACCCATCGCAAACATTCAAAGTCGCAGCATATCAATCGTATATATATATTCGAATTACCGGCCGGGCATAAATATTTTCCAATTTGCATTTCGACGTCTAAACTCCTGCCGAAGATGGGCAAAGGCGGAAACAGTCGCATGGTTTCCTTGATTACCCGTTCGAGGTACTCCATTTTTTGCAGGTCTTCGTACGTCGGTGGTCTTTTCGGGTCACCTATCGAAAATATCGATTCCATTTCCTCGAACACCTGCGAAGGTACAGCCAGAGCAAACGTTTCGGATTACTATATACGTAATATCTGTCCAGTGAGAGAACGCGCCGCAGTTTCGGACGCGTAACTGGACGACCGAGCTGAAGTGCTGCAAAGTCTCAATATCAATATATATATATATGCTCTCTAAAACCCTGATTGATAAATTTTGGAATACGTGGAACGCTTGCAGAAGACGCAAGATCCTTAGCGATAGCTCGGTTTTCGGCACATAGACGTGCTAATGTGGTGTAATCGTATAACGAACCGCGCACAGAAAAAGACACTTGAATCAAAGATTTGTTCGAGAGAGAATTGAACCAACGATAGAAAGAGCTATATTGTGTGTATCAGTGTTACCAAAGACTACAAAATATATACACACGTAGATTTATACTCTGTTCAAAATAAGATAGGCGGTTTTTGTCCGCGACGGTTAAACAATTGTGTCACCACCACCCAGCGAGCACGCGAATCTCGCGACGCGAAACGAAGCCACCCACGTGCGCAAAAATCAGCCGCCGGTGTACGGTCTTATTTGGAACAGCGTATATAAATCGAATATTTATAATACACTTTGCTGGTATAGCGTCTTTGAGAATAATATTATTAGTTCTTTCTCGCACATAATACGTTGGTTTCAAGAGTTACGCACGATCCATTATATTATAATATATCTAGATCACGTTTGTCGGTTTATATATTATGTCCGAAACCACGCACGACGTGCTCTTACAGGAGAAAATACGAGGTAAGTGATTGACATGAATACTTCAATTACCTACCTTGTTTTGTACATCTTGATGATGGGCTAACATGAAAATTGTGCACGCATTTACAAACGCGGTTGTTTCTTGACCTCCTAAAACAGTTTTCAGTTTTAAAATCGACCACGAAATTGTATACACTAATTGTACACTCTATATTTGATATCTAGATTTAACTGTGATAACAATGAACAATACGATATAAAAATTAATTTGTAATATACGCTGCAGAACGATTTTCAACAATAAAATATTATTTCGATGCACTTGCAAAAAAACGAAATGCTTACAAATACAAAAATTCCAACGCGATTACAACTGCATTCATAACTATTATTTTAAAATTAATAAACACATATTTTTTTAATTCAAAAGCTATCAATTTCAATTTTAATTTCAAAAAAGTGTCGATAATTTATAGAAAGAGAAACGTTTCTAATTCTAAATATTATTTAAAAAAAAAAAAATTTAATAAATATAATACATTATACAAATTAGTTTGAACTAGATCCAAAGTGAAAAGGAAAATACTAGTATATTAGTAGAATAAAAACATATACTTCCAAATAATAGTTCAAATTGCAAATTTACCAATCATAATCGTTACAAGTTCGTCTCGTATTTGTTCGTGTGATATTTCATGATAATGTCCCAGTAGAATTTCTATAACTGTTTTTGTTTTTCGAAAAATTAATTCATCTTCGGTTTCTATTTTCTTCTCATTTTCAACACTTTGATTCATCTCGTTCATTTTTTCGCTTATTATTCCATCAATAAAATCATTTATAATTTTTTGACTTTCATCGTGCCGTTTATGAACTGATGAAAATCGAAACAAAGTTTTACTTAAATACCACGGATGTGTAACTCTATACTCCCAAGCCTTAAAATAAGGAAATAATTATTTCAACATAATATTATAAAATTAAATTTTAGAATTTTTGCTCACGTGCAGAGCTGTTTGTAAATTTTCAACAAACAAATGACGATCACCATTTTGAGCATTAAATGTGACATCTAATGCTGTTTTCCCAATCATTTCCAACGTTGCCATACATATAGGAATACTGATGTCACAATCATTCGATTTTAAATTACGTTTTTTCTGAAGTATTTTATTCAGAACATTAGCTTCTTCATAAAATATCGGTATAAATGATTTGAGAATTGAAAAACTTAATCCTCCGGATACCATTTTTCTGCAACAAAAAAAAAATCTACGGTTAAATTTTTGAATAGACTTACGAATGTATTAATCAAGATTCATATTTATAGTAATAGATTTATTGAATTAGAGTATTCATAATGAAAAATGTTTTAAATAAAAGGCCAATAAAAATTTTTACCTGTGATTTTTCCATTTTTTCATGTCATCAATTGAAAATATTCCTTGGCCCATGATGGATTCTTGTAAAACCAAATATTCTTTGGCTTTTTTTTGTAATTTTGGATGAGTAAGTACTAGTTCTATATCTTCGGGTTGAGTAAGCACCAAATAAAGATTATTACAAAGCCAACATTTAATTAAAGATTTTTCATACCTGAAATAGTTCCAATATTATTTTATTTGATTAAGTTATAATGCAATAAAGAGTTACTATGGACCGATCATCAGCTAATTATTCTCTACAGATCAGCATAGCTTTAAAAATAACTTAAAATTTAAATCTTTAAAGGCTAAATTTAGAACAGAAAACGTTAAGATAAAAGATAAAATAGGACACAAACATTTTTATTTTAGCCTTTTAACTAAATTAAAAATTAACATCAAAATTATATTCATAATTATCAAAAACAAAACAAAAATAAAAATTTTCGAAAATTTCAAAGTTTTATGATTAGGTTAAATTTTTTTAAAATTATTCTTTAATTTGATTCAAACCCGTTTATTATGTGTACAAACAGTTGTGTGAAATTTTTAGGTCTTTTCAAGCATTCTTTCAGATGTTATGAAAAAATAACCAAATCGGTTTTGCCAAAAATACGCTTGCAGTAATAATTAACCTTAGTTATTTTTACTTTTGGTATATCTGTTTTGAATTTGATATTTTTGAAAATTTCAGTGATATAATGCACCAAAAATGTATTAAATTCTAGTATTGGGCTACAAAAAAGAAGAAAATACTTTTCTTTGTAAAATTAATTTCTAATCAGTTTTGTTTGATAAATGTTGGGTCTCACGGTACACAATTTCAATTCAATTAAAAATGATATTATACATATAAACTTTTTAATTAAAATTTTATTTAATTCATGGTTGGAAAAACATTTTCAACTCACTCGCGATACAGTTTTTTTCCTTGTTCGATTATTTGTTCTGGTCCACTTAGTACTAATGGTAATAAACCCACGAGAAAAGTTCCCTCAGGACCAGGAATTCGACTGGCTAACATTCGTTTTCTTCTTCCTTGAAATCTCAGTACTATAATGATCATCAAACTAGCCAATAAGACACTCAAATACCACACGTTTTGTCCGTTCAAGTGTATAACCTGTATTTAGATAATATTATTATCAATTATTATTATTTGTATTACTATTTCAATCAAATATAGTTTTATTTATATTTTGTATTTGTAAATTTATATTTTTATTTATTTACAAATTTTACAATTTGCCCGTTTTTGATTTACATATTATAACTGCTAATTTTATTTAATGAAATGTGCATAGTTTTTTAATTTTCACCTTCCCCCATGTTACTCCATTTAACCCATTTACAGGTTTAATTTTGGAAAATGCGTTGAAATTTTTTGTTATTTGTAAAACAGAGTATAGACTTTTATCTTCTTCGCCCTTTTTAACCTTTTTTTAATCCGTAAGGAGTACAATTTTGACAAATGGATGTCAAGTTCTAAAAAAATCAGACCAAAAAAAAACATTTTTTTATATTTAGCTCTATTCTCTTTTTTACCCCTTCTAAGCTTTAGTTTTGGTTAGTTCGGTAAAAAAATTTCATATAGGTGATTGTATAACAATATATAACGTAAAAAACCGTTTCTCCTTTTTCACCCCTTAAGGGTTTGATTTTGAAAATCTGGTAAAATATATAATATAATTTGTATGACAAGTTTTATAAAAATCCAATAAAAAAAAAACCACTCCTTATTTTCAACTCTTCTCTTTTAGGGTTCAATATTGGAATTATTGGTGAAATACCTTAGACCATCGATATACCTAACAGAACGCGTATGCTAAGCTTCAAAAAAATCCGACCAAAACCAACCCGTTTTTAATTTTTACCTCCATTTTGACCCTTTTTAACTCTATTTGATGTTGAATTTTGGAAATCTTTTTCTGATTAGGTCACTACATCATAATTCGAACCTTGACTGATCAAATTTCAACGATATTGGCTTGGGGAATTTTATCTATATTCACCTGAAAAGTCACCTAATTGGGGTATGACTCAAAAAGTAGGCGAAATTTAAAAAAAAACTCTAACTTAAGCACCACCAGAGTTCAGAGTCCATTCGTTAGAGGTACTGACCATGAAAATCACAGCATACCTTCTATACAAAAATTGTTGACAGAAAAAAAAAGAAAAGAAAACATCATTGCAAAAACAATACACGCCATAAACCAACGAAAAAATTGGGTAATCTGGAGAATTTTACGGCGAGAAGATTGAAATTTCAAGATTTGTGATGAAGTTTCCGTTTAGAAGGATTGCTCCATTTTCTTAAACCAGTATTTTTTCTGATAGGTTTATTAACTGTGGTGATATTTTGGTTTTAGAATTAAAATTAAAATTTTGCTTACTTTTTAAGTAATACCTCAAAAAACAAAACCAAATTAAGAATTTTACTGCAAAAGTTTGAAATTTTCCTGTTTGTAATGACGTTTTTGTGTAGAAAAAGTTATCCGATTTTAATTTTAAGTATCACCAAAAAGTAGAAATTTTGGCTTTAAACTATATCGTATTTCAAATAAAATTTTAAACTTTTAACATTTTGCGAGTAATAAGCGGAAAACACAAATTTATACTAAAATGCACGCTGGAGTGGCGAGTATTTGTCCGATCGAATTTTTAACCGATACAATTAAAATCGGTTGGCCATTGCGTATTAATGTTTTCACACGTAATATTTTTTTTAAACGTGGATACGACTTTCGGAGTTTTCGGACCATTTTTATTGTTGAATTTAGTTTTTATCAGTACGTATACTAGATAACTGATCTCGCTCAGAATTGTTTTTATATTTATATTTTATGCTTTCAGATATTAAATAGTACGTTTAAACCACAATTTCCAAACCTGTGATCCACCCAAAGCGTTTTCGCTACTCCGTCAAACTACCCACGTGACCTAGACTGATAACGGTTTTTTTTTATTTCACATAATTTCAATAACGAATGGCTTTTGTTTTGTTTTTGAGCCATAAACTCATTAATATTCCATCAAATACAATCATTAACACTATTTGGAATCGTAATATTAAAAAAAAATGGTATATAATATTATTTTGCAAACACTTTTCATTAATTTTGACCTGACATTACTTTGTAATAATCTCAATCGCAAGTCGTATACCTAGTTAAATAACAATAATAATAATATATATCTACATATTATTGTAAATAAATAATACAGCAACGGTTTCGGCAAATATTGTGTTTCAGTATTATTTTGCGTTTATTTAACAAACTGCTAAACGTGTGTGGTTATTTAAATCATAATCTGCGTATGCATTACGTAGAACCGACATGCTTTGAGCTGGTATTACGTAACATATCGATGTTTATGTTAAACTATCAGCTACAATAACATTGTCACATATATCATGATTATAATAATTATTTTATATTTTCACTCGATTTACGAATAATGTACATAATATTTAAATAAATTTAATTTATATTTACTATATATTATGACGGTCATAAATCAACCATAGTATAGTCTATATTATTTATTTCGTGGTAAAAATTTCGTGTCGTGTTTAATTTAGTATTTTTTTTTACCGCTATAATACTCTGTTTGATACGTACTTAATACGACGTATCGAGTTTTCCGTTGATTGTGTAATCCGATAACGGCTCGTTTGTATATTATTATTGTTAATCACGATGATTCGTTTTGAAAGAATTAATTTTTTTACGATGATTATAATATTATCGTTAATCGAATTCTAAAACTGTCGTATCTGGCGTTTTCGATCGCCCGAATGTAAACATGTTTTCACGTTTTTAATCTATCGGCTGGATTATATTGTTATTGTTAGATCATAAGAACAACAGTAAATCAATAAAGATTAACTTAGAACATAATTTTTTTTATAAAATGATTTCGTCAACCGACGTTCTGCTTTAGCGGTTTTCGTGTTGAACGCGATAACAATATTGTTCAAACGTTGCAGACATCGCAGTGGCTGGTTAAAATAATAATAAAAACAACGAAACCGACGGGCTCCGATAGTTAAAAAGATTTCTGTGTGAATATATCGACAAATTTGTAACGACAGCATAGTAATGATGATAATAACAATTTTCATGGCTATTTCCTTCGTGACCAAGGTTGTCAATTCGTGGTAAGTGCCCCATTTTATTCGGCGTGCTGTGATGCAACTCATTAGATACGGTATATTATGCTTTGTTTTCACACGCGATCGTGCATACTACATTTAAGAAAGTGCATTCGTCAATAGTATAATACTGTTGTGTATTGTAGTCTAGACGTACAATTTTGCAAACCAGAGCAGAAATTCGACATAGCGATAAATCTGAAACAAATTCGTTAAAGCATAAAGGTGCTGTATGGTCCGCACCATTGTAATTGAGCTAGATGACTGGTGCAACATAAATGCTTCGTATTGCAAATTCAACCGTTCTAACCCTTTCGCTACAGTATATTTCTTAAAAGTGTGTAAATAATTACACGCTAAACACGTCGTACAATTTGTAACGAACAATTTGTATAAAACGTATAAGATTTGTAAACCCTTAGTAACTCAAAAATGTCGAATCGAATCAAAATAATTGCAAAACGAAAAAAGTCACAAATATGACCGATTTTCGGATAACATATTGATATTATGTCGGAAGCCTTGTAATAAATTTTCAAAATTTTTTATCGAAAAAAAATTACAAGAAAAAAAATGAAAAATTTCAAAGTTATATACCTACTTGGCTCAAAAATTTTCGAAATTTCTTGAAACTTGAATCGGGCCTGTGTCCTACCTATTCTAATATTGTGTAAACATTTCAGCTTATTTGAATAATCATTATTTTGGAAGTGATGTCAAAATAACTAAATTGATTATGTCGAAAACATGTTTACCGTGATTTTTAACAATATTTCCTTAGTTATTTGATTGTAATTTTTTCAATTTTGAACTCTCAAATCTATGACCCCTCAAAGTACTGTAGGGCAAAGTAGAATTAACAGAAACCAGGTAAAAGTGTACTAGATCGGAGCATTATTGAAGAAACTATCGTGGATTCGTAATGATATAATAAATAAAAACACTTCATGTGAAAACCAAAAAAGAATGAATACAAAAAAGGGACCAAATTCAAAGAACAGAAGAAAAAAAGAAAGTAAATTCTAAGAGCGGATAGAAAAAAGAAATAAATTTTAAGAACGGGAAGGAAGAAAGGGAGTTAGGATTGACTAAACTGACTAAACTTGGTAACCCTATTTTGACTAAACTATCCAGCAAATTTATTACAGAAAAAAAAACTCATTGTAAAATCAATACATTCTCCGCCATGCTCACACTCCGAATTGTGCTACTGCCAGTGGTGAGTATAAAATAATTTTACGTTTACGGCGATCCTTCTTTCTTAAATCTTAAACCACTCTTTCAATCATTTATTGACACGACAGGTATGTAGAACACCGCACAATCAAATTATGAAACTCGAAACATGTATACTATTTAAAACACGAAACTTACAAATTTTGTAATAAAAAATATATAGTGATTGTTCAAGAGTGTTATAAATCGTATCCCTTTACATAGTATAAAAAACTTTACAAACTAGATAGTAACTTTTAAGTCCCGCCGAATCGATAACAATATTATAAATTAACAGTTTTATATAAAACACCCGCTGAAAATAAAAAGAATACTTACAATTATTAAAAAAAAAAATTTCCGAGTAGAAGGTATTTTTTAAATTTCTTTTTAACTTTAAGAGTTTAAGACTATAAGTGACTTGAGGGATTATTTAGGATTTTATTCAAAATAACACTAAACAGATTTCTTATGAGTAATACCATGTTGCGTTCATCAAATTAATTGTTTTTTTTTTTTGGTTTTCAAGCTCGCACATTTCACTATTACGTTGTTTCGTAATAAATTGCCACTTACAATGCATCTAGTTTATTTTGGCCAATTATGACTTTTATGCAATGGAATAATTCGACTATGGCGTGAAACAAGTGTACTGTTAACAGCTAGTAAGTGTATAGTATGTAGTAAGTTACTCGTGATCACAATGTTAATAATAATCAATATCCTACAATTCTATAAATGGACCGGTTATTATCGACCGATATATTATGAATTGTCCGTGTTATATCAGAATTGTAAAAATGATTTAAACCGTCATGGTTTCGCTATCGAAACACAATTCTAAGTGACTGATCAATTTGAATACGCAATACCCCCAGTGTGAAAAAATATGATTAATTGAGATTTGCGTTTATTTTTTGTCAATTTTCAATGTCTACAGGTCTACTGGCCATGGCAATATTCCAGGAATTTCCGACTGGCTGCAGATAACTATTTTAATTGTTTTGCTATATGGAGGGAGACATCTGTGCCATAGTCCTCATAGTGAAGTGACAAGTTTATTCAACAAATTGCAGAAATTCAAATACCTACGTTTTTTACATTATGATTTTGGCCTAAAATTTAGAATATATAGATAGGTTAAGTGTTACGTCAACGGCTAATATGAAATCAGCTCGTTTTTCAAAATACATCGCCATTGCAGCTGGGTACATATTGAAAGGAACGATTTGAAGCATTTGCTACGATTCTCTCAAATATTATCTAATAACGTGTAAAATATTCATAAAAATATAGATTTTTAGAGTTCGTGCCAAAAAAGTTGCGAGTTTGAATTTTCAAAATCTTTCAACACAGATGAAAATACTATTAACCATGTGCGAATCCTGAGAAAATTATTGTAGGTACGTTTTTTGAAACAAAATTCTCATAAAATTAAAATCTCAAAGTATATAACTGTATATTTTGTTCTATATTTGGTTCAAAAAATTTTGATTTTTCTACTATTTTTATCGCTTCATGCAAAAATATTATGCTAAGAAATTAAATCTTAAACGACCCTCATCTTAATACTTACTATCAATTTAATAACATAATATCGAGCTAAAATATGTTTAATTTAATATAAAGACAACAACTTTTACAATCAATAACACCATAATAACTGTAGATCAATTACAAATACCACGGAGTATAATATATTAAGGTCAAACTTAGACCGGTTTTTGTAGTATTATTACAAAACCATGGTCGTGGTTTTGACTTAAATTTTCTTCAATAACTTATTTTTTTAGGTGAAATACAGTTATTTAACTTAGCAATATGGTTAAATCCTCGGATTTCAAGTACAATATCGTTGGTTGTTACAAAATTGATTACCGTTTACGTTTAACATAATTTTGCACATATTTCCTTGAGGAGCTTTACTTGTTTAACCATTGAAAGTATCAAAGGATATAGTTTATGTTATTTTAATAGACATAACGTTATTAAAAATGGTTAAAGGAGTTATAAATTTATCACGTCATGAGATAGGTGTGTATTATAATAAATATTCACGGTCAGTCGTTGATTCGCGCTGCAGATGACAACATGGTTGTCGAAATACGTATACGCAAATAAAAGTGTATTATTATGTGATTCGGGTATTTTATTTATAAAATAAATATTCAATTCATCAACATGTTTTTTAAACGTCTCACAAAATAAATCAACGAACAACAAATCGGCGACTTAATCTTCGAAACTTTAAGCGTAGCATGTTACGATAAAAATTAATTGATTTCCGAAATAAGGTTGGTAAAAAACATAATAATACGTATTTAAGATGAATATCACCTCCATATGTTCTCTAATCAAATTCATCTGTTAACTATAACTCAAACAATTAGGTACGTAACAAACGGACAGTTATATATAATTTTCAATAATACAACCTTATTTTCATTCAGAAAATTATTGTTATTATTCCTCTCTGGTAAAATAATACCACCAAAATCAATCATACAAAACATACACTAAATGAGTAGAAAAGGATTGTTGGTATCCCAGCTGTGTAAGACAACTATATTGTATTTGATTTTATAAGTTTTCTTCTTGTTTTTCTTTTGTCCCACTTTGATGTTAAATTAGTCCCATAAATAAAACAACCATGAAAAGTTGCCCAAACTTGTAGTCTTGTATTTTAGTCGTGTAGAACATAGATAGTCTGTACCGAACACTCGAAAAGAAAAGATAAAAGTAAATGTAACATACGTTGCGGAAGTTTTAATTCGAGTTATTTTTCTTGTTTGCATTTTATGAATGAAATCAATTATTAATAACAAACACAATAATTAATATTGGTAAGTAAGAAACCGTTATGTATCAAATACATTTTTTATAATAAAAAAAAATACATTTGTGAGGTTTATATTATTTTTGTACTTAAACGTATGTATAGTTTCAGTACTTTAAATACTCAAATCAAAACTTGATCACGAATTTTATTTGTTTTTTTTTTTTTTCAAATACACATTAATTAATTGTTAAAATTATAAAAATTAATATTTTCGGAACGTAAATATCGAAAATGTTTGTATGAATAACAATAATTTAATGTAACTGATCTCGTGCCAGTAATATGGAAAATTATTTTTCAGTTTTAAGCCAAATGTTATCAAACTCAATTTTATAGAAATAACATGCGAGTCATTCGTAGTAATCTATCTAAAATCACCGTTATTTTTACTACGGTGTAAGTTGACTTAGTGTTGTACAAACTATTCAAAAATCGGTTTTGTATTTAATAAGATCGTTAAGAGAGTAGCTATTTTTAAAGAAGTATAAAAATAATGTTATAGATTTATGTCTTTTTCAATTTAAATTTAGCAGCTTACAATATAGGTATAGCCTTTTTGATTCGTATTGGTTGGCATGTTATAGTTAACACGTTTTTTTAGCAAAACTATCAGAAGACTTTTACACGATTACAGTTTATAAGTTTAAAATTTTAAAACCCGACTTTTTATAGGTAACGTCCACCATAAATGAAAAAACTTAAGTAAATGCTCTCATTTCCTAACGAGGCGCGGTGTATATGACATTTTTAACTGGGATTATTATAATAATTAATGAATAAATGAAAACTAAATTATATTGATTACCTTTTTTATTAGTGTGTCCATTTTTGTATTTTGTTTTTTTTGTTTGTTTTTTATATTATTTTGCGATTCACTGCACTAAAACACAATACCGAATGACAAGCGGCACACACAACGCAAGAACGAACAGTAAAGTATTTGAACCCGTAATAGCTCACTTATATATTTCCCTTTCCTTGAGAGTTTATTTCCTTGGTTTGGTTTAAACGCGTGTATAAATACACGTAATATAATATTAAAACATTTATGTTTAGTATAATGTCTCTGTGTATATTACTATTTTGGTTTTTATCTGAAAGTCCGCGTTTTTGTGAGAGCTACAAATGATTGATACAACTGAAAACATGTAGAAGTTTTTGATATGAAACAATATCTTACGTTTAAATCATGAGGCTGGGCAATTGACAACGATTGATATAAAAACTATTGGAATTGTGTTATTATAAAAAACAATTTTTTTTTTATACGACGTAAGCAGTATGCATGAAGTGTATGTTCAATACCTGTAAATGAACACTGTAAAAAAAAAACAATTATTTTCATTGTGTACTGCCGAATCAGACACTTTATTTTTTTTCTGCTAATACGATACGATATTACACTTCAAACAACTATTGTTTGTACTTAAATATAAGTAAATTCAAAAGTGATGTAAAAAAATTGTTTAGTTGCACGAAGTTTTAAAAAATAAAATACAAAAATACATTTATTAAATACAAATTATTTTACATATTTGAATATTATAGTATATAAGAATGGAAAAACAAATTAAAAATGACAATTAAGTAAGTTAAAATATGTTTTATCAAATTTGAACAGTTCAAAACTTTGTTCTACGTTCACATGCCTATCTTTTAGTATCGATTTTCTAAAAAAATTTACTACCTTAAATGTTATTTCTTAACTAGACATCTTTGTAAAAAAAAAAACAATTATACATATTTTCTCAAACCATAAAAAATTTTAATTAAAATCTCTAAAATTGTATCGCCTGATTTTAACTTTGTAGCAGCTGGTTTTTCTGTTACATCACTGTTACATTCAATGCTTGACGTCTGTTTTTTTTTTTTTAATATTTGACCCACCTTGGTCGAATACCTCGATTAAACGAAAAAAAATTTGGTGGGTATATTTTTCAAATCATAAATTTTCAAAATCAAACCGGTAAAAAACCGGAACACTAGATTTAAGATAATTCTTGTAATAAACATTTAGTATTATAATCAATACTGTGCAATATCAACATTACAACATATTGATTTGTCATAGATACCTATAGTGTTGATGGTCACTTTTAGTGTATACCTATTCGAAAAATCAACGATGTATAGAAACATTTAGTGAGAAATTCAAAACATAATTTTACGTAAGTGTGCATCAAGGTATTTAAAATTATGCTTTGAATTTCTTTATATATATATAACTGAACCAGAAAGGTACATACCTACATTTTTTTAAAGATAAGGATGATCATATTATTTTGTTTTTTTTTAAATATTTCCAATACATACCTTCTTATTTTATTAATACATTTTTAAAGCATTTAAACAAAGTATTGGACTTTTTTCATCCGAATTAATATTACTCGCTTCCGGGGTATTCATTCTAAAAAAAAACTTTATATTCTGTAAAAAAAATACACTTAATCCTCAAGGCGATTCTGTAGAATAATGAAATATGGTGTTTTAAGGATAACAGCTTCAGAAGAAATGTATTGAACATTTTTTTCCATCAATTTAAAGTAGAAGATTAGTTATTATCTTGTCTATACATAATTGATTTACTCGGTTTCATATTCAACTTGTAAATAATAAGTAATACTGGTAACTGGTGTACTCAGGAGTGTTTTTGGGTGAAAAATTATTAACAGCCAAATAATTGTCATTAAATGTTAGTTAGACGCTTTAAGATTTATATTGCCCTTTCTTCAAAATAACAATGCATTTATAAAAAAATAACTAATTATTTTTTTAATATAATTATAGTTATTGTTATTTATCAGAATATATCTAAACAGATTTTGGTTTTTTCTCGGATTAAATTAAATATTTAAATAAATTTTAAAATTTTGACTGAACACAACTCAAAGAATTCTTAATGTTCTTTTTTTCTTAGATTTTATATTTTTTCTCTTGGCCATACATTATTTACCCCCCCACTTGCCACAAATATATAATATAATACTAATCAGCAAAATCATTCACTATAGAACTGCTAAGAATAATGATTCCTAGTCACTAATTTAGGTAGTTGATAATTTTTGTTGCTTGTGAAAATCTAAATTACGGCAACAAAAATTAATATTCTAATATTATAACTTAAGCATGCTTTTATTTGATATACTTAAAAAGGTCATATGGTAAAAACTCTATAGCTATTAAAGGTATATACCTTGATTTGTTTACGAGTCATTTAAAAACCACAATAAGAACTTACAAAACGTTTTAACGGTTTCACGCATTAATAATTATTACCTAACATTATGTCGTGTATCAGTGGCTGTAGACGAATCCCTCAACAAAATATCAAAAACATCAAAACACAATTTAATCCAGTTATAAAATAATAATCGTTTAACCTTCATTGTTACACATTTGTACACACAATAATCAATTATAAATCACGCCACGAGGCATGAAGTACTAAATTTCAATGTTTTTCCCTGAGCACAAATGCGTTCACTTGTTATCCTTTACGCAAAAAAATGTTACTTTTAGACTATTACCCATCTCATATACACCGATTAATAGATGGTCTGGTAAAATCATCGTATGTTTCAATAATTGAGTACAGCATTTTATAGTCCTAATAGTGAGTAAAATAAGGCGAACAGATGGTTAAAAAACAACTGCTTTTTAGATTTTGAACCAGTGGCATAAATATAGGCTACTTTTTCGGGGAATGATTTGAACATTTAATCTTTAATACTAATGAATATAGATAGTGTCACATCGTTAATAGACGTATCGTTTTTTCTACATCGCGATTGTAGAGATTAATTCTTTGCAATCTTGGTCTTGAGACTACACAATTAAATTATTTTATAAACAAAATTCAAAATTTAAGTCGATAAAAATATAATATTATAAATAATCAAAGCGATTATCACTGATTAATATTCTCACGTACTTGCAAAACAATAAAAATACTTTGAAAAATTGTAATGTACCCATTGTTCTGAGATTAATAAACTGCAGAAAAAAAAATTCTCGCCACTGTTTTGTACTGAATTAATAAGTATAATTTTACACATTGTATAATATTATCAACTACAATCTGCACCCAACTACGCCAATTTGATCACAGGTGAATCCAAAGCACTCACTGGCACGTCATGGTACAAATAAGTCTTTTTGAATGATTGAATATGCACGTTTAAAATAATATTTTTTTGTCTCGCTTTGACATTTTACTCTAACTACTTGCATTAAGTTTCATTTTGAGTTTTACAATTGTCTCACAATCTCTAAGTACGTTTAAAGCAATAATAAGTGTCTCGACATTTTTGCTGTTTCTCAGTAACCCCAAGACTCAACATACGAGTATAATATACGTCTTAAATCAATTACATAAGTATCTCTCTAAATATATATATATGTATATAAATATATGTTTTTAGGTGTTAAAATTTTGTTATGATCATGATGAATAATGAAATGATCAATAAAATATTGAATACAAATTATAAAATTATTTTTAAATAATTAAAACCTCACAATATAACTTAAACAAAACGACATTTCAGAGGACATCTAGTAGTCTTTTTTGATATTACCAACACAACGTTAAATACATCGTTATAAAATGATAACAATTTTTAGTCATTTTAATAAAGCTAAATTTGAAAAAAAAATATTATTTTTTAAAATGGCTACGATGAGTCATTTGAAATATAGCTTTTTTATGCTGTGTAACATTTTGCTCTAAAACCATTCTTAAGCCAGTATATTTGTATTCTAGTGAGCAAGCTGTTTGCAAGGAAATAACGCCTGTATCTTCTTAAACAAAAAAATGTCCTTTATCCATGAACCAAAACGTAGGTTCAATTTGTTGAAAAGTTATTAGTGGAGAAAATTCACGTTTTCCTTGTAGTAATAAATCTTTCTGTACGCGCAATCCAACAGTTTATTTTTTAAAGACCAATATCCACTAAAATACATAAACTTGGCTTTATTGTTACAATAAAGTCACATAGTGCCTATAAACTTTTTTCACTTTGTTGTCTTATGCGTCGTAAATGCATAAG